>JAOANR010000011.1:37351438-38031215 GCA_030278955.1 Hygrophila difformis
CTGTGTCCAAGGGGAAGGATCCCCAAAATAGCAATAAGACCAGAACATCTACATAATAGTATCATGCATACATGTATATGAAAAGGAAAATAAAACACCCCAAAATATATGGTAGGGTTAGACAGAATGCGATACTCAAAGATGGATTAGCCTGAGATGAGAAGAAATCGGCTAAAAGGAGTGCCAGAGATAGTTGGGGTTTTCCGGAATGCAAACATCTGCTGTCCGGTTCCCAATTATCCCAGATGAATGGTTGTAGACAGAAAGAATCCCAAACGACGGTGACCGCCGTCATTCAGTTTTCTTTTGTCTGTGAGTGGAAAAATAACCCACATATTTCTTGCTGTAATATTTCTCAACTGATGTTGGTCGACATCAGTTGATACTATTGCAACTTGAATTCAGGTTGAGAAATTAAGAAAAAGATAATTAAAACTGTATCTGATTAGGAATTGGCTGAGTGACTAATCGAAACTCTTAGTGAAGAGAACGCTCGCCGAAGCTTCCACCAACCACTAACCAAATCATGCAAAATAACAGATAATGCTTGACACACAGAAGACGGGTTAGTCGATATCCCTGTGAAGGGACCTTTCACCAACATTAATCTATGTGTTTCTCATTATCCGTTCATACACACAATGAAAGAGGAAACAAGAAAGTAAGAAAATATTTTTGGTACTGTGTGGGTGTTAAGCACACAATAAGTGGACACTAAATGGGTTGAAATGTGTAATGGATAGAAATCAGATAAATTGGGCCTAGGCCCAATACATCCATGCAGCTTACACAAATCATGGAAGAAAATGTTTTTGGAGTTTTCCAAATAGAGGGGATAGTTCAATTCGAATTATTGGGGTAATTCGAATTGAGAATGCATGAAGGATAAAGTATTACTTACTCAATTGATCATTGCTAGAAATTGGAGCATCATCTAATTCGAATTATTGGCCAATTCGAATTAATTCGAATTGGACAACTCGAATTGGCGAAGTCCCTTTCTTGCTCAAATTGACTAAGGCATTTACCTCAAGGGGAGGGTGAGTTCGAATTGTCCAGCAATTCGAATTAATTCGAATTGCAACAATTCGAATTGGTAAAGGGTGGAAAATAAACTAAGGCATGAATGGGTGGCAATGGATACAATGTGGTTTTCAACCCAATTCGAATTGTTGAGCAGTTCGAATTAATTCGAATTGGTTGGAAACCACATGAAGAGAATAGTTTGGCTATGCAATTCGAATTTCTCTAGCAATTCGAGTTAATTCGAATTGCCTCAATTCGAATCACATATTTTCAGACAACAACAATTTTTGTTCTCACAAGTATGGGTTAGGTGAACACTGTACTGTAATGATGGGTTTAGATTTACTAAATCCCTCATCTCACATCAGTGTCATTTCACAGCCACCCTAGTGAGATTTTCAAGAAATAAACAAATACATGTCTAGTGGGTATTGGACAGATTCAAACCCTATTTCTACAAACAAGAGATCAAAGATCAAAGAACCTAAAACATCTAGTTATCTAAGAACTACATGAGTAAACTAAGAACACTCAAGTTATCTAAGGAAGCATGAAATGAGATTAAGGCAGGAAGAGTAAAACTTAAATATAAAATAAAACAAACCTTAAAAACATCTAAAACCTAAGAACACTTATTTGAAGCTCTAAGGCACTAAATCAAACCAAAAACCCACCAAACATGGATTTATTAAGTTTGAATGTCAACTAGGACATAATAAATGTAACCTAGTTGAAACAAACAAACATACTAAGCATTTATTTCTAGGGAAAGCATTAAAGAGTGCCAAAACAAATGGATAAAACCATTTCTGGAATTTTCCTTGTATTGACACTTGAAAGCAAAATAAAGAACCCAAAACCATCATTAGCTTGAAGGTAGGGTTTATTCTAACTAGAAAGCATGTAAAAATATGGAAAATGGCTACGCTAAGGGTTACACAAACTGCTTCTACACTAAACTAAGATTAAAGCATGTAAAGATTATACTACTTGCCAGAAAAATAAACTCAACTAAACTAAACTACTTACCTAACCCTTAAGGGGTGTGGAACCTCCTGCTGTTCTTTTTGTCCCAAGCTGCCTTTTGGTTAAAATTCTTGATCCCTTGATTCTGTTGTGGAAGGTCTGCTTTTATAGACAATCTTCAAAACTTTAGGCCCACCAGTGTTGTGTCCATGCTCCACAGCTTCATTTGAATGAATTGTTGAGTGAAGTTCGAATTATCTCAACCAATTCGAATTAATTCGAATTGTGAGATCTCTTCCTTGAGCTGGGATTGTAGCCTTCAGTAGTCAATTCGAATTGTTGTGAATAATTCGAATTGATCCTTTCTCGAATTGGTTGAGGGTTTCTGCTTGCCTTCCTTGCACTTTGTTGGCAATTCGAATTGTTTGTGCCAATTCGAATTAATTCGAACTTGGACAATTCGAATTGCATCTTCTTCTTGCCTTTGGGTTTCTTCTATCTTCATTCCCTAATTCGAATTAATTCGAACTTGAATAATTCGAACTAGCCTTCTGCATCCCTTCCAACACTTAACCATTTCTTTGCTCTCTTTAGCAATTCGAATTGTTGTGCAATTCGAATTAATTCGAATTGCCTACAATTCGAATTGTGCTTCAACACTTAACCAAATTTTCAGTTGTGGGATTTTCAATCTTTTTCCCATCTTTTTGGATTTTTGTGGGCTCTTTTATTCTTTTGCCCATCTTTCCATTCCTTTTTCTTTTCTTTTTCCTTTTTTCATGTTTTTGGATTTTTCTAACACAAATGCAATTAAAATTGCATATTTTGTGTCTTTTTGTTACCGGCTTGATGTTTTTACAAACTCGCATTAATCTGTCAAATTCAACTGCTTTCTTATTGAAATAAGATGGAATCACGATCAAAATGTCCGTCTCAGACACGGAAATGGATTGGAAATAATGGACAATTTTGGCCATTATCAACATCCTCACATTTAATACTGATCGTCCACGAGCAGTCAGAGTCAGTGCTCCTAGGAGCTTGGACTCTGCATATTCAATCCATTTGCGTGGCCTCAGAAATTTAATTCTTTTTATATTGGGATAAGACAATCAAAATTACAAATATTAAACTCTCTTGGTTGCAGTGTTTAATGGAATGATACTTCTCACTTGAGTGAACACACAAATCAATCATTATTGTTAATTTTTCTTGAATATGTGTTTAGAAAATCGCATTGGCTTAATTCTTGAATTCAAGCATGACATGAATCATTAATCAATTCAAAGCAGAGCCTCACATATAGTAGAATCGGAAAGTTCTCTCACTCTCAAGATTGGCTTTTATCATTAACGCTCAAGATCGAATTCAATTAAATTCTCCCATAGGCTTGCAATTGGACCAACTCGTCACCTGCTCATTTCCTCAAATCGAGATCCCGAGGTCTTATTTAAGGTTGTAACGGGGCATACGGTTGTAACATTTGGTAGGAAAAGGGATTATTGGGTTAAAAAGTGACATGACACCATTCTACCATAACTTGGCATTTTGCAGAATCTATGATCATCATCATTTCTATCTTTCTTTTGTTTTTCTGTTTCTATTACATGACATTAGACTTTGTCTAATTTGTTTTGTCATTTGCAGCTTATTCTTGTTGAATGGAACTCAACTTCTTCTCTACTACTTTTTTTTTTTTTTTTATAATCGGTTTATAGCATACCGATTGATACATACTTGATGATCAAAAATTACTATGCCTTGATGGGATGGCTCATATACACTTGGGTTTGATTTTCTTGGTCTTTTTGTAAGGCTAGGTGTAATATAGTGGCTTCAAAGAAAAATTAGGTTTAAAGGCTCAGATTGGTTGATCCTAAAGGGAAGATGTTTTTGGGTTTGGAATTCAAACGAAAGCCAAAATTTTGGGTTTTTCTAAGTGCCTCAATCATATGCTCGATTTCGGGAATATGGCATGGTCTTGAATCGGTCCCAATTGCAAGTTCTAGTGCCCTTTAATCGAATTGATTCACACAATCAAAGAGGTATTGAGTAAAAATGACTCGGCTCAGATCTCACAAGGGACGGTTTGATCATGTCATACATTTATTCTTAAATTTAACCTTTGAAGAATTCTTACAACTTATTCAATCAAATTCTCAACATGAAAGTTTGTTAGTCTTTCAAGTGATCATATCATTGGATTTTTATAGCTCAAAACTTCAAGAATTTATGTCATGCATATTTCTAATTGTTTTATCCCAATGTAATAGTCTGAAAATTTCGTCATCAGCCTAAATTCAACATGTGAATTTAGGTGACAGATTTATGCTTGTTTTATGCCGGTTTGTTTAATTGAAAGCAGTAAAAAGAGACACTGTGAACATGCAAGCATGTCACAGCTTGTTTTTGGCGTGACAGTCACTTATTCATCTTGGACTGTCACACATCTTTTTCAAATAATGGAGAACTCAAGACGAAATTCTCTTGTGGAAAGCAGTAAATGTACGACTGCCCAAAATACATCGTACACCCATCATAACAGATAATTCTAAGGTTCGTTATACAGTACACGACCTTAATTACAATCAGACATCAATACAGACAAAGCTGTACACTTGGATAGGTTAGCGTCAGAGATCAGTCAGAACGTTACCAAAATACGGTTCCAGTGAGTCCAGTCAAAAGTGAATCTTTACAGATTCCGTCCATCTTCAGCATCTTTCCCTTCTATCCTTGGAAGAAAATCCTGGTCCAATGAACATAGTTCGTCAAGCTGCAGGGTACGCAGAAATCTATCGTGTCATCCTCATCTTCCTCCATCACCCTGGTGCAGTAGACCCTTGGTCCTTGATTTCCAAACAGGTCGGGTGTCTCCAGACTGTCAGCCAACCATGCGAAGACGTTGGTCCCAACGTATTGCATGACGAACCTGCTGGTTATGATCTTGTCGATCAATGACACTCCCTGCTGGACCTGTTCATTGTCCAGCTTGCTGAGCAGCATGTATCCCCGGACAAAGATTGAGGCCTTGTGGTTGTCCTCAATCCCTTCCTTTAGCAGCTCACAAGCCAGAGTCTCATTTCCTGCTCCGAATGCCTGCAGGGCTGGGATGAGTTTCAGGTTGTAGTTGCCAGCTTCTTCGCATTTGGCCATGAGTGCCTCCTTTTGCGGTTCCAACCTCTGCTCCCACATCTTGACGATGGTGGTTTCCAGTTCACACATTCTGTAGACAATGGGAAGATCAGCTGCGTCCCTTAGCTTGGTGCACACTTCTCTGACCCTCCATACTTTCTTGATGCAATCCTCTCCGATGCGGGAGAGGATTTCTCCTAGGAGCTCCACTGGCAGATCCAGTAGTTGGGTCTCTTCCTCGTGATCTTCGTTTGGGGCTAGGGGGATGATGTCTCTGAAAAGACATGGAGAGATGATTAGGTCTGAGACCCTCAGCCTAATACCTTCAGCCACTTCAAAGTATAGTTCACTTTCTAACACCTGTCTCACTTGAGGCACACTATGAAAGTCCAAGTGGTCAGATTATCAAATCTACTCTTATTACAACAAAAATAAGGAGAGCAAGAGAGATAAGGATCTTGGATCCTTAGAAATTTTTCTTAGACTATAAATAGTCTAAGATGTTTCTGGGTGGTCAAAGGACCAAAAAGAGAAAATTTCGTAGGTTATTGAGCCTACGAAGGAATTCGATTTTTATCACTTAAGAAGTGATTTAAATCATGTGAGGTAGGGAAGATAAGAGATTAATGATGACAATCGAATGCAAGTGATAAATTATGCAATTACTAGTATGTATCATGGACCGTGACCAAAAATAAGAAATAAAGATAAAAATTAGACATGCATACATACAAAAGGCGACTTTTGGATTTTTATGAAAAGGTGTTGACTTGTTTATTTAATGAAATTGGGGGTGTAAGTGGTCCCCCATTTGGATTTTGTTTTGGAAAGTGGGCTTTCAAGGAATAAAACAAAACATTCCTTACAAGTATTTCCCACTTGTTTCAAATTGACAAAGATCAAACACTTTAAACAAAAAGAAGAATCTATCATTTTGTCTTTTTACACATAAATGCCATGCCAAAAGTGTTGGAAAAATTTTGGCATGGTTTCGTCTGTACCATGTGTCCCGGATGTGCAAAAATCAACTTCTAGAGTTGAGTTTGCAAAATGTGGGCAACATGTTCCCGACAAAAGCATTTATTACCAAAGTATTCATATAATATTATACATGCAAACACTAACAGAAACGAGAACAGTTGATCCATCTATACTACTGTAATGTACTAATGTCACCAACAAAACTCATGCTGTCAAAGCATAAATTTTGCAGATATCATCAATATGCATTTTCAGTCATCATCAACGATTATCTATTGAAAAACAACACAGTGGCTGAACAAAGCATGACCACCGTGTTAACCCTATTCACAGCTTAGCAAAACACAAATACAGATAACACAAATACACCCAGAGATATAAATGGAACAACAATACTGCAATATGAACAAAAATCAAATTTTTAAGGGTTTTGAGACCCTCATTTTCAAAATAAAAACATCCCCTTTACCACAGAAAACTTCGAACCCTTAAATGGCAGTTAAGAACACAAAACCTAGAGCCCTAGGTTCTGCCTAGTCGACTTCTACCCCATTTCTGAACAAACTCAACGCACTCCGACCACTTTCCCACTCTTCCCGTCATGAGAAACAAAAGCATTCCCCTCCCCAACCTTGATTTCGCACGGGAGATGAAAAGACAAAACTGTAAACTGCGAAACCGAGTGCGAAAACGGAAAAGAAACACTTACCCCCTGCTCCCACTAGGGTTGGATGACGACGAAGCCATTTCCAAGTGATTTGGCCGGAGGAAAGCTTGAGAAGAGCGACTGGTTTCGCGAAGAAGAAGGGTTTCGCGAGAGAGGGAACGGTGGATTTTGGAAGTGTGGAAAGTGAAAGTGAGGGAAATGAGAGGGAAAGAAGGATATAAAAAGGATTTGGAAGGGGAGTTCGAATTATTGCATCAATTCGAATTAATTCGAATTGATGCTTTCTGTGAGAGATGCGAGTTATTCAGGCCAATTCGAATTAATTCGAATTGGCTTGAAAAACAGAGAAACCAAGCAAGTTCGAATTATTGAGATCAATTCGAATTGACTCACAATTCGAACTTGAGAATGTGGGCAAAATTTGCACAAGGCTGAAATGAGCTAATTCGAATTATTCAGGCAATTCGAATTAATTCGAATTGCTAGAATAACTCGAATTGCTCACTTGCTAAGGAAAATGCCTTGTGCCTGCTAATTCGAATTAGTTAGGCAATTTGAATTAATTCGAATTGCCTTATAATTCGAATTGCACTACTTGGCCTAAATAAATCCGAAAATTTGTTTGCCTTGGTTGCCAATTCGAATTTTCATGGCAATTCGAATTAATTCGAATTGCTAGAATAACTCGAATTAACAAATCCGAGAGTGAAAAATTCCAAGGCAAAATGTCTTATGTGGTATGTTCCAAGCAATTCGAATTAATTCGAATTTTCTTGAAATGAGAAGTATACCACATTCAAGACTTAGGAAAATTTTTAGGTTTTCCAAAAATTATATGAACTCAAAAGCAAACATATCTACACCGAATGAGAATCTAAAACAAATTGCTTGCATAAATTAGGTTGGGTCAACAATTTTATTTTATGAATGTATTCTGGATTTTAGATTTCTCTAAATTCCAAAATTAACCTCCATTAAATATAATGTTACCCCAACCGGGAACCTGGTTTTTGGAAGCTTTATCTTTCTTTTTGTTGGTTCTCGAATTCCTGCAAAACAATTATGAGAAGGTATTAGGTTTTCCCCAAATATCAACATCCTCACATTTAGAGTCTTAGTACTCTAAATGTTCACTTGATTTTTGGATACTTTGTCCTAATAAAAATAAGTGAAGAAAGTAAGAAATAAGTAAGAAAATATATGTATAATATTTATTGAACATAAGCCGGTTCTGTTGTCATCTGAGCTTCTTTTTCGGGGTCGAACTGCCCAAGATACTCCTTCAGTCTGTGTCCATTCACCACCAGCTCTCCCTTGTCAGTTCGGATCCTGACAGCTCCACTTTCAAACACGTGCATCACTTCGTATGGCCCTTCCCATCTGGATTTAAGCTTTCCGGGGAATAGCTTCAACCTAGAATTAAATAACAAGACCTTCTGGCCAACATAGAAGTGCTTAGATTTAATACGACGATCGTGTAACTTCTGGGTCCGCTCTTTATAAATCCTCGAGCTTTCATAAGCTTGCGCACGTATTTCCTCAATTTCATTGAGGTCCAACTTGCGCTTACTCTGGGCAACTCGGGGGTCAAAATTGAGCATTCGTACGGCCCAGTAAGCCTTATGCTCTAGTTCTACGGGCAAATGACAGGCTTTTCCGAAGATGAGTCTGTAAGGAGACATCCCAATGGGAGTCTTGAATGCAGTGCGGTATGCCCATAAAGCATCATTGAGCTTACGTGACCAATCTTTGCGAGTTGTCCCCACAGTGGCCTCGAGTATGTGTTTGATTTCGCGGTTAGAGACCTCGACTTGACCACTGGTTTGGGGATGATAAGGCGTGCCGATCTTGTGGAGAATCCCATTTTTGCTCATAAGATTTGCAAATGCTTTATTAACAAAATGGGTTCCTCCATCTGATATGATCACCCTAGGTACACCAAATCTATTGAAAATGTTATTTTTCAAAAATTTGACGACCTGGTTGCCATCATTGGTTGGCAGTGCAACAGCCTCAACCACTTGGAAACGTAATCGACAGCTACCAAGATGTAATGGTTCCCATCAGATGTCGGAAATGGTCCCATGAAGTCAATACCCCATACATCGAAAATCTCGAGAGTGAGAATTCCTTGTTGAGGCATCTCATCCCTCTTGGAGATATTCCCTAGTCTTTGGCATCTGTCGCAAGCTTTAACAAACGCTTTGCAATCCTCGTAAATGGTAGGCCAATAAAAACCGCACTCGAGTACCTTATGAGCTATTCGAGTGGGGCCATGGTGACCTCCATATTCCGATTCATGGCATTTCTTAGCGATTTGATAAGCCTCGTGCTCAGTTACACATCGTCTAATAATCGAATCTGCACAATGCTTGAAGAGGTAAGGGTCTTCCCAGAAGTAGTTAACTACATTTCGGTTGAACCTCGCTTTGTGGCCTCTGCTTTGAAATGGTGGGGTTATTCCGCATGCAATATCGGAAAACCACGGACAAGCTTGATCATGAAGATGCAAGGCAAACAGTTGCTCGTCCGGAAAATTCTCATTTACGGCTAGCTCATTTTTATCATTTTCTAGTCGAGACAAATGGTCAGCAGCACCATTGTCTCTGCCTTTTCTATCTTTTATTATAATGTTGAATTCTTGCAGCAAAAGTACCCACCTGATTAATCGAGGTTTGGCGTCTTGTTTGCTAAACAAGTATCTCAGTGCAGAGTGATCTGTGTACACTGTGGTTTTCGTACCAATGAGGTATTGTCTGAATTTGTCAAACGCAAAAACCACAGCATACATCTCCTTCTCCGTGGTGGTGTAGTTGATTTGGGCCTCATTCAGGGCATGACTTGCGTAATGAATTACGCAATGCTTCCCTTCCTTATATTGCCCAAGAACTGCACCCACGGCGAGATCACTTGCATCACACATTACCTCGAAAGGTATTGACCAATCGGGTGGTTGCACTATTGGAGCAGAAATCAACATTCCTTTGAGCGTGTCAAAGGCTTGAACACACGCTTCATTTATTACAAAAGGGTTTTCTTTACACAGCAAGTTAGTGAGCGGCTTGGCAATTTTAGAGAAGTCTTTTATGAATCTCCAGTAGAAACCGGCATGCCCTAAGAAACTCCTAACTGCTTTTATTGAATTGGGCAATGGGAGGTTTGAGATGACGGAAACCTTAGCTCTGTCGACTTCGATACCTGCGCGCGAGATGCGGTGACCCAACACTATTCCTTCGGTGACCATGAAATGGCACTTTTCCCAGTTCAAAACTAGGTTGGTGTCCTCACATCTTTTCAAAATTTGTGCAAGATTAGTCAAGCATTCATCAAAAGTATCTCCATACACAGAGAAGTCATCCATGAAAACTTCAATGCATTTTTCGATAAATTCTGAGAAAATTGACATCATGCAACGTTGAAATGTGGCAGGCGCATTACAAAGTCCAAAAGGCATGCGCCTGTACGCAAAAGTTCCGTAAGGACACGTGAATGTGGTCTTGTCGTGATCCTCACTAGCTATTACAATCTGATTATAGCCAGAGTACCCATCCAAAAAGCAGTAATACTCCCTTCCGGCCAACCTCTCCAGCATCTGATCAATGAATGGCAAGGGGAAATGGTCCTTCCTGGTAGCGGTATTGAGCTTCCGGTAGTCGATGCAAACTCTCCAACCGGTCACTGGACGCGTCGCCACTTCTTCTCCTTGCTCATTAGTCGTTACACAGATCCCCCCACGTTTCGGTACGACCTGCACTGGGCTAACCCATTTGCTATCAGAGATAGGATAGATGATACCAGCATCTAAGAGCTTGATAACTTCTTTCCTTACCACTTCCTGCATATGGGGGTTCAGACGCCTTTGTGGTTGCCTTGAGGGCTTATACTCCTCTTCCATTAAAATTCTGTGCATGCAAACAGAGGGGCTTATTCCTTTTATATCAGAAATGGTCCATCCGATTGCATGTACATATTTCTTTAGAATGTCTACCAGAGCTTTTTCTTGTTCTTGTGTCAGCTTGGCTGACACAATCACCGGTAATCTTTTATGTTCAGCGAGAAAGACGTACTTAAGATGATCCGGAAGTATTTTAAGTTCAAGCTCTGGTGGGCATTCAACGGAAGGCAGCAATTTGCGAGAAATGGGTGGGAGAGAGAGATCAGATTTACCTTCAGGATCCTGTGTCAGTACAGGATCCACTTCCTCCTCAGCAGTGCTTTCCTCTTCCTCCGGGATGAACTCAACTCCATTGAATTCTTCAAGGTCCCCAGAGATAGGATCCTCGAAATGGACAGCGTTGCAGCTCCTTGGTTGCTCCGCACCTTCAGGCTTCAGTACCTGTTTTGAAACTTTGCTTGGCTCATCAGTCACAGAGTCTATGCTCTCATCCTCACCCCTACTATCTATTACATCAAAAATGGAACAAGATCCCTCAGATGGGAACTTCTGCAGCTTTCCCATGTTGAAATCCAATTCTTCTTCTCCGACTCGGAGCTTGATTTGATTTGATCGAGCGTCTATAAGTGCACCGCCGGTTGAGAGAAAGGGGCGGCCTAAGATCAGTGGCATCTCGTAGTCCTCCTCTATATCCAAAATAATGAAGTTGACGGGGAAGAGAGTCCCTCCCGTCTTGACAATTACGTCCTTCAGGATTCCGATTGGATGGGTAATTGATCGGTCTGCCAGCTGTAACTTCATTGTAACCGGTTCAATTGTTCCCAAGTGAAGACGTTTCACCATGGCAAGTGGCATAACGTTGATGCTCGATCCTAGATCGCACAACCCTTTTCCAACATTAGTTTTCCCAATGTGGATCGGCAATGTAATGCATCCTGGATCTTCCTTCTTCTCCGGTAGCACTCTCTGGATAATGGCACTGCAGCTGCTGTTCAAAATCACTACTTCCTCCTGCTCAACTTTTCTCCTCCCTGAAATCATTTCTTTAAGAAATTTAGCATAGACGGGCATTTCTGAAATCATTTCGACCAATGGAATAGTGATCTCGACAGCTTTCAATCTTTCTAAAAACTTTTTAAATTTTTCATCTTGCTCCTTATTTTTAAGACGTGCCGGGTATGGCACCCTTGGCATGTACTTATTATTATTCGTTTTTGGTGGTAAAGAGAAGGAAATTGTACCTTCAACCCTACCCTTTTCAGCTCCCTTTGCAGCTTCAGCCTGCGGAATAGCTGTTTCTGATTTGTCCTCGTCCAGTCCAATACCATCTCCTCCTTCGATCCTTTCACTTCCTTTTTCACCCTCCACTAGATCCTTTTCCTCCTCGGCCGTCTCTTTTCCATGTCCAACAATTCCTTTCAGAGTCTTGCCTCCCCGCACTGTGATTGCTGTACACTGCGGGTTAGCTTCAGTACTGCTTGGAAGTGTTCTTTTCCCCCTGTTCTGTAGTTCCTTGGCCAATTGGGTGACTTGCGTCTCCACATTCTTGATTGATGACTGCAGTTGCTGACTTATATCCTTCTGGTTGGCTATAAATTCAGTCATCAAGTTCTCCAAACGAGATGGTGGCCTTTGGTTATATTGCTGATTCTGATCAGGTTGGGATTGGAAATTCTGGAAATTCTGGCCTTGATTCTGATTGGGCCTTTGTTGAATTTGAGGTTGGAAATTCTGATTCTGATTTTGAAAGTTCTGCACTCTTTGCTGGACGAATCCTTGGTTCTGAGGTCTGAAGTTTTGCTGTGGGTTTTGGAACTGGTTGGGCTGGTTTGGCTGCAACAAATGCGCGTTAAGTGCATTGTTGTTGGAATAAGAGAGGTTGGGATGGCGATTTTGGTAGTTCCCGGCATAATTACAGCTTTCGGTAGCTATCTGTTGGCATGTGTCAGTTGGATGAGGTCCCTGACACAGTCCACAGACAACTCCCGATTGCTGTGTTTGAACTTGGTCTGATGAGGTTCCTGCCTGAGAAGCGTCCGTTCCTTTCCCTTTATCCTGACTCAGCTGTATCGCAGCTACCTGTTCTTGCAGTTTTTCAAAATCTGTTTTCCCTTCACTTACAGCAAAGACTTTTCTAGGAGGATTCTCCTTCCTATCGTCTGTGTTTAGGATGGATCTGTTGACAGACATTGTCTCAATCTTCTCCCAAGCTTGGTCCATAGGCAAGTGGAGTAAATGTCGTCCGCCAGCGGCGTCTAACATTGTTCTCCATGGATGGGTGAGTCCTCCGTAGAATTTCCTCAATTGCTCCCATGGTGCGTACCCATGTTGGGGGCATCGCCTAATGAGGCCCAAGAATCTTTCCTTCGCATCATATAATGACTCATCTGGCTTCATTTTAAAATCTCCAATCTTAGCTCGTCCTTCCTCAATCTTTGATTCTGGAAAATACTTCAGCAAAAAGCTCCTCACCAAGTCTGCCCAAGTGCTTCGCAGATTAATAGGCAATGACTTATACCAGTCCCTGGCACCACTATACAAAGAAAATGGAAACAACATTAGCCTTATAGCATCAGGAGAGACTCCCTGATTTTTGATCGTGTCGCAGAGCTCCAGGAAGGTCTGGAGATGATCATGAGGGTCCTCATGATTTGCACCGCAGAACTGATTGTTTTGCACCAAATTAATGAGTGCCGGTTTGAGCTCGAAATTGCGTGCAGGAAAATGTGCTCTCCCAGGTCCATCCAGATAGGGCTCTACAATTGGTTGCATGAAGTCTGTTGCTGCTTGCTGCTGTTGTTGATTTCCTTGTTCAGCTTGGTTCTGGTACTGTTGGTGATAATTTGGAAATTGCTGGAAGTTATGTGGATCTTGTGGGTTGTTCTGAAATTGATCAGGATTGAAAGCTTGGTTTTGGTATTGTTGGTTTGGTATGTTTTGGTTTTGGTGAAATTGGTTTACGGGTGGTGGTGGTTGTTGGTGGAATTGCTGGTATTGTTGCTGATTAGGATTTGGTAGATTCTCCTCTTCGTTGGCACGATTAGGATGCTCTACCACTCCTCCGTCAGCTCCATTACCAGGGTTATGTGGTGGTTGGTCTATGGGTAAGATCGGGGGAATGTTTTGGTTTTCTGCCATATCTGATAGATCGCTGCTTGATGTTTCAGGTGAAGTGCGGCTCCGACGCTCCTGCTCCTTCCGTCTTCTGGCTTCTGCCCTCAGTTGGCGAGCGGTCCTTTCTATTTCTAGATCGAACGGTAGCTCCGGTAATGTGCTCCTTCTCCGTTGCATAAGCAGTTGGTATCAAACTTTTGACAGTACCTGTACAACCCCCAGGTTAGTAACAGTTCAAGAATATATACAAGAACTATCTATGAGTAAATCAGGAATGTAATTCTCCTAGTAAACGGCGCTGCATCCTCCCCGGCAACGGCGCCATGAAACTTTTGACGAGCTTCGCCAACACGAGTAATTTTCTGAAATATCAGGTGTGGATTTATTAAATGATAAGAGTTATGATGTAGGGAAGGGGTTTAAGAATATATTAAGATTTCCCTTTTTATTACTCCCGTGGGGTTCAAATAGCGCTGTGGTCCTTCCAGTCGTGAAACTTTTGACAAGTATCATGGTGCAACCGGGATGGACCTTCAGTCTGTCACCCTGAAAGTCCTAGGTATCTGCACCATAATGCTTCTCTTAATTTCATGTCAAGAAGATACCTGCGCGGGATAAACGATTCAACCTTACCAAATACCAGTATACTTAATAGAGTAATGTTTATTGCAACTGCGCTGCATCCTCCCCGGCAACGGCGCCATGAAACTTTTGACGAGTTTCATTACGCCGCCGGGGAGTGAAGAATCGTCTAAATACAATTTCCCATTTCATGGCGCTCCCAAGTTATGATCCCCGGCAATAGCGCCATGAAACTTTTGAACTTCTTCCCACTACATGAGTATTTTCTCAAAATGTTATTTTTATTTACTCGTGTCACGAAACTGTGCTCCCAAAAGCGCACGGGTCAAAAATTGCAGTAATTTATAGTAAGTACCGGATCGTTCACTGGAGGATGTGCGATGGAAGCAGGGCCCACGTCGTTTACTAAGATTTTCCACTCGGTTACTCGTTTCAAGTTTTGCAAGGGTTTCTAACAACTACTTGACATAATTTAAATCAAATCATGAAAACAGTAAAAATTATTCTACAGAGCATGGTAAACTAGGTCGAAGAAAGCAATTAAATCTATACTACGAAAGCAATATAAAAGTATGCTACACTATCTAGAAAGCAGATTTAATTATGACAGAAGGGACAGGGAGGAAATAATAAAGATTGGACAAGATTCAGATGAAACACAATTAAACTTCCATTTTTTTTAATACACAGATCTTAGCTTGGGATAATCCTCTAGTTAGCTAACTCTCATGCTTTCTACACCATGTTCCCTTTAACAGACAGGTACTTATGGTGAGAATTTACATGCTCTTAAGACAACAATTTCTAAGATACCATAAACTCTTAACTCCCCTTGCAATGCCTTGCAAAAGTATGTTAATCGTTTACGGTGGACGAGCAACACCTGTCAAATCATTAGTTGACATGCCAAGTACTGCTATCAATCCCCCATGTCACACCCAAAGTTTCAAATCAAGACCCAAACCATTCCATAACTCTCAAACCTTTTAACAGATGGACAGCCCCTAATTCTTCCGAGTGACCTCTATGAAAGCATTTAAAGGAAAGCAGTAAAGAAAGCTGTAAAGAAAGCCTTTAAATCTATCACTCGGAATTGTTAAAAACGTCTCTTTCCGTTAGTATAAAAGAGCCCCTGGTCTTGGTGACCAGATGCAGATCAAGAACCCCCGAGATATCAATAAGCTACAGAGCTTACAACATCTGGGTGGTTATGAGATACAAACTAAATGAAACAGATCCATAAATGAACCTATTCCGGATGTACTCACTCAAGACTCAATTCTAGACTTTGGCAGAAGAAGATAGTAGTCGAAGGAATACTCGACCTTACCTTATAAATTCACCAAGGCCTATATGTTGTTCCTCTAATATTATTTATCACATCTCATCTACACCCAAGTGGATATTGACTAAATGCGATATCTAATATCAGATTTCCAACACACAGCAATTTTGAGAAGCAAATGAATATTTGAAAATCATTCCCTCGACAGGTACTAGACTCTCAATTAAAACACAGATCCTTTCAGTCTAGGTGAGACCTAATCGCTGACTCTGCTTCTGAGCTCTCAAAATCAACCCCCAGTGGAAGATGAATTAGTCATAACTGTTGAATTTATCCCTTACTCAGATCCGGATTTTATAAAGGAGTTTTTGTTGGAAGTTTATTATGCGGCATCTGATTTACATCAAGACTCCTGTGTCCAAGGGGAAGGATCCCCAAAATAGCAATAAGACCAGAACATCTACATAATAGTATCATGCATACATGTATATGAAAAGGAAAATAAAACACCCCAAAATATATGGTAGGGTTAGACAGAATGCGATACTCAAAGATGGATTAGCCTGAGATGAGAAGAAATCGGCTAAAAGGAGTGCCAGAGATAGTTGGGGTTTTCCGGAATGCAAACATCTGCTGTCCGGTTCCCAATTATCCCAGATGAATGGTTGTAGACAGAAAGAATCCCAAACGACGGTGACCGCCGTCATTCAGTTTTCTTTTGTCTGTGAGTGGAAAAATAACCCACATATTTCTTGCTGTAATATTTCTCAACTGATGTTGGTCGACATCAGTTGATACTATTGCAACTTGAATTCAGGTTGAAAAATTAAGAAAAAGAAAATTAAAACTGTATCTGATTAGGAATTGGCTGAGTGACTAATCGAAACTCTTAGTGAAGAGAACGCTCGCCGAAGCTTCCACCAACCACTAACCAAATCATGCAAAATAACAGATAATGATTGACACACAGAAGACGGGTTAGTCGATATCCCTGTGAAGGGACCTTTCACCAACATTAATCTATGTGTTTCTCATTATCCGTTCATACACACAATGAAAGAGGAAATAAGAAAGTAAGAAAATATTTTTGGTACTGTGTGGGTGTTAAGCACACAATAAGTGGACACTAAATGGGTTGAAATGTGTAATGGATAGAAATCAGATAAATTGGGCCTAGGCCCAATACATCCATGCAGCTTACACGAATCATGGAAGAAAATGTTTTTGGAGTTTTCAAAATAGAGGGGATAGTTCAATTCGAATTATTGGGGTAATTCGAATTGAGAATGCATGAAGGATGAAGTATTACTTACTCAATTGATCATTGCTAGAAATTGGAGCATCATCTAATTCGAATTATTGGCCAATTCGAATTAATTCGAATTGGACAACTCGAATTGGCGAAGTCCCTTTCTTGCTCAAATTGACTAAGGCATTTACCTCAAGGGGAGGGTGAGTTCGAATTAATTCGAATTGCAGCAATTCGAATTGGTAAAGGGTGGAAAATAAACTAAGGCATGGATGGGTGGCAATGGATACAATGTGGTTTTCAACCCAATTCGAATTGTTGAGCAGTTCGAATTAATTCGAATTGAATAATTCGAATTGGTTGGAAACCACATGAAGAGAATAGTTTGGCTATGCAATTCGAATTTCTCTAGCAATTCGAGTTAATTCGAATTGCCTCAATTCGAATCACATATTTTCAGACAACAACAATTTTTGTTCTCACAAGTATGGGTTAGGTGAACACTGTACTGTAATGATGGGTTTAGATTTACTAAATCCCTCATCTCACATCAGTGTCATTTCACAGCCACCCTAGTGAGATTTTCAAGAAATAAACAAATACATGTCTAGTGGGTATTGGACAGATTCAAACCCTATTTCTACAAACAAGAGATCAAAGATCAAAGAACCTAAAACATCTAGTTATCTAAGAACTACATGAGTAAAATAAGAACACTCAAGTTATCTAAGGAAGCATGAAATGAGATTAAGGCAGGAAGAGTAAAACTTAAATATAAAATAAAACAAACCTTAAAAACATCTAAAACCTACGAACACTTATTTGAAGCTCTAAGGCACTAAATCAAACCAAAAACCCACCAAACATGCATTTATTAAGTTTGAATGTCAACTAGGACATAATAAATGTAACCTAGTTGAAACAAACAAACATACTAAGCATTTATTTCTAGGGAAAGCATTAAAGAGTGCCAAAACAAATGGATAAAACCATTTCTGGAAATTTTCCTTGTATTGACACTTGAAAGCAAAATAAAGAACCCAAAACCATCATTAGTTTGAAGGTAGGGTTTATTCTAACTAGAAAGCATGTAAAAATATGGAAAATGGCTACGCTAAGGGTTACACAAACTGCTTCTACACTAAACTAAGATTAAAGCATGTAAAGATTATACTACTTGCCAAAAAAATAAACTCAACTAAACTAAACTACCTACCTAACCCTTAAGGGGTGTGGAACCTCTTGCTGTTCTTTTTGTCCCAAGCTGCCTTTTGGTTAAAATTCTTGATCCCTTGATTCTGTTGTGGAAGGTCTGCTTTTATAGACAATCTTCAAAACTTTAGGCCCACCAGTGTTGTGTCCATGCTCCACAGCTTCATTTGAATGAATTGTTGAGTGAAGTTCGAATTATCTCAACCAATTCGAATTAATTCGAATTGTGAGATCTCTTCCTTGAGCTGGGATTGTAGCCTTCAGTAGTCAATTCGAATTGTTGTGAATAATTCGAATTGATCCTTTCTCGAATTGGATGAGGGTTTCTGCTTGGCTTCCTTGCACTTTGTTGGCAATTCGAATTGTTTGTGCCAATTCGAATTAATTCGAACTTGGACAATTCGAATTGCATCTTCTTCTTGCCTTTGGGTTTCTTCTCTCTTCATTCCCTAATTCGAATTAATTCGAACTTGAATAATTCGAACTAGCCTTCTGCATCCCTTCCAACACTTAACCATTTCTTTGCTCTCTTTAGCAATTCGAATTGTTGTGCAATTAATTCGAATTGCCTACAATTCGAATTGTGCTTCAACACTTAACCAAATTTTCAGTTGTGGGATTTTCAATCTTTTTCCCATCTTTTTGGATTTTTGTGGGCTCTTTTATTCTTTTGCCCATCTTTCCATTCCTTTTTCTTTTCTTTTTCCTTTTTTCATGTTTTTGGATTTTTCTAACACAAATGCAATTAAAATTGCATATTTTGTGTCTTTTTGTTACCGGCTTGATGTTTTTACAAACTCGCATTAATCTGTCAAATTCAACTGCTTTCTTATTGAAATAAGATGGAATCACGATCAAAATGTCCGTCTCAGACACGGAAATGGATTGGAAATAATGGACAATTTTGGCCATTATCACTGTCCATGAGGATGGAAGCATTCATTTCAAGGGAAGGTGGTGCGTACCAGAAGAATGTGGAGAATTGAAACGAAGATTGATGGAGGAAGGTCACAACACACCATATCCGGTTCACCCCGGAGGTGACAAGCTTTACAAGGACCTAAAGAAGAATTACTAGTGGCCGAATAAGAAAAGAGAAGTAGTGGAGTTTATGGCGAGATGTCTCACGTACCAAAAGGCCAAAGCCGTGCAACAAAAAATCCTAAGATTGATGCAACCACTTGAAATCCCGAGTTGGAAATGGGATAGTATCTCGATGGATTTTATTTCGGGATTACCGCGATCACCTAAAGGGATTAATAAGATATGGGTGATTGTCGATAGGCTAACAAAGACAGCAATATTCATTCCAATGAAGGACACTTGGACTATGGACCAGTTAGCCAAAGCATATATCGACAACGTGGTACGATGACATTGGGTACCACATGACATCATTTCCGATAGAGATAGCAGATTCGTCTCTCACTTTTGGACTACGCTGCAAGAAGCGCTCGGTACGCAAATTAAGATAAGTATCGCATTCCACCCAATGACGGATGGACAAACTGAGAGAACGATCCAAACGTTAGAGGACATGTTAAGAGTGCGTGCCCTAGAGTTTAAGGGTAGTTGGGAAAATCACTTGTCATTAATTGAATTTTCCTATAACAATAGCTACCATGCTAGCATTGGCATGGCACCGTTCGAAGCACTGTACGGGCGGAAGTGCCAAAGTCCGTTAAGTTGGGTAGAAAATGATAAGGCAGTGGTAGTAGGACCAAAATTTGTTGAGGATATGGCTCAACAAATTAAGATCATTCAAGGAAAGATGAAGGCGGCACAAGACCGACAAAAGAGTTATGCCGATGTGAGGCGGCAAGACCTAGAATTTCAAGTTGGAGACAAGGTCATGCTAAAGATATCACCGATGAAGGGGGTGATGCGCTTTGGCAAACGGGGAAAAGCTAAGTCCTCGATATATAGGACCTTACGAGATTCTAGAAAGAGTCTGTACTTTAGCATATCGACTAGCCTTACCGCCACAACTGGCTCGAGTGCACAATTTGTTCCACGTATCCCAATTGAAGATGTATGTGCACGACCCAACACATGTACTCCAACCGGAAGAAATTGAATTGGATGATGACTTGAGCTACGAGGAAATTCCGGTGCGAATACTCGATTTGAAGGAGAGAGTAATGAGAAATAAGACAATGAGGATGGTTAAGGTTCTTTGGTCGAACCAAGAAACTGAGACGAGAACATGGGAGCTAGAAGCAAACATGAGGGAGCGTTACCCGACCCTATTCCAAGACAATGCAACCACAGTTATGGGGATATAACTGTAATCTTAAGGGGGGGATGATGTAACGACCCGAACATTTTGTATCCCAAATAAATAAATTCGAATTGTTTTGAACTACGTAATGACTTGATCCCTTCACAGGGTACGTAGGCAACTTGGAAATTTCAATTCTGGGTTCAGTCAAATAATCACAAAAAAACAAACGACCAATAATCATTTTTTCTTTTATACTTCCTCTGTCTCACTATTATTGTTACAGACCCACCCAGCACGTATGCCGATACACATTTTTAATGGTTAATAACTTAAATTGTGTACAATAAAATGTTATAAAAACTTGATTGTCTAAAACTACAAGATTAGACGAATCTAACAAGATCTTACTTGACTATGTTTTTTCTTACATAGCTATAATAAAAATTCGAATCAAAGTTAAACAGTGAATAGTATCATAAAACCATCCGTAACAAAAATACCGATATGGAGGTAGTAATATTTTCTACCAAATTTTTGGTCTAAAAAGTTTTTTCCCTATTAAAGATTTTAAATCTCTTTACTTTCCTAAATTTTCTTTTCATTGGTCTAAATTTTTTATATCTTTTGTTTTTTCAATATTGATTAATTCTTCCCCATGCAATATTCTCTGCATTTTCTTGACAACATAAATCAGCAGTTCTATTATATCTTTTAGTGTAGTCTAATATTTTTCTTTGGTAAGATAACTCGGTTATTACTTGTCTTATTAATCTAATTCTGCTTACCAAATTATTTGGGAAATCATATTTATTTTGAATCTATATTTTCCACATATATTCATCCCATGGGGATGATAATTTTGAAAATATAGAATTCATAGTATGTTCGTCAATTTGAGCTTGTATAGGCTACATAATAGTAACTTTTAAATTGTTCAGAGAATTGGTCAAAAAAGCATAAATCTCTTAGTCTTATCTTGTTTAATCTTAATAACGCTTGATTTCTTTCCTCTGTTATTGCATTGTTATCTAAGCTTTGTACTCCTAAGAATTCTTCTTGTATGATATTCATAAATTCCTCTATTCTTGTGTTCACATCTTGTCCAAAACCTTGGGTAATTGTATTCATATAAGTTTTTTTGTATTTCATGAAATTCCTGCAAGGAATTGTGCCACAGTTCCTTGGGCTAGATTTCATTTTTTTTAATGTTTTTACTCTTTGGGTACTATCTTCTGACATCAACTGTATTCTTATTATTTATTTCAATTTTTCTAGTTCTAGACTTGGTTGTTTTAGACAATGCAAATTTAAGAATATTGCATCTCCTAGTCTAACTGTAATACCCGTAATTTTTATAAAAAGAAATGGAATTAAATTCGAGGAGTAAGAGATTTTAATTCCTAGAGGCCGTGAAGTCGGAAATGATTTAAATAAATTAATCATTGCATGGGAGTCAAAAGACGACGAATTCAAAAGCCGACGAATCCAAACGCGACGGACTCAAGAATATGAATACGAAATCAATTAGAGAGGAAATAAATTTAAGATAGAAACCATAATCCGG
Organism: Hygrophila difformis; assembly: GCA_030278955.1. Classification (NCBI taxonomy): domain Eukaryota; kingdom Viridiplantae; phylum Streptophyta; class Magnoliopsida; order Lamiales; family Acanthaceae; genus Hygrophila; species Hygrophila difformis. Next base: position 37,373,339 of record JAOANR010000011.1, read on the forward strand.
GAATGACCCTGTAACGATCCGAACATTTTGTATCCCAAATAAACAAATTCGAATTGTTTTGAACTACGTAATGATTTGATCCCTTCACAGGATACATAGGCAACTTGAAAATTTCCATTATGGGTTCAGTCAAATAATCACAAATAAACAAACGATCAATAATCAAACAACCATAATCAAATAATCAACCATAATAACCACAAACAATCACACATGATCAAACAACCAAACAATCAAACAATTGAACAATAAGTCGCTTAACTTCGAGGACGAAGTTGATTCTTATGGGGAGTAGACTGTAATACCCAAGACTTTTAATAATAGGAAATGGAATTAAATTAGAAAAGCAAGCGAATTTCAATTCCAAGAACCGTGAAGTCCAAAATGATTTAAATAAATAAATCATTGCACGGGAATCGAAAGACGCCGAATTCGACGCCGATGAATTTAAATTCAATGGATTCAAGAATTCGAAGACGAAATTAATTAAAGACGAAATAAAATTTAGGATGGGAATCGTAATTCGAGAATGACCCGAAAAACCGAACCCGAGAACGTAGGAGGATAGAAACCCGAGCGAGAGGAGGAAAGGCCCAACGGATCGCACGGCCCGGCCCGGCCGCAGCCAAGCCGGAGGCCGCGCGGTCTCGAGGCATACCGCGCCAAGACCGCGTGGTCACACAGGCTGCGATCAAGTTTTACTTTTCGGCGATTTCTTACCTTATTTTCGACCCCCGACTTCGGTAACTCAATCCCGGGCAACGGAAGGAGTATATGGACGGATTTTGAGTCTTGAGACTCATTATTTTCATCCAAATCAAACCCTAGTGGCCTCCATTCTCTCCATTCTCTCCAAACTTCTTCCAAAACCCGAAATCACAGAGTTTTTGCTTTTCGATCACTTTCCGACGATGAAAATCGACCAAGAAGGCGTGGAGAACAAGGATTCTAGTATTCCAGATTGTCGATAAGTCATTCATAGGTTTTCGTTTAACTTTTCGAACCCAAAAATTCGATCTAACTCTAGATTTCTTCTTTCGATTCGAATTCGTAGCCAAAGTTGGAGGATTCGTGTTGATGAGATCCGTTCGTGACAAAGCGTAGAGCCCGGACGACCCCGAGACAGTTTAGGACTCTTCTCAAGTAAGATAATGCCTTACATATCAATATTGGTGGTTTAGAACCGTTCGAAACGTTAGTTTGAATCACAACACTAAAATCGGACATAAAAGATTCAATCTTTATGCATTTTCTGAGATTGGCCGAAAAACCCTATTTCGAGAATCCGGAACGAAAAACTCCGAACTAGAGATTTGTTCCTAACATCTTAATCTAGGTTGTATCAAAATGTCATGTATTTTCATTAAGATTTGATATCCCAAAATCGCGTCGAACATTTTCTGTAATACATGAACTTTTCAAAATCAAGACACATTACATGGTCGAACTTGATGTGCATTTTCCTATCACTTGTGGTCAAAACTAATCTTTGGTGTAAACATAAAATATGTGGATAATTGTCTTGAGATCGTGCCTGTAAAGTTTCGTGAATTTTCATTAAAGTTTGACACTCAAAACTCATTTTGAATACACTGTGTCTTTGAATAAAAAGTCGACAGATTTTTAGTCCGAAATTAGTGAATTAATCAGACTTAATCCGTAATGAACTTGCATAAAATGCCTCTAACAAAACTTGTTTATTTTGATGTCTTTTAAGCGGCTGTAAAATTTTATAAATTTTGGAGGTCGTTTGCTATGTCAAAACTCTTTTGAATATCAGTGCGCTGTTTGGAAAAAATTGGCATATTTTATACTTTGCAAAGATTGTAAAATTTCACTCGTTTCCTCACCTATTCTGAAAAACTTAAAACATGTACGTTAGCGTGTTTTTTAGCTACTGTGAAAATTTCAAGTCGATTGCCTTTCAAATGAATTTTTAAACTGAGATGGCGTAAACTGTGGCAATGGCTTGGTTGAAATGTTGAAAAACTCGATTTTCGAGAAACACGTGATTTGTGAGATATGCCTAAACAATAAGATATTATTTTTTTAACAAAAAAATCCATTAATCTAGGCTGAGCTAGATCTCCACGTTAAATAGGGGGTGACTGCTCTGCAGGGTCCCCTCTATCTTGAAATTCGTGCCCGAGTGGACGAAATGTGATATATTGTGAAATTGTGCCAAAACGGCCATTGTGAAATTAGTCTACACTCTCGGCTGTATCCGAATATGTTACTCGAGGCTCCGGAGTGGTACTGTGTATGGCGTGATAAGCGGGCTGCTTCGGCAATTTTCCGAAACTTGATACATTAGAAACGAGATACTTGAGATATATGGTTGTGGCGTCCTCTTCTTAGCTAACGGGAGAAAATTTAAAAGACTTAAATTTTTATTTATTTATTTATGTCGTTAGTTATGCATTTTTAGTTTATGTCTTTAGATTTATGCCTATGCTTTAAATTATCATTTTTAAATTAGATTGATTATGAAAAATTATGAATTTAATTAATGTCTAAACATGCATGCTTAAAATGAGTTTCTTTTTAAGGGGTTTTTAACTATTAATTTTTAAAAACTCCTTTATTGCTATGCTAGGAATTGTCTTACTCAGTATACTTTAATACTGATAAATGTTGTTTATGTTTTCCTATGACAGAGTATGAAGAATGAGCATACATCCGGGGGGGATTTATTTTGGACATTTTATTATTTTCTGCATGGGACTGCATACGGGCCTGTTAACCCGTGTTTTGGCCATGTCGGCCCCATATTATATTTCTGCTGCATACACTTATATTTCCGGTGCGTAGACTTGACGAGTATCGTATATGGATGATTATTATTTTTAAATAAAAGTACTTCCGGACTTGGTTGTTCTAAATTATTTTATACCATTAGCCTTGCATCTCTCAAGTGAGCTCGAATAAAGTCATGTCTTACTTGGGAGGTGTGGCGGTGGTATCCCTGTCTGTGTGATCAAATCCGGGGTGTTATACACCGGAAAAATCGAGCCCGGGAACATAGGAGGATAGAAGCCCGAAAGAGAAAAGAAAGGACCCGACGGATCGCACGACCCGGCCCGGACCGCAGCCCTGCCGGAGCTCGCGCAGTGGCCGCGCGGTCTGGGAGAATCCCGCGCCACGGCCGCGTGACTCAGCAGGATGCGATCATCTTGCAATTTTCGGCGATTTCTTATCTTATTTCCGACCCCCGACTTTGGTAACTCGATCACAGACGATGGAAGTTGTATATGGACGAATTGTGGCTGATCTTTGGCCATTCTCATCAGATTCCATTCACCCATTGTCTTCCAAACTCTCTCCCAAGCTCTCCCAAACCATAAACCCCAAAATCTCTTGTGTTCTTGAGTTCCCGACGACGAAATCCGAGCAAGGAGGCGTGTGGAGCAAGGATTACAAATTGTTGGTGAGTAGTTATTAAGTTTCCTTTCACCTTTTCGAGTCCGAAATCTCGATCTATCGATAGATTCTTACTTTCGATTCCGATTCGTGGCCAAAGGAGGAAGAAATCGTGTTGAGGAGATCCATTCGTAGCCATCCGTAGATTCCGGACAACCCTGTGACATCTAAGAACTCACCTACTGTAAGATAATTCCTCACGTATCAATATTGGTGGCTTAGGATCATTAGTATCACTAGATTTAATCAAGACATAAAAATCAGACTTAAAAGATACACCTTTACGCGTTTTCTGAAATCTAATGAAAAGCCCTATTTCGAGAATCTCAAACGGAAAACTCTATACTGGAGATTTGTTCCTAACATCTTAATATAGGTTATGTCAAATTTTCACGCATTTTCATCAATACTTGATGTCCCAAAACCTGTCTGGTATTTTCTGAGATTTTTGAACAAAACAGAAAAGTTGACAGATTTGAGTGTTCGACTTCTTTGGCGCTTTTCTTATGGATTCTTTTAAAATAATCTTTGGTGTAAAAATGAAAGTTGTAGATAATTGTCTCAAGAATGTGTGGTTAAAATTTTGTGGATTTTCATTAAAGTTTGGGTCTTCAAAACCGATCTAAACAACCTTCGTTTTTGAAAAAAAATTCTGACAGATTTTCTAACCCAAATTAATGCGCGAATCTGATTCAATCCGTAATGTTTTCGGACAAAATGCCTCTAATCAAACTTATTTGTTTTTGTGTCTTGTAAGTGCCTGTAAAATTTCATAAATTTTGGAGTGTTTTTTGCTAGGTCGAAAACCTGTTTAAAAATCAATGCGCTGTTTTCCAAAACTGTGGCAGAAAATGCCTTTTGAAAAGATTGTAAAATTTCGCTTATTTCCTTACCTAATTTTGAGAAAATTAAAACACAAAAATTGTTTGTTAGGATGTTTTTAAGGTGCTGTACGAATTTCAAGTCGGTTGTTTTTAAATTGAATTTTTATACTGAAATGGCGTAAACTGTGGCAAGGACTTTGGTTGATATGTTGAAAAACTCAACTTTTGAAAAACACACGATTTGCAAGCTATGTCTAATAATAAAAACATTTTCAAAAATCCGTTAATCTAGGCTGAGCTAGATCTCCACGTGAAGTAGGGGTGAGTGATTTGCAGGGTGCCCCTCTAGCTTGAAACTCGTGCCTGAATGGACGATATGAAAAATTGCCAAACGGCCAATGAAAACTAGTCTACACTCTCGTGTGTATCCATATGTGTTACTCGAGGCTCCGGAGTGGTACTGTGTATGGCGTGATAAGCGGATTGCTTCGGCGATTCTGAAATTGGATACTTGAGAAACGTGATACTTGAGAAACTTGGTTGTGGCGTCCTCTTCTTAGTTAACGGTGAAAAATAAAAGACTTTATCTTTCTTTTAAATTATGTCTTTACTCATGTTATTAAATTATTTATATGTTATGTTTTAAAATTATACCTATGCCTTAATCTATCATCCTTAAATTTAATTTATTGTGAATTAAATTATTGTCTATAAATTAGTGAAATTCATGTTTTAAATTTGCATGTTTAAAAATGTATTTTATTTATAAAAAAACTTAAACCCCTTTATTGCTACGTTAGGAATTGTCTTACTCAGTATTCTTTTATACTGATAAAACGTTGTTTTATATTTTTCTATTACAGAGTACGAAGCATGATCATGCATTGGGGGATTGTTTTTGGACATTATTTTATCATATCATATGAATTGCATACGGGCCTGTTAACCCGTGTTTTGGCCATGTCGGCCCTTTATTTAAATTCCGCTGCAAACTTAATTATTATCGTGCATGGATGATTATTACTCTATTTTTAATCTAAGTACTTCCGGACTTGTTTTTAAATTATTTTTGAAATACCTTTAACCTTGCATCTCTCAAGTGAGCTCGAATGAAGTCGTGTCTTGCTTGGGAGGTGTGGCGGTGGCATCCCGGCCTGGGTTACGAAAACCGGGGTGTTACAAGTTGGTATCAGAGCCCGAAATATTTTTTTTAAAACTAGTATTATTTTAAACCATTATTTTTAAAACTATCATTTTCGAGCCCAAACTTTTACCCCAAATTATTTTACTTATAAGTATTATTTTAAAGCCCAAAATTCTCGAGCCCAAAATTTTAGCCCAAACTTTTAACCCAACTATTTTTCTTAGCCCGATACTTATACTTTTATTTGAGCCCAAGAAATTATTACTTTTGCCCCAATATAGTGGCCCAAACATTTTACCCTTATTTTTAGATTATCCGTGAAAATAAATTTATTTTTGAAAACCAATGGATAAATAAATGCATGCATAAATTTAATTTTATTGGGGGGATTGCATAAGCATATTGCATGTAGATTTAAATTCGTGCATTTCCTAACTTTGTTCTAAACATATTCTAACACTAACCTTTCTTGTTGACACTAGATGGCCGAACCAAACGTGAATATGGTGAACATTATGATGAAATTGACCAACGCTTATCTCGAATCTCAATAACATATAAATTATTCAAAATGCGAGTCGGACAACTTTAAGCTAACATGGCCCATCTGGGACACCTTAGGGAAGCTGACCATCATGACATAACCCAACTCAAGGCCCAAGTCACTGAACTCCAAGCCCAAGTGACCGAGCTCCAAGACAAGAACGACGAACTAGAGACACAAGTTGAACACTTGGGATGGGAGCTGACTAACTTAGCCGATGATATATTTCCTCATAATCCCGAGCCCACACCAGATGCTGTTGAACCCGTTTGGCCACCAAGCCCAGTTTTCCATGGGCCACTGGGCCGAGGCCCAATTGACATATCGAGCGATGAGGACGATCCTATTGATGATGCGCCTACTTATTCTCTCTAGACTTAAGAATATATAGATATATTGATGCGTTATTACTACTAGTCCTATGGCTTGTAATCAAATAAAATTTTCTATTGAGCAATAAAAAAATTCGAGCATTTATATTATAAATTATTTTCCAAATACCTTCCAAGGCTCAATCAAACAAATAAATAAGGTATTCATTGGAATAAATAAATAATATATATAAGCAATAAATAGATAGCAATTAAACCAAGAAAACCCTAAACCCTAAACCCTAAACCCTAGACCCTACATCCGATAAAAAAAACTGAACAGGACGCTCCTGTCCGAAAAAAAAAACAAACTACTCCAACAACTTCCACTAACACCGTTTCTCTCTACTAAACCTATTAATACCATTCTTTTAATTAATAAATCATTTTACAAGCATTACACCATACTCTTACAAGAAAATTTAATCTTTTGTGCTTGCAACAGAATGGCAACTAGAGGAAGGCCGCGTAACCAGCCCATTCCTCTTAACGTCAATGAGACACCAAGACAACCCGACGTACCGTTACCAAATGAGGGTGTACACGCTCAGGAAGAGCCTGCAGCCCCGATGCCTAACGTGGACGGCCGAGTAAGGAACATCGAAGAGCTGTTAGTCGCCTTAGGTAATGCACATGTTAATCAAGGCCAGGCTGCGGCGGTACCTCCGCCGGAAGCACACATAAATTACCTGGCCATGGTAAACCCATATCATCCGTCGCATTATGCCGGCGAAGAGGATCCGGCTAAGCTTGAGGAATGAATCCGCATATTCGACAAGCTACTGAATGCCGTGAGATGCCCGGGCGGAGAAAAGGTGCACGTGGCATTGTACTATCTCGGGGGGAGGCGGATGAATGGTGGCGCACCACCGATTGAATGACGAGGATGAACCCTACTCCTGGAACGAATTTATGGAACTACTCAGGGATTGCTTCTATCCCCTCAGTACCAAGGCCACATTGTATGAGGAGTTCCTGTCCTTAAAACAAGGAAGTCAGACTGTCCAAGAGTACTATACTCGGTTTAAGGAATTGGTGCAATTTGCGACAAGGTTGGTACCTACTGACATAGAAAAAGCCGAAAAGTTTGAGATGGGATTGAATCTCGCCATTAGGGAAGTGATCACAGGAGTACACTACCCTGACTTGCAAGCAGTCTACGACCGTGACGTGGCAGTGGCACGCGTGCAGCAGTTAAAGAGGAGAATGAGTAGGGAGTCCAGTCGAGGCCCTCAAGATAAGAAGGTTAGGGATAACAGGAATGAGAAGAGTGCAAGGAGGAATGATTATCGGGGAGGACCAAATAGACCTAGCAGGCAAACAATGGAGGGTCTATGATCAAGGAGGCCCTACACCACCATGCCCGAGGTGTGGCAGACCCCATCTAACGAGGGGATGCCCTCCGTAGGGTGCTTGTTTCCGATGTGGTCGGATGGGTCATCAGAGGTGTGAGTGTCGCACTCGCCTTGAGAACATCACCAAGAGGGAGGACTTGGTTGCGGGACCAGCGCAACCTCGTAATCAAAACGGTCGGGATGGCAACAATCAGGGATTCCGACCCCCTTAAAATCCGAATCCCAACCAGAACCAGCTCCCTCCACAGAACCAGCACCAAAATAACCCGCCAAATCAGCAGGGCAACCATGGACGCCCTATGGGACGGCTCAATGTGATAAATCAAGATGACGTCCCTGAGCAAGGTGACGTGATGGCAGGTACATTCCACATTTTAAGCGTACCTCTTAAAGTTCTGTTTGACTCAGGCGCTAGTTGTTCTATTACATCATCACGAGTCACAACTGAACTAGATATACCCAAGTGCGAAATATTAACTTAGGAATTCAACTACCCTCAGGAGAAGTAGTATCGTGCTCTAAACGTTATAATGGAATTCCGATAGTTATCAAGAACGTAGAATTCTTCGCGAACTTGGTAGAATTTAACTTAAGGGACTTCGACGCTATACTGGGAATAGATTGGTTGACCCAGTATAAAGCGATGATTGAATGTCAGAAATAGAAAATCACCCTGTCGAAAAGTAGGGGAAAGAGGGTCATCTTTTACTCTCAACCCCCTAAGAAGAGCAACAAGATTGTTAATGCTCTCAAGTTATGTAGCTTAATGCGTAAGGGATACGCGTTGTATGCATGCTACATTCACAACCTTGAAGCGTAGGATGACAAGGTGACAATATCCCAGTGGTAAGAGAATACCCGGATGTATTTCCCGAAGACATCCCTGGTATACCACCTGAGAGAGATCTTGAGTTCACCATCGATCTCATTCCGGGAACGGAACCAGTTTCAAAGGCTCCTTACCGTATGGCGCCATTGGGGATGAAAGAGTTGAAAGAGAAACTCGAGGAATTATTGGAGAAAAGGATACATAAGACCAAGCACGTCTCCGTGGGGAGCACCGGTATTATTTGTTAAGAAGAAGGACGGAGGACTACGTCTTTGCATCGACTATAGAGGACTCAATCAAGTGACCGTCAAGAACAAGTATCCGTTACTGAGGATTGAGGATTTATTTGACCAGTTGAAAGGAGATTCGGTGTACTCAAAGATCGACTTGCGATCTGGTTATCATTAACTGAGGATCGCCGAGAAGGATATTCCGAAGACAGCATTTCGAACTCGGCATGGACACTATGAGTTCACAGTGTTATCCTTTGGATTAACAAACGCACCGGCAATGTTCATGAACCTCATGAACAATGTATTTAGAGAGTTGTTAGACCAATGCATCGTGGTGTCCATCGACGAAATCCTTATCTACTCGAGGGGCGAGGAAGAGCATTCCCAACATTTGCATCAAGTGTTAGGGATCTTGCGCAAGAATCAACTTTACGGGAAGCTATCCAAATGCAACTTTTGGTTAAAGGAAGTAGCATTCCTTGAACACATAGTAACCGCTGATGGAGTTTCAGTGGATCCGGCGAAGGTTTCAGTGGTAACGGAGTGGGTATCGCCGATAAGTCCAACCGAAATAAGGAGTTTCATTGGACTAGCTGGATACTATAGGCGATTTGTGAAGGACTTCTCGAAAATCGCACGCCCGTTAACTCAGCTACTGAAGAAGGGAGTGAAATACGAGTGGACTAGTAAGTGTGAGTCCGCGTTTCAAGAACTAAAGAAACGAATCACCACTACACCTGTGTTAGCACTTTCATCTGAGGATGGTGACATCGAGGTTTACAGTGATGCATCAAAGGAAGGACTAGGATGCGTTTTGATGCAAGATTCTAGGGTCATTGCATACGCATTGCGTCAATTGAAACCTCACGAATCGAATTACCCGACACACGACTTGGAGTTGACGGCAGTCGTTTTCGCTCTGAAGATATGGAGACATTACCTCTATGGGCGAAAGTGTCGGATGTTCACTGACCACAAGAGCCTCAAATACATATTCACTCAAAAGGAGTTGAATCTGAGGCAACAAAGGTGGTTGGAACTAATCAAGGACTATGATCTTGAAATTTCTTTCCACGAAGGGAAGTCCAACATGGTAGCTGATGCTTTAAGTCGGAAGACCCAACATGTGGCGAATTCACTGGTATTTCCGCCGGCACTGTATATGGACTTGGCGAGATTGAGCCTAGAACTGGTACATTTAGGCACCGTAAACGAAATGGTCACGTCATGGTAGTAGGATCGACCATATTTGATGAGATCAAACTCGCCCAACCGGGTGACGAGAAGTTGGAAAGAATTAAGGAGAGCATTTCCAACGGAGAGGCAATAGGATTTGCTATCCATAAGGATGTAAGCATTCGTTTCATAGGAAGGTAGTGCGTACCACAAAAATGTGTGGAACTGAAACGAAAATTGATGGAGGAATGACATAACACACCATATTCGGTTCACCACGGAGGTGACAAGCTTTATAAGGACTTGAAGAAGAATTATTGTGGCCGAATATGAAAAGAGAGGTAGCGGAGTTTGTGGCAAGATGCCTCACATGCCAAAGGGTCAAAGCCATACGTCAGAAACCCTTAGGATTGATGCAACCATTGGAAATCCCGAGTTGGAAATGGGATAGTATCTCGATGGATTTCGTTTCGAGATTACCGGGATCACCTAAAGGGATGAATAAGATATGGGTGATTGTCGATAGGCTAACAAAGACGGCGATATTTATTCCAATGAAGGACACTTGGACCATGGACCAATTAGCAAGAGCGTATATTGACAATGTGGTACGGCGACATGGAGTACTACATGACATCATCTCTGGTAGAGACAGTAGATTTGTCTCCCACTTTTGGACCAAGTTGCAAGAAGCTCTCGGTACACAAATTAAGATGAGCACTGCATTCCGCCCGATGTTGGATAGATAAACCGAGAGGACGATCCAAACCTTAGAGGACATGCTGAGAGCGTGTGTCCTAGAATTCAAAAGAAGTTGGGAAAATAATTTACCATTAATTGAATTTTCCTACAACAATAGCTACCATGCTATCATCGGCATGGCACCATTCGTAGCACTATATGGACGCAAGTGCCGAAGTCCGCTAAGTTGGGAAAGGAGTGATAAGACTGTGGTAGTAGGACCACAACCCGTTGAGGATATGGCCCAACAAATCAAGGTAATACAAGGAAAGATGAAAGAGACACAAGACCGAAAGAAAAGTTATGCCGATGTGAGACAGCAAGACCTAGAATTGCGAGTTGGAGATAAGGTCATGCTGAAGATATCAACGATGAAGGGGGTGATGCGCTTTGGCAAGCGAGTAAAGTTAAGTCCTCGATACATAGGACCTTATGAGATTCTAGAAAGAGTCTGGAATCTAGTATATCAACTAGCCTTACCACCACCACTAGCTCGAGTGCATAATGTGTTCCATGTCTCGCAATTAAAGAAGTATGTTCCCGACCCGACACATGTACTTCAACCGGAAGGGATTGAATTGGACGATGACTTGACATACGAGGAGATCCCGGTGCAAATACTCAATGTTAAGGAGAGAGTGACAAGGAACAAGACCGTGAGAATGGTCAAGGTTCTTTGGTCGAACCATGAAAGTGAAACAACAACATGAGAGTTAGAATAAGACATGAAGGAACATTACCCGTCCCTATTCCAAGAAGATGCAACCACAGTTATGGGGACATAACTATAAGCTTAAGGAAGAGAGGATGTAACGACCCGAATATTATTATCCCAAATAAATAAATTCAAATTGTTTTGAACTATATAATGACTTGATCCATTCGCAAGGTACGTAGGCAACTTGGAAATTTCAATTCTGGGTTCAATCACACAATAATACAATCACATAATCAAACAATAACACACAATAACACAATATCACAATATAGGAAGGACCTTAGTTCCGAGCTCGCGAGAAGCTAAAGCGCAACTTCAAGGACGAAGTTGATTCTTAAGGAGGGTAGACTGTAATACCCATAATTTTTATAAAAAGAAATGGAATTAAATTCGAAGAGTAAGAGATTTTAATTCCAAGAACCCGTGAATTCGGAAATGATTTAAATAAATAAATCATTTCACGGGTGTCAAAAGACGATGAATTCAAAAGCCGACGAATCCAACCGCGATGGACTCAAGAATTCGAATACGAAATCAATTAGAGACGAAATAAGTTTAAGATAGGAACCATAATCCGGGAATGACCCGAAAAATAGAGCCCGAAAACATAGGAGGATAGAAGCCCGAAAGAGATGAGAAAAGACCCGACGGATCGCACGGCCCCGCCCGGACCGCAGCCAAGTCGGAGCTCGCGCGGTGGCCATGCGGTCTGGGAGAATCCCGCGCCACGGCCACGTGACTCAGCAGGATGCGATCATCTTGCAATTTTCGGCGATTTCTTACCTTATTTTCGACCCCCGACTTTGGTAACTCGATCCCAGACGATGGAAGGAGTATATGGACGAATTGTGGCTGATCTTTGGCAATTCTCATCAGATTCCATTCACCCATTGTCTTCCAAACTCTCTCCCAAGCTCTCCCAAACCGAAAACCCCAAAATCTCTTGTGTTCTTGAGTTCCCGACAACAAAATCCGAGCAAGGAGGCATGTGGAGCAAGGATTCAAGGATTACAGATTGTTGGTGAGTAGTTATTAAGTTTCCTTTCACCTTTTCGAGTCCGAAATCTCGATCTAACTATAGATTCTTACTTTTGATTCCGATTCGTGGCCAAAGGAGGAAGAAATCGTGTTGAGGAGATCCGTTCGTAGCCATCCGTAGATTCCGGACGACCCTGTGACATCCAAGAACTCACCTACTGTAAGATAATGCCTTACGTATCAATATTGGTGGCTTAGGATCGTTCGTATCACTAGATTTAATCAAAACATAAAAATCGGACTTAAAAGATACACCGTTACGCGTTTTCTGAAATCTAACGAAAACCCCTATTTCGAGAATCCGAAACGGAAAACTCCAAACTAGAGATTTTGTTCCTAACATCTTAATCTAGGTTATGTCAAATTTTTACGCATTTGAATCAAGGTTTGATGCCCCAAAACCCGTCTGGTATTTTCTGAGATGTTTGAACAAAACCGAAAAGTTGACAGATTTGAGTGTTCGACTTCTTTGGCGTTTTTCTTATGGATTCTTTTAAAAATAATCTTTGGTGTAAACATAAAAGTTGTAGATAAATATCTCAAGAATGTTTGGTTAAAATTTCGTGGATTTTTATTAAGGTTTGTGTCTTCAAAACCGATCTAAACAGCCTTCATTTTTGAAACAAAATTCTGACAGATTTTGTAACCCAACTTAATGCGCGAATCTGATTTAATCAGTAATGTTTTCGGACAAAATACCTCTAATAAAACTTATTTATTTTTATGTCATGTAAGTGCCTGTAAAATTTCATAAATTTTGGAGTTTGTTTGCTAGGTCGAAAACCTGTTTAAAAATCAGTGCGCTGTTTTCCGAAACTGTGGCAGAAAATGCTTTTTGAAAAGATTGTAAAATTTCACTTGTTTCCTTACCTAATTTCGAGAAACTTAAAACATAAAAATTGTTCGTTAGCATGTTTTTGAGGTGCTGTACGAATTTCTAGCCCATTGCTTTTAAATTGAATTTTTAAACTGAAATGGTGTAAACTGTGGCAACGACTTTGGTTGATATGTTGATAAACTCAACTTTTGAAAAACACACGATTTGCGAGCTATGTCTAATAATAAAAATATTTTCAAAAACCCGTTAATCTAGGCTGAGCTAGATCTCCACGTGAAGTAGGGGGTGAGTGCTCTGCATGGTGCCCCTCTAGCTTGAAACTCGTGCCTGAATGGACGATATGAAAAATTGCCAAAACGGCCAATGAAAACTAGTCTACACTCTCGTGTGTATCCATATGGGTTACTCGAGGCTCCTGAGTAGTACTGTGTATGGCGTGATAAGCGGATTGCTTCGGCGATTCTGAAATTGGATACTTGAGAAACGTGATACTTGAGAAATTTGGTTGTGGCGTCCTCTTCTTAGTTAACGGGAAAAAATAAAAGACTTTATCTTTCTTTTAAATTATGTCCTTACTCATGTTATTAAATTATTTATTATGTCATGTTTTAAAATTATGCCTATGCCTTAATCTATCATCCTTAAATTTAATTTATTGTGAATTAAACTATTGTCTATAAATTAGTCAAATTCATGTTTTAAATATGCATGCTTAAAAATGTATTTTATTTATAAAAAACTTCAAACCCCTTTATTGCTACGTTAGGAATTGTCTTACTCAGTATTCTTTTATACTGATAAAACGTTGTTTTATATTTTCTATTACAGAGTACGGAGCATGATCATGCATTGGGGGATTGTTTTTGACATTACTTTATCATATCATATGAATTGCATACGGGACTGTTAACCAGTGTTTTGGCCATGTTGGTCCTTTATTTAAATTCCGCTGCAAACTTAATTATTATCGTGCATGGATGATTATTACTCTATTTTTAATCTAAGTACTTCCGGACTTGTTTTTAAATTATTTTTGAAATACCTTTAACCTTGCATCTCTCAAGTGAGCTCGAATGAAGTCGTGTCTTGCTTGGGAGGTGTGGCGGTGGCATCCCGGCCTGGGTTACCAAAACCGGGGTGTTACACTAACATTTCCTATTATTGTTTCTTTTAACTCAAAATCTTCATTATATTTCCAAATTTCTTTCTTAGAGGTTGTTTTTCTTATTTGAAATTCTTGAAGGTAAATTTTGCAATGTACTTTGATAATTATCTAGATTTTGTTTATTCATAGTTTGATCTACTTCCATGGTATAGTTCATGTTACACGTTCTCTTGGTAATGTTGTATTACTTTCCCCAACTACTTCTGATGGTGGTAAGTATAGTCTGTGATTATTCATAAAAACTTTATGTTGTTTTTCCCAATCACTTTCATTAGTTTCTAAGTCAGGTTCTGAAAATGTTCCCGTATATATTGGTTCTAAATTTAGTCGTTCTAAATCACTGCTTAGTTCATTTATTAAATCTTCTATACATGTATTCATTCTATTTCTTCTTTATCTTCTCCATTTTCTATTTTATCTTCCTTTATTTCTTCGTTTATCTTTTTTAATTTTTCTACCTTATCTATCAGGATTCTTATTTTATTTTGTTTATTTAATTTTTTTATTTCTTTCATTAATACTCTGTGATTGAGACTTCCTAATTCTGTTGGTTTGTCCCATTTTGGTAATGGAAGTAACTTTTCTAATTCGACTTGTTTTTGTGGAGTTTTAATTATTTTTTTGTGTATATATCTTTCAATATTATGGAGTCTTGTATGTAGACTTATCATTAATCCTTTTATTATTTCAATTCATCTTTTATTATTTCTAATTCTTCTACATAACTCATCTTCTACTATAGCTTATATTTCTAATGAAGGCATTTACTTTTTCTATTTCAGTTTTCCATTCTAGTTCTTCTATTTCTATTATTTCCACTTCATTTAAATACCATTCTTTTTTTTAATTCTGATTCTTCTTTTTCTGGATCTATATGTTTTTGTATAATTACATATGCTTCTCTCTCATTTATCATTTTTGAAATTTTTTGTTTCATTCTTAATAATTTTTGTTTCATTATTATAGTATTTATATCTTGTGGTTGGCTTTCTATTTCATGTATTTTACTAGTGAGTCTTTCTAATGTCTCATTTTCTAATTTTATTACTGGCATTTTATTAGTCTTCACTATAATCTAACTCTTGGTCTGAAAATTCTGGTGAAGTTGCTCTAGTAAACATAGTGTTATGTATTATATGCTATGGAAACATTCTATAAGTGGTAATTTCATTATTGATTAAAGTTAATTTAACTTCTTTTTATATAATTTGTATTAAATCGTCATTATATTCTTCAGTTATAGTCCTACATTCAGGATATTTGGTCATGCTATTATTGGCCAAAAAGTGTTGGCCTCATACTCCCCATTAAAAATTTCCATTTTCATGTGTTCCAATTATTAGGAATTAGTATCCTCCCAAATTGCTGAAAGTGGCAATAAATATAGGTGTTATTGCAATGTGAAATCATCTGCTCCATTACGGGTGAGAGCTACAATAGAAGACGAAAACAGAGTGCAAGACATCCGAAAACGACGCACACATGCTGCACCTAAACATGGATTCGGATGGAGTTTGCACTGCGGTTTATTGCAAAGAAGGCGTGCTTTATGATACAACAGACTGTGTCGGTGGCGTCGGAGGAGACGTAGCCAACACAAGCTGCAGTATGATGAATGACAGCCTTGCGGGTGATTGTGCTGAGATCTCCACCATAGGTGATGCACCTTGCAGCACTAGTGTATACACTGTGATATTGGCGGAGAGTGATGTAAGGTGAAGTGTTCTGATTAACAACCGAATGGCTGTTGCAACACAATGTTCATTGTGTAGCAGCATGTGGTTCAATAACTATAGCATTTATGGGCACAGAAGGTATGACAACATGTGCAATTATATAGCATAGCATAATAGGAAGTATGCGGCTGCACATGATCTATATATGAACAGCACAAGGAATGTGTGATTAACAATTGAATGGTTGTTGCATGGTTTGGTAGCATGTGGTTCAATAATTATAGCATGAGGGGTTGGTGACAACAACATAGGTAATGTAAATGGGACTATGGTGCTTGGTAATTTCCCAAACAGCACACAATGTTCTTGGAGAAAACATGCAGGGGCCTTCCCTATGTAATAACAAAATGTAATAACAAAATGTACAACACTGCTTACAGACTGAAACTTCAAGGAATTCAGTCGACCCTTCGCCTTTTAAAAAAATGGGTAACGAGATAAAAGGAGAAGAATCAGTCTTTTGAAGAAGTTATTATAAAGATTCAATTACAATTTTTTTTTTTTTAAATATCCAGAATCTTTAATTGAAAATGGAACACAATTCTACCTAATACAATACACACAAAATCGGAAAGGAATCACCCCACACAATCCACTCCAAAACAGATACTCCCTCCATAAAAAATTAAAGCACAATTAAAAATGCATGACTGAAAGAATTAAATACGCATAGTTAATCAAAACACATATAGGATACCACACCAGAAATTACAGCATGGCTGCATATCCTGAATCAGGACACGAACAAAACCCTTCTTTTTCGTCTATTAACTAATCTTATTCCAAATTCTTTATCATTTATTAATCCAGTTATTCTTCTTCTATCTATGTATGTTCTTCTTTATGCTATTTGTTGATTCATATTTTCTATTTCCCTTTGATTTATTTCATGATTAGGATTAAATGTGGGTGTTAAAAATCTTCTTCTACTGTTTGGTATTATTTCTGTAAATGGTCTTATTTGTGGTTCGAATCCTCTTATTCTATTTAGAAATGCTCTTTCAATTCTTGTTTGTGTCATTTTGCTTAACGTGTTATTTTGTTCATATTCATCATTTCTATTTAATTATTATATAGTTTTCTGAACTAAGTGGATGAATTGTACTTATTGGATAATCTATTTCTTGATTTTCATTTAAAGAGTATCTTGCTGTTGGAATATGTAACACCCCGGTTTTTGGTCACCCAGGTCGGGATGTCACCGCCACATCCCCCTAGTAAGACACGGTTTCTCCGAGCTTACTAAAGAGATGCAAGGCTAGGTATTGCAGGATTTAAAACATTTAAAGCATTCAAAATAGCCCATACAATATACTTCGAAAATAATAATAGCATAGCGCAGCGGAAATATTTAGTTTAGTACAGTATCGCAGCGGAAATTATAAAAAGGGCCGACATGGCCAAAACACGGGTTAAACAGGCCCGTTCATAATATAGTCTACGTACGAAATTTAAAAGCAAAATAACAATCCCCAAAATCCCATGCATGATTCGTGCTCATACAGGCTCATTCCACATATTCTGTAAAGAAAGGAATAAAAATGGTTTTGGTCAGCAAAATTGCGGAGTAAGTTAACACATGCATGACTGTAGGGTTTAAAAGCCATAAGTTCAATAATTTAACAAAAGCATGATAGTAACATAATATTTAGTTTCATCTAATCCATATCCAATAGCATAATTTATCTCAGGCTCCATTTAACAACACATACCACATGGTTCAAAACAATAGCCATAATTAAAATAAAACATTTAAATAATTTAATTTGACAACAATATCATTTAATCTAGTTTAATTTAATTTAGAATCCCCATTACATTCCCGATTTGGTATTTCAAAGTTTCACGATAAAAATCGCGATGTCAACAAGTTTAGCCGGTAGCCCGGCGGCCGCAGCCGTATCAGCCATACCCAGTACCACTCCGGAGCCTTGGGAAACCCATACGGATATTCACGAGAGTGTAGGCTCTATATTTCGCCGTTTTGGCAATATCACATTTCAAGTATAGCGCGCGGGGTCACCATCGTCCATTACGGCACGAAGTGAATCGTTAGGGGGCACCCTGCAGAGCACTCACCCCTAATTTTAATTTATCAAGTTTGTAAGGGGATTTAGTTTTTAAAATCTGCCTTCCATTGTATTAATTTAGAAACAATATCTCAATTCGTTTCAACCCTAAAGGTTAATTCCATGTTTCAACAAGATTTCAAGATTTCGTTTCGGTAAATCACAGTTTACTCCAAAATTCGTCTAAAATCAGATTTAATTTCAAAAATTCCAAAATTTCATATCGGACTCGGAAACATCAAGATCTACAACTTTCGTGTTTTAACTTTTTCAATCCGAGATACCTAAGTAGGTCCAAATCGCCAATTTTGGCATAAGAAGAAATCTGTCCGAGTTTAACATGTCACAGTTTAAAGATTTCAAATTCTAACATATCAATTCAACTCCCAACTTAATGAAATTTGACAGGGATCATCTTAAGACATTTATCTACAACTTTCATGTTTGGCCAAAGATCTAAAACAGCCTAGATCCTATCTCAAAAACGTGATCAAGATCATTCCTAAGTTCTGTCCAAGATTTCAAGATCTAGAATCAAACAGTTCGGTTTCGACGGGTTTCCACATATCAAATCAACTCCAAAAATTCTCAAATTTTTACAGTAGCTAGGTCTAAGTCTTAGGAACGTTTTTCGTGTTTTAAGTTTTTCCGTTTGAGTTCGTTTTACGGGTCAGAAAAATTCACCAACTCTGTTGCGTCGGTAGAAAAACAAAAGTGGACAGATTTATGGTTCTTGTTGAATCTTTTAGGTTTCGAATGTTTTAAAATCTCCCAAAACCATGTAAGGTTAACTTACAGTGTCTATGAATGTCGGGAATGTCCAATTCGGAGGCGTGGCTTCCAGATCACCGTTTCTCCTCTCCGTTCGTCGGGTTCTACGATCACGACTATGGAGATCTGTAGAGAAACTCGTCCAACAGCGTTCGTCTTGGTTTCGTGCCTCCGACGACTCCGGATTTAGGGTTTCGAACGTATAGAATGTTGTAGGGTTTTGTAAACTTGTTCGGGGCTCGCAAGGGCTTATTTATAGAATTCTCAATCCCTAGGGCGTCCACAACCGACCTAAAGGTCTGGAGTCGAGAGATGTTCAACCGAAAGTCGAAAAATCCGCGTTCGGGCGAGAGATTCACGCAACAACCAAATTTGTGGGGTGGCGCGGTCGTGGCGCGCTGAAGCCACTTTACCGCGCGGCCACCGCGCCGACTTCGCCTGGACTTCGGTCCGGGCGGGTCGTGCGATCCGTCGTGCTTTTCCACCTCTCTTTCGGGTTCCTATCCCTCTATGCTCCCGAATTCCGATTTCCGGGGTATATTCGGGTTCATACTTTCTCTCTAATTTTATTCTTAGTCTAATTGGATGTTTTGGACTCGAATACTCGAGTTCATTAGTGTCGGGTTTTGGTGTACCATTTATCCATCCTTTTATTTAATTAAATTCCTTTAATTCCTTTTTAAGTAAAAGTCTCATTTCTCATTTCCTTATCTTTATTTATTTCTTTTATTTGCTGGTTTTGTTTATTTATTTATAGTATTTATTTTATTTATTTAATTACTGTTTTATTTTATGTTGGAAAATTCTCGGGTATTACAGTCTACCCTCCTTAAGAATCAACTTCGTCCTCGAAGTTGTGTTTCGGCTTTTCTCGTCTCGTGCTAAGGTCTTGTGTTTGTTTTATTATGTTGTGACTGAACTTAGAATTAAAACTTCTAAGCTGCCTACGTACCCGGTAAAGGGATCAAGCCATAACGTAGTTCAAAAGTTTACAAAATTGCACGAAAAATTAGGGGGTATGACATCCTCTCCCCCTTAAGATTGCAGTTATGTCCCCATAACTGTGTCGGTATCGGTTTGGAACAATGTCGGGTATCGTTCCCTCATATCGGATTCTACTTCCCAAGTTGCCGTCTCACTTTCGTGGTTTGACCAAAGAACCTTGATCATTTTGATGGTTTTGTTCCTCGTTACTCGTTCCTTAGTATCAAGAATACGCACCGTGACTTCTTCGTAAGTCAAATCTTCATCGAGCTCAATTATCTCCGGTTGAAGTACATGTGTCGGGTCCGGCACATACTTCTTTAGTTGCGAGACATGGAAGACATTATGAACTCTATCTAAGTGTGGCGGTAAAGCCAATCGGTAGGCTAGAGTTCCGACTCGTTCTAGAATTTCGTAAGGTCCTATGTATCGAGGACTTAACTTCCCTCGTTTGCCAAAGCGCATCACCCCCTTCATGGGTGATATCTTTAGCATGACCCTATCTCCCACTTGAAATTCTAGGTCTCGTCGTCTCACGTCGGCATAACTCTTTTGACGGTCTTGTGCGGCTTTCATCTTCCCTTGGATCACTTTGATTTGTTGAGCCATGTCTTCGATAAGTTGTGGTCCCACTACCACGGACTTATCGTTTTCTTCCCAGCTCAAAGGGCTTCGGCACTTTCGTCCATACAATGCCTCGAAAGGTGCCATGCCGATACTCGCATGGTAACTATTATTATAGGAAAACTCAATCAAGGGTAAATGAGATTCCCAATTTCCTTTGAACTCCAACACGCATGCTCTCAGCATGTCTTCTAGTGTTTGGATTGTCCTTTCGGTTTGTCCATCCGTCATCGGGTGGAATGCGGTGCTCATTTTGATTTGAGTACCGAGAGCTTTTTGTAACTCCATCCAGAAATGAGAGACAAATCTACTGTCTCTATCGGAAATGATATCATGTGGTACTCCATGCCGTCGTACCACATTATCAATGTAGGCTCGGGCCAATTGGTCCATAGTCCACGTGTCTTTCATTGGGATAAATATGGCTGTCTTCGTTAGCCTATCCACAATCACCCAAATCTTATTCATGCCTTTAGGTGATCGGGGTAATCCCGAGACAAAGTCCATTGAGATGCTATCCCACTTCCAACTTGGAATCTCTAGTGGTTGCATCAATCCTAAGGGTTTATGTCGCACTGCCTTAACCTTTTGGCAGGTGAGACATCTCGCTACGAAATTTGCCACTTCCTTCTTCATTCCCGGCGACCAATAGATCTTCTTCAGATCTTTGTATAGCTTGTCACCTCCGGGATGTACGGAATATGGCGTGTTGTGCCCTTCCTCCATCAACCTTCGCTTCAACTCGGCACATTTAAGAGGCACACACCATCTACCTTTGAAACGGATGCTTCCATCCTCGTGGACAGCAAATCCTATTGCCTTTCCTTCGGCAATATACCCTTTTATCTTCTCGAGTTTCGGATCGCCCGGTTGAGCGAGTCGAATCTCGTCTAATATTGGAGTTTCTACGACCATGGCATTGACCGTTTCTCTCACTGTGCCAGGATGCACAAGTTCTAACTCCAATCTTGCCAAATCCATGTACAATGCCGGCGGAATTACCAACGAGTTTGTCACGTGTTGGGTTTTCCGACTTAGGGCATCGGCTACCACATTCGCCTTCCCTTCGTGGTACGCTATCTCTAAATCGTAGTCTTTAATAAGTTCCAACCACCTTCGCTGTCTCAAATTCAACTCCTTTTGAGTGAATATATATTTCAAGCTCTTGTGGTCGGTGAACATTCGACACTTCCGCCCATAAAGATAATGTCTCCATATCTTTAGAGCGAAAACGACCGCTGCCAACTCCAGGTCATGTGTCGGA
Source organism: Hygrophila difformis (assembly GCA_030278955.1). Taxonomy (NCBI): domain Eukaryota; kingdom Viridiplantae; phylum Streptophyta; class Magnoliopsida; order Lamiales; family Acanthaceae; genus Hygrophila; species Hygrophila difformis. The sequence continues at coordinate 37,395,183 of JAOANR010000011.1, forward strand.
TAATTTTCCTCGTGAGGTTTTAGTTGGCGTGATGCATAGGCTACGACTCTCGAGTCTTGCATCAAAACACAACCTAAACCTTCCTTCGAAGCATCGCTATATACTTCGAAGTCACCATTCTCTGATGGTAGTGTTAATACGGGTGTGGTCGTGAGTCGTTTCTTCAGCTCTTGAAACGATGTCTCACATGCTTCGGTCCACTCGTATTTCGCTCCTTTCTTTAATAGCTGGGTCAAAGGACGTGCAATCCTTGAAAAGTCCCTCACAAATCGTCTATAATATCCGGCTAATCCAAGGAAACTCCTTATTTCCGTTGGACTTTTCGGAGTTGCCCATTCAGTTACGGCAGAGACTTTTTGCCGGATCCACTGATACTCCATCAGCGGATACTATGTGTCCGAGAAATGCCACTTCTTTCAGCCAGAAGTCACATTTCGACAGCTTGCCGTATAGCTGATTTCTTCACAAGATTTCCAACACTAGATGTAAGTGTTTCGCATGCTCCTCCTCGCTCTTCGAGTAGATCAGGATGTCGTCAATGAACACTACGACACACTGGTCTAACAATTCTCGGAACACGTTGTTCATGAGATTCATGAACATGGCCGGAGCATTTGTTAACCCGAAGGATAACACTGTGAACTCGTAATGGCCATATCGTGTTCGAAAAGCCGTCTTTGGAATGTCCTTCTCGGCAATCCTCAATTGATGATACCCAGATCGCAAATCGATCTTCGAGAATACTGAAGCTCCCTTCAGTTGATCAAACAGATCCTCTATTCTCGGTAGGGGGTATTTATTCTTAATGGTCACTTGGTTTAGTCCTCGGTAATCTATGCAAAGACGTAGTCCTCCGTCTTTCTTCTTGACGAACAAAACCGGTGCTCCCCAAGGGGACGTACTCGGTCTTATGTAACCTTTTCCCAATAGCTCCTCGAGTTGTTCCTTTAACTCCTTCATTTCCAGTGGTGCCATCCTGTACGGAGCTTTTGAGACAGGCTCTGTCCCCGGAATGAGATCTATGGTGAATTCAAGATCTCTCTCAGGTGGCATGCCCGGAACGTCTTCAGGGAACACGTCCGGGTATTCTCTTACCACTGGTATACTATCAACCTTGTTCTCTTCCGCCTCAAGGTTGTGCACATAGCACGCATATAGTTCATACCCCTTACGCATCAAGTTACTTAGTTTAAGTGCACTAACGATTTTGTTACTTTTCTTAGGGGGCTGAGAGTAAAAGATAACTCTCTTTCCCCTACTTTTTGACAAGGTGATCTTTTGCTTTTGGCATTCGATCACCGCTTTATACTGGGATAGCCAATCCATCCCCAGTATGATGTCAAAGTCTCTTAAGTTAAATTCTACCAAGTTCGCGAAGAATTCTACGTTCTTTATCACTATAGGAATTCCGTTATATCGTTTAGAGCAAGACACTACTTCTCCAGAAGGCAACTGAATTCCTAAGCTAATTCTCTCGCACTTAGGTAGATCTAACTCAGGCACTATCCTTGATGCAATAATTGAGCAACTAGCTCCGGAATCAAATAAAATTCTAAGGGGTGTATTCAAAACGTGAAATGTACCTGCCATCACTTCTCCTTGCGCAGGCACGCCCGCTTGGTTCACCACGTTCAGCCTCCCCATAGGGCGTCCCTGATTGCCCTGCTGATTCGCATTCGGTTGCTGATTTTGTTGCTGGTTTTGATTCTGTGGGGGCGGAGGTCGTTGGTTCTGGTTCTGGTTTTGCGGCCTATTTTGAGGGGGTCTGTACCCTTGGTTATTCCCGTTTCGACCGTTTTGGTTTTGAGGCTGTTCTTGCCCCGCGACCAAATCGTCCCTCTTCGTTATGTTCTCGAGCCTAGTTCGACATTCCCGTCGAACGTGTCCCATTCGACCGCATCGGTAACAGGCGCCTTGTTGCGGGCATCCCCTCGCCAGATGTGGTCGTCCACATCGCGGGCAAGGCGGTACCGGATCTTCTTGATTGAACCTCCTTCCCGTGTTGTTTTGTTGGGGCCTATTCGATCCTCTGCGCTGCTCGTTCCTTCCAGTGTTGTTCTCGTTTCTTGAGTCTCGGCTTCTCTTGTCCTGAGGACCCCTGCTGGACTCCCCACTCACCCTTCTTTTCAGCTGCTGCACGCGTGCTACTGCTACAGCGCGATCGTATACGGCTTGCAAATCGGGGTAGTGTACCCCCGCGATCACTTCGCGCACAGACAGGTTCAGTCCCATCTCGAACTTCTGTGCCTTCTCCGCATCAGTAGGCACTAGCCTTGGTGCAAACCTCACCAGCTCCTTGAAGCGGGTGTAGTATTCCTGCACCGTTTGGCTTCCTTGCTTCAACGACAGGAATTCTTCGTACATGGCAGCTTTGGTACTCAAGGGATAGAATCGATCCCTGAGTAGTTCCATCATCTCCATCCACGAGTAAGGCTCGTCATCTTCAGTTAGTTTGGCTTGCGTTGCTTGCCACCAGTCGTCAGCTTCGCCTCCCAAGTAGTATGAAGCGACATGTACCCTCTCTCCTTCCGGACATTTGACCGCTCCCAGCAGCTTGTCAAAAGTCCGGATCCATTCCTCCAGTTTAGCTGGATCCTCCTCACCAGCATAGTGGGGCGGCTGGTAGGGATTCACCATCGCCAGGTAGTTAGGGCGAGCTTGGGGCGGAGGTACAGCCGCAGCTTGACCCTGGTTGACTTGCGCGTTTCCGAGCGCAATCAACACTTCCTCTATCGTCCTAAGACGATCGCCCACATTGTTCGGTGCGGGGGCGTCCTGCGCACCTTGGGGTTGTTCCATCTCAGGTTGAATCGGTTCAGTGACGTTTGGTAGTGTCTCAGTAGGAGTTTCAGTGGTGGTTTGGGGAGCGGTTTGAGTCCTTCCTCTTCCTCTGGGTGCCATTCTGGTACAAATAGGATAGTTTAGGACTGATGAATTTAGCATATAGTCTAAGCAATTTCTATGAATGTATATGTGTGTAGTAATTTAGCACGTGGTGCTTTGTTCGGATTGAGAAGCATCGTATGCTTCGGGGTTTTATTTTATTTTGTCTTGTTTTGTTTTGATTTAAAAATAAATCGGGCATTTTATTTCCTCAAAAGAAATTTTAGTACAAAAGTAGAAATATTTTTCTAGCAAAATAATGTCTAACAATAGAATCTCTAGTGCCTCAAGACGTCTCCCGGTGGGGTAGCAGGATCTTCCTCCGGATCTTCCTCCTCCGAACTCGGCGGTAGTAGGTCGTCAAAGATAGTGTTTAAGTCTTGCCCGTGGGCATCGATGTATTCCTTTAGTATTAAGTTTTGTGTAGTGAGGGTTTGAACTTGGCGCTCGAGTTGGTTTATGCGGTGATGATCCGCCTCTCTCAAGTTGCCCATGTGATGTAAATTGGCCTCCAATTGAGCCATACGGTACTTCATTTGCTCTAGGGTTTGGTGGGAATCGAGATGAACACTCATCATCCTGACCATCAACTGCATCATGTCCTGACTAGCCATCTAGCGCAAGCAAGAGATCTAAGTTAATATTCGCCAAGATTCTAGGTTCAATTCGCCAAGATTCTAGGTTCAAGTTTCGCAAAGATTCTAAGTTCAAGTTTCGCCAAGATTCTAAGTTCAAGTTTCCAAGATGCTAAGTTCAAGTTTCGCCAAGATGCTAAGTTCAAGTTTCGCCAAGATGCTAAGTTCAAGTTTCGCCAAGATTCTAAGTTCATAGCAGAGATGCAACATGCATATGCAAATGATAATTCCCCCCAATAATAATTTAATACACCATATATTTTTCCATGGGTTTTAAAATAAAGAATAAAAATTCTTCCATGGAAATAATACTTTAAAATTTAAAATAATAGTCAAAATATTAATAGTAGTTTAAAAATAATAATGGTTTAAAAATAATAGTTTAAAAATAGCCGGGCTCTGATACCAACTTGTAACACCCCGGTTTTTGGTCACCCAGGTCGGGATGTCACCGCCACATCCCCCTAGTAAGACACGGTTTCTCCGAGCTTACTAAAGAGATGCAAGGCTAGGTATTGCAGGATTTAAAACATTTAAAGCATTCAAAATAGCCCATACAGTACAGTATCGCAGCGGAAATTATAAAAAGGGCCGACATGGCCAAAACACGGGTTAGTTTAGTACAGTATCGCAGCGGAAATATTTAGTTTAGTACAGTATCGCAGCGGAAATTATAAAAAGGGCCGACATGGCCAAAACACGGGTTAAACAGGCCCGTTCATAATATAGTCTAAGTACGAAATTTAAAAGCAAAATAACAATCCCCAAAATCCCATGCATGATTCGTGCTCATACAGGCTCATTCCACATATTCTGTAAAGAAAGGAATAAAAATGGTTTTGGTCAGCAAAATTGCTGAGTAAGTTAACACATGCATGACTGTAGGGTTTAAAAGCCATAAGTTTAATAATTTAACAAAAGCATGATAGTAACATAATATTTAGTTTCATCTAATCCATATCCAATAGCATAATTTATCTCAGGCTCCATTTAACAACACATACCACATGGTTCAAAACAATAGCCATAATTAAAATAAAACATTTAAATAATTTAATTTGACAACAATATCATTTAATCTAGTTTAATTTAATTTAGAATCCCCATTACATTCCCGATTTGGTATTTCAAAGTTTCACGATAAAAATCGCGATGTCAACAAGTTTAGCCGGTAGCCCGGCGGCCGCAGCCGTATCAGCCATACCCAGTACCACTCCGGAGCCTCGGGAAACCCATACGGATATTGACGAGAGTGTAGGCTCTATATTTCGCCGTTTTGGCAATATCACATTTCAAGTATAGCGCACGGGGTCACCATCGTCCATTACGGCACGAAGTGAATCGTTAGGGGGCACCCTGCAGAGCACTCACCCCTAATTTTAATTTATCAAGTTTGTATGGGGATTTAGTTTTTAAAATCTGCCTTCCATTGTATTAATTTAGAAACAATATCTCAATTCGTTTCAACCCTAAAGGTTAATTCCATGTTTCAACAAGATTTTAAGATTTCGTTTCGGTAAATCACAGTTTACTCCAAAATTCGTCTAAAATCAGATTTAATTTCAAAAATTCCAAAATTTCATATCGGACTCGGAAACATCAAGATCTACAACTTTTGTGTTTTAACTTTTTCAATCCGAGATACCTAAGTAGGTCAAAATCGCCAATTTTCGCATAAGAAGAAATCTGTCCGAGTTTAACATGTCACAGTTTAAAGATTTCAAATTCTAACATATCAATTCAACTCCCAACTTAATGAAATTTGACAGGGATCATCTTAAGATATTTATCTACAACTTTCATGTTTGGCCAAAGATCTAAAACAGCCTAGATCCTATCTCAAAAACGTGATCAAGATCATTCCTAAGTTCTGTCCAAGATTTCAAGATCTAGAATCAAACAGTTCGGTTTCGACGGGTTTCCACATATCAAATCAACTCCAAAAATTCTCAAATGTTTACAGTAGCTAGGTCTAAGTCTTAGGAACGTTTTTCGTGTTTTAAATTTTTCCGTTTGAGTTCGTTTTACGGGTCGGAAAAATTCACCAACTCTGTTGCGTTGGTAGAAAAACAAAAGTGGACAGATTTATGGTTCTTGTTGAATCTTTTAGGTTTCGAATGTTTTAAAATCTCCCAAAACCATGTAAGGTTAACTTACAGTGTCTATGAACGTCGGGAATGTCCAATACGGAGGCGTGGCTTCCAGATCACCGTTTCTCCTCTCCGTTCGTCGGGTTCTACGATCACGACTATGGAGATCTGTAGAGAAACTCGTCCAACAGCGTTCGTCTTGGTTTCGTGCCTCCGACGACTCCGGATTTAGGGTTTCGAATGTATAGAATGTTGTAGGGTTTTGTAAACTTGTTCGGGGCTCCCAAGGGCTTATTTATAGAATTCTCAATCCCTAGGGCGTCCACAACCGACCTAAAGGTCTGGAGTCGAGAGATGTTCAACCGAAAGTCGAAAAATCCGCGTTCGGGCGAGAGATTCACGCAACAACCAAATCTGTGGGGTGGCGCGGTCGTGGCGCGCTGAAGCCACTTTACCGCGCGGCCACCGCGCCGACTTCGCCTGGACTTCGGTCCGGGCGGGTCGTGCGATCCGTCGTGCTTTTCCACCTCTCTTTCGGGTTCCTATCCCTCTATGCTCCCGAATTCCGATTTCCGGGGTATATTCGGGTTCATACTTTCTCTCTAATTTTATTCTTAGTCTAATTGGATGTTTTGGACTCGAATACTCGAGTTCATTAGTGTCGGGTTTTGGTGTACCATTTATCCATCCTTTTATTTAATTAAATTCCTTTAATTCCTTTTTAAGTAAAAGTCTCATTTCTCATTTCCTTATCTTTATTTATTTCTTTTATTTGCTGGTTTTGTTTATTTATTTATAGTATTTATTTTATTTATTTAATTACTGTTTTATTTTATGTTGGAAAATTCTCGGGTATTACAGAATATATTCTGGATATAATTATTCTGAAGTGTCTAATCTTGACCTTGACATATGATAATCTAGTATATGGTCGTCGTTATAGTTACTCATGTCCAAATTAATCGTTCTGGGCTCTGATACCAATTGTTTTAAAAGAGTTGTGATGTTAGTTTTAAAGTTGATTAATTATATATTTAATCTGAGAACCAATATTCATAATTACTTAAATCTTCTGGAGGGTCGTCATCATAATCTTCACTTTCTAATCCCATTCAAAGTAAAATTATTCTATCCCAAAAACTTTTTTCTTCCGAATAAGGATATATTTTTTATTATATTAAGTTAAAAATATGAGCATAGTATAAACAATATCCTTCCGGTTTTCAACTCTTTCTTCCATAGTTTGTAAATATAGTCCATATTTGTATATTAATGAATTTATTTCTTCTTGATTCATTTCTTTCTTTTGTAAGTTTTAATTATTTGCATAAAAGTTTTGATTTTTTAAAACTAATAGATAGTTATGTATGGTTAATTAGATGTTTATTATTTTAATTGTAGTGAGTTTGAAAAGTAAGGAGTATTTTTTAATAGTGTTAAACTTATTTAGAATGATTTTTAAGCATTTTTTATATTTCAAGGGTAAAATAGGTATTTTTTCAAAGTTTTATCTATCTAGGGGGTTTAGAAAAATGATTTTTGTAATAGGTACTATGGGTATAATTGTTTTATATTGGGTATTTTTTAGGTATTTGCCCAAAAAAACATTTGGTAAATCATAAATATTTTTTTTTTTGATGAGCCATTGAAGGTCTGGGAAAGGGGCGGTGGGAGTCCATGCCACACAATTACAAAGGGGAATAAAGGGGAGGGATTGGGGGCCGGTGGGAATCGAACCTCCAATCTTCCGTTGGAAGTCAGGGGACTTAACCACTTGGGGTAAGTACTCATCTCAAATCATAAGTATTTGAGAGAACATCCTACAGAAGCAACTAAATACGAAGTATAAAATAAAATGAAAGGAACCTGTGTATGTTTAATTTTATAGATAGTGGGAGAATAATAATTGCGGAATTGATGCATATGTGACAACCTTTACAGCTTGAACTTCACTGAGAGTATTATTTTAAAGGTGTTAGACGTAATGTACACTTAAAAATAGTAAATTTTATCCGATTGAAAAGGGCAAGAAAATGGCTCTCTAACCTTACTAAACCTGGAAGCATGTTATGAGATACATTTAATCATTATACCAGTTTATACAAACTGTTTCTCTTTTTTTCCTTAAAAAACATTCATTTTACCTGAAATTCATTTTTATATTTATTATATGTTCTCATTATACATGTCAAAGAAAATTGTTTTTACAACTTGCGATGAGCCGACGACAGTAAGTGTTGTGTATCAAACAAGTCCCACATCGGTTGTGTAAGGAAAAATAGACAAACTTATAAGTGTCCATCTAAAACCCATTAATTAGTAATGAGGTCTTTGGGGAGGTACCCAAAGACAAAACCGCGAGGACATGGTCCAAAATCGACAATATCATATTAATGTTGGATTTCGGGTGGAGGTCGCAGTCTCAGCAGTACGGTGGCATATAATGCTTCGTCCAATAAGATCTAGAAAATAATTGCAGAAAAATAGATTTTACTTCCTATTCTTTTGGAAGGTTCACAAACTGCTTTTTATCCACACTTTTGGTTAGTAGAGGCGATCCTATTTGCTTTTTATCCACACTTTTGGTTAGTAGAGGCGATCCTATTTTGGAGTATATGTAGTACTCCCTCCGTCCCGCGAAGATTGAAGCCTTTCTTTTGGGCACGGTAATTTAGGTAGTGGAGTTTAGTAGTTAAAGTGGTGTGGGTATTTGTGTTTAAGATTATAATGAATTTTGATATTGTTTATTGTTTAACTTTGACTTAATATTATCGTAGTGATGTAATTTGAGAAAAATATTCAAATGTGGTCTTGTTAGAATCGTCTAATCGTGTAGTTTTAGAATATATATTTTATACAATTTTTATTTGTATCAATTTTGTAATATTAAGAGTTAAAGAAATATAAGGGACTTTGTGTAGGAAAGTAATAATGCATTGGAATTTGTGCAGAATAGTAAAAGTAAGTATTTTTAATGGGATTTGACAATAATTAAGATTCTAATCAAACTTATATTAATTTAATTTTTCTAAAAACGGAAAGGGTTCAAACTTCGTGGGACACCCCAAAAAGGAATAGGGTTCAAACTTCGTGGGACGGAGGGAGTATAATCTAAAACGAATTTTAAAATAGCTAAATTCCCTTGAATAAATCATACTAAGACTTCATTGGGCATTGAATATATGTATCAACAGCCCGACCATAGAGCCTGCACTTTATCCGGCACGGGCAACGGAAAAGGCCACCTACCCCGCTCCACAAACCATGGTATACATACCTTTGGAATCCACTACAAGAATTTTACTTTGGCCCTATTTGGTGAAACAGCTAATTTAGAATTAGCTTTTTATGAGACAATTTAAGAAAATTAGCTTATTTAAAAAGACAAAAATAACTTAAAACAGTGTTCAATCAGCTATTTTTGAAACTGCTGCAAATTGCAGCATTTTGTATTTTAGCTTATTTTAGGCAAAAAGTTAGTTTAGAAATTATCAAACAGCTAATTTTAACTCATTATTACTCACACAATCAGTTAAGAGCTAACAGCTAATTCCCAAACAGACCCTTTATTTTTTCTTCTGATAGTGATGTTGGAAATAAAAGGGCTTTTGGCCCATTAAAGGTATGAATGGGAGAGAATCCCACATAGGATAAAGAGGGAAAAGTTTTCCTCTTTATATCCAATACACCTTGTAGAGGTTAGAATGAAATAAATAATGTTATACTCATGGGCTACGTGCGCAGGGCGGGGGGAGGGGTGCAAATCCGAGCCCAAAAGGCTTGGTTGGTATGCAAGCGCGATCTGCGGACACGAATGCCGGACCGAAAAAGCCTTGGGCATCGCGGGACTGATCGAATTCAAATGAAGAACTGCGAATTCGAACCACCACATTGTTTCGTTACAGCTCTCGGCCATCTATAAAAGCAGGCAGCCATCGTCGATTTCATTCCATTCGAAACATCCTCCAACACACAAGCATTCTGAAATAGTGTTCCAGTTCACATCCGCCGAGTCTGTTGTATCATGGGAAACAGTTGCACCGATACGCGGGCAATACTATTTTAAGGAAATCGTTGCAACAACGATCCCCAGATTCAATCTCAAACACTGCATATTCGAAGTTATTATCCTTATTATTCGTAACAATCTTAAAACAGTGTTGTGATACTTCGATATACGCTATGGCCGATTCATCCTGGAACAACAATGTTGCAAATGGTGAGAAGAACCAGACACCCCCTCCATCCAACGTTGCTGCTCAAGCATTCCCAACCAGTCACGTCGATAAGCAGGAGAAGTTCACTGGTGCAGCGACAACTTTCAAACGTTGGCAGCAAAAGATGCTATTCTTCTTGACCACGCTCAATCTGGCAAGATGCTTGAAAGAGAAAGCTCCAAAAATTCCAGAAGGTAACACTGATTCTCAAACTCTACATGCTGTTGAGGCTTGGAACCATTGTGATTTTCTTTGTCGGAATTATATTTTGAATTGTCTTTACGATTCATTATAAAATGTCTACTGTGAGTATAAAACCGCAAAAGAATTGTGGGAATTACTCGATCGAAAACATAAATCAGAGGATGCCGGCTCAAAGAAATTTGTGGTCGGACGTTTCCTCGGTTATAAAATGATCGACTGATAATGGCCAAAATTGTCCATTATTTTTAATCCATTTTCGTGTCTGAGACGGACATTTTGATCGTATTTTCATCTTATTCCAATAAGAAAGCAGTTGAATTCGACAGATTAATGCGAGTTTGTAAGAATAATAAGCTGGTAATGAAAAACACAACAATATGCAATTTTAATTTTATTTGTGTTAGAAAAATCAAAAAACATGAAAAACGGAAAAAGAAAAGAAAAAGGAAAGAAAAGATGGGAAAAAAGAATAAACATCCCACAAAACTGAATTTTTGGCTAAGTGTTGAAATCCGATGCAGTTTATACCGCATCGTGTTAATAGACCGCATCACTCTGAAAAGACCAAGTTTTGGTAGTGATACACAATGCGGTTTATACCGCATCAAACCCATGTAAACCGCATCACTGAAGAATGAAAGCAGAAAAATGACCAAGTGTTGGGAGAGATGCGAAATGATCGATGCGGTTTACTCGATACGGTTTATACCGCATCAACCATGTAAACCGCATCGTTTCAAGAAACTAGAAACCAGGCAGGAGGAATGCATGCGATCTATGTGAGGCGGTCTACTCGATGCGGTTTATACCGCATCGACCATGTATGACGCATCAACTAGATCGCATCCCAGCCAAACACCAAGGAAGAGAAGACACATGCAATGCAGAATGCTTAATGCGGTTTAAACCGCATCACCTGGAGAAACCGCATCGATTTCAAATTCTGAAGGACAAATCCGGATAAGGCTGTGCAACACGTGATAAACGCATGCTACTGTTAATGGGCACTGCTTGACTTAATGGGCTTAGGGTTTCGTGAAAGGAGTATAAAAGCTCACCTTCCCCAGCACTTGAGGACAACTTTTCCATTCAGACAAGGGAATAAAAAGAACAACAGAGGAATCTCCAGTTCACCCCTTAAGGGTTAGGTAGGTAGTATAGTTTAGATTTATTGTTCTTATATTTTAGCTTAGTTTTAGATGCTTTAACCATAGATTAGTTTGTAACAACCATTTTCAACCTTTTTAGAGTAGACATTACTATATTGTTAAAAGCTTTTTAGTTTCGAATGAACCCTACCTTCAACTAATGAGTGGTTTAGGGTTATTTAATATGCTTTCAAGTGTTTTAATACAAGGAAAAATTCCAGAAATGGTTTTTGTCTCATGTGTTTGACACTATTTAATGCTTTCTTAGTAATAAATGTTTAGAATGTTTGTTTGCAACTAGGTTTCATTTATTATGTTGCTAGTTGACTTACAACTTCAATAAATACATGTTTGGTGGGTTTGTAGCATGTTTTATACCTTAGAGCTTCAAATAGTGTTATTAGGATTTAGATAATTTTAGGGTTTGCTAGATTTAGGATTTTAATGCTTTATTTTACTTTTCTTGTCTAGATCTACTATATATGCTTCCTTAGATAATGTTGGTGTTCTTCTTTATTATGCATGTAGTTCTTAGTTTTTATGATGTTTTAGGTAGATTAACCTTTAAATTCCATGTTTGTAGTTTTTAGGGTTTGATTATTGCTATTACCCACTATGCATGTGTAAATTGTTAATCTAAAATGTCCACAAGTATAAATGCGAGATGACACTGGAGTGAAATGACTGATGCGGTCTAATCGCATCCATCATAAACCACATCAGATAGAAACCGCATGAGTACTTTGTGAACAAAAAGACATCTTATAAAAATTGCATGTGATGCGGTCTAACTGATGCGGTTTATGCCGCATCAGTGTTAATAGACCGCATCATATTAAAAAAATTTCGTATTTTGTTGCATACCTACCTCGATGCGGTTTCCATCGATGCGGTCTACGCAATGCGGTTTATACCGCATCGACTATGTAGACCACATCGCCTCCAGAAACCGCATCACATGTCTTCCACCCCTTCATGCCTTATTAAATTCTATCTACCCCATGCGATCTATCCGATGCGGTTTAAACCGCATCGAATGGATAGACCGCATCACCTTCATTCTTTGAAGTATGCCTTAGCCAAATTTGAGCAAGGATGCAATCTCATCGATGCGGTCTATCCGATGCGGTTTAAACCGCATCGAGGTGATAGATCGCCTCAGATGATTTTATTTCGCATCCCTGCAATGACCAATCATGGTATAAGCAAATACTTCATCCCTCATGCATGATCGATGCAGTTTAATGGATGCAGTCTATTCCGCAACTAATTCAAGAGACCGCGTCGATTTCTTCTTTTTATCTTAAAATCCCAAAAACATTTTTATTTTCTTGAGTTGTATAAGTCGCATGGGTGTATTGGGCTTAGGCCCATCACATCTAATTTTATCCATTATACATCTCAACCCATTAGTGTCAAAATTATTGTTTGATTAACACTCATACAATACCAAAAATCTTTAGTTTATTTTATTTTTACTTCTTTATTTTCCTTCTTGTTGTGTGTATGAAATGAGTAATAAGAAGCATCACAGATCAATGTTGGCAAAAAGGTCCCTCATGGGGATACGACTAGCTCGTCTTCTGTGTGTTAATTATTGCTCATTATTTTGCATGGTCTGACTAGAGATTGGTGGAAGCTCCGGCAAAAAGGTCTCTTCACAGGGATAACGATTAGCCACTCAGCCAATTTCTAGTCAGATACAGTTTTCTTTTCCTTATCTTAATTTCAAACCTGAATTTCAAGCTGTGGTACCATTGAGCAGTATCGATCAACACTGTTGTAATAGTGTCACAGTGAGAAAACATGTGGGTTTTTCCTAAATTCGTGGATGGTATGACCTTCAATAATAACGATCACTGTTATTGAAGGTCTCTCACTGTCTAAAAATCATACCATATGGAATAATTGGGAACTGGATAGAGATCTTTGCAGTCCAGATCACCCCAGTTGTTTCTGGCACCCTTTTTAGCCAAAAATTCTTCTCATCCCAAGGCTAATCCATCTTTGTGTTTCAAATTCTGTCTAATCCCACCATATATTTTGGGGTACTTTATTTTATTTCCTCATATACATGTACGCATGATATTATTATGTAGATATTGTAGTCATATTATTTTGGGATCCTTCCCTTGGACATAGAAGTCTTGATTTAAATCAGTTGTTGCATAGTAAATTTCCAACAAAAATTACTTTATAAAATCCAGATCTGAGTAAAGGATAAATTCCACAGTTATGACTAATTCATATTCTACTGGGGGTTGATTTTGAGAACTTAGAAGCAGAGTAAGCGATTAGGTCTCACCTAAACTGAAATGATCTGTGTTTTAATTGAGAGTTTAGTACCTGTGTAGGGAATGATTTTCAAATATCTATTATTTTCTCAAAATTGATGTAGGTTGAAATCTTATATTAAGTATTGCATCAAGTCAGTGTCCACTTGGATTCAGATAAGATGTGATAAATAATACTAAAGGAACAACATGTAGGCATTGGTTAATTTCTAAGGTAGGGTTGAGTACTCTTTCAACTACTCTACCAAAGCTTAATCTTGAGTCTTGAGTGAGTACATCCGGAACATGTTTATTTATAGATCTGTTCCATTTAGTTTGTATCTCATAACTGACCAAATGTTATAAGCCGTGTGGCTTACTGATATTTGGGAAGTTCTTGATCTGCATCTGGTCACCAAGACCAGGGGCTTTTTTATACTAACGGAATGAGATAGCTTTTAAAAGCTTCCGAGTGATAGGATCTTAAAATGCTTTCTTTACTGCTTTCTTTTAAATGCTTTTTAGATGACACTCGGAAGAATTAGAGGTTGGCCGCCGTATATAAGGTTTAAGAGTTATGGGTTGGTTCGGGACTTGATTTAAGCTTTGGGCGTGATATAGGGGAATGATAGGAGTACTTGGCATATCAACTAAAGATGTGTCAGGTGTTGCTTATCCACCACTGACAGATAACAAACCTCGGCAGGGGCAGTTATTAATCTGTGGTATCTTAGACTTTAAGGTCATAAGAGCATGTAAATTCTCACTGTAAGTACCTGTCTGTTAAAAGAAACATAGTGTAGAAAGCATGAGAGTGAGCTAACTGATGGTTTATCCTAAACAAATATCTGTGTAATAAAAATGGAAGTTTAATGTGTTTCATCCGCTTTATAGATAGTGTAGCGTAATTTTGCATGCTTTCGTAGAATAATTTTTACCGCTTTCTTAGAATAAATTTTAATTGCTTTCTTAGAACAAATTTACTTGCTTTTTAGAATAGATTTAATATGCTTTGTAGACTAATTTCATTGCTTTCATAGTTTACTTTAAATTATGTCAAGTAGTTTTAAAACCAAACTCAAACTTGAATCGAGTAACCGAGTGGAAAATCTTATGAAACGGTGTGGAACCTGCTTCTATCGCACATCCTCCAATGAACGATCTGGTCTTACTATAAATTACTGCAATTTTTTACACCGTGCGCTTTCGGGCCACAGTTTCCTACATGAGTATATAAAAACGTGACAACCTATAAATATATCTTTAATCCCAACTCCATCTACCTAATTGGTTTCATTAAATAAAATTAAACCAGGATTATAGTCTTTTCAGAAAATACTCATATAGTGGGAAATTGTCAAAAGTTTCATGGCGCCGTTGTAACCTGGGGGTTGTACAGGTTGTAACACCCGAGGAAAAACAAATTCAAATTGTTTTGAACTACGTCATGACTTGATCCCTTCACAGGGTACGTAGGCAGCTTGGAACTAATTTCTAAGTTCAGTCACAAAATAAATCACAAAATAAATCACGAAATAGATCACAAGGACGATAGGAGGAGTTGGAACCAATTTAGACTAGGCTAATTAGGACACGGAAATGTTGCGAGCGATAAGCCGGACTCGTAACAAGTTTAAGGAAAAGATTCCGAACCGGAGACGACCCAAGGAATCGAGCTAACACGTAGAAAACCGATAGGGGAAAGCAAGGAAAGACCCGACGGAACACGCGGACCGCCGAACCGGCCGGTCCGGCCGGCCCGCGCTCTCCGCGCGCCGCCGCGCGGCCACCGCGCAGATGGAGGAGTCGCGACTCCAGGGCAGACCACGCGTGCTCCGCGCGGACAAAGGCCTATGTGCGCGTCACCAGCGCGCCAGAGGTGCAGGAGGTGTAAACTTTCCTTCCATGGTGATTTTCTTGCCAAAAATCCGTCCTCTATCAAGGGGAAGCGGATCAAGGCAATGGGGGAAGGTTATAGAGGCTGTGTGGTCGCCCCTCCCCTATAATTTCCAGAAAACAAACCCTAGCCACCTCCAAAATTCCTCTCCAAGTCGAAACCTCTCCGAACTCACTTTCCGGCAAGTATTCCGGCGACGGCAAGGCAAAAGGAACCAAGCCCTGCCCTCTAGACTCTTGGTAAGTTATTGTACAAAGTCTTAATTCATCCATATATCTCAGAAACTCATATTCTAACCCTTTTTCCTTACTAAGATTTCCCGTCGGAAAACGAACAAAAAGCGATCGGAGAAGTTGGCCGTTCGTCGTGACTCTAGGACGTCTGGAAACCCAATCCAGCGACCCTATCCTCATTCTAAGTAAGTTAAAACCTTACTCAGAAATTTTCGTGGTTGTTTGTTGTTTAAATCTCGAGATATAGGCTTGTAACAAAAATCGGTTTTCAAAAACCCTATTTTCGTCCAATTTCAAAGACTCGCCTAAAACTCGACCTTCGGGAATTCAAACCGAAAACGTTTCAACATAAAAGTTGTTCCTAACACCTTTATCTATCTTGTGTCCAAATTTCAGCCGTTGACATTAAGTTTTGCTATCCCAAATCACGCCGTAAACTTTCTGTGTCAACCCGAACGTTTTCAAACTGTGACAGATTTCCATATTCAACTTGATGCGTGTTTATCACCCCTTTTTCGAATGATTTAACTTTGCATTCCTAAACAAAAGTTGTAGATAATTGAGTCTAGATTATGCATGTAAAATTTCACGGATTTTGGTGTTCATTTGATATGTCAATCGGTCGAATTTTCAGAACTGTTTTATACCCTATTCGGAACCCGCGAGTATGCAGTGAGTTGTGGTCGATTTTTGAGTACCAAGAATTTATTATTTCCAAATTCTTAAAACATGAAAGTTGTTCCTTAACGTGTTTTGTAGTTACTGTAAAAATTTCGCATCGATTGGTTTTGAAATGAATTTTTAATCGGCGTTGCACGAACCTGTGACGAAAACAGTTTTTAAGACAGAAATTATTCCTTGCAATGAACTCGAATTTCGACTCACTTCGGAACCATATTTCCGAAAACTTAAAACATGAAAGTTGTTCGTGTGTGTGTTTTTGAATTACTATAAAAATTTCAGAATTTTTGGCGTAAAGACGAATTTTGAATTAAGAAAGGCGTAAACTGCCTCGAATAGGATTTTTCGAACTTGAGAAAACTCGAACTATGAAAACGCGATATCGTTCATTTGATAACTTTGAAATACGAACTTTCAAAAAATCCCGTTCACTAGGCTGAGCCGATCGTCATGCTATCGTTATCTTTGAGACTGCCTCGTTAGTGGTCTCCTTACTATCTGAGATTGCCTCGTTAGTGATCTCGCGCGCTGTATTTTTGGACTGCCTCGTTAGTGGTCCTACTATCTTTTTGGATCGCATCGTTAGTGGTCCTACTATCTTTTGAGACTGCCTCGTTAGTGGTCTCCCATTGTTTGGACTGCCTCGTTAGTGGTCCTATGTTGAGATTGCCTCGTTAGTGATCTCCCGGTATGGTGTCCTCTTCTTAGTCTACGAGATAAATGTAAAAGACTTGTGTGAGTGTTTCATTATGCTTAAATCGTATTTATCATGTCTTTAATTATGTATTTAAAATTCATGCCTCTTAAATTATGCTTAAATTACGCTTTTAAAATTTAGTCCTTTAATCATGTTTTTCCGCTGCAAATAAACTATGTATTTTAACATTACGTGTGGTAAGCGAAGTCTTTAGTTTAAACACATGTAACCCTTTTTATTTGTTAGTTAGAGATTAACTTACTCAGTATATTTTTATACTGACAACCGTTGTCATTTTTCTTTTACAGAGTATGTCGAGTGACACAAACGCATACACTTGGGGGGAATTATTTATGAACATTTTCGCTTTCTGCATCGTATTACTGTTTACCGGGTCTGTTTAACCCGAGGTTTTGGTCGTGTTGGCCGTGATTACATTTCCGCTGCATTTACCTTATCCATGCATGATGATTTTTACTACCGTACTTGATTAAAGTATTATTGGATTCCGGATTCATTGTTGAATGTTTTAAAACTTTGCATACCCATAAGCCTTGCACCTCCTTAGCGAGCTCGGGAATCCGTGTCTTGCTATGGTAATGCGGCGGTGACACCTCGGCCTGGGTTACCAAATCCGGGGTGTTACAAGTTGGTATCAGAGCCCGGAAAATTTTTAAAAGCTATTACTATTATTTTTAAACCATTATTTTTAAACCCAAGAATTATTTCTTTTAAATTATTTATTCTGACTACTAGTATTATTTTTAGCCCCCAAAAGCTTATTTTCCTTTTTACATAGCCCAAAATCTTAGCCAGAGAAATATTAAATTTTGGCCCACTATAGAGGCCCAACCTCTAGCAATTTATTTTAAACATACGAATAAATTAAATTTTTAGGGGGAAGGGACTTGCACTTGCATGTTGCATATAGATCTAATTCCTGCACACCTTGACCATGCAGGAAACACACTCTAACTTTAACCTACCGTGTCAACACTAGATGGCTGCTTCGAACACAAACATAATCAACCTATTAATGAGGTTAATCGAAGCCTACGTGGGAACCCCTCAAAACGTGAACAACTTCAGGCTAAGAGTAGAACAAATGGAGGCCAACCTAGGTCACCTGGCTAACCTAGGGGGAGCGGGGCACCAAGACCTGACCCAACTCCAAACCCAAATCAACAAACTCCAGGCCCACGAGACTGAGCTTCGGACCCAACTGGACGACATAGAGACCGAAGCAGGGGTCCTGGGATATCAACTGCTTCACTGGAAGGATGCCTTGCCTCCACACGCCCCCCTTGGCCCAGGAGCTCCTCCCGCAGCTAGCCCCGTTGCGGACCCTGTTGCCAACCCGACAGCCGCACCGACTCCAGTTGCCACCATAGATCCTGTCCCTACCACTGGACCCGCTTGGCCAGCAAGCCCGGTGTTCCATGGGCCCCTTGGCACGGGCACCATCGAGGACGCAAGTGATGAGGACGACCCCATGGAGGATCCGACTACCTACCTTTCCCAGGCTTAGGGGATTATCGACACATTATTCCTATTGTTCTCTTCCCTATTTTCCCGAACTATTTTCAGGATCTTTGCTACTTGTCGCTTGTACCGAAACAAAAACTTCTATTGGGCACTAAAGTCACAAACACTTATTTTATACACCATCTTTATATCTTATCAAAGCGCCGACATACAAACAACGCATCTATTTCTGCATAACAAATCGACAAGTACCTCAAACCCTAAAACCCTAAACGACTGAATGAATAAATACAAATACTGACCAACTCCTGATAAGCACCATACAATTCAGCAAAACACTTTTTCCCACGCTTTATCGAATCTCCCTGAACTTTACACCTTCCTTGGTTGTAACAAGATGGCACCCCGAGGACGACCAAGGACCTTCCCTGCCACCCCCAACACCCACGGCACGCCGGGACAACCCAATGAGCAGGCACCTAACGCGGAGATGCCGAACCCGGCAGGACCGATGCCCAACCCTGTGGAAGGGCGAATGAGGAATATGGAAGAATTATTAATCGCACTGGGTAACGCTTACGTTAACCAGGGTGGAGCTGCCGCGGCGCCACCACCGGAAGCGAGGATCAACTACTTGGCTGCGGTGAACCCCTACCGGCCTCCTTATTACGTCGGGGAGGAAGACCCCGCTAAGCTGGAAGAATGGTTGAGAACCTTCGACAAATTGCTAAAGGCGGTGAGATGCCCGGAGGGGGAGAAGGTCCACGTGGCCTCGTACTACCTGGGTGGCGAGGCCGACGACTGGTGGCAGGCTACCCAGGGGAAGCTGGCAGAGGATGATGAACCTTACTCGTGGAACGAGTTCATGGAGTTACTCCAGGAGCGCTTCTATCCGATGAGTACTAAGGCAGCACCGTACAAGGAGTTCTCATCCCTGAAGCAAGGAGAGAAATCTGTTCAAGAATACTATGCATGGTTTAAGGAGTTGGTGAGATTTGCGCCCAGGATGGTACCTACGGACGGGGAGAAGGCGCAAAAGTTCGAGATGGGATTGAACTTGTCGATTCGGGAGGTGATCACTGGAGTTAACTACCCGGACTTGCAATCTGTCTACGATCGGGCAGTAGCAGTAGCACGAGTGCAACAACTAAAGAGGAAGGATGCTGGGGAATCTAGCCGAGGGGCGCAAGGACCAGACAAGAGGAACAGGGATAACAGGACAAGCAACACTACTGGCGGGGACAACTTTCGGCGAGGTCCGAACGGGAATGCTCAGAACAACAATGGTCGAAATGTTAACCAAGGAGGAGAGTGCCGCCGTGCCCAAGGTGTGGCCGGCCGCACCTGATAAGGAGATGTCCTCAGGTGGGCGAGTGTTTCCGGTGCGGCCGAATTGGCCATCGGAGGGAGGAATGTCGAACTCGACTCGAGAACATCACAAAGAGAGAAGATTTGGTCATTGGACCTAACGAGCCGTTCAACCAGGGAGGTAGAAACGGCAACAACCAAGGATATCGGCCTCCTCCGAATCCGAACCAACGCCCTCCGAACCAGCAGCAAAACGCAAATCCAAATCAAAACCAGCCAGCCAATCAAGGGAGGCCGATGGGGAGGTTGAACTTGATCAACCAGGCTGACATACCCGCGCAGGGTGACGTGATGGCAGGTACTTTCCATGTCCTAAGTACTCCACTTAGAGTCTTATTTGATTCCGGCGCCAGTTGTTTGATTGTATCTTCGAGAGTCGTAACTGAACTAGATCTACCTAAGTGCGAGATGATTAGCTTAGGCATCCAACTGCCCTCTGGAGAAGTAATAGCATGCTCTAAACGCTACAATGGAATACCTATAGTAATAAAGAACGTGGAGTTTTTCGCGAACTTAGTAGAGTTCAACGTCAGAGACTTTGACGTCATACTAGGAATGGACTGGCTAACCCGGTATAAGGCCGTGATCGAGTGCCAAAAGCAAAAGATCACGCTGTCGAAAAGTAGGGGGAAAAGAGTCATCTTCTACTCTCAACCCCCTAAGAAATCTAACAAGATAGTCAACGTCCTAGAGTTATGTAGCCTAATGCGTAAGGGCCACGCGCTATACGCATGCTACGTTCATAACCTTGAGGCTAAAGGAGTAACGATTGACAACATTCCGGTGGTGAGAGAGTACCCGGATGTGTTCCCAGAAGACGTTCCTGGCATGCCCCCTGAGAGGGATCTCGAGTTCACCATAGATTTCATCCCGGGAACGGAACCTGTCTCAAAGGCTCCTTACCGCATGGCACCGCCGGAGATGAAGGAGCTAAAGGAACAGCTCGAAGAATTGCTGGAAAAGGGATATATCAGACCGAGTACGTCTCCATGGGGAGCACCGGTCTTGTTCGTCAAGAAGAATGATGGGAGTTTGCGACTGTGTATCGACTATAGAGGACTTAATCAAGTCACTATCAAGAACAAGTACCCGTTGCCTAGAATCGAGGATCTGTTCGACCAGCTGAAGGGAGCTACTGTGTTCTCCAAGATCGACCTGCGTTCGGGATATCATCAACTGCGAATCGCTGAGAAGGACATCCCAAAGACAGCGTTCAGGACTCGCTATGGACACTACGAATTCATAGTACTGTCATTCGGACTAACGAACGCCCCGGCAATGTTCATGAACCTCATGAACAACGTGTTCCGAGGGCTATTAGATCAATGCGTAGTGGTATTCATAGACGACATCTTGGTCTACTCAAGGGACGAGTAAGAACATTCCGAGCACTTACATAAAGTGCTGAGGATCCTCCGAGAAAATCGGCTATATGGGAAGTTGTCCAAATGCGACTTCTGGCTGAGGGAAGTAACATTCCTTGGGCATATCGTATCCGCTAGCGGAGTGGCGGTAGACCCGGCAAAGATCTCAGCAGTAACCGAGTGGGTACCACCGAAGAGCCCAACGGAGATAAGGAGTTTTCTCGGACTGGCGGGCTACTACAGGCGATTTGTCCAAGACTTCTCCAAAATCGCCCGCCCATTGACCCAACTGCTGAAGAAGGGGGTGAAGTACGACTGGACTGGCGAGTGCGAAGCCGCATTCCAGGAGCTGAAGAAACGACTTACCACGGCGCCAGTGTTGGCGTTACCATCAGAGAATGGAGACTTCGAGGTGTATAGCGACGCCTCGAGAGAAGGACTGGGATGGGTACTAATGCAGGATCAAAGAGTCATAGCGTACGCATCACGACAGCTGAAACCACACGAGCAATACTATCCGACGCACGACCTAGAACTGGCCGCGGTCGTGTTCGCCCTGAAAATTTGGAGACACTATCTCTATGGGCGGAAGTGTCGGATGTTCACCGACCATAAGAGCCTCAAGTACATATTCACGCAAAGAGAACTGAACTTGAGGCAGAGGAGATGGTTGGAACTGATCAAAGATTACGACCTGGAGGTCGCGTATCACGAGGGCAACGCCAACGTCGTGGCCGACGCCTTGAGTCGGAAGACGCAACACGTCACGAACTCACTGGTGATACCGGCCAAATTGTACAGAGATTTGGCGAAATTAAGCCTGGAACTGGTGCATCCCGGTACGGTAACCGAGGTCGTCAACGCGATGGTAGTAAGCCCTACCGTATTCGAAGAGATACGACTCGCCCAGTCGAGTGACGAAAAGTTGGAGGAAATAAGGAGAGGCATTGCCGAAGGAAAGGCAGTGGATTTCAAGGTTCACGAGGACGGGAGCATCCGCTTCAGGGGAAGGTGGTGTATACCGCAGGAGTCCGCGGATCTGAAGAAGAAGGTGATGGAGGAAGGCCATAGCACCTCCTACTCGGTTCACCCCGGAGGGGATAAGCTATACAAGGACTTGAAGAAAAATTATTGGTGGCCAAACATGAAGAGAGAGGTGGCCGAGTTCGTGGCAAGATGCCTTACCTGCCAGAAGATCAAGGCAGTACGGCAAAAGCCCTTAGGATTAATGCAACCATTGGAGATCCCAAGCTGGAAGTGGGACAGTATCTCCATGGATTTCGTTTCAGGGTTACCACGTTCGCCAAAGGGGATGAATAAGATCTGGGTGATCGTGGATAGGTTAACGAAGGCCGCCATCTTCATCCCGATGAAGGACACTTGGACAATGGACCAACTAGCAAGAGCATATGTAGACAATGTGGTACGCCGGCACGGTGTGCCACACGACATCATCTCGGATAGGGATAGCAGATTCGTCTCCCAGTTTTGGACCAAGCTGCAAGAAGCTTTGGGGACGCAGATAAAAATGAGTACGGCGTTCCACCCTATGACGGATGGACAGACGGAGCGAACAATACAAACGCTGGAGGACATGTTGAGGGCCTATGTGTTGGAATTCAAGGGAAGTTGGGAGCACCATTTGCCCTTGATCAAGTTCTCCTACAACAACAGTTACCATGCGAGCATCGGCATGGCGCCCTTCGAGGCACTGTATGGACGAAGATGCCGGAGCCCATTGAGTTAGGAAGAGAACGATCGAATAATAACAGTAGGGCCACAACTGGTGGAGGACATGGCTCAGCAAGTTAAGGTCATCCAGGGGAAGATGAGAGCCGCTCAGGACCGGCAAAAGAGTTATGCGGACGTGAGACGGCAGGACTTGGAATTCCAAGTCGGTGACAAGGTCATGCTGAAAGTCTCACCGATGAAGGGCGTAATGCGCTTTGGCAAGCGAGGGAAACTGAGCCCACGTTACATAGGGCCATATGAGATCCTCGAGAGAGTGGGGAATCTAGCGTACCGGCTAGCACTGCCGCCTCAACTAGCACGCGTCCATAAAGAAGTATGTGCCCGACACGTCGCATGTACTCCAACCGGACGTAATCGAATTGGATGATGACTTGACCTATGAAGAAACCCCGGTGCAAATACTTGACTACAAGAAAAGGGTGACAAGGAATAAAACTGTAAAGATGGTCAAGGTCCTGTGGTCCAACCACGAGACAGAAACGGCAACCTGGGAATTAGAAGCCGACATGAGGCAACGTTACCCTACCCTCTTCCAAGATGACCCGACCACAGTTATGGGGACATAACTGTATTCTTAAGGGGGGGAGGATGTAACACCCGAGGAAAAACAAATTCAAATTGTTTTGAACTACGTCATGACTTGATCCCTTCACAGGGTACGTAGGCAGCTTGGAACTAATTTCTAAGTTCAGTCACGAAATAAATCACAAAATAAATCACGAAATAGATCACAAGGACGATAGGAGGAGTTGGAACCAATTTAGACTAGGCTAATTAGGAC
The DNA here is from genome assembly GCA_030278955.1 of Hygrophila difformis. Taxonomy (NCBI): domain Eukaryota; kingdom Viridiplantae; phylum Streptophyta; class Magnoliopsida; order Lamiales; family Acanthaceae; genus Hygrophila; species Hygrophila difformis. Next base: position 37,418,891 of record JAOANR010000011.1, read on the forward strand.
ACGGAAATGTTGCGAGCGATAAGCCGGACTCGTAACAAGTTTAAGGAAAAGATTCCGAACCGGAGACGACCCAAGGAATCGAGCTAACACGTAGAAAACCAATAGGGGAAAGCAAAGAAAGACCCGACGGAACACGCGGACCGCCGAACCGGCCGGTTCGGCAGGCCCGCGCTCTCCGCGCGCCGCCGCGCGGACGGAGGAGTCGCGACTCCAGGGCAGACCACGCGTGCTCCGCGCGGACAAAGGCCTATGTGCGCGTCACCAGCGCGCCAGAGGTGCATGAGGTGTAAACTTTCCTTCCATGGTGATTTTCTTGCCAAAAATCCGTCCTCTATCAAGGGGAAGCGGATCAAGGCAATGGGGGAAGGTTATAGAGGCTGTGTGGCCGCCCCTCCCCCATAATTTCCAGAAAACAAACCCTAGCCACCTCCAAAATTCATCTCCAAGTCAAAACCTCTCCGAACTCACTTTCCGGCAAGTATTCCGGCGACGGCAAGGCGAAAGGAACCAAGCCCTGCCCTCTAGACTCTTGGTAAGTTATTGTAAAAAGTCTTAATTCGTCCATATATCTCAGAAACTCATATTCTAACCCTTTTTCCTTACTACGATTTCCCGTCGGAAAACAAACAAAAAGCGATCGGAGAAGTTGGCCGTTCGTCGTGACCCTAGGACGTCCGGAAACCCAATCTAGCAACCTTATCCTCATTCTAAGTAAGTTAAAACCTTACCCACAAATTTTTGTGGTTGTTTGTTGTTTAAATCTCGAGATATAGGCTTGTAACAAAAATCGGTTTTCAAAAACCCTATTTTCGTCCAATTTCAAAGACTCGCCTAAAACTCGACCTTCGGGAATTCAAACCGAAAACTTTTCAACATAAAAGTTGTTCCTAACACCTTTATCTATCTTGTGTCCAAATTTCAGCCGTTGACATTAAGTTTTGCTATCCCAAATCACGCCGTAAACTTTCTGTGTCAACCCGAACGTTTTGAAACTGTGACAGATTTCCATATTCAACTTGATGCGTGTTTATCACCCCTTTTTCGAATGATTTAACTTTGCATTCCTAGACAAAAGTTGTAGGTAATGAGTCTAGATTATGCATGTAAAATTTCACGGATTTTGGTGTTCATTTGATATGTCAATCGGTCGAATTTTCAGAACTGTTTTAAACCCTATTCGGAACCCGCGAGTATGCAGTGAGTTGTGGTCGATTTTTGAGTACCAAGAATTCATTATTTCCAAATTCTTAAAACATGAAAGTTGTTCCTTAACATGTTTTGTAGTTACTGTAAGAATTTCGCATTGATTGGTTTTGAAATGAATTTTTAATCGGCGTTGCACGAACCTGTGACAAAAACAGTTTTTAAGACAGAAATTATTCCTTGCAATGAACTCGAATTTCGACTCACTTCGGAACCATATTTCCAAAAACTTAAAACATGAAAGTTGTTCGGGTGTGTGTTTTTGAATTACTGTAAAAATTTCAGAATTTTTGGTGTAAAGACGAATTTTTAATTAAGAAATGCGTAAACTGCCTCGAATAGGATTTTTCGAACTTGAGAAAACTCGAACTATGAAAACGCGATATCGTTCATTTGATAACTTTGAAATACGAACTTTCAAAAATTCCCGTTCACTAGGCTGAGCCGATCGTCATGCTATCGTTATCTTTGAGACTGCCTCGTTAGTGGTCTCCTTACTATCTGAGATTGCCTTGTTAGTGATCTCGCGCGCTGTATTTTTGGACTGCCTCGTTAGTGGTCCTACTATCTTTTTGGATCGCCTCGTTAGTGGTCCTACTATCTTTTGAGACTGCCTCGTTAGTGGTCTCCCATTGTTTGGACTGACTCGTTAGTGGTCCTATGTTGAGATTGCCTCGTTAGTGATCTCCCGGTATGGTGTCCTCTTCTTAGTCTACGGGATAAATGTAAAAGACTTGTGTGAGTGTTTCATTATGCTTAAATCGTATTTATCATGTCTTTAATTATGTATTTAAAATTCATGCCTCTTAAATTATGCTTAAATTACGCTTTTAAAATTTAGTCCTTTAATCATGTTTTTCCGCTGCAAATAAACTATGTATTTTAACATTACGTGTGGTAAGCGAAGTCTTTAGTTTAAACACATGTAACCCCTTTTATTTGTTAGTTAGGGATTAACTTACTCAGTATATTTTTATACTGACAACCGTTGTCATTTTTCTTTTACAGAGTATGTCGAGTGACGCATACGCATACACTTGGGGGGAATTATTTATGAACATTTTCGCTTTCTGCATCGTATTACTGTTTACCGGGTCTGTTTAACCCGAGGTTTTGGCCGTGTTGGCCGTGATTACATATCCGCTGCATTTACCTTATCCATGCATGATGATTTTTACTACCGTACTTGATTAAAGTATTATTGGATTCCGGATTCATTGTTGAATGTTTTAAAACTTTGCATACCCATAAGCCTTGCACCTCCTTAGCGAGCTCGGGAATCCGTGTCTTGCTAGGGTGATGCGGCGGTGACACCTCGGCCTGGGTTACCAAATCCGGGGTGTTACACAGGTACTATCAAGTGGTGATACAAATTGCTTATGCAACGGAGGAAGGATACATCGCCTGAGCTACCGTTCGATCTAGAGATAGAAAGGACCGCTTGACAGCTGCGAGCCCAAGAAAGGCTGAGAAAAGAACGAGAAGCGCAGACTCGTACCTCACCCGAAACCACAAGCAGTGATCTATCGGATATGGCGGATAACCAGGGCATTCCCCCGGTTTTACCCATCAACCAACCACCCATCCACAATCAGCCTCAAAATAATCCAGACAATGGTGTTGATGGAGATGTGATAGAGGATCCAAATCGTTTTAACGAGGAGAAGAATCTACCTAATCTTGGTCAGCAACATTACACGCAATTTCACCAACCACCACCACCTCAAAGCCAATATAACAACCAAAACCAAAATATGCCAAACCAGCAATACCAGAATCAACCCTTCAATCAAGACCAGTTTCAGAACAACCCACATGACCCAAACAACTTCCAACAAAATCCCAACTACCATCAGCAGCACCAAAATCAAGCAAAGCAGGGAAATTAGAAACAGCATGCAGCGGCTGACTTTATGCAGCCAATTGTGGAGTCTTATTTGAACAGGCCTGGGAGAGCTCCTATCAACGCACGCAACTTCGAACTTAAGCCTGCACTAATTAACTTAGTGCAGAACAATTAGTTTTGCGGTGCAAATCATGAAGATCCCCACGACCATCTTCAAACTTTTTTAGAGCTATGTGACACAATTAAAAGTCAGGGGGTGTCCCCTGACGCTATCAGACTGATGTTATTTCCTTTCTCTTTATTCAGTGGAGCTAGGGATTGGTATAAATCTTTGCCGGTGAACCAGCGGAGCACATGGGGTGATCTGGTGAGAAGTTTTTTGTTAAAGTACTTCCCCGAAACAAAGGTGGAAGAAGGACGAGCAAAAATCGGGGAATTCAAAATGAAAGCGGACGAGTCGCTCTACGATGCAAAGGAGAGGTTCTTCAACCTCTTGAGAAAATGCCCGCAACATGGATACCAACCATGGGAACAGTTGCGAAAATTCTATAGCGGACTCACCCATTCATGGCGAATGATGCTACACGCAGCGGGAGGGAAACACCTACTCCACTTGCCCATGGATCAAGCATGGGCAAAAATTGAAACCATGTTTGTTAATAGATCAGTCTTGAACAATGAGAAGAGGAAGGTTGATCCTCCTAGAAAAGTATTTGCTGTCAGTGAAGGAAAAACAGATTTTGAAAAATTGCAGGAACAGGTAGCTGCAATTCAACTGAGTCAAGGAAAGGGAGTAGGTACCTCGCAGGGAGGAGCGTCGTCAAGCCAAGTGCAAACACAGCAGACAGAAGTTGTATGTGGGCTGTGTCAAGGACCACATCCGACTGACACATGCCAACAGATAGCTTCTGAAAGCTGTAACTATGCTGGAAACTTTCAGAACCGCCACCCAAACCTATCCTATTCCAACAACAATGTGCTGAACGTGCATTTGTTGTCTCAGCCAAATCAGCCTACCCAGTTTGCACACCAAAACCCACAGCAGAACTTAAGGCCACAAAACCCAGGGTTCGTCCAACAGAGAGTGCAAAACTTCCAGAACCAAAATCAAAACTTTCAACCCCATATCCAACAAAGACCTAACCAAAACCAAAGCCAGAATTTCAAGAACTTCCAAACCCAGCCTGACCAAAACCAGCAGTTCAATCAAAAGCCACCATCCCGCCTAGAGAATATGATGACTGAGTTTATTTCCAATCAAAGGGAGATAAACCAACAACTGCAGTCATCAATCAAGAATGTGGAAACACAAGTCACTCAGCTGGCAAAGGAACTGCAAAACAGGGGGAAAGGAACTCTGCCAAGTAGCACGGAGACCAACCCGCAATGTAAAGCAATCACACTGCGGGGAGGTAAGGTTCTGAAAGGAACAGTTGGATCAGGAAAGAAAAATGTTGTGAAGGATAAGGAAACAGTGGAGGTTATGACTGAAAAGGAAAGGATTGAAGGAGAAGGTAACGAGCTGGGGAAGGACAAAACAGATACAGCAAATTCGCAGACTGAAGCTGCAATGGAAGCTGATAATGGTACAGGTAAAGGTACAACTTCTTTCCATTTGCCACAAAAAATTGATAATAATAAGTACTTGCCAAAGGTGCCATACCTTGCACGTCTTAAAAATAAGGAACAAGATGAAAAATTTAAAAAGTTCCTAGAAAGATTGAAAGAGGTTGTGATCACTTTTCCCTTGGTCGAAATGATTTCAGAAATGCCCGTCTATGCTAAATTTCTTAAAGAAATGATTTCAGGGAGAAGGAAATTCGATCAGGATGAAGTGGTGGTCTTAAATAGCAGCTGCAGTGCCATAATCCAACGAGTGCTACCCGAGAAGGAGGACCCAGTCTGTATCACACTGCCAGTCCATATTGGAAAGACGAATGTCGGAAAAGGGTTATGCGATTTAGTGTCGAGCATCAACGTTATGCCACTCGCCATGGCAAAACGTCTTCACTTGGGAGTGATTGAGCCGGTTACAATGAACCTACAACTGGAAGACCGGTCGATCACTCATCCAGTTGGGATACTGAAGGACGTGATCGTCAAGACGGGAGGAACACTCTTTCCTGTTGATGTCATCATTCTCGACATAGAAGAAGACTATGAGATGCCACTGATCTTAGGCCCCCCTTCCTTTCAACGGGTGGTGCTCTAATAGATGCGCGTTCAAATCAAATCAAGCTCCATGTTGGAGAAGAAGAGCTGAACTTCAACATGGGCAAACTGCAGAGGTTTCCGCATGAAGAAACTTGTTCCACAATTGATGTAATAGATGATAGGAGTGAGGATGAGAGCATTGACTCTGTGATGTTGATAACGGACAAAGTTTCAAAGCAGTTACTGAAGCCTGCTGGTGCCGAGCAAGGACAAAGCTGCAATGCCGTGCACTTCGAGGACCCTATGACTGGGGACCTTGAAGAGTTCGATGGCAATTAAATTCACTTCGGAGGAGGAGGAGAGCACCAAGGATGAGAAAGTGGACCATGTACTAACACAGGGTCCTGAAGGTAAATCTGATCTTTCACCCCCATCCATTTCTCGCAAATTACTGCCTTCCGTTGAATGTCCACCAGAGCTTGAACTTAAAATACTTCCGGATCATCTTAAGTATGTTTTTCTCGCTGAACATAAAAAGTTACCGGTAATTGTGTCAGCTAAGCTGACACAAGAACAAGAAAAAGCTCTGGTAGTCATTCTCAATAAATATGTACATGCAATTGGATGGACCATTTCTGATATAAAAGGAACAAGCCCCTCTGTTTGTATGCACATAATTTTAATGGAAGAGGAGTACAAGCCCTCAAGGCAACCCCAAAGGCTTCTGAACCCCCATATGCAAGAAGTGGTAAGGAAAGAAGTTATCAAGCTCTTAGATGCTGGTATCATCTATCCTATATCTGACAGCAAATGGGTTAGCCTAGTGCAGTTAGTACCAAAGCGTGGGGGGATGTGCATAACAACAAACGAGCAAGGAGAAGAAGTGGCGACAAGGCCAGTGACCGGTTGGCGAGTTTATATCGACTACCAGAAACTCAATACCGCGACAAGGAAGGATCATTTTCCCTTGCCATTTATCGATCAGATGCTTGAGAGGTTGGCCGGGAGGGAGTACTACTGTTTTTTAGATGGTTATTCGGGCTATAATCAAATTGTAATAGCTAGTGAAGATCATGATAAAACCACTTTCACATGCCCGTATGGAACTTTTGCATACAGGCGCATGCCTTTTGGACTTTGCAATGCGCCTGCAACTTTTCAGAGATGCATGATGTCTATCTTCTCAGAATTTATCAAAAAATGCATAGAAGTTTTCATGGATGACTTCTCTATGTATGGAGATACTTTTGATGAATGCTTGACCAATCTTGCAAAGATATTAAAAAGATGTGAGGACACTAACTTAGTTTTAAACTGGGAAAAGTGCAATTTTATGGTCACTGAGGGCATAGTGTTAGGTCACCGCATCTCGCGCGCAGGCATCGAAGTCGACAGAGCCAAAGTCTCAGTCATCTCCAATCTTCCATTACCCAATTCAATAAAATCGGTTTGGAGCTTCTTAGGGCATGCCGGTTTCTACCGGAGATTCATTAAAGATTTCTCTAAAATTGCCAAGCCGCCCACTAACCTACTTTGTAAAGAAAATTCTTTCGTAATAAATGAAGCATGTGTTCAAGCCTTTGACACGCTCAAGAAGATGTTGATTTCTGCTCCGATAGTACAACCACCCAATTGGTCAATACCTTTCGAGGTAATGTGCGATGCAAGTGATCTCGCCGTGGGTGCAGTTCTCGGGCAACATAAGGAAGGGAGACATTGTGTAATTCATTACGCAAGTCATGTCCTGAATGAGGCCCCAGTCAATTACACCACAACGGAGAAACAGATGTATGCTGTGGTCTTCGCGTTTGATAAATTCAGACAGTATTTAATCGGTACGAAGACCATAGTGTACACAGATTACTCTGCACTGAGATACTTGTTTAGCAAATAAGATGCCAAACCTCGATTAATCAGGTGGGTACTTTTGTTGCAGGAATTTGATATCATAAAAAAAGATAGAAAAGGCAAAGACAATGGTGCTGCTAATCATTTGTCTCGAATAGAAAATGATAAAAATGAACTAGCCATCAATGAAAATTTTCCGGACAAGCAACTGTTTGCATTGCACCTTCACGATCAAGCTTGTCCATGGTTTTCCAACATTGCTAACTTTTTAGCATGTGGAATAACCCCGCCATTCCAGCATAAGAGCCATAAAGCAAGGTTCAACCGAGATATAGTCAACTACTTCTGGGAAGATCCTTATCTCTTCAAGCATTGTGAAGATACGATTATTAGACGATGTGTAACTGAGTACGAAGCTTATCAAATCGCTAAAAAATGTCATGAATCGGAATATGGAGGTCATCACGGCCCCACTCGAACAGCTCATAAAAGTGCTCGAGTGTGGTTTCTATTGGCCTACCATCTACGAGGATTGCAAGGCGTTTGTTAAGGCTTGCGACAGATGCCAAAGACTAGGGAATATCTCCAAGAGGGATGAAATGCCTTAAAAAGGAATTCTCACCCTTGAGATTTTCGATGTATGGGGTATTGACTACATGGGACCATTCCATACATCTGATGGGAATCATTACATCTTGGTAGTTGTCGATTACGTGTCCAAGTGGGTTGAGGCAGTTACACTGCCAACCAATAATGGTAACCAAGTCATCAAATTTATGAAAAGTAACATTTTCAATAGATTTGGTGTACCTAGGGTAATCATATCCGATGGAGGAACCCATTTTGTTAACAAAGCTTTTGCAAAACTTATGAGCAAAACTGGGATTCTCCACAAGATAGGCACGCCTTATCATCCCTAAACCAGTGGCCAAGTCGAGGTATCAAACCGCGAAATCAAACATATACTCGAAGCCACGGTAGGGATAACCCGTAAAGATTGGTTGCGTAAGCTCAATGATGCTCTATGGGCATACCGTACTGCATTCAAGATTCCCATTAGGATGTCCCCATACAGGCTTGTCTTCGGAAAAGCCTGTCATTTTCCTGTAGAACTAGAGCACAAGGCTTACTGGGCCGTAAAAACGCTTAATTTTGACCCAAGAGTTGCTCAGGGCAAAAGCAAATTGGACCTCAATGAAATTGAGGAAATACGTGCGCAAGCTTACGAAAGCTGAAGGATTTACAAAGAGCGGACCCAGAAGTTACATGATCGTCGTATTAAGTCTAAACACTTCTATGTTGGCCAAAAAGTCTTGCTATTAAATTCTAGGTTGAAGCTATTCTCCGGAAAGCTTAGATCTAGATGGGAAGGGCCATACGAAGTGGTGCACGTGTTTCAAAGTGGAGCTGTCAGGATTCGAACTGACAAAAGAGAGCTGGTGGTGAATGGGCAGAGATTGAAGGAGTATCTCGGGCAGTTCGATCCCGAAAAGAAGTTCAAATGATCTCAGAGCCGGCTTATGTTTAATATATATACACATATATATATATATATATACATATATTTAACTTAATTCTTTAGCATATTCATCTTTCTCAAACAATAAGTACCTAAAAAAAAATTTAACTAAACATTTAGAGTACTAAAACTCTAAATGTGAGGATGTTGATATTTGGAAAAAATCTTATAATTTTCTTATGTTTTACCTTGCAGGAATCCATGGAATCAACAAAAAGAAAAATAAAGCTTCAAAAACCAGGTTCCTGGTTGGATTAATGCTTTGTTTAATGAAAATTAAATTCGGAATTTAAAGAAATTTAGAAGTCCGAAATAAATCCATAAAATAACAGTGTTGATCCAACCTAATTTATGCAAGCAATTATTTGTAGAATATTATTTTTGTATATATTCATGCTCAGTATGCTTTGATTGTAGAAAATGCATAATTATAGAAAATGGCAGAAATTGAGAAGATTTCAAAAAATTTTCTAAGTATCTGATGCAGTCTAATTTTCCTCTCAAAATCGATGCGGTTTATACTGTAATACCCAAGGATTTTGCAACATAAAATAAATAAATAAATAAAATAAATAAATAAATAAACAATAAATAAAACAATAACAATAAATAAATATAATAAATGAATAAACATAATACATAGATAAGGAAATGAAAAATGGAATTTAATTTAAGAAGGAATTAAATTTCCAATACCCGCCAAAGATAATTTAATCAAATAAATTGTACAAGGGAACCCGACACTAATGGACTCGAGAATTCGAGGCCAATATTAAATCTAGACCCGAGTAAAATTTTAGATAGGAGATCGGCGTCCGGAAACAGCCCGGAAGTTGGAATCCGAGAACATAGAAGGATAGAAGTCCGAAAGAGAGGAGGAAAGGCTCGACGGATCGCACGACCCGCCCGGACCGAAGTCCAGGCGGAGACCGCGCGGTGGCCGCGCGGGGTTTCCCCTATACAGCACGCCAAGCCCGCGCCATCGGACAGTAACAACCCGTGCGAGATTTTCTCGCCCGAATCCGAATTTTTAGACTTTGGTTGCTCACCTTGCGGCTTAAGGCTTACTAGGGCAGACTTTGGACGCCCTTAGAGTCCTTCACATCTATAAATAACCCTCTCAAGTAACCCCGAACACTTTTCAAACCCTACAAAAAATCTCTACACACAAAACCCTAATTCCGGAGTCGTCGGAGGCACGAAACCGAGCAAAGTGACTGTCTTGGACGAAAATTGGAAGGCCTCTAACGTTGTGGTAAGTTCTGATTCGATCTCTTTCCATTTGCGATTCGAAAACGAGTCCAAACGCTATCATTTTCTTTTCTACACCCCGAACCGGATCTAGAACGAAGAACCCGACGAACCGAGGGGATAAACGGTGGACTGGAAGCCACGCCTCCGAATCGACAAGCCGGGAAGACCACAAATCAGTAAGTTAATACTTACTATGGTTTTGGGCGAATTAAAACACACCTAACTTAACGATCTAATCAAGAAACCTAAAATCTGTCAACACGAAAAACTTTATGGCGCAGCGTTTTTGCACGATTTTTTCGAACCCTTACACCTACTCAAACGAGAAAACTTAAAACACAAAAAACGTTCCTAAGACATAGATCTATCTCCTGTTCTAAATTTACATCTGGAAATCTTGACAGAACTTTAGTCCGAACTTGTAGACGTTTTTGACAATAGATCTAGACCGATTCAGAACTTTAGCCGAACATGAAAGTTGTAGATATATGTCTTAAGTATCTCCGTGTAAAATGTCATCAAATTTGGAGTTAGGTTGCTATGGTAGATCTCGAAATTTTGAAACTGCTGTGTAGAAACTCGGACAGATTAGTCACCTGATGAAAATCGACGTTTTTCACTTATTTCCTTAACTCGGATCAAAAAAGTTAAAACATAAACCTTGTTCGTCTCTATGTTTTCGAGGCACTGGTCAAATTTCAGAAATTTCGGACTTAAACCTGATTTTTAGTTAATTTTGGAGTCACCAGTGGTTTTGACAAAGTCAAATCTTGAAATCTTGTTGAAACGGTGAAATTAGCCTTTAAGGTTTAAACGAGTCGAAAACTCTTTTGAAATAAACATATGAAATATGAATTTAGGAAAAATCCCCTTACAAACTTGATCAATTAGAATTAGGGGGTGAGTGCTCTGCAGGGTGCCCTCCTAACGATTCACTTCGTGCTTTTATGGACGATGGTGACCCGCGCAAAATTTGAGATATGTTGCCAAAACGACATGAGATATATGGCCTACACTCTCGAGAATACCCATGTGGGTTTCCCGAGGTTCCGGAGTGGTACTGGGTATGGCAGATACGGCTGCGGCCGCCGGGCTACCGGCTAAACTTGACGAGATTGCGATGCAATCGTGAAATACTTGAAATACTAAATCTTGGGTGTAATGGGGATAGTTAAAATATTTATTTATTGTCCATTTAAATTGTTTAATGCTTTATGTAAATTAATTATGGCTTTTATTTAAATTATGCTAAGTGTGCTATTGATTAGTGCTATGAATTAAATTATGCAAATTGGTTAGTTAATTAAATTAAGTTATTCACGATCTATTCTTATCATGTTTTTATTTAAATATTAATTAATGTCTTTGAAACCTCAAAATCATGTATTTGTTAACTTACTCAACAAGTTGTGCTGACCCCAAACCCTTTCCTTCCTTTTTCCTTACAGAGTATGTGGAATGAGTATGAGCACGTATATGCATGAGGAATTTTTGGCAAACTTTATAGTTTAAATTCTTTCATTAGACTATAGTATAAACGGGCCTGTTTAACCTGTGTTTTGGCCATGTTAGCCCTATTTACATTTCCGCTGCAATACATATACTTAGATATTATTTTTCCGCTGCATTATAATATTATATTTTGAACTTATATTGTATGGGCTATTTTAATTGTTTAAAATATTTTAAATACTGTAATACCTAGCCTTGCATCTCTTTAGTAAGCTCGGAGAAACCGTGTCTTACTAGGGAGGTGTGGCGGTGATATCCCGACCTGGGTGACCAAAAACCGGGGTGCTACAAGTTGGTATCAGAGCCCGGATATTTTTAAATTAATATTATTTTTACTAGTATTTTTAAACCATTATTATTCTTTTTAAATTTATCTTATAAAGAGCCCAAACTATTGTTTTTCAATTTCCTAGCCAAATTATTTTTGAGCCCAAATGATAATTACTTTTGACCCAATATAGAGGTCCAAGGATTTTAACTATTATTTTAAATTTTTAAGGCATTCATTCCATGGAAATGAATTTTTACTTTTAAAAACCATGGAAATTCGAAAAAATATATATATATATACATAGTGCATGAATTATTTTTGGGGGGAAATCATCATTTGCATGTGCATACTGCATTGCCTAAACTTAGAGAACTTAAAAGCGTGATACATTCTAACTTAGATCTTTTGCTTGCGCTAGATGACTAGTCAAGATATGATGAACTTGATGATCAAAATGATGAACGCTCACCTTGATTCCCAACAAACCATACAACAAATGAAATATCGTATAGCTCACTTGGAGGCAAATCTGCACCAAATGGGAGACTTAAGGGAAGCTGACCTCCAACACTTTCTGAATTTGAGAGCTGCTGATCAAGGTCGCATAAAAGACTTAGAAACTCAAGTGCAAAAACTCACTGAACGGGGCGATGCAATGATAGATAGAATCAAGGATCTAGGGATGGACCTGCTCGACCTCACTGATATAGTGGTACCATACAGCCCTGTGGAAGACCATTTGATGGGACCACGAAGCCCAACACCCGCAGTTGAAAGCCCATAAGGCCTTATCTATGGATGCTACGGAACCCTTGGACTCTGGCCTCACATGGTTCGCCCGTCGCCAAACCTAAGCCCAAACCTAAGCTCTGTGGAGAACCATTTGAAGGAACTACAAGAACCAGCTTCGGAAGCTGTCGATCCACCATCCCCAGTGTTTCATGGACCCTTGGGCACCAGCCAAGTCTCTGATGAGGATAATCCAATGGAAGACCCTGCTACTCTGCCAGAGGAAGCCTAGATCTTTTTAGATATTTTGTCTTAGATAGTACATCTATTTTGCGCATCCTATTACTTGTACCAAATTTCTTTTAAGGAATAAAATACAAGTTTGATTCTTATTCAATTATTTGGAACTCCTCAACCCCGAATGAAAAAAAAAAGAGGGGTGAAACCATAGAATTTGGACAGAAGGGGGTCAACCACATTCATTCTAAAAGACAACAGTCAAACCAAACAACTAAGCATGGATACAACGAAAGCATAAACTACTAGCCAGATCATCGTCATACAGTCTCATAGAAAAACAACCGAATAGAATACTACTACTACGAACCCTAAACGGAGATGCAGAGATGAAAGATCACTGGTCGGGAGGCGGAAACTGACGACGCATATACTCGTCCATCTGTCGCATGTAGGCATACATGTCAGTCAAGGTGGCCTGCTGCTCCAGCTGCCTCGTAGTGATCGTATCCATGCGAGCCTGGTATAGATCCATCCTGGCGTCCAAAGCATCATAACGAGCCTGCCCGACTGCGAACCCAGCATCTATACTAAGCTGCATACCCTGCATCATCTGAAGTATATGCGGCATCTCCGGACCCTGCAGGGGAACCACGGGAGGTGGAGGTGGCTGCCCAGGGGGAACAACTAGAATCAAACCATCACCATCGGGCTCCGGGCGAAGGACAGCCCGAGGAGCTCCGCGTCGCAAGGCACTGCGTCGAGTAGCGTAGGTAGGGATACGGTAATAGTCACCAGCAGCTAACTCGTAAGGATCCGTCGCCGGTGTCGTACGTATCCCCTGAGCCGCACATAAACCACAAATAAGGTGAACATGAGTGATCACCCTACTCCCTCGTCCTCGGCGCATACCCCTCAGATTGTCCTCGATACAAGCTCCAACATTCACCCTACCGCCTCGGGCGATAAAATAAATGGTCTCATAGACATGATCTAGGACAATATGGCTCCGGGTAATCGGCCGGACGCGCCCTAACCATATCTGAGTGAGCTCACGCCATGGGGTGTCCATCGTCGTCAACCATATCTGGATGAAAATTGGAAGGCCTCTAACGTTGTGGTAAGTTTTGATTCGATCTCTTTCCATTTGCGATTCGAAAACGAGTCCTAACGCTATCCTTTTCTTTTCTACACCCCGAACCGGATCTAGAACGAAGAACCCGACGAACCGAGGGGATAAACGGTGGACTGGAAGCCACGCCTCCGAATCGACGAGCCAGGATGACCACAAATCAGTAATTTAATACTTACTATGGTTTTGGGTGAATTAAAACACACCTAACTTAACGATCTAATCAAGAAACCTAAAATCAATCAACACGAAAAACTATACGGTGCAGCATTTTTGCACGATTTTTCCGAACCCCTAAACCTGCTCAAACGATAAAATTTAAAACATAAAAAACGTTCCTAAGACATAGATATATCTGCTGTAAAAGGTTCATAATTTTTCGTTAAGTCTTGATATCTGAAATTGACCCCTAACTGAACTGTTCTAAATTTAGATCTTGAAATCTTAACAGAACTTTAGTCCGAACTTGTAGACGTTTTTGACAATAGATCTATACCAATTTAGAACTTTAGCCAATCATGAAAGTTGTAGATATATGTCTTAGGTATCTCCCTATAAAATTTCATCAAATTTGGAGCTAGGTTGCTATGGTAGATCTCGAAGTTTTGAAACTGCTGTGTAGAAACTCGGACAGATTAGTAACCTGATGAAAATTGACGTTTTTCACTTATTTCCTTAACTCGGATCGAAAATGTTAAAACATGAAACTTGTTCATCTCTGTGTTTTCGAGCCACTGGTCAAATTTCAGAAATTTTGGACTTAAACCTGATTTTTAGTTAATTTTGGAGTAAACAGTGGTTTTGACAAATTCAAATCTTGAAATCTTGTTGAAACGGTGAAATTAGCTTTTAAGGTTTACACGAGTCGAAAACTCTTTTGAAATAAATATATGAAATCTGAATTTTGGAAAAATCCCCTTACAAACTTGATCAATTAAAATTAGGGGGTGAGTGCTCTGCAGGGTGCCCTCCTAACGATTCACTTCGTGCCTTTATGGACGTTGATGACCCGCGCGAAATTTGAGATATGTTGCCAAAACGGCATGAGATATATGGCCTACACTCTCGAGAATATCCATATGGTTTTCTCGAGCCTCTGGAGTGGTACTGGGTATGGCAGATACGGCTGCGGCCGCCGGGCTACCGGCTAAGCTTGACGAGATTGCGATGCAATCGTGAAATACTTGAAATACTAAATCTTGGGTGTAATGGTGATAGTTAAAATATTTATTTATTGTCCATTTAAATTGTTTAATGTTTTTTGTAAATTAATTATGGCTTTTATTTAAATTATGCTAAGTGTGTTATTGATTAGTGCCATGAATTAAATTATGCAAATTGGTTAGTTAATTAAATTAAGTTATTCACGATCTATTCTTATCATGTTTTTATTTAAATATTAATTAATGGCTTTGAAACCTCAAAATCATGTATGTGTTAACTTACTCAGCAAGTTGTGCTGACCCCAAACCCTTTCCTTCATTTTTCCTTACAGAGTATGTGGAATGACCATGAGCACGTATATGCATGGGGAATTTTTGGAAAACTTTATATTTTAAATTCTTGCATTAGAGACTATAGTATAAACGGGCCTGTTTAACCCGTGTTTTGGCCATGTTGGCCCTATTTACATTTCCGCTGCAATACATATACTTAGATATTATTTTTCCGCTGCATTATAATATTATATTTTGAACTTATATTGTATGGGCTATTTTAATTGTTTAAAATATTTTAAATACTGTAATACCTAGCCTTGCATCCCTTTAGTAAGCTCGAAGAAACCGTGTCTTACTAGGGAGGTGTGGCGGTGACATCCTGACCTGGGTGACCAAAAACCGGAGTGTTACATATACCGCATCAGTTGAGACAGACCGCATCGCCCGTTTGCTCATGTATTCTCATCGATGCGGTCTATTCGATGGGGTTTATACCGCATCGATTTTTATAAACCGCATCGACCTACACAAGGCACTTCTCTTATTAAATTCTCGCAAGTGATCGATGTGGTATCTACGACGCGGTTTAAACCGCATCGCCTTTATAGATCGCATCGACTCATAAAAGCAGTACCCCTAATTATTCTAAGTGTTCGATGCGGTTTCCCATTGCAATGCGGTCTAATCAATGCGGTTTAAACCGCATCGATTTTGAATAGACCGCATCACATTGGCTTATCTGTCCTTATATCTCATCGAGGCGGTCTATTCGAAGCGGTTTAGACCGCATCGACTTAATAGACCGCCCCTCTCACAATTTTGAGACCGCATCGATGCGGTTTAAACCGCATCGTCGATGCGGAATCATTTAAACCGCATCGACCCTTTCCCACATCCCTATAAAACCCTTTTCCTCCTCTTTCCCTCTCACTTTCACTTTCCACACTTCGTAATTTTCCAAAAATCCCCTCGCACGAACATCATGTTCCTCGCGAAACCAGAGCTCAAATCCGAACTGTACTCCATCTAAATCCTTCCAAAGTTCGAAAATGGCTTCATCATCTTCAAATCCTAGTGGGAGTAAGGGGTAAGTCTCCTGTTTTCGATTTCGCGATTCCAGTCTGTGCGATTTCAGTTTTGGGTTTTCATGGGTTTTCACGAAATTGGGGGTGAGGAAGGAATGAGAGTATGTTTTCGTATTGGGGATGGTCGGAATGTAGTCGGAAAGGGATGGGCATGGTCGGAAATGGTTAAAAACAGAGTAGGGTGAACTTGGGCTTACCTGTGAACGGGTCGATCTCCATTGTTGAGGGTGTGAAGCTTTTAGGGACTTTCGGGGTGCTTGTTTTTGAAAAATTTGGGTTCTATAACTCTAAAAATTGGATTTTTTTTTGTTCTGTTTTGTGAATATGTGTCCTTGTTTGTTCTAATTTTACATACACTGTCTTCTGTGCAAATCGTGAACCTTGGAGAAATAAGGAATACAGGGGCTATTTTCCCCATTGCCCCAGTTATATTTGGCTTATTTGATCCTTGAATGCTTTGTGAATGAGCATGTTGTATTGTTGAAAATGTGTTCATATGCATTTGAGCATGTTGTTCTTGAGAAATTTTTGAAAAAATTGCTATGAAATGGACTGTGTTCTTAGTTTGATTATGTTTGCATGCCACTGTGCTTGGGAAACTATGATAATAAATGCTTTTTGTTGGTTTGTTTGTTGCCTTGCAAGTTGAGCTGAAAAGTGTATGCTTCTATCAATATGGAAACATGCTAGGTACAAACAAAACCATGTCAAAAATTTTTCTGACATGAGCTTTCCAAATGCTTTATGTGCTGCATTTATTCATAGAAAAAGACAAAAAGTTGGTAGAATGGTTTGTTTTGTAAGTGTTGACTTGCACATATTGGGATATATGGGGAATCAACAAGTGCAGCAACCTTTTTGCTCACTTTTCATTACCCATTACACAACAAAAATTCAAATGGGGGACCACTAACACCCCCAATTTTATTAAATAAACAAGTCAACACTTTTCATAAAAATTCAAATATAGTGCAGTGTGCTTATTTTAATTTTGTTGTCCATTGCATCATGCTATTTTATTATTTGTGTAACCATCATGTGCATTCATTCATCATCTTTGATGTATATATACATTCCATGCACCATTCACACTCTCACAATCACTTTTGGAGTGATTAAACATCAAAATCTCTTTTGTAGGCTCAATAGCCTATAAAAAAATTCTATCCTTTGGTCCCGTGACCATTTGAAAAATCTTTAGACTATTTTTAGTCTAAGAAAAATTGTAAGGGTCCAAGACCCTTATTTTCTTTCTCTTTCGTAACTTTATAGTTACAATAAAGTGTTGGATTTAATAATCTAACCTCATGTCATATGATATATATTATGCCTCAATAAATTCAAGTAAAATCAATTAACTCACATTTAGAGCAAAGCTCAAAATGTGAGGATGTTGATTTTCAACTTGAATATCATACTATCAAAAATTGCTAAAATATATTCCTATCTCATCTTCTTCAGGAACAAATCGATTATAGAGTCCTTGATGTGCCTACCTACAACAACTCCAGACCTAGCCTTCATGGAAATCAAGCAAATGAAAAAGGAGATAGGGGAATTCAGACGAGCCCTGGGGAACGAATTTGGATTAAAAATGGACCACCTTACTGGCTGGAGATTCGAAATGAAGGAACACTGGTGGAGGGACGTTCCAGAGGAAGAAAGGAATTATAAAGCCACGGGGCTAGAAAGGTATTTCTGTAAGCACTTGTGGAAGTTCTGGGATCAGGAGTTCAATCATGCAAGATTTGATCAGAGGTTCTCTTCAGATGTGCACTACGAAAGGATGGTCTGGAGGATGAATGAGATTAAGGGCCGGTGGAACAGAATTCTAGAACATCACCTGGGAGACAAGCAGTTGGCAGCTTTTGAGCCAGTCCTTATACCGCCAGGGATCTTAGAGGACACGAGGAGGCAATATGTCAGACATGTTCCTCCAGTGCAAAAAGCGGCATCGACCGGGGTATTTTCCATGGCAGACGCTTTTCCATTTATGTTTAAAAAGGAGCTATATGACAATGGAAGCGTCTGCAGACCTGAGGAGCAGTTATGGCTCACAAAGCACGCCAAAGCACGCCATACTGAAATGATATTCAATTTATGGGCTGTTGTTAAGCCAGTTTTGGACTTCGGAATGACAAACAACTCTCCAATGCTGGACTTGCTCATCGAGCGTACCAAAGCGACAAGAAAACTGTGGGGCGAGTACATGAAAGCATGGGGGAGTTGGGAGAAGGATATCCGGGCTCTGTGCTGAATGAAGGGTGGAGATACCCCCAGAAAATGAGGAGTTTGTCCCGGCATTTCTGCCGAAGAGACTCTCGGGGGTTGAACCCAAAGAGGCCACGATGGAAGGTATGCCCAACTTTGCATTGATCAAAGCCGAGTGCACCAAGATGATCCGGACCAGGCACTAGAAAAAAGATGGGCAACCGAAGACGCCAAATAAGCTTGATGAACGATAACAAGTGCTTGAGCTACCTGAATATCGAACCAGTCCGAGATCTATGTTACTTGAAGGAGAAGGAGGCGGATATCATGGACACATTCTATGCTGATATGAAACAGAGATTTTTCAATCTACTGAAGGAGATGGACGAGGAAGGCCTGAGATATTGCGAAGAAAATAGAGGAGGGCAATTACGATATGACGTGGCGTTTCAAGGAGTTCTAGGCAGACATATCAAAAAGAGATGGACAAATCAACTGTTAGAGATGACCAAGCCCGAATTCATCACAAAATATTTGAATATCAAAGGATCGGAATTAGGGCTGTGGACAGAGGCTGATGAGAGAATGATCGATGAGTATGCAGACCCATCTCCCGCACCACATCAGTCTATCGAATCAGAGCCCCTCCAAACTGAAAGTGAGCCAGAGCCGCCAAGGAAAAAGAAAAAGTTGACAACTTTGGCGGCAAAAGAAAAGATTGGAAGGCCAGATCAACCACAAATCAAAATACAAGAGCCAAAGCCCTCCAGTCAGCCAAGAATTATCCCACCAGTGCCAAAATTCGATGAGCCTTCAAGGCCAAGGCCAAAAGATAAAGGGAAGAGCCAGGTTGTTGAATTGTCAAAGAAGGAGCAAAGGTGGCTGGCCCAAGAAAAAGCGGATGCCGAATTGGCAAAGAAAGCCCAAAGAGAAGCTGAAGCTGAACGGGCCGAAGAAAAATGGGTTGCTGAGTATGAGGCACGAAAAGCTGAAAGAGAAATAATAGAGAAAGAACAAGCTGAAGCGGAAGCAGCCGTAGAAAGAGAAGAATGGAGGCAGAAAAAAGCAGAGAAAAGGGCCTAAAAAAGGAAGGAATGGGATGATATGATGAAGGAAAGAGCTGAAAAGAAACAGAAAGAGGCTGAAATGCAAGAAAATGTAAGAAAGGCTCGAAAAGAAGAGGAAAATCGAAAGGCAGCTGAAAAATTGCAAGCCGAGCTGGAGCAGAAAAAGAAAGATAATGCACAGAAAGAGGCCAATGTTGGGGACGATGATTGTCAAATAATCAACGAAACCAACATTGCGCCTATCAAAGTGAAAACTGAGCCGGCGGAATGGGCTAAGGACAAAGAAGAGCAGCTCAAGAAGTTAGCAGTGGGAAGAAGTGAAGCCGAGGCAACAATTGATAAGGTTGTTGAAGGATTGAGACCCACGGAGGAAATGGAAGAAATGGTGCACGAAGGCAATGAAAGAATTCAAGCATCATTAAGGAAGTCGGCTGAGCTTAAGAGTGATTTTAATCGAATTGCTGCACAAACAATAGCCGCCACTGCAGCCCAACCTCAACTAGAGTTGCAAAATGAGAATGTGCAAAACTTGGAAGATTCAAGTGACAATTCAGGGCCACGAATCAAGCCAAGCAAGGCAAAAGTGGTGATGAGCGACAGCAGCATTGGTGATGATCAATCAGCGATGGAAGCCATGGATGCCATCTTCAAAGACAAAACCATCCAGCAAGTTCTCCAAGGTGCTGACATTGCAAGGGAGAAAGAAGAAGAAATATTAGAGCAAGAAACAGAAGAATTAAACAAAGGGGGGGAAGTGGAGGTACCACTAAAAGAATATCAACATGTTGTTGATCCCTTCTTTCCCGATGTTTTATTTAATTCTGTATTTCATGAAATCCCTTGTAATCTGTATACACAGGGTGTATCTCAAGGAGGTGAGCAAGCTGAAATGGAACAAAACATTGATGAAGGACAACAAGAGCAGCAGCAGGAGGCCTCTGATTCTGATTGGGAGCAGGCAGGGCCATTATCCGAGGGAACCCAAGAGTCAACAGGATCAATCAGACCTGCTGAGTTTTGGATAACCTCAACATCAAAAGGCCGGATGGGTGTGCCCACAAAGAATTATCGCAAATACCCTATCAAGGATGACGCAAATATAATGAGGAGGTTCAATGGCAACGAACACAATGCAGGACGCTATATGGCACTTTCTGGAGTGTTCATTCCTGACAAAGGATTCAGTCCAGAACTGCTGGATCATCCAATGCTATTCACCTTGAAAGAGAAGCACGGATGGACTGAATTCCTTACCCACCATGTCGAACCTGGGATAACAGAGCTAGTACGGGAATTCTACTATAATATCAACGTTGCTCAGAAGAATAGTTGGGTGCGAGGAGTTGATATTGATATATCTGGAAAATATTTAAACAACTTCCTCAGCACGCCAAACTGGAGATCATAATTTCCCGCAGCTGAGATATTTGAGAAGGGAACATGCAAGGCAGCAGAGAGGCAATATTATGAAGATATCACGAGATCGCTCAATGCCGATAGTTATACGGGAGAGTTCTCCTTTTACTCCAAGCATCTCAAGCTGGAGTTCCAACCCTCATATGACTTCTACATGTCAAAAATTAGATCTAACCCTCATGCACATGAGACTTCCAGTCGAATGCTGAGAGGTTTTGCTAAGATTTGGCATGGCATGAAGATCAATGTGGGAGAGCACATTTTTCATGTCATGTCCATGAGGAGCTCCAGCAGAACAGCTCTCTGCTATCCCAACCTCATTATGAGGATTTGCTAAGATCAGGGAGTGGACTTATCGGTTTTCAAGGGGAGCGATCTCATCCACATGAATCCTCCTATTCCAGTCCCATAGACTAGGGTAACCGATCCTATTGTATACATCATGCCAGAAAGAGATACGGGATCGAATGCCCAGTCTGGATACACTCCCAGGCAACCAGCTAGGCGCCAACCACGCAGAAAGAAGGCCCGTACTGAAGCAGTGCCTTCAACAGAAGAAGCTGGAATTCCCTCAACAGAGCTTGCTGCAGAAGAACATCCTCCTACTGATGCTCCCACTACAAGTCATCCTCAAGTCGATGCGTCCAGCCCGAGCCAACATAGAGAGCAACCATTCCGACCTCCTCCTCGCAGAAGCTACAATGTGTGACAATTTCCAGCTGATTCTCAGACTCTTGAACTAGTGAGCCAAATGGGGCAATCAATGGTGCAAAGCATCAAAACTTTGGCCGATGTCATCATTTCGACTCAAGAAAAGCAATTTCAGAAGGAGGACGAGTTCAAACTGAGAATGCTTGAAAGAGAGGAGAGGCGACACAGAGAAAGGATGGAGAGCGAAGAAAATAATAGAAAGC
Source organism: Hygrophila difformis (assembly GCA_030278955.1). Classification (NCBI taxonomy): domain Eukaryota; kingdom Viridiplantae; phylum Streptophyta; class Magnoliopsida; order Lamiales; family Acanthaceae; genus Hygrophila; species Hygrophila difformis. Next base: position 37,440,728 of record JAOANR010000011.1, read on the forward strand.
AGATGGAGACGATGTTCAGGAATCAAGCCCAAATGATGCGTGCCATAATCAGGAAGCTGCCCTCGCCGCCGAGAGACTCAACCGAACCTCCCACAAAGCAAGCAAACCCGGAAAAGGACTGAGCTCATACGATTATATCCTTGCGAGCTTCATTGTAAACATCATACATTAGAATTTCCCATTCATTCGGTGCACTTTCGATAATACTGTTGGAAATCTATTGTAATTGATGTATTTATTTGCTTTAAGAAAAATGGAATTCTTGGGTTCCAACTTTTAAGAAAAGATGTGTGGCAGTCCAAGATGAATAAGCGACTGCCATGCCAAAAATAAGCTGTGACATGCCTTGCATGCTCACAGTGTCTTCTTACTGCTTTCAATTAAATAACCAGCATAAAACAAACATAAATCTGTCACCTAAATTCACATGTTGAATTTAGTGTAATGATTAAATTTTCAAACTATTAAATTGGGATAAAATAATTGAAGATATACATGATATAAATTTTTGAGGTTTTGAGCTATAAAAATCTAATGATATGATCACTTATAAGAAAAACAAACTTTCATGTTGAGAATTTGATTGAATAAATTGCAAGAATTTCTTAAAGGTTAAATTTAAGAATAAATGTATGACATGATCAAACCATACCATGTGAGATTTGAGCCATGAGTCACTTTTACTCATTATTTATTTGTTGTGTGAAAATCATTTTGATTAAAGGAAACTAGAACTTGCAATTGGAACCAATTCAAGACCATGCCATATTCCCGAAGTCGAGCATATGATCGAGGCACTTAGAAAAACCCAAAATTTTTGGCCTTCGCTTGAAATCCAAACCCAAAAATATTTTCCCTTTAGGATTAACCAATCTGAGCCTTTAAGCCTAATTTTTCTTTGAAACTACTATATTTTCCGAGCCTTATAAAAACCCAAGAAAATCAAACCCAAGTGTGCACGAACAAATTCTACCAAGACATTATAATTTATGATCATCAGAACTAACCATCGGTCTTCAAACAGTCGATCAAAAAAAAAAGGAAAGAAAAAGAAAAAGAAAAAAACCCTTCCATACCAATATTACAACCGTATGCCCCGTTATAACTCTTAATAAGACCTCGGGATCTCGATTTGAAGAAATGAGTAGGTGGCGAGTTGGTCTAATTGCAAGCTTATGGGAGAATTTAGTTAAATTTGATTATGAGCATTAACGATTAAAACCCAATTTGAGAGTGAGTGAAATTTCTGATTCTACTATATGTGAGGCTCTATTCTAATTGATCAATGTTCATGTCATGCTTGAATTCAAGAATTAAACCGACGAGATTTTCTAAATATATATTCAAGAAAAATTAACAATAATGATTGATATGTATGATTACTCAAGTGAGAAGTATCATTTCATTAACACTGCAATCAAGCGAGTTTAATACTTGTAATTTTTTATTATCTTATCCCAACATAAAAAGACTGAAATTTTTGAAGCCACGCAAATGGATTGAATGTGCAGAGTCCATGCTCTTAGGAGCACTGACTCAGACTGCTCGGGGACGATCAGTATTAAATGTGAGGATGTTGATAATGGCCAAAATTGTCCATTATTTCCAATCCATTTCCGTGTCTGAGACGGACATTTTGATTGTATTTCCATCTTATTCCAATAAGAAAACAGTTGAATTTGACAGATTAATGCGAGTTTGTAAGAATAATAAGCTGGTAAGGAAAAATACAACAATATGCAATTTTAATTGTATTTGTGTTAGAAAAATCCAAAAACATGAAAAAATGAAAATGAAAAGAAAAAGGAAAGAAAAGATGGGAAAAAAAGAATAAACATCCCACAAAACTGAATTTTTGGCTAAGTGTTGAAATCCGATGCGGTCTGTTCGATGCGGTTTATACTGCATCGTTTTAATAGACCGCATCACTCTGAAGAGACCAAGTTTTGGTGGTGATACACGATGCGGTTTACATGATGCGGTTTATACTGCATCAAACCCATGTAAACCGCATCACTGAAGAATGAAAGCAGAAAAATGACCAAGTGTTGGGAGAGATGCGAAATGATCGATGTGGTTTACTCGATGCGGTTTATACCGCATCGACCATGTAAACCGCATCGTTTCAAGAAACAAGAAACCAAGCAGGAGGAATGCATGCGATCTATGTGAGGCGATCTACTCGATGCGGTTTATACCGCATCGACCATGTATAACGCATCAACTAGATCGCATCCCAGCCAAACACCAAGGAAGAGAAGACACAAGCAATGCAGAATGCTTGATGCGGTTTAAACCGCATCACCTGGAGAAACCACATCGATTTCAAATTCTGAAGGACAAATCCGGATAAGGTTGTGCAACACGTGATAAATGCATGCTACTGTTAATGGGCCCTGTTTGACTTAATGTGCTTAGGGTTTCGTGAAAGGAGTATAAAAGCTCACATTCCCCAACACTTGTGGACAACTTTTCCATTTAGACAAGGGAACAAAAAGAAGATGAAGACTAGAAATTGCTAAATCAACAGAGGAATCTCCAGTTCACCCCTTCCATTTTCAACCTTTTTAGAGTAGCCATTACTATATTGTTAAAAGCTTTTTAGTTTAGAATGAACCCTACCTTCAACTAATGAGTGGTTTAGGGTTATTTAATATGCTTTCAAGTTTTCTAATACAAGAAAAAATTGCAGAAATGGTTTTTGTCTTATGTGTTTGACACTATTTAATGCTTTCTTAGTAATAAATATTTACAATGTTTGTTTGCAACTAGGTTTCATTTATTATGTTGCTAGTTGACTTACAACTTCAATAAATATATGTTTGGTGGGTTTGTAGCATGTTTTATACCTTAGAGCTTCAAATAGTGTTATTAGGATTTAGATAATTTTAGGGTTTGCTAGATTTAGGATTTTAATGATTTATTTTACTTTTCTTTTTCTAGATCTATTATTTATGCTTCCTTAGATAATGTTGGTGTTCTTCTTTATTATGCATGTAGTTCTTAGTTTTTATGTTGTTTTAGGTAGATTAACCTTTAAATTCCATGTTTGTAGTTTTTAGGGTTCGATTATTGCTATTACCCACTGTGCATGTGTAAATTGTTAATCTAAAATGTCCACAAGTATAAATGTGAGATGACACTGGAGTGAAATGACTGATGCGGTCTAATCGCATCCATCATAAACCACATCAGATAGAAACCACATGAGTACTTTGTCAACAAAAAGACTTCTTATAAAAATTGCATGTGATGCGGTCTAACAGATGTGGTTTATGCCGCATCAGTGTTAATAGACCACATCGTATTAAAAAATGTTCGTATTTTGTTGCATACCTAACTCGATGCGGTTTCCATCGATGTGGTCTATGCAATGAGGTTTATACCGCATCGACTATGTAGACCACATCACCTCCAGAAACCGCATCACGTCTTCCACCCCTTCATGCCTTATTAAATTCTATCTACCCCATGCGATCTATCCAATGCGGTTTAAACCGCATCGAATGGATAGACCGCATCACCTTCATTCTTTGAAGTAAATGCCTTAGCCAAATTTGAGCAAGGATGCAATCTCATCGATGCGGTCTATCCGATGCGGTTTAAACCGCATCGAGGTGATAGATGCTTTTTGAATCCAGAGATTTTAGACTGTTTGAGTTGTCTGATCGAGACAGATGATTTTATTTCGCATCCCTGCAATGACCAATCATGGTATAAGCAAATACTTCATCCCTCATGCATAATTGATGAGGTTTAATGGATGCGGTCTATTCCGCAACTAATTCAAGAGATCGCATCGATTTCTTCTTTTTATCTTAAAATCCCAAAAACATTTTTATTTTCTTGAGTTGTGTAAGTTGCATGGGTGTATTGGGCTTAGGCCCATCACATCAAATTTTATCCATTATACATCTTAACTCATTAGTGTCAAAATTATTGTTTGATTAACACTAATACAATACCAAAAATCTTTAGTTTATTTTATTTTTACTTCTTTATTTTCCTTCTTGTTGTGTGTATGAAATGAGTAATAAGAAGCATCACAGATCAATGTTGGCAAAAAGGTCCCTCCTGGGGATACGACTAGCTCGTCTTCTGTGTGTTAATTATTGCTCATTATTTTGCATGGTCTGACTAGAGATTGGTGGAAGCTCCGGCAAAAAGGTCTCTTCATAGGGATAACGATTAGCCACTCAGCCAATTCATAGTCAGATACAGTTTTCTTTTCCTTATATTAATTTCAAACCTGGATTTCAAGCTGTGGTACCATTGAGCATTATCGATCAACACTGTTGTAATAGTGTCACAGTGAGAAAACATGTGGGTTTTCCTAAATTTGTGGATGGTATGACCTTCGATAATAGCGATCACTGTTATTGAAGGTCTCTCACTGTCTAAAAATCATACCATCTGGAATAATTGGGAACTGGATAGCAGATGTTTGCAGTCCAGATCACCCCAGTTGTTTCTGGAACCCTTTTTAGCCAAAAATTCTTCTTATCTCAAAGCTAATCCATCTTTGTGTTTCAAATTCTGTCTAATCGCACCATATATTTTGGGATACTTTATTTTATTTCCTCATATACATGTATGCATGATATTATTATGTAGATACTGTGGCCATATTATTTTGGGATCCTTCCCTTGGACATAGAAGTCTTGATTTAAATCAGTTGTTGCGTAGTAAATTTCCAACAAAAATCACTTTATAAAAGCCAGATCTGAGTAAAGGATAAATTCCACAGTTATGACTAATTCATATTCTACTGGGGGTTAATTTTGAGAAACTTAGAAGCAGAGTCAGCGATTAGGTCTCACCTAGACTGAAAGGATCTGTGTTTTAATTGAGAATTTAGTACCTGTGTAGGGAATGATTTTCAAATATCTATTGTTTTCTCAAAATTGCTGTAGGTTGGAAATCTTATATTAAGTATTGCATCAAGTCGGTGTCCACTTGGATTCAGATAAGATGTGATAAATAATACTAGAGGAACAACATGTAGGCCTTGGTTAATTTCTAAGGTAGGGTTGAGTATTATTTTAACTACTATCCTCCTCTGCCAAAGCTTAATCTTGAGTCTTGAGTGAGTACATCTGGAACATGTTTATTTATAGATCTGTTCCATTTAGTTTGTATCTCATAACAAACCAAATGTTATAAGCCCTGTGGCTTACTGATATTTGGGAAGTTCTTGATCTGCATCTGGTCACCAAGACCAGGGGCTCTTTTATACTAACGGAATGAGATGGCTTTTAAAAGCTTCCGAGTGATAGGATCTTTAAATGATTTCTTTACCGCTTTCTTTTAAATGCTTTGTAGATGACACTCGGAAGAATTAGAGGTTGACCGCCGTATATAAGGTTTAAGAGTTATGGGTTGGTTCGGGACTTGATTTAAGCTTTGGGCGTGACATGGGGGAATGATAGGAGTACTTGGCATATCAACTAATGATGTGTCAGGGGTTTTTTATCCACCACTGACAGATAACATACCTCGGCAGGGGCAGTTATTAATCTGTGGTATCTTAGACTTTAAGGTCATAAGAGCAGGTAAATTCTCACTATAAGTACCTGTTTGTTAAGGGGAACATAGTGTAGAAAGCATGAGAGTTAGCTAACTGAAGGTTTATCCTAAACAAATATCTGTGTAATAAAAATGGAAGTTTAATATGTTTCATCTGAACCTTGTCCAATCTTTAGTATTTTCTCCCTGTCCCTTCTGTCACATTTTAAATCCGCTTTATAGATAGTGTAGCGTAATTTTGCATGCTTTCGTAGAATAATTTTTATCGCTTTCTTAGCATAAATTTTAATTGCTTTCTTAGAACAAATTTACTTGCTTTTTAGAATAGATTTAATATGCTTTGTAGACTAATTTCATTGCTTTCATAGTTTAGTTTTTATGTCAAGTAGTTTTAAAACCCAACTCAAACTTGAATCGAGTAACCGAGTGGAAAATCTTATGAAACGGTGTGGAACCTGCTTCTATCGCACATCCTCCAGTGAACGATCCGGTCTTACTATAAATTACTGCAATTTTTTACACCGTGCGCTTTCGGGCCACAGTTTCCTACATGAGTATATAAAAACGTGACAACCTATAATATATCCTTGATCCCAACTCCATCTTCCTAATTGGTTTCATTAAATAAAATTTAACCGGGATTATATTCTTTTCAGAAAATACTCATATAGTGGGAAATTGTCAAAAGTTTCGACTCAAAGACAGTGATAAGCCAAGTGCAAGAGATACAAATCATAATTCACGAAATCCTTGCTGAGGGCATGGCGATAGGCGAAACCTTTCATGTGGCTGCCCTCATCGAGAAGTTGCCACCGGCTGGGAAGGATTTCAAAAACTATCTCAAGCACAAACAAAAGCAGATGTCTTTGGAAGATCTGATTGTTAGACTTTGCATCGAAGAAGACAATAGAAAATCAGAACCAATTGTGACAAATGCTGAGGCGAAGATCAATACAAGTGAACATGGAAAAGGTTCCAAAGGCAAAAACAAAAATAAAGGAAAACTCGAAGCTACAGGTAGTGTAACAAAGAAGAAATTCCAAGGGAAGTGCTTCAACTGTGGAAAACAAGGCCATCGATCTGAAGAGTGTCGTCTGCCTAAGAAGCAAACCGAGGCCAACATGGTGACGGCTGTCGCAAATGAATTACAGGATATGAACCTCTTTGCTATCGTATCCGAGGTGAACATGATCGAATCCAATCCGAAGGAATGGTATATTGATTCTGGGGCCACTAGGCATGTATGCAGCCAAAGGAGCCTGTAACACCCCGGATTTGATAACCAAGGCTGGGATGTCACCGCCACATCTCCCTAGCAAGACACGGCTTCCCGAGCTCACTAAGGAAATGCAAGGCTTATGGGTACGTAAAAGATTTAAAAACATTTCAATGTTGAGTCCGGAAATTAATAATACTTAATTCAAAATACGAGAGTAATAATCATCATGCACGAAATAAAGTAAATGCAGCGGAAAGTATTCACGGCCAAACCTCGGGTTTAACAGACCCGGTAAAACAGTAGTACGATGCAGTAATTAAAAACGTTCATAAATGTTTTTCCCCAAGTGCATATGCATGCGTCACTCGACATACTCTGTAAAAGAAAAATGACAACGGTTTATCAGTATAAAAATATACCGAGTAAGTTAATCCCTAACTAAACAATTTAAGGAGTTACATGCGTTTTAACTAAATATTACACTTTTCATGCATTAATTTAAAAATCCATATTCTATTCGCAGCGGAAGAACATGATTAATTTACTCAAGACGAAAATGCATAACTAAAGGACTAAAATTTAAAGCGAAATTTAAAAGCATAATTTAAGAACGTAAATTAGAAGCATAATTTAAAACATGATAAATGAATTTAAGCATAATTAAGCATGCACACAAGTCTTTTATATTTTATCCCGCAAACTAAGAAGATGACACCATACCGGGGAGATCACTAACGAGGCAATCTCAAACGTAGGACCACTAACGAGGCAGTCCAAATAAATGGGAGACCACTAACGATGCAATCTCAAAGATAGTAGGACCACTAACGAGGCGGTCCAAATAACACAGCGCGCGAGATCACTAACGAGGCAATCTCAGATAGTAAGGAGACCACTAACGAGGCAGTCTCAAAGATAATGATAGCATGAAGATCGGCTCTGCCTAGTGAACGGGATTTTTCAAAAGTTCGTATTTCAATGTTACCAAAATGTTCGATATCGCGTTTCGTAGTTCGAGTTTTCTCAAGTTCGAAAAATCCGATTCGACGCAGTTTACGCCTTTCTTAATTAAAAATTCATCTTTAAACCAAAAATTCTGAAATTTACACAGTAGCTCAAAAACACACATACGAACAACTTTCATGCTTTAAGTTTTTGGAAATAAGGTTTCGAAGTGAGTCAAATTTCGATTTCTTTGCAGAAGATTATTTCTGTCCAAAAGACTAATTCCGACACAATTACGTGCGACGCCGATTAAAAATTCATTTCAAAGCCAATTGGTCCGAAATTTTTACAGGATGTGCACAACCTTAATGAATAACTTTCATGTTTTAAGATTTTGGAAATAATGAATTTTAGATGTTCAAAAGTCGACCACAACACGCTGCATGCGCGCGGACTCCAAAGTTAGTTTAGAACAGTTTCTGAAAATCGTACGTTTGACTTATCAAATGAACTCCAAAATTCATGAAATTTCATAAATCGTACGTTAGACACAATTATCTACAAGTTTTGTTTAGAAATGCAAAGTTGAATCGATCTAAAAACGGGTGAAAAATATGCATCAATTCGAGTCAATAAATCTGTCCAGAATTCAAACGTTCGATTTTGTCACAGAAACTTTACTGTGCGTTTTGGGATAGCAAATCTTTATGTCAATGGCTGAAATTTGGACACAAGGTAAATTAGAGTCTCATGAACAAAATCTATGTTGAAAAGGTTTTGGTTTGAATTCTCGAAGGTAGAGTTTTAGGCGAGTTTATAAAATTGGACGAAAATAGGGTTTTTGAAAACCGATTTTTGTTACGTGTCTAGATCTTAAGTTTTAAACGACAATAAACCACAAATTGAAAAGTAAGATTTTAACTTACTTAGTTAGAGAGTGGGGTCGTTGGAAGGGATTTCCGGATGTCCTAAGGTCGCGACGAACGGCCAACTTCTCCGATCGCTTTTTGTTCGTCCCCCGACGTGAAATCGTAGTAAAAGGAAGATGGTTAGATTTCGAGTTTTTAAAACTTGTGGACGACTTAAACACTGTAACACTACTTACCAAGGTTCTAGAGGGTAGAGGCTCCGTCCTGTTTGCCTCGTCGTCGCCGGAATACTCGCCGGAAAGTGGAGTCGAAGAGATTTTGGCTTGGAGAGGAGATTGAGGGAGTATAGAGTGTGTTTTTCTGAAAACAATGGATATGGGGCACCCTAAACTGATCTTATGGCCTTCCCAAAAGCTTTGATCCACTTGCCCTAGATCGGGGACGGATTTTTGGCAAGAAAATCGCCATAGAAGGAAAGTTTACTCATTCTGCACCTCTGGCGCGGTGGTGACGCGCACGTATAGCTTTGCTCGCGCGGAGCACGCGCGACCAGTCCTGGGCCGCGTTGCCTCCTTCCGCGCGGTGGCCGCGCGGCGAACGCGTGCCGGCCGGACCGGCCGGTTCGGCGGTCCGCATGGTTCGTCGAGTCTTTTCTTCTTTTCTCTATCGGTTTTCTACCCTCTACGTGTTAGCTCGACTCCTCGGGTCGTTTCCGGTTCGAAATCTTTACCTTAAACTTGTTACGAGTTCGGGCTTAACGCTCGTAACATTTTCGTGCCCTAATTATCTAGTTAAATTAGTTTCAATTCCTCCTAACGTTTTGGTGATTGATCTTGTGATTTATTTTGTGATTTAATTTGTGACTGAACTTAGAATTTAGTTCCAAGCTGCCTACGTACCCTGTGAAGGGATCAAGTCATGACGTAGTTCAAAACAATTTGAATTTGTTTTTTTCGGGTGTTACAGAGCCATTTTTCGACCTTTGAACCGGTTCATGGAGAAAAGGTCTATATAGCAACCTCGGTAGTGGCAGATGTTCAAGGGAAAGGAAGCATAAATGTAATACCCGAGAATTTTGTAACATAAATAAATACAATAAATAAATAAAATAAATAATTGAAAGATAAAATGTGAAATGGAATTTAATTCCAAAAGGAATTAAAGTTCAAAGAGCCCGTGAAGTTAAAGACAACTTAATTTAATAAATTGTTCCAAGAAAACCCAATACGAATGGACTCAACAATTCGAACTCAAATTTTAATTAAGATCCAAATAAAATTAAGATAGGTAATTGGAGCCCAAGAATAGCCCGAAGATCGGAGCCCAAGAACATAGGACGATAAAAGTCCGAAAGAGAGGAGAAAAGGCCCGACGGATCGCACGACCCGGCCCACGCTGTCGCACAAGCTGAAGCCGCGCGATCACGGAGCGGGGCAACCCGAAACCGCGTGAAGACCGCGCCATGTGTGTTGTTGCGGCTGTTGCGCGATTTGCTCGCCCGACTCCGGATTTTTCGACGTCGGTTGCTCACCTTTCGGCCCAAGACACTCCAAATCTGTTCCTGGACGTCCTCTACATCTTGAGAGTCTATAAAAAGGCCTCTTGACAGCCCGTACATCCTTTTGATCATCTTCGAACTCTACACACCCGAAAAACCCTAATCCCAAGACGTTAGAGGCAAGAATTCATTGAAAGATGAGGCGGGAGTACGAATCCAGAGACTCCTAAGCATAGGTGAAGGGTGTGGTAAGATGTCGTTCGCAATTTCTATCCGAATTTCTAATACGAACCTAACTCAACTCGTTTTTCCTTTCTAAACCCCGATCCAGACAAGAAGAAAGAGAATGAAGGATTTCGGGAGACAAACGGTGAACGCAGAGGGCGTCGTCATCGAATTCGAAGAGCCAGATTACCATTTCATGTACGTTAGTATTTACTTGTGGTTTTGGGAGACTAAAATACTATCGAACATAAGAATTTAGCTCAAGAACCTAAAAATTATGTCAATAGAAGAATTTCATGCGCGCAACATTTTTAATGTAATTTTTCAGACCATTTCTAATATTCAAATGAGAAAACTCAAAACTGAAAATATGTTCCTAAGACATTGATCTACCTCCTGTAAAAATTTCATAAATTTTCGTTAAGATTTGATACTCGAAAATTGACTTAGACGAACCTGTTTAGAAATTAGATCTTGAAATGGTGACAGATTCTCGTCCGAACTTCTTGGCGATTTTAACATTAGATCTAGGCCGAATTAGGACTTGAGTTGAACATGAAACTTGTAGATCTATGAGTCTTTAGTACCTCTGTAAAAGTCTGTAATTTTTCATCGAGATTTGAACCGCCGAACATGAACCGAACCAATCTGCGTTCTTACCGAACTCATAAAAGCTAACAGAAGTTAGTTTCGAACATGATCCAAATATTAAACACTGATCCGACGAGAATTAGACTTCAAGTTCTAAATAAAGTTGTAGATAATTAAGTTAAGGTCATGCCTGTAAAATTTCAGAATATTTGGAGTTCATTTGCTATGTCAAAGACCTCAACTTCTAAACTGTGATAAGTCTGAATCCGGACAGAATATGATTTCGCGAAAGCTCTTTCAATTCGACTCGTTTCCTCAACCCGGATCGAAAAATTTAAAACACGAAACTTGTTCCTTACTGTGTGGTCGAGCTACTGTCCAAATTTCAGAATTTTTGATCTTGAGACGAAGTTTTAAATGAAAAAAGCGCAAACAGCGACCCTGCAAAACTCTATTTTTGAAATTGGTCTTTCTAAACAAAGAGACAAGAACTCTGTTGCAAAGATTGTGGTTTATGACTAAGCTGGATACTATCAATGTTGTCTACGGCTTGTGGACATAAGTGCCCAAGTGTATGTTTAGTGGACGTAAGAGCCCTAGCGAAATATTGATTGTATGGCTAGCGGACGTAATAACCCTATTAAAATATTGACCATGATACTTGTGGACGTATGAGCCCAAGCGTATGGCTTGTGGACATAAGAGCCCTAGCAGATGGTGATCTATAAAAGAAATAAAACGAGAAATTTATAAGAGATTCAAATTACATCCTTGTTAGATTGTGTCAATTTATTTAATTACATTGCAAGCTATATCTGTGATCATTTGGAATCTATACCTTTGCTTCATACAATTAAATTCCATTAGTTAGTCGAGCTAAATTATGTAGTGCATGCAATCATGCTAAGGTAATTCAATTCTTTTGTAAATTAATTAAAGGCTTTGAAACCCTTTGATTATATGTATGTATTAACTTACTCAGCACGTTTTTGTTGACCAAACCATATTTTTCTCTTTTTCTTCCAGAGTATGAGGAATATGCATGATCATATGCATGCATGGGAACATTTGGGAAAAATGCTATTTTTAAATTCTGCATTTATTTTTGACTTGCATGAACGGGCATGTTTAACCCGTGTTTTGGCTGTGTTGACCCAATTTAAATTCCGCTGCAATATACTCCCTCCGTCCCACTCCAAGTGTCTGGTTACTGTTGGGCACGGGAATTAAGGTAGAGTTGGTTTGTGAGTATATGGTGGGGTCCACATAGTTGTTGGAGGGGAAAATTATTTCTATTTATAGAAAGAAGACATTTGTAATGGGACATCCAAAAATAGTAAGTAGGACATTTGGAATGGGACGGAGGGAGTATATATATGCAAATATTACATTCCGCTGCAACTTAGATAATATTATTTTCCAATTATACTACAATGGACTGTTTGAAATGTTTTAAAATCTGAAAAACCATAGCCTTGCATTTCTCTAGCAAGCTCGAAGAAGTCGTGTCTTGCTAGGGAGGTGTGTCGGTGACATCCCGGCCTGGGTTATCAAAACCGGGGTGTTACAAGTTGGTATCAGAGCCCGGATATTTTTAAACTATCATTTTAAAACTATTATTTTTAAACCATTATTATTTTTAAACTATTATTATTATTTTTAAAGTATTATTTTTAAATGCATTATTAAACTATTTTGTGGTAATAACTAAAATAAGCCACCAGAACGAGTCATTTCCACTTTTGGGCCACCATATTTTGATTTAGGAAAATAGGCCATTAGAAGGATTTTGGGCCTGAATTTAGACCATTGGGCTGGAATTCGGGCCACGATGGCCTAAAAGTGCAAATGACTCTTTCTGGTGGTCTATTTTAGTTTTTTTAAATTATTTTTTTTATTTTATGTAATTAAAATAAATAATACTTATTCTGTGACATTATTTCCTACATTGGGCTGGAATTCGGGCCACGATTTTCTTTTATATCATTTTTATTTTAAAAATAATTAAATATTAATTATCAAACATACGCATGTCCGAAAAATTCCTTGCATTTAATATTAATTATTCCTACATAAATATCATGTCCGAAAATTTTGGGATACTTATAATAAAACATGTTTATTTTTACTTTATAATTTATTTGAATATATATTGTTTTACTTATTTTATAATATATTTGAATTAATATTTATTTTATTTCTTATATTACTCCCTCCGTCCTATTAATAGTGTTAAAAAAGGTAACTTAAAAATTTATATAATATGATTGTAATGAGCTACAATTTTAATTTTTTTTAAGAGCCATTGAAGGCCTGGAACGGATGGTGGGAGCCCAAACCACACAATTACAAAGGGGAGGGATAGGAGGCCGGGTGGAGATTCGAACCCCCAACCTATAGGTTGGAGTTGGGGGACTTACCACTGGAGTAAGTGCTCAATCCAGAATTTTAATTTATTTATTTATTTGTGATTTACTGATATGTAGTTATAGAGAGGACTGGAATTATTAATGGTAGTGGATAACTTGAAAGTTTAATATATTTATTGATTAATGTGAGGTGATGGGTAGGTTTGACAATTAATATTTAATTATTTTTTAAAATGAAAATGAAATAAAAATATTGGAACAAGAAAAAAAGAAAATATGACATAAATAATGACACTGAATGAGTATTATTTATTTTAATTACATAAAATAAAAAAAATAATTGAAAAACTAAAATAGGCCACCAGAAGTAGTCATTTTCACTTTTAGGCTATCGCGGCTCGAATTCCAGCCCAATGGCCTAAATTCAGGCCCGAAATCCTTTTAGTGGCCTATTTTCCTAAATCAAAATATGGTGGCCCAAAAGTGGAAATGACTCCTTCTAGTGGCCTATTTTAGCCGTTACCTCAACTATTTTTAAAGAGCCGAAATCATTATTTTAAATTTTAAAGCCCAATCCCCAATTTTAAATTAGAGTCCAAATTTTCTCGGCCCAACTTTTAAGCCCAATTATTTTTAAGGCCCAATCCCTATACTTTTAATAAAGCCCAAATATTTATTATTTTGGACCAATATAGAGGCTTTTAACTATTATTTTTAATTTTAAAGTATTACCTCCATGGAATAAACTTATTTTTAAACCCATGGAAGATAGATATAAAATATACATTAGCTTCGGGGAGGGGGATCATCATTTGCATTGCATATATACATTTACTCTAACTCTTTTTTATGTGAATTATCGGTGTTAAGAAACATTTCTATCTTGAAATACGACATGACTTTGACTTAGGAGCGCTTGCTAGAGACAAATTTTGCTTTAGTCTTAGACGTCGATCAAGAACACTTAGCTTGCTCACATCTATTATCTTCCTTTACCGATCTACCTTTCAATTTCCCTGACTTCTAACATTCCTTAGATTAGAAACTCATCTTCGCGTGCTTAATAACAGAAAATGGCACCTAGGAGAAAGCCGAGGAAGGTAAGTCAAAACGGCACCGACGCTAACCTCCCCAACGTACCCAATAACAATGAGACTCCTAGAACCTAGGAGAATGAGTGCCTCATGTGCCCAACAATATGGAAGAACGTTTAAAAACTATAGAGAAAGTCTTTATAGCATTAGGAAATGTTGAGGTGCATAGGGCACAAGCAGCAGTAGCTCCGCCAGTAGCCCGAATCTACTACTTGGCATTGGTAAACCCCTACAACCCACCCCACTATGACGGCTAAGAGGATCCGGCCAAGTTGGAAGGTTGGATCCATACCTTTGACAAGCTCTTGAACGCTATCAAATGCCCTGATGGGGAGAAGATACGTGTAGCGACCTACTACTTAGGAGGTGAAGCCGATGAGTGGTGGCAAAATCTTCAAACGAATTCAGAGGAAGATGAAGAAGCCTACACTTGGGAAGAATTTAAGGAAGCCTTGAGAGAAAGATCCTACCCACTGAGCACCAAGACTGCGAAGTACGAGGAATTCATCAACTTAAAGCAAGGTGCACAAACAGTGCAAGAATACTACAGCAAATTCAAGGAGCTAGTACGATTTGCTACGAGGCTAGTACCAATCGACTCTGACAAGGCTCAGAAATTCGAGATGGGTCTGAACCTTAGTATCCAGGAGATACTTGCAGTAGGACAATTCACGAACCTGCAGACGATATATGATCGCGCTGTAGCGATTGCTCGAATCCAGCAATTGAAGCGTAAGGAAAATGGTGAGTCGAGTAAGGACTCGCAAGGACTTGAGAAGAAGGATCGGAAAGACAACAATCACAACTCTAGGAAAGGCAATGGATCTCGAAGGAAAGAAAATAAAGGCCTCAACAAGGGAGGAGATGACAACTGTGGTGCGTTCATACCACGATGCCCACGATTGAACCATGCACATTTGGTGAGCCAATGCCCAAAGCCTGGAGCCTGCTATAAGTGCAGCAAGTTTGGTCACAAGGCTAGGGGATGTCGAACGCCAGAGGAGGCGATCGAAAAGAGAATAGATTTGGTGAACCTTCAGCAAGGAGAGAGGGACGAGGAACAAGACCAAAACCCGAACTCTCTTGAGAATACTGAATAGGTAGTTATGGGGACATAACTGAAGTCCTAAGGGGAAGAGGATGTGATACCCCATAATAAATTATTTTTGGAGTTCGACTCGATAAGATGTATCCTAAATAAAAAAAATAATCAAATTCAAATTGTTTTGAACTACGTAATGGCTTGATCCATTCACAGTGTACGTAGGCATCTTGGAAATTTTAACCACTGATCTGACGAGAATTAGACTTCAAGTTCTAAATAAAAGTTGTAGATAATTAAGTAAGGTCATGCCTGTAAAATTTCAGAATATTTGGAGTTCATTTGCTATGTCGAAGACCTCAACTTCTAAACTGTGACAAGTCTGAATCCAGACAGAATATGATTTCGCGAAAGATCTTTAAATTCGACTCGTTTCCTCAACCCGGATTGAAAAACTTAAAACACGAAACTTTTTCCTTACAGTGTGGTCGAGCTACTGTCCAAATTTAAGAATTTTTGATCTTGAGACGAATTTTTAAATGAAAAAGGCGCAAACAGCGAACCTGCAAAACTCTATTTTTGAAATTGGTGTTTCTAAACAAAGAGACGAGAACTCTGTTGAAAACATTGTGGTTTATGACTAAGCTGAATACTATCAATGTTGTCTACGGCTTGTGGACATAAGCGCCCAAGTGTATGTCTAGTGGATGTAAGAGCCCTAGCGAAATATTGATTGTATGGCTAGCGGACGTAATAACCCTATTAAAATATTGACCATGATACTTGTGGACATATGAGCCCAAGCGTATGGCTGGTGGACATAAGAGCCCTAGCATATGGTGATCTATAAAAGAAATGTAATGAGAAATTTATAAAAGATTCAAACTACATCCTTGTTAGATTGTGTCAATTTATTTAATTACTTTGCAAGCTATATCTGTGATCATTTGGTATCTATACCTTTGCTTTATACAATTAAATTTCATTAGTTAGTCGAGCTAAATTATGTAGTGCATGCAATCGCGCTAAGGTAATTCAATTCTTTTGTAAATTAATTAAAGGCTTTGAAACCCCTTGATTATATGTATGTATTAACTTACTCATCACGTTTTTGCTGACCAAACCACATTTTTCTATTTTTCTTCCAGAGTATGAGGAATATGCATGATCATATGCATGCATGGGAACATTTGGGAAAATGCTATTTTTAAATTCTGCATTTATTTATGACTTGCATGAACGAGCCTGTTTAACCCATTTTTTGGCCGTGTTGGCCCAATTTAAATTCCGCTGCAATATATATGTAAATATTACATTCCGCTGCAACTTAGATAATATTATTTTCCAATTATATTACAATGGGCTGGTTGAAATGTTTTAAAATCTGAAAAACCATATCCTTGCGTCTCTCTAGCAAGCTCGAAGAAGTCGTGTTTTGCTAGGGAGGTGTGACGGCGACATCCCGGCCAGGGTTATCAAAACCGAGGTGTTACAATAAAACTGAAGATGACTTCCGGAAAGGTTCTAACGCTAAAGGATGTCTTGTATATGCCAGAAGTTCGCAAGAATCTTGTGTCCGGATACATGCTAAAAAAAAGGTGGCTTTAGGGCCGTGTATGAGTCCGACAAGGTTATTGTAACACCCCGGTTTTTGGTCACCCAGGTCCGGATGTCACCGCCACACCTCCCTAGTAAGACACAGTTTCTCCGGCTTACTAAAGAGATGCAAGGCTAGGTATTTCAGTATTTAAAATATTTAAAACATTTGCAAACAGCCCATACAATATAAATTTGAAAATAATAATATCATAATGCAGCGGAAATAATATTTAAGTATAATATTGCAGCAGAAATGTAAATAGGACCGACATGGTCAAAACACGGGTTAAACAGGCCCGTTTATTCTATAGTCTAATGCAAGAATTTGAAAATAAAGTTTCCCAAAATATAATTCCCCCATGCATGAACGTGCTCATGTTCATTCCACATACTTTGTAAAGAAAAGGGAAAATAAACGGTTTGGTCAGCACAACTTGCTGAGTAAGTTAACACATGCATGATCGTAGGGTTTAAAAGCCATTAACTTAATATTTACATAAAAACATGATAATAATATATCATAAGCAACTTAATTTAATTTAACTAACCATCCAATTTGCATAATTTAATTCATGGCCCTATTTAACATCACATTTAACATCATTTAAAATAAAGACCATAACTAATTTAAATAAAGCATTTAAATAATCAAATTGGACAACGATAAATAATTTAATTTAATTTAATTTCCCCATTACATCCCAGATTTAGTAATTTCAAATATTTCACGATTGCATCGCAATCTCGACAAGTTTAGCCGGTAGCCCGGCGGCCGCAACCGTATCCGCCATACCCAGTACCACTCCGGAGCCTCGGGAAATCCATGTGGATAATGTCGAGAGTCTAGGCCCTATATCTCATGCCGTTTTGGCAATATCATATCTCAATTTTCGCGCGGGGTCACCATCGTCCATAAAGGCACGAAGTGAAGCAGTTAGGGGGCACCCTGCAGAGCACTCACCCCTAAATTTAATTTATCAAGTGTGTAAGGGGATTTGTTTTAAAAACTTCTGACTTCACTTAATTTATTTAAAAAGAGATTTCGACTCGTTTCAACCTTAAAGGCTAATTTCAGTGTTTCAACAAGATTTCAAGATTTGACTCCGGTAAACCGCTGTTTACTCTAAAATCAATTTAAAATCGGATTTAAGTCTAAAAATTCCGAAAATTCACCACTGACTTGGAAACACAGAGATGAACAACTTTTGTGTTTTAACTTTTCCGATCCGAGTTACAGAAAGAGGTCATAAACATCAATTTTCGTCATGTCATTAATCTGTCCGAATTTCATGTACAGCAGTTTCAAACTTTCAAGATCTACCATAGCAATTCAAATCCAAATTTAATGAAATTTCACAGAGACCTTCTTAAAAAAATTATCTACAACTTTCATGCTCGGCTAAAGATCCAAATCGGCCTAGAACCCTAGTTAAAAACGCCTACAAGTTCAGACCTACGTTCTGCCAAGATTTGAAGATTCGATTTCAAAACAGTTCGGTTTGGGGTTGATTTCTGATATCAAAACATTATTAAAAATTTTGAAAATTTTACAGGAGATAGATCAAAGTCTTAAAAACATTTTTCGTGTTTTACATTTTCTCGTTCGAAGATTTTTAGGGGTTTGGAAAAATTGTACAAAGTCGCTGCGTCGGTAAAAATCTCACGTTGACAGATTTTCGATATTCTTGACTAAACTTTTAGATTTAAGTGTTTTAATTACTCCCAAAACCCTGTAAGTGTCAACTTACAGATTTCCAGTCATCCGGGAACGTTCATTTCGGAGGCGTGGCTTCCAGTCCACCGTTTATCTCCTCGGTTCGTCGGGTTCTTCGTTCTAGATCCGATTCGGGGTGTTGGAAAGAAAAAGACTAAGTTAGGGTTTCGTTTTTTAATTAAAAACGGGATGGATGAATGGATCAGACTTACCACGACATTGGAAGACTTCCGACCTCGTCCAAACAGTCTCTGGCTCGGTTTTGGTGCCTCCGATGACTCCGGGATTACGATTTTGTGTATAGAGAGTATCGTAGGGTTTTGAAAAGTGTTCAGGGCTTCCAAGAGGTGTTATTTATAGATAGGCACAACCTAGGGACGTCCAAGGTCGGCCTTGGTGAGTCTTGAGCCGAAAGGTGTTCAACCGAAGTCGGAAAATCCGTATTCGGGCGAGTGAATCTCGCAAACGGCGAATCTGTCCGTTGGCGCGGTCGCGGCGCGCCGTTTGGCCCTTCACCGCGCGGCCGCCGCGCGGCCCACGCCTGGACTTCGGTCGGGGCGGGTCGTGCGATCCGTCGTTCTTTTCCTCCTCTCTTTCGAGCTTCCATCCCTCTATGCTCCCGGATTCCGATTTCCGGGCCTTCTTCGGGTTCCTATTCCGTATCATCATTTCCCTCGGATCTAAATTTATGTTTGGACTCAAGTTCTCGAGTCCATTGGTGTCGGGTTCCCGTGTAACAATTTATTTATCTTTATTTAATTCCTTTTATTTAATTAAATTCCTTTAATTCCTTTTGAAGTTAAATTTCATTTCTCATTTCCTTACCTTTATTTATTTATTTGTTGTATTTATTTATTTATTGTATTTATTTTATGTTGCAAAATTCTCGGGTATTACCGTCTACCCTTCTTAAGAATCAACTTCGTCCTCGAAATTGTGTTTCGGCTTTTCCCGTGCTGAGGTCTTTTGGTTGTTTTATTATTTTGTGACTGAACTTAGAATTAAAACTTCTAAGCTGCCTACGTACCCTGTGAAGGGATCAAGCCATAACGTAGTTCAAAACAATTTGAATTTGTTTGCTTGTTTACAAAAATGCACGAAAAATACATTGTGTGACATCCTCTCCCCCTTAAGATTGCAGTTATGTCCCCATAACTGTGTCGGTGTCGGTTTGGAATAGTGTCGGGTAGCGTTCTCTCATGTCGGATTCTACCTCCCAAGTTGCCGTCTCACTTTCAAGGTTCGACCAAAGAAGCTTGATCATTTTGACGGTTTTTGTAATACCCGAGAATTTTCCAACATAAAATAAAACAATAATTAAATAGATAAATAATAAATAAAATAAATACTATAAATAAATAAATAAATAAACAAATCCAGCAAATAAAAGAAATAAATAAAGATAAGGAAATGAGAAATGAGGTTTTTACTTAAAAAGGAATTAAAGGAATTTAATTCAATAAAAGGATGGATAAATGGTACACCAAAACCCGACACTAATGAACTCGAGTATTCGAGTCCAAAACATCCAATTAGACTGAGAATAAAATTAGAGAGAAAGTATGAACCCGAATATACCCCGGAAATCGGAATTCGGGAGCATAGAGTGATAGAAACCCGAAAGAGAGGCGGAAAAGCACGACGGATCGCACGACCCGCCCGGACCGAAGTCCAGGCGAAGTCGGCGCGGTGGCCGCGTGGTGAAGTGGCTTTAGCGCGCCACGACCGCGCCACCCCACAGATTCGTTTGTTGCGTGAATCTCTCGCCCGAACGCGGATTTTTCGACTTTCGGTTGAACATCTCTCGACTCCAGACTTTTAGGTCGGTTGTGGATGCCCTAGGGATTTAGAATTCTATAAATAAGCCCCTTGGGAGCCCCAAACAAGTTTACAAAACCCTACAATCTTCTATACGTTCGAAACCCTAAATTCGGAGTCGACGGAAAGCACCAAACGGAGGCAGCAGCTTGGACGAAAATCCAAGGTCTCCAAACGTTGTGGTAAGCTCTAGTCCAATAAATCTTTTCACGTTTCAATCCGAAAACGGATTCTAACTTCGGTTCTTTTCTTTCTACACCCCGTATCGAATCTAGATCGTAGAACCCGACGAACGGAGAGGAGAAACGGTGATCTGGAAGCCACGCCTCCGAACTAGACATTCCCGACGTTCATAGACACTGTAAGTTAACCTTACATGGTTTTGGGAGATTTTAAAACATTCGAAACCTAAAAGATTCAACAAGAACCATAAATCTGTCCACTTTTGTTTTTCTACCGACGCAACAGATTTGGTGAATTTTTCCGACCCTTAAAACGAACTCAAACAGAAAAACTTAAAACACGAAAAACGTTCCTAAGACTTAGACCTAGCTACTGTAAAAATTTGAGAATTTTTGGAGTTGATTTGATATGTGAAAACCCGTTGAAACCGAACTGTTTGATTCTAGATCTTGAAATCTTGGACAGAACTTAGGAATGATCTTGATCACGTTTTTGACATAGGATCTAGGCTGTTTTAGATCTTTGGCCGAACATGAAAGTTGTAGCTAAATGTCTTAAGATGATTCCTGTCAAATTTCATTAAATTTGGAGTTTAATTGATATGGTAGAATTTGAAATCTTTAAACTGTGGTGCATTAAACTCGGACAGATTTCTTCATATGCGAAAATTGGTGATTTTGACCTACTTAGGTATCTTGGATTGAAAAAGTTAAAACACAAAAGTTGTAGATCTTGATGTTTCCGAGTCAGATATGAAATTTTGGAATTTTTGGAATTAAATCTGATTTTAGACGAATTTTGGAGTAAACTGTGATTTACCGAAACGAAATCTTGAAATCTTGTTGAAACATGGAATTAACCTTTAGGGTTGAAACGAATTGAGATATTTTTTCTAAATTAATGCAATGGAAGGCAGATTTTAAAAATTAAATCCCCTTACAAACTTGATAAATTAAAATTAGGGGTGAGTGCTCTGCAGGGTGCCCCCTAACGATTCACTTCGTGCCGTAATGGACGATGGTGACCCCGCGCGCTAAATTTGAGATATGGATTGCCTAAATGGCGAAACTTAGAGCCTACACTCTCGTGAATATCCGTATGGGTTTCCCGAGGCTCCGGAGTGGTACTGGGTATGGCTGATACGGTTGCGGCCGCCGGGCTACCGGCTAAACTTGTTGACATCGCGATACTATCGTGAAACTTTGAAATACCAAATCGGGAATGTAATGGGGATTCTAAATTAAATTAAACTAGATTAAACTATGTTGTTGTCCAATTAAATCATTTAAATGCTTTATTTAAATTATGGCTTTTATGATTAAACCATGTGATACGTGTTATTAAATAGAGCCTGAGATAAATTATGCTATTGGATATGGATTAGATGAAATTAAATATTATGTTATTATCATGCTTTTGTTAAATTACTAAATTTATGGCTTTTAAACCCTACGATCATGCATGTGTTAACTTACTCAGCAATTTTGCTGACCAAAACCATTTTTATTCCTTTCTTTACAGAATATGTGGAATGAGCATGTGTGAGCACGAATCATGCATGGGATTTTGGGATTGCTATTTTGCTTTTAAATTTCGTACTTAGACTATATTATGAACGGGCCTGTTTAACCCGTGGTTTGGCCATGTCGGCCCTTTTTATATTTTCCGCTGCGATACTGTACTAAACTAAATATTTCCGCTGCGCTATGCTATTATTATTTTCGAATTATATTGTATGGGCTATTTTGAATGCTTTAAATGTTTTAAATACTACAATACCTAGCCTTGCATCTCTTTAGTAAGCTCGGAGAAACCGTGCCTTACTAGGGAGATGTGGCGGTGACATCCCGACCTGGGTGACCAAAAACCGGGGTGTTACAAGTTGGTATCAGAGCCCGGCTATTTTTAAACTATTATTTTTAAACCATTATTATTTTTAAACTACTATTAATATTTTGACTATCATTTTAAATTTTAAATTATTATTTCCATGGAGAAATTTTTTTTTTAAAAACCCATGGGAAAAATATACATATATGGTGCATTAAATTATTATTGGGGGGAAATATCATTTGCATATGCATGTTGCATCTCTGCTATGAACTTAGAATCTTGGAAACTTGAACTTAGAATCTTGGCGAAACTTGAACTTAGCATCTTGGCGAAACTTGAACTTAGAATTTTGGAAACTCGAACCTAGAATCTTGGCGAATTGAACTTAGAATCTTGGCGAATATTAACTTAGATCTCTTGCTTGTGCTAGATGGCTAGTCAAGACATGATGCAGTTGATGGTCAGGATGATGAGCGTTCATCTCGATTCCCACCAAACCCTAGAGCAAATGAAGTACCGTATGGCTCAGTTGGAGGCCAATTTACATCACATGGGCAACTTGAGAGAGGCGGATCATCACCGCATAAACCAACTCGAACGCCAAGTCCAAACCCTCACTACACAAAACTTAATACTAAAGGAATACATCGATGCCCACGGGCAAGACTTAAACACTATCTTTGACGACCTACTACCGCCGAGTTCGGAGGAGGAAGATCCGGAGGAAGATCCTGCTACCCCACCGGGAGACGTCATGAGGCACTAGAGATTCTATTGTTAGACATTGTTTTGCTAGGAAAAAATATTTCTACTTTTGTACTAAAATTTCTTTTGAGGAAATAAAATGCCCGATTTATTTTTTTTAAATCAAAACAAAACAAGACAAAATAAAATAAAACCCCGAAGCATACGATGCTTCTCAATCCGAACGGAGCACCACGTGTTAAATTACTACACACATATACATTCATAGAAATTGCTTAGACTATATGCTAAATTCACCAGCCCTAACCTATCATATTTGTACCAGAATGGCACCCAGAGGAAGAGGAAGAGGAAGAACTCAAACCACTCCCCAAACCACCACTGAGATACCTACTGAAACACCACCAAACGTCACTGAACCAATTCAACCTGATGAGGAACAACCCCAAGGTGCGCAGGACGCCCCCGCACCGAACAATGTGGGTGATCGTCTTAGGACGATATAGGAAGTGTTGATTGCGCTCGGAAACGCGCAAGTCAACCAGGGTCAAGCTGCGGCGGTACCTCCGCCTCAAGCTCGCCCTAACTACCTGGCGATGGTGAATCCTTACCAGCCGCCCCACTACGCTGGTGAGGAGGATCCAGCTAAACTGGAGGAATGGATCCGGACTTTTGACAAGCTGCTGGGAGCGGTCAAATGTCCGGAAGGAGAGAGGGTACATGTCGCTTCGTACTACTTGGGAGGCGAAGCTGATGACTGGTGGCAAGCAACGCAAGCCAAACTGACCGAAGATGACGAGCCTTACTCGTGGATGGAGATGATGGAACTACTCAGGGATCGATTCTATCCCTTGAGTACTAAAGCTGCCATGTACGAAGAATTCCTGTCACTGAAGCAAGGAAGTCAAACGGTGCAAGAATACTACACCCGCTTCAAGGAGCTGGTGAGGTTCGCACCAAGGCTAGTGCCTACTGATGCGGAGAAGGCACAGAAGTTCGAGATGGGACTAAACCTGTCTGTGCGCGAGGTGATCGCGGGGGTACACTACCCTGATTTGAAAGCCGTATACGATCGCGCTGTAGCGGTAGCACGCGTGCAGCAGCTGAAAAGAAGGGTGAGTGGGGAGTCCAGCAGGGGTCCTCAAGGCAAGAGAAGTCGAGATTCACGAAACGAGAACAACACTGGAAGGAACGAGCAGCGCAGAGGGTCGAATAGGCCCCAACAAAACAACACTAGGGAGGAGGTTCAATCAAGAAGATCCGGTACCGCCTTGCCCGAGATGTGGACGACCACACCTGGCAAGGGGATGCCCGCAAAAAGGCGCCTGTTACCGATGCGGTCGAATGGGTCACGTTCGACGGGATTGCCGAACTAGGCTCGAGAACATAACAAAGAGGGACGACTTAGTCGCTGTAACACCCGAGGAAAAACAAATTCAAATTGTTTTGAACTACGTCATGACTTGATCCCTTCACAGGGTACGTAGGCAGCTTAGA
Organism: Hygrophila difformis; assembly: GCA_030278955.1. Classification (NCBI taxonomy): domain Eukaryota; kingdom Viridiplantae; phylum Streptophyta; class Magnoliopsida; order Lamiales; family Acanthaceae; genus Hygrophila; species Hygrophila difformis. The sequence goes on from JAOANR010000011.1 coordinate 37,465,456, forward strand.
ACTAATTTCTAAGTTCAGTCACGAAATAAATCACAAAATACATCGCGAATTAGATCACAAGGACGATAGGAGATGTTGGAACCAATTTAGACTAGGCTAAGTAGGACCCGGGAATGTTGCGAGCGATAAGCCGGACTCGTAACAAGATTAAGGGGAAGATTCCGCAACGAAGGCGCCCCAGGGAATTGAGCTAACACGTAGAAAACCGATAGGGAAAAGCGAGGGAAGACCCGACGGAACACGCGGAGCCGAACCGGCCGGTCCGGCCGGCCCGCGCTGTCCGCGCGCCGCCGCGCGGCCACCGCGCGGCCAAAGGCGTCGCGACGCCAGGCCTGGCGCGCGTGCTCCGCGCGACCATAGGGGTAGGTGCGCGCCACCTCCGCGCCAGAGGGGCTGAAGGTGTAATCTTTCCATTCGGGGGTGATTTTCTTGCCGAAATTACATCTCCCTTCGAGGGAAACCAAATCCCAGCCTTAAGGAAGGCTTAGGGATGGCTGGGGGCGCCTCAAAACCCTAGGTTTACAGAAAACACTCCCCTACCACTTCATTCTTCCTTCCCAAGCCAAAAACCTATTCGACTCCACTTTCCGGCGAACATTCCGGCGACGACGAGGCACACGGGACAGAGCCCTGCTCTCTAGACTCTTGGTAAGCCATTGTGCAATGTTTCAATTCGTCCATAGACCCCTGAAAACTCGAATTCTAACATTATTTCCTTACTACGATTTCACGTCGGAAAACGAACAAAAAGCGATCGGAGAAGTTGGCCGTTCGTCGTGACTCTAGGACATCCGAAAACCCAATCCAGCGACCCTAACATCATTCTAAGTAAGTTAACACCTTACTCACAAATTTATGCGGTTGTTTGTTGTTTAAATCTTGAGATATAGGCTTGTAACAAAAATCGGTTTTCAAAAACCCTATTTTCGTCCAATTTTAAAGACTCGCCAAAAACTCGACCTTCGGGAATTCAAACCGAAAACTTTTCAAAATAAAAGTTGTTCCTAACACCTGTAACTATCTTGTGTCCAAATTTCAGCCATTGACATTAAGTTTTGCTATCCCAATTTTCGCCATGAACTTTCTGTATCAAACCGAACGTTTCAAATCTGTGACAGATTCCTTCATTCAACTTGATGCATGTTTTTCACCCATTTTTCGAATGATTTAACTTTGCATTTCTAAACAAAAGTTGCAGATAATTGTGTCTAGATTATGCCTACAAAATTTCACGAATTTTGGTGTTCATTTGATATGTCAATCGGCCAAGTTTTTAGAACTGTTTTGAATTCGTTTTAAAGGCCATGAGTATGCAGTGTGTTGCACACGATTTTTGAGTACCAAGAATTCATTATTTCCAAAAACTTAAAACATGAAAGTTGTTCCTTAATGTGTCTTGTAGTTACTGTAAAAATTTCACATCGATTGGTTTTGAAATGAATTTTTAATCGGCGTTATACGAACCTGTGACGAAAACAGTTTTTAAGACGTAAATTATTCTTTGCAATAAACTCAAATTTCAACTCACTTCGGAACCTTATTTCCAAAAACTTAAAGCATGAAAGTTGTTCGTGTGTGTGTTTTTGAATTACTGGCCAAGTTTCAGAATTTTTGGAGGAAAAACGAATTTTAAATTAAGAAAGGCGTGAACTGCCTCGAATAGGATTTTTCGAACTTGAGAAAACTCGAACTATGAAAACGCGATATCGATCTTTTGATAACTTTGAAATACGAACTTTCGAAAAATCCCGTTCACTAGGCTGAGCCGATCTTCATACTATCATTATCTTTGAGACTGCCTCGTTAGTGGTCTCCTTACTATCTGAGATTGCCTCGTTAGTGATCTCGCGCGCTGTATTTGTGGACTGCCTCGTTAGTGGTCCTACTATCTTTGTGGATCGCCTCGTTAGTGGTCCTACTATCTTTGTGGATCGCCTCGTTAGTGGTCCTACTATCTTTGAGACTGCCTCGTTAGTGGTCTCCCATTGTGTGGACTGCCTCGTTAGTGGTCCTATGTTGAGATTGCCTCGTTAGTGATCTCCCGGTATGGTGTCCTCTTCTTAGTTTACGGGATGAAAAGTAAAAGACTCGTGTGAGTGTTTCATTATGCTTAAATCGTATTTATCATGTCTTTAATTACGTATTTAAATTTTATGCATCTTAAATTATGCTTTAAATTTCGCTTTTTTTTTTAAATTAAGTTCTTTAATCATAATTTTCCGCTGCTAATAAATCATGCACTTTTAAATTCTCGTACGATAAGCGAAATCTTTAGTTTTAAACACTTGTAACCCCTTTTATTTGTTAGTTAGGGATTAACTTACTCAGTATATTTTTATACTGACAACCGTTGTCATTTCTTTTTCTTACAGAGTACGTCGAGTGACGCATTGCATATGCACTTGGGGGAAATCATAATGGACATTTTAAATTTCTGCATCGTACTGTTTTTACCGGGTCTGTTAAACCCGAGGATTTGGCCATGTTGGCCGTGAATTTACTTTCCGCTGCGCTTACTTTATTTATTTTCCGTACGTGATAATTTCTACTATCGTACTAAGTATTATAAATTTCCGGACTAAATCTTGAAATGTTTTTAAATCTTTCTCATACCCACAAGCCTTGCATTTCCTTAGCAAGCTCGGGAAGCCGTGTCTTACTAGGGAATTGCGGCGGTGACATCCCGGCCTGGGTTATCAAATCCGGGGTGTTACAAGTTGGTATCAGAGCCCGGAAAATTTTTAAAGCTACTACTATTATTTTAAACCAATATTTTTAAGCCCAAGTGTTATTTCTTTTAAAATTATTTATTTGACTACTAGTACTATTTTTAGCCCAAAAATCTATAATCCTTTTTACATTGCCCAAATCTTAGCCCAAGAAATATTAAATTTTGGCCCACTATAGAGGCCCAACCCTTAGCAATTTATTTTAAACTAAAATTTTATGGGGGAAGGGACTTGCACTTGCATGTTGCATATAGAATTAAATTATGCATATCTTAACTTTGCCTGAAAAACATCTAACTCTAACCTCCCTTGTTGACAATAGATGGCCGAACCGAACGCGAACATGACCAACCTGATGATGAAACTGACCAATGCATACCTCGAGTCCCAACAGCATGTCAACCACTTCAAAGCTCGAGTGGGGCATCTAGAGAGTAACGTGGACTATCTGAGAAATCTTAGGGAAGCTGACCATCACGAAATAACCCAACTCAAGGCCCAAGTCGCCGAACTCCAAACACTAGTGGTGGCGCCCCAAAACAAGGATAACGAACTGATGATGCAAATAGGACACTTAGCAGCTGAGCTACTGGGCCTAGAGGCCGACATCTTCCCTCCGAGCCCGAGCCCGGTGGGGACGCCCATTCCCATTGACATATCCAGTGACGAGGACGATCCCATCGAGGATATACCTGCCTAGTCACCCTAGATTTAGGGATCCATACTGATGCACCATTGCTATTTCCATTTCGAATGCTTGTAAACCAAAATTCTTGAGTAATAAAATACAAGCCTATTTAAATTTATTTCATGCATTTCATTTAGTTCTTTAACTACCATAATTAAGGAGGGAAACCTACAAAAAAAAAAAAAAAAAAAAAAAAAAAAAAAAAAAAAACCGAACAGATTTAAAAAAAAAAAAAAAAAAAATAATAATAATAATAATAATAATAATAATAATAAATGAAAATAAAAATATAAAAATAACAATGGAAATAATAATAATAAAGATAATAGAATACGTACATATAAATAAATAAATTCCAGCAACCTTTACAAGAAAACCCCAATAAATTGATACCTATTAAAGGACTAATCTTCATTCAATAAAATTTTCCCCTTGCAAGCAGCTATTTATTTAACATATGAACTCTACCCCTTATATCTTGATCACACTAGTTTATCTAAGTTCCTTGAAGCGGTTTAGTCAAGCAACAGTGTAAGTATTGTTGGGCAACCCACACACATGTAGATACGATAGGAAGGTAACAGTAAATCCAGAACATCCCAAACCATAAAATGGACAGAACAATTAAACCATGGTTCTAAACAACAGCAAACAACTAAAACGTGTCAAGCACCTAACTAAGCAACAACATAACGAAAATATAAATCCCAAACACCAGGCAACATCAACGTCCTCATAAGGAGGAGCCTAAACAAAGTACGTCTAAACGCAAAACCTAAACGAAAACACGAAACCAAAGGGAGACATCACTGATCGGGAGGCGGGAACTGTCGGCGCATGAAGTCATCCATCTGCCGCACATAGGCGTACATGTCGGACATGGTGGCCTGCTGCTGAGCCTGCCTCGTAGCAAACGAGTCCATGCGGGTCTGATAGAGGTCCAACCTAGCGTCGAGGGCGTCATAACGAGCCTGCCCGGCTGCAAACCCGGCATCCATACCGACCCGCATCTCCTGCATCATCTGCAGCATCTGAATCATCTCCTGCCCCTGAGGTGCCACGGCAGGAGGTGCCCCAGCAGGAGGTGGAACCACTGGAGGAGGGGGTGGCTGCTCCGGTGGTACAACAAGGATCAGGCCGCCGTCATCAGGCTGCGGGCGAAGTACAGCACGTGGAGCCCCACGACGTAAGGCGCTACGCCGCTCAGCATAAGACGGAATACGGTAGCAACGGCCAGGTGCTAGGTCGTACGGATCTGTCTCCGGTGTAGTGCGAATCCCCTGTGCCGCGCACAACCCACAGATGAGGTGAACATGGGTAATCACCCTGCTCCCTCGTCCTCTGCGCATACCCCGCAAGTTGTCCTCGATGCAAGCCCCTACATTCACCCTACCGTCCCGTGCGATGAAGCAAATGGTCTCGTAGACGTGGTCCAAGACAATGTGGCTCCGGGACATTGGCCGGACACGCCCGAACCATAGCTGAGCGAGCTCTCGCCAAGGGGAGTCCATCGACGTCAAACGAAGCTCATGACTGTGCTCGAACGCAGGAGGCACTAGGGTGCATAAGGTGTTCCACGCAGGAGCAAGAACGCGCCCCTCAGGCTGGGGCCGGAACACGCCATCGTCGGGCAAGCCAAAATAGACGTTGATCGCCCGAGCACTGAAGTCGAGATAGCGACCACGGACCCATACTCGGGATAGATCATCACCCTCCCCGAGACCGCCGATGTTGGCAATAACCTCCATAGCCAAATAACCGGAGGCGACGCCCTCGGGGTGACGTGCCAGACCAGTCCACTGTAAATACTCCAAGACCGCACTGACCCTGTCATCGCCCATATGAAGAGGATATATGCCTCTCTCAGGGACGTAAGACCTGTTTCGACGAAGCTCGTCGAAATAAAAGTCCTGGGCAGCCCTCGTCCTAAACCGGAACCTATCATGCCGGTGAGGACGCACCTCGTCCGGGAGGCCCCTGAGACGCGGGCCCCTCTGCGCCTCATCCTCCTCTGACTCGCTCTCGTCGAAATCCGGCATCGCCGGAGCAGCATGACTGGGGCCAGCCTCATCAGCAACCCGTCTCCTAGTCCTCGGAGGACACATGAGAGACGCCAAGACGACCCACAAGAAGAGCAACATCCTGCAAGTTACCAAACACCAATTATAAGGCTAAGTCCCACACAGAAGTCAAGCGAAAATACGAATAGGGCATTAATATATAGTTCCAACGTGAATGTACCGTAAGAACAACAAATCCTACCGTTTACTAAGACCAACCAGGAGGTGACCTAGACAAAGAATATGCTAAAACTAGTGCCTAAACCCTATGTGGCATTTCGTCGAACACGTCATGTGCACAATAAACCAAAACCTAAGTTACTAACAACACACGGAAATCGCCCACAGAACGAAACAATCATTCTAATAACAATACGGCAAATCCTACAGCACTAAACAACGAGGGAACAAACCAATAATCACACCCCAACAGCAACCAAGCACCAGTAACTTCATAAGCCTTTCTAAGGATTCGAATTCAACAAGGAATTGCCAAAAACATAAACACATTATAACATAAACATAGGCAAGGCAACAAGGGTAACAACAATTGCCACATACACTTGCTAAATTGCACAAATCCAGCCTAAAAATCATAAACCCCCAATTTTTGTACACAAACCCTAATTTCCTAAATCTCTTCACAAATCGAATCCTTCAAAACATAAAAGTTGAAATTAGGAAGTGGGTTTAGTAGAATCGTACCTGGATGAGTGAAATTGAAGTCGAAATCGAGCAAAAAGGAAGGTAACTCGCCGGATTTAGAGAGAATTGGGGGTGTGTTCTCGGATGAGAAATGGGGAAGTGGCTCGCGCGGAGCGCGAGCCCTATTTTTTTCAAACAGGGGTTGCCGCGCGCTCCCCGCGCGCCAACGCGCGGCCACCGCGCGGGACCTGGGTGGAGTTTTATCTTTCCTGTTCTGCTCGATCTCTTTCGCTGTACGCTCCTCACTGAACCCGGGCATACATTGACAGAGAAATACGTCGACATGGAGCATCGCCTGGCATTATTCCGGGCAAGGACGGCGGAATTGCCTCACGCCCTCCTTTCGCATGACTACGGGAAACCCCCGGGACGTAAATACCTAGGGACCCTAAGAAATTCCGTAGGGAAATGAGAGCGGCATGTTAACTAACGACCCCACCACCGTTTGCTCGTGACCACAATGTGTTCCACGACCCCCAACTAAAGAAGTATGTGCCCGACACGTCGCGTGTACTCCAACCGGACGTAATCGAATTGGATGATGACTTGACCTATGAAGAAACCCCGGTGCAAATACTCGACTACAAGGAAAGGGTGACAAGGAATAAAACTGTAAAGATGGTCAAGGTCCTGTGGTCCAACCACGAGACGGAGACGGCAACCTGGGAATTGGAAGCCGACATGAGGCAACGTTACCCTACCCTCTTCCAAGACGACCCGACCACAGTTATGGGGACATAACTGTATTCTTAAGGGGGGGAGGATGTAACACCCGAGGAAAAACAAATTCAAATTGTTTTGAACTACGTCATGACTTGATCCCTTCACAGGGTACGTAGGCAGCTTAGAACTAATTTCTAAGTTCAGTCACGAAATAAATCACAAAATACATCACGAATTAGATCACAAGGACGATAGGAGATGTTGGAACCAATTTAGACTAGGCTAAGTAGGACCCGGGAATGTTGCGAGCGATAAGCCGGACTCGTAACAAGATTAAGGGGAAGATTCCGCAACGAAGGCGCCCCAGGGAATCGAGCTAACACGTAGAAAACCGATAGGGAAAAGCGAGGGAAGACCCGACGGAACACGCGGAGCCGAACCGGCCGGTCCGGCCGGCCCGCGCTGTCCGCGCGCCGCCGCGCGGCCACCGCGCGGCCAAAGGCGTCGCGACGCCAGGCCTGGCGCACGTGCTCCGCGCGACCATAGGGGTAGGTGCGCGCCACCTCCGCGCCAGAGGGGCTGAAGGTGTAATCTTTCCATTCGGGGGTGATTTTCTTGCCGAAATTACATCTCCCTTCGAGGGAAACCAAATCCCAGCCTTAAGGAAGGCTTAGGGATGGCTGGGGGCGCCTCAAAACCCTAGGTTTACAGAAAACACTCCCCTACCACTTCATTCTTCCTTCCCAAGCCAAAAACCTATTCGACTCCACTTTCCGGCGAACATTCCGGCGACGACGAGGCACACGAGACAGAGCCCTGCCCTCTAGACTCTTGGTAAGCCATTGTGCAATGTTTCAATTCGTCCATAGACCCCTGAAAACTCGAATTCTAACATTATTTCCTTACTACGATTTCACGTCGGAAAACGAACAAAAAGCGATCGGAGAAGTTGGCCGTTCGTCGTGACTCTAGGACATCCGGAAACCCAATCCAGCGACCCTAACATCATTCTAAGTAAGTTAACACCTTACTCACAAATTTATGCGGTTGTTTGTTGTTTAAATCTCGAGATATAGGCTTGTAACAAAAATCGGTTTTCAAAAACCCTATTTTCGTCCAATTTTAAAGACTCGCCAAAAACTCGACCTTCGGGAATTCAAACCGAAAACTTTTCAACATAAAAGTTGTTCCTAACACCTGTAACTATCTTGTGTCCAAATTTCAGCCATTGACATTAAGTTTTGCTATCCCAATTTTCGCCATGAACTTTCTGTATCAAACCGAACGTTTCAAATCTGTGACAGATTCCTTCATTCAACTTGATGCATGTTTTTCACCCATTTTTCGAATGATTTAACTTTGCATTTCTAAACAAAAGTTGCAGATAATTGTGTCTAGATTATGCCTACAAAATTTCACGAATTTTGGTGTTCATTTGATATGTCAATCGGCCAAGTTTTTAGAACTGTTTTGAATTCGTTTTAAAGGCCATGAGTATGCAGTGTGTTGCACACGATTTTTGAGTACCAAGAATTCATTATTTCCAAAAACTTAAAACATGAAAGTTGTTCCTTAATGTGTCGTGTAGTTACTGTAAAAATTTCACATCGATTGGTTTTGAAATGAATTTTTAATCGGCGTTATACGAACCTGTGACGAAAACAGTTTTTAAGACGTAAATTATTCTTTGCAATAAACTCAAATTTCAACTCACTTCGGAACCTTATTTCCAAAAACTTAAAGCATGAAAGTTGTTCGTGTGTGTGTTTTTGAATTACTGGCCAAGTTTCAGAATTTTTGGAGGAAAAACGAATTTTAAATTAAGAAAGGCGTGAACTGCCTCGAATAGGATTTTTCGAACTTGAGAAAACTCGAACTATGAAAACGCGATATCGATCTTTTGATAACTTTGAAATACGAACTTTCGAAAAATCCCGTTCACTAGGCTGAGCCGATCTTCATACTATCATTATCTTTGAGACTGCCTCGTTAGTGGTCTCCTTACTATCTGAGATTGCCTCGTTAGTGATCTCGCGCGCTGTATTTGTGGGCTGCCTCGTTAGTGGTCCTACTATCTTTGTGGATCGCCTCGTTAGTGGTCATACTATCTTTGTGGATCGCCTCGTTAGTGGTCCTACTATCTTTGAGACTGCCTCGTTAGTGGTCTCCCATTGTGTGGACTGCCTCGTTAGTGGTCCTATGTTGAGATTGCCTCGTTAGTGATCTCCCGGTATGGTGTCCTCTTCTTAGTTTACGGGATGAAAAGTAAAAGACTCGTGTGAGTGTTTCATTATGCTTAAATCGTATTTATCATGTCTTTAATTACGTATTTAAATTTTATGCATCTTAAATTATGCTTTAAATTTCGCTTTTTTTTTTAAATTAAGTTCTTTAATCATAATTTTCCGCTGCTAATAAATCATGCACTTTTAAATTCTCGTACGATAAGCGAAATCTTTAGTTTTAAACACTTGTAACCCCTTTTATTTGTTAGTTAGGGATTAACTTACTCAGTATATTTTTATACTGACAACCGTTGTCATTTCTTTTTCTTACAGAGTACGTCGAGTGACGCATTGCATATGCACTTGGGGGAAATCATAATGGACATTTTAAATTTCTGCATCGTACTGTTTTTACCGGGTCTGTTAAACCCGAGGATTTGGCCATGTTGGCCGTGAATTTACTTTCCGCTGCGCTTACTTTATTTATTTTCCGTACGTGATAATTTCTACTATCGTACTAAGTATTATAAATTTCCGGACTAAATCTTGAAATGTTTTTAAATCTTTCTCATACCCACAAGCCTTGCATTTCCTTAGCAAGCTCGGGAAGCCGTGTCTTACTAGGGAATTGCGGCGGTGACATCCCGGCCTGGGTTATCAAATCCGGGGTGTTACAGTCGCGAGGCAAGAACAGCCTCAAAACCAAAATGGGCGAAACGGCAATAACCAAGGGTATAGACCCCCTCAAAATAGGCCGCAAAACCAGAACCAGAACCAACGACCTCCGCCCCCACAGAATCAAAACCAGCAACAAAATCAGCAGCCGAATGCGAATCAGCAAGGCAATCAGGGACGCCCTATGGGGAGGCTGAACGTGGTGAACCAAGCGGACGTGCCTGCGCAAGGAGAAGTGATGGCAGGTACATTTCACGTGTTGAATACGCCCCTTAGAATTCTATTTGATTCGGGAGCTAGTTGCTCAATTATTGCATCAAGGATAATGCCTGAGTTAGATCTACCTAAGTGCGAGAGAATTAGCTTAGGAATTCAATTGCCTTCTGGAGAAGTAGTGTCTTGCTCTAAACGATATAACGGGATTCCTATAGTGATAAAGAACGTAGAATTCTTCGCGAACTTGGTAGAATTTAACTTAAGAGACTTTGACATCATACTGGGGATGGATTGGCTATCCCAGTATAAAGCGGTGATCGAATGCCAAAAGCAAAAGATCACCTTGTCAAAAAGTAGGGGAAAGAGAGTTATCTTTTACTCTCAGCCCCCTAAGAAAAGTAACAAAATCGTTAGTGCACTTAAACTAAGTAACTTGATGCGTAAGGGGTATGAACTATATGCGTGCTATGTGCACAACCTTGAGGCGGAAGAAAGCAAGGTTGATAGCATACCAGTGGTAAGAGAATACCCGGACGTGTTCCCTGAAGAGGTTCCGGGCATGCCACCTGAGAGAGATCTTGAATTCACCATAGATCTCATTCCGGGGACAGAGCCTGTCTCGAAAGCTCCGTACCGGATGGCACCACTGGAAATGAAGGAGTTAAAGGAACAACTCGAGGAGCTATTAGGAAAAAGTTACATAAGACCGAGTACGTCCCCTTGGGGAGCACCGGTTTTGTTTGTCAAGAAGAAAGACGGAGGACTACGTCTTTGCATAGATTACCGAGGACTAAACCAAGTGACCATTAAGAATAAATACCCCCTACCGAGAATAGAGAATCTGTTTGATCAACTGAAGGGAGCTTCAGTATTCTCGAAGATCGATTCGCGATCTGGGTATCATCAATTGACGATTGCCGAGAAGGACATTCCAAAGACGGCGTTTCAAACACGATATGGCCATTACGAGTTCACAGTGTTATCCTTCGGGTTAACAAATGCTCCGGCCATGTTCATGAATCTCATGAACAACGTGTTCCGAGAATTGTTAGACCAGTGTGTCGTAGTGTTCATCGACGACATCCTGATCTACTCGAAGAGCGAGGAGGAGCATGCGAAGCACTTACATCAAGTGTTAGAAATCTTGCGAAGAAATCAGCTATACGGCAAGCTGTCGAAATGTGACTTCTGGCTGAAAGAAGTGGCATTTCTAGGACACATAGTATCCGCTGATGGAGTATCAGTGGATCCGGCAAAAGTTTCTGCCGTAACTGAATGGGCAACTCCGAAAAGTCCAACGGAAATAAGGAGTTTCATTGGATTAGCCGGATATTATAGACGATTTGTGAAGGACTTTTCAAGGATTGCACGTCCTTTGACCCAGCTGCTGAAGAAAGGAGCAAAATACGAGTGGACCGAAGCTTGTGAGATGGCATTTCAAGAGCTGAAGAAACGACTCACAACCACACCCGTATTAACATTACCATCAGAGAATGGTGACTTCGAAGTATATAGCGATGCTTCGAAGGAAGGTTTAGGTTGTGTTTTGATGCAAGACTCGAGAGTCGTAGCCTATGCATCACGCCAACTAAAACCTCACGAGGAAAATTATCCGACACATGACCTGGAGTTGGCAGCGGTCGTTTTCGCTCTAAAGATATGGAGACATTATCTTTATGGGCGGAAGTGTCGAATGTTCACCGACCACAAGAGCTTGAAATATATATTCACTCAGAAGGAGTTGAATTTGAGACAGCGAAGGTGGTTGGAACTTATTAAAGACTACGATTTAGAGATAGCATACCACGAGGGGAAGGCGAATGTGGTAGCCGATGCCCTAAGTCGGAAAACCCAACACGTGATAAACTCGTTGGTAATTCCGCCGGCATTGTACATGGATTTGGCAAGATTGGAGTTAGAACTTGTGCATCCTGGCACAGTGAGAGAAACGGTCAATGCCATGGTCGTAGAAACTCCAATATTGGACGAGATTCGACTCGCTCAACCGGGCGATCCGAAACTCGAGAAGATAAAAGGGTATATTGCCGAAGGAAAGGCAATAGGATTTGCTGTCCACGAGGATGGAAGCATCTGTTTTAAAGGTAGATGGTGCGTGCCTTTTAAATGTGCCGAGTTAAAGCAAAAGTTGATGGAGGAAGGGCACAACACGCCATATTCCGTACATCCCGGAGGTGACGAGCTATACAAGGATCTGAAGAAGATCTATTGGTGGCCGGGAATGAAGAAGGAAGTGGCAAATTTCATAGCGAGATGTCTCACCTACCAAAAGGTTAAGGCAGTGCGACATAAACCCTTAGGATTGATGCAACCACTAGAGATTCCAAGTTGGAAGTGGGATAGCATCTCAATGGACTTTGTCTCGGGATTACCCCGATCACCTAAAGGCATGAACAAGATTTGGGTGATTGTGGATAGGCTAACGAAGACAGCCATATTTATCCCAATGAAAGACACGTGGACTATGGACCAATTGGCCCGAGCCTACATTGATAATGTGGTACGACGACATGGAGTACCACATGATATCATTTCCGATAGAGACAGTAGATTTGTCTCTCATTTCTGGATGGAGTTACAAAAAGCTCTCGGTACTCAAATCAAAATGAGCACCGCATTCCACCCGATGACGGACAGACAAACCGAAAGAACAATCCAAACACTAGAAGACATGCTGAGAGCATGTGTGTTGGAATTCAAAGGAAATTGGGAATCTCATTTACCCTTGATTGAGTTTTCCTATAATAATAGTTACCATGCTAGTATCGGCATGGCACCTTTCGAGGCATCGTATGGACGAAAGTGCCGAAGCCCTTTGAGCTGGGAAGAAAACGATAAGTCCGTGGTAGTGGGACCACAACTTATCGAAGACATGGCTCAACAAATCAAAGTGATCCAAGGGAAGATGAAAGCCGCTCAAGACCGTCAAAAGAGTTATGCCGACGTGAGACGACGAGACCTAGAATTTCAAGTGGGAGATAGAGTCATGCTAAAGATATCACCCATGAAGGGGGTGATGCGCTTTGGCAAACGAGGGAAGTTAAGTCCTCGATACATAGGACCTTACGAAATTCTAGAACGAGTCGGAACTCTAGCCTACCGATTGGCTTTACCGCCACACTTACATCGAGTTCATAATGTCTTCCATGTCTCGCAACTAAAGAAGTATGTGCCGGACCCGACACATGTACTTCAACAGGAGATAATTGAGCTAGACGAAGATTTGACTTACGAAGAAGTCCCAGTGCGTATTCTCGATACTAAGGAACGAGTAACGAGGAACAAAACCGTCAAAATGATCAAGGTTCTTTGGTCAAATCACGAAAGTGAGACGGCAACTTGGGAAGTAGAATCCGATATGAGGGAACGATACCCGACATTGTTCCAAACCGATTCCGACACAGTTATGGGGACATAACTGCAATCTTAAGGGGGAGAGGATGTCATACCACCTAATTTTTCGTGCATTTTTGTAAACTTTTGAACTACGTTATGGCTTGATCCCTTTACCGGGTACGTAGGCAGCTTAGAAGTTTTAATTCTAAGTTCAGTCACAACATAATAAAACAAACACAAGACCTTAGCACGAGACGAGAAAAGCCGAAACACAACTTCGAGGACGAAGTTGATTCTTAAGGAGGGTAGACTGTAATACCCGAGAATTTTCCAACATAAAATAAAACAATAATTAAATAGATAAATAATAAATAAAATAAATACTATAAATAAATAAATAAACAAATCCAGCAAATAAAAGAAATAAATAAAGATAAGGAAATGAGAAATGAGATTTTTACTTAAAAAGGAATTAAAGCAATTTAATTCAATAAAAGGATGGATAAATGGTACACCAAAACCCGACACTAATGAACTCGAGTATTCGAGTCCAAAACATCCAATTAGACTGAGAATAAAATTAGAGAGAAAGTATGAACCCGAATATACCCCGGAAATCAGAATTCGGGAGCATAGAGGGATAGAAACCCGAAAGAGAGGCGGAAAAGCACGACGGATCGCACGACCCGCCCGGACCGAAGTCCAGGCAAAGTCGGCGCGGTGGCCGCGCGGTGAAGTGGCTTTAGTGCGCCACGACCGCGCCACCCCACAGATTCGTTTGTTGCGTGAATCTCTCGCCCGAACGCGGATTTTTCGACTTTCGGTTGAACATCTCTCGACTCCAGACTTTTAGGTCGGTTGTGGACGCCCTAGGGATTTAGAATTCTATAAATAAGCCCCTTGGGAGCCCCAAACAAGTTTACAAAACCCTACAATCTTCTATACGTTCGAAACCCTAAATTCGGAGTCGACGGAAAGCACCAAATGGAGGCAGCAGCTTGGACGAAAATCCAAGGTCTCCAAACGTTGTGGTAAGCTCTAGTCCAATAAATCTTTTCACGTTTCAATCCGAAAACGGATTCTAACTTCGGTTCTTTTCTTTCTACACCCCGTATCGAATCTAGATCGTAGAACCCGACGAACGGAGAGGAGAAACGGTGATCTGGAAGCCACGCCTCCGAACTAGACATTCCCGACGTTCATAGACACTGTAAGTTAACCTTACATGGTTTTGGGAGATTTTAAAACATTCGAAACCTAAAAGATTCAACAAGAACCATAAATCTGTCCACTTTTGTTTTTCTACCGACGCAACAGATTTGGTGAATTTTTCCGACCCTTAAAACGAACTCAAACAGAAAAACTTAAAACACGAAAAACGTTCCTAAGACTTAGACCAAGCTACTGTAAAAATTTGAGAATTTTTGGAGTTGATTTGATATGTGAAAACCCGTTGAAACCGAACTGTTTGATTCTAGATCTTGAAATCTTGGACAGAACTTAGGAATGATCTTGATCACGTTTTTGACATAGGATCTAGGCTGTTTTAGATCTTTGGCCGAACATGAAAGTTGTAGCTAAATGTCTTAAGATGATCCCTGTCAAATTTCATTAAATTTGGAGTTGAATTGATATGGTAGAATTTGAAATCTTTAAACTGTGGTGCATTAAAACTCGGACAGATTTCTTCTTATGCGAAAATTGGTGATTTTGACCTACTTAGATATCTCGGATTGAAAACGTTAAAACACGAAAGTTGTAGATCTTGATGTTTCCGAATCAGATATGAAATTTTGGAATTTTTGGAATTAAATCTGATTTTAGACAAATTTTGGAGTAAACTGTGATTTACCGAAACGAAATCTTGAAATCTTGTTGAAACATGGAATTAACCTTTAGGGTTGAAACGAATTGAGATATTTTTTCTAAATTAATGCAATGGAAGGCAGATTTTAAAAATTAAATCCCCTTACAAACTTGATAAATTAAAATTAGGGGTGAGTGCTCTGCAGGGTGCCCCCTAACGATTCACTTCGTGCCGTAATGGACGATGGTGACCCCGCGCGCTAAATTTGAGATATGGATTGCCTAAATGGCAAAACTTAGAGCCTACACTCTCGTGAATATCCGTATGGGTTTCCCGAGGCTCCGGAGTGGTACTGGGTATGGCTGATACGGTTGCGGCCGCCGGGCTACCGGCTAAACTTGTTGACATCGCGATACTATCGTGAAACTTTGAAATACCAAATCGGGAATGTAATGGGGATTCTAAATTAAATTAAACTAGATTAAACTATGTTGTTGTCCAATTAAATCATTTAAATGCTTTATTTAAATTATGGCTTTTATGATTAAACCATGTGATACGTGTTATTAAATAGAGCCTGAGATAAATTATGCTATTGGATATGGATTAGATGAAATTAAATATTATGTTATTATCATGCTTTTGTTAAATTACTAAATTTATGGCTTTTAAACCCTACGATCATGCATGTGTTAACTTACTCAGCAATTTTGCTGACCAAAACCATTTTTATTCGTTTCTTTACAGAATATGTGGAATGAGCATGTGTGAGCACGAATCATGCATGGGATTTTGGGATTGCTATTTTGCTTTTAAATTTCGTACTTAGACTATATTATGAACGGGCCTGTTTAACCCGTGGTTTGGCCATGTCGGCCCTTTTTATATTTTCCGCTGCGATACTGTACTAAACTAAATATTTCCGCTGCGCTATGCTATTATTATTTTCGAATTATATTGTATGGGCTATTTTGAATGCTTTAAATGTTTTAAATACTGCAATACCTAGCCTTGCATCTCTTTAGTAAGCTCGGAGAAACCGTGCCTTACTAGGGAGATGTGGCGGTGACATCCCGACCTGGGTGACCAAAAACCGGGGTGTTACAGTTTTATTCCTCGTTACTCGCTCCTTAACGTCTAGAATTCGCATTGGGACTTCTTCATAAGTCAAATCCTCATCGAGTTCGATTATCTCAGGTTGAAGTACATGTGTCGGGTCCGGCACATATTTCTTTAGCTGTGAGACATGGAAAACATTAGTTTAATCTAATTGTGGCGGTAAAGCCAGTCGGTAGGCTAAATTTCCGACTCGTTCTAGAATTTCGTAAGGTCCTATGTATCGAGGACTCAACTTTCCTCGTTTGCCAAAGCGCATCACCCCCTTCATGGGTGATATCTTTAGCATGACCCTATCTCCCACTTGAAATTCTAGGTCTCGTCGTCTCACGTCAGCGTAACTCTTCTGACAGTCTTGAGCGACTCTCATTTTTCCCAGCTCAACAGGCTTCGGCACTTTCGTCCATACAATGCCTCGAATGATGCCATGCCAATGCTAGCATGGTAGCTATTATTATAAGAAAATTCGATTAAGGGTAAATGGGATTCCCAATTTCCCTTAAATTCCACCACGCATACTCTTAGCATGTCTTCTAGTGTTTGGATTGTTCTCTCGGTTTGACCATCCGTCATCAGGTGGAATGTGGTGCTCATTTTGATTTGAGTACCGAGAGCTTTTTGTAATTCCGTCCAAAAGTGAGAGACAAATCTATTGTCTCTGTCGGAAATGATGTCATGTGGTACTCCATGTCGTCGTACCACATTATCGTCGTAGGCTCGGGCCAATTGGTCCATAGTCCACGTGTCTTTCATTGGGATAAATAAGGCCGTCTTCGTCAGCCTTTCCACAATCACCCAAATCTTATTCATGCCTTTAGGTGATCGCGGTAATCCCGAGACAAAATCCATTGAGATGCTGTCCCACTTCCAACTTGGAATCTCTAGTGGTTGCATCAACCCTAAGGGTTTATGTCGCACTGCCTTAACCTTTTGGCATGTGAGATATTTCGCCACGAAGTCTGCCACTTCCTTCTTCATTCCCGGCCACCAATAGATCTTCTTTAGATCTTTGTAAAGCTTGTCACCTCCGGGATGCACCGAATATGGCGTGTTGTGCCCTTCCTCCATCAACCTTTGCTTCAACTCGGCACATTTATGGGGCATGCACCATCTCCCTTTGAAGCGAATGCTTCCATCCTCGTGGACAGCAAATCCTATTGCCTTTCCCTCGGCAATATACCCCTTTATCTTTTCCAATTTTGCGTCGCCCGGTTGGGCGAGCCTAATCTCGTCCAATATTGGAGTTTCTATGACCATTGCGTTGATCGTTTCACTCACTGTGCCTGGGTGCACAAGTTTTACGTCCAATCTCGCCAAATCCATGTACAATGCCGGCGGAATTACCAACGAGTTTGTCACGTGTTGAGTTTTCCGGCTTAGGGCATCGGCTACCACATTCGCCTTCCCCTCATGGTAGGATATCTCCAAATCGTAGTCCTTAATAAGTTCCAACCACCTTCGCTGTCTCACATTCAACTCCTTCTGAGTGAATATATACATTAAGCTCCTGTGGTCGGTAAACATTCGACATTTCCGCTCGTAAAGATAATGTCTCCATATCTTTAGAGCGAAAACGACCGCTGCCAACTCCAGATCGTGTGTCGGGTAATTCTCCTCGTGAGGTTTTAGCTGGCGTGATGCATATGCTACGACTCTTGAGTCTTGCATCAAGACGCAACCTAGACCTTCCTTTGAACCATCGCTATAAACTTCGAAGTCACCATTCTCTGATAGTAGTGTCAATACGGGTGCGGTTGTGAGTCCTTTCTTCAGCTCTTGAAACGCTGTCTCACACGCCTCTATCCACTCGTATTTGACTCCTTTCTTCAGTAGCTGGGTCAAAGGACGCGCGACTCTCGAGAAATCCTTCACGAATCGCCTATAGTACCCAGCCAATCCAAGGGAACTCCTTCTTTCCGTTGGACTCGTCGGCACTGCCCACTCTGTTACGGCATAAACTTTTGCCGGATCCACTGAAACTCCGCCAGCGGATACAATATGTCCAAGAAATGCTACTTCTTTCAACCAGAGATCGCACTTGGACAACTTGTCGTATAGTTGATTGTGTAGAATACTGGGAGATAAAAATCCCCTTTTTTTTCTTTTTTTATTTTATTCGAGGCCCGCGCGGTGTCCGCGCGGCGGCGCACGGGGACCGCGCGGCCATGGCAGTTCGAGAAAAAGGGGCTCGCGCCCCGCGCGAGCCATTTCACTCCTTCCCAAATCCGAAACCACTTTCAATTTGCTCTCAAATTCGCTTTTTCGTTCCCGAATTCTCCCATTTTCGGCTTCGATTTTGCTTGGCAAGGTATGTATCTACTACTTCTACTTGTCAATTTCAGTTTTTATGCCTTGAATAACTTGATTTTTGGACTGATTTTGAGATTAGGGTTTATGTGTTAGAATTGGGGGTTTATGATTTCTAGACTTGATTCGTGCGAATTAGCGAACTTATGTGATACTTGACGCTATTTTTGTTGTTTAGGAAGTATTTGTGCAACAATGTATACCTAGTTTGGGTAGTTTTTACTAGATTCCTTGCTTTAGGAAGAATATGAAATTCCTGATTTGTATTGGTATTGCGGGCATGAGAATGAGTTCGTTGTTGTTGTTTTGTGCCCTATTATGATGATGAGTTATTGCCTAAGCAATTGTTTCGATTTGGGGTCGTTTCCCTTGTGTTTACAAGTAAACTTTGAATTTGATTTATTGCGCACACAACGTGTTTGACTAAATGTCCCAAAGAGTTTTGGGATTTGTTTGGACATATTATTTGTTTGGTTATCCTCTTGGATTGCTTGTGTTAGAGCCTACACTTCATGTTCTTGCGTTTTTCTGTCCTATACTTGGTGTAATCGTTGTGTAGGATTTAACCTTATATTTGGTATTGGTTGGGTATTTTCAGGATGCTGCTTTTCTTGTGGGTTGTCTGGGCGTCTCTTATAGTTCTTCCGGGGGCCAAGAGACGAGCCACTCGGCGTGACGCAACTGGCCCTAGTACTGCTACTCCGGTGATGCCGGATACTGATGACAGTGAGTCCGAGGAGGACGAGGAGCAGCGGGGCCTGCGACTCAGGGGTCTTCCTGATGAGGAGCGTCCTCGTCGACACGATAGGTATCGGTTTGCGACGATGGCCTCTCAGGAGTTCTATTTCGACGAGCTTCGTCGGAACAGGGCTTATGTTCAGGAGAGAGGCTTGTATCCTCGTCATGTGGACGATGACCGGGTTAGTGCAGTTTTGGACCATCTTCAGTGGACTGGACTAGCGCGCCATCCCGAGGGCATTGCTTCCGGTTATTTAGCTATGGAGGTCATTGCCAACCTTGGCGGTCTTGGGGAGAACAGGGACTTATCTCGAGTCTGGGTTCGGGATCGCTACCTAGATTTCAATGCTCGGGCGATCAACGTCTACTTCGGTCTTCCAGACGACGGCGTATTTCGGCCACAGCCTGAGGGTCGTATACTCCCGCTTGCGTGGGGCGTTTTGTGCACTGAGGTGGAACCTCGGCTCGAGCACGACCACGAGCTGCGATTGGCGACGATGGACTCTCCGTGGCGCGAGCTTACTCAGATATGGTTAGGCTGCGTCCGGCGGATTACCCGGAGCCATTTCGTCTTAGATCATGTCTATGAGACCATTTGCTTTATCGCCCGAGGCGGTAGGGTGAATGTTGGAGCTTGTATCGTAGACAATCTGAGGGGTATGCGCCGAGAACGAGGGAGTAGGGTGATTACCCATGTTCACCTTATTTGTGGTATGTGTGCGGCTCAGGGGATCCGTACGGCACCAGAGACAGATCCTTATGAGTTAGCCGCTGGCGAATACTACCGTATCCCTACCTACGCCGCTCGACGCAAAGCCTTGCGACGTGGGGCTCCTCCGGCTGTCCTTCGCCCGGAGCCCAATGGTGATGGTTTGATTCTAGTTGTTCCTCCTGAGCAGCCACCTCCACCTCCCGTGGTTCCCCAGCAGGGTCCGGAGATGCCGCAGATACTTCAGATGTTGCAAGTTATGCAGCTTAGTATAGATGCGGGGTTCGCTCGTATGGACGTTGGGTTCGAAGCCGGGCAGGCTCGTTATGATGCTTTGGATGCCATGATGGATCTATACCAGGCTCGCATGGATACGGTCAATACGAGGCAGCTGGAGCAGTAGGCCACCATGACCGACATGTATGCCTACATGCGTCAGATGGACGAGTATATGCGTCGTCAGTTCCTGCCTCCCGACCAGTGATCCTTCGTCTCTGCATTTCCCCTTTAGGCTCGTAGTAGTAGTGTTTTATT
Organism: Hygrophila difformis; assembly: GCA_030278955.1. Classification (NCBI taxonomy): domain Eukaryota; kingdom Viridiplantae; phylum Streptophyta; class Magnoliopsida; order Lamiales; family Acanthaceae; genus Hygrophila; species Hygrophila difformis. The sequence continues at coordinate 37,485,982 of JAOANR010000011.1, forward strand.
CGGTTGTTTTCTATGAGACTGTATAAGGATGATCTTGCTGATTATGTTTAGTAGTTTATGCTTCCGTTGTATCCTTGCTTAGTTGTTTGGTTTGACTGTTATCGTTTAGAGAAAATGTGGTGGAACCATTCCGGTTTTTTTTTTTTTATTTAGGGCTGAAGGATTTCAAAAAAATCAACTTGCATTTTATTCCTTAAAAGAAATTTAATACAAGTAATGGGATGCGCAAAATAAATGTACTATCTCAGACAAAGTATCTAGAAGATCTCCGCGTCCTCTGGCAGAGTGGTGGGGTCTTCCATAGAATCATCCTCATCAGAGACTTGGCTGGTGCCCAAAGGTCCATGAAACACTGGGGATGGTGGATCGACGGCTTCCGGAGCTGGTTCTGGTGGTTCCTCCAGAGGGTTCTCCACGGGGCTTAGGTTTGGGCTTGGGTTTGGCGACGGGCGGACCATGTGAGGCCAGAGTCCAAGGGTTCCGTAGCGTCCACGGATAAGGCCTGATGGGCTCTCCACTGGGGGTGTTGGGCTTCGTGGTCCCATCAAATGGTCTTCCACAGGGCTGTATGGTACCACTATATCGGTGAGGTCGAGCAGGTCCGTCCCTAGATCCTTGATTCTCTCTATCATCGCATCGCCCCGTTCGGTGAGTTTTTGCACTTGAGTTTCTAAGTCTTTTATGCGACTTTGATCAGCAACTCTCAAGTTCAGGAAATGTTGAAGGTCAGCTTCCTTTAAGTCTCCCATTTGGTGCAGGTTTGCCTCCAAGTGAGCCATACGATGTTTCATTTGTTCTATGGTTTGTTGGGAGTCAAGTGAGCATTCATTATTTTGATCATCAAGTTCATCATATCTTGACTAGCCATCTAGCGCGAGCAAAAGATCTAAGTTAGAATGTATCACGCTTCTAGGTTCTCTAGGTTCAGGCAATGCAGTATGCACATGCAAACGATGATTCCCCCCAAAAATAATTTATGCACTATATATATATTTTTTCCATGGGTTTTAAAATAAAATTTCGTTTCCATGGAAATAATGCTTAAAAATTTAAAATAATATTTAAAATCCTTGGACCTCTATATTGGGTCAAAATAATTATAATTTGGGCTAAAAATAATATTGGGCTAGGAAAGTTTAAAATAATAATTTTGGGCTTCTATAAATAATAATAATTTAAAATAATAGTTTAAAAATATCCGGGCTCTGATACCAACTTGTAACACCCCGTTTTATGGTCACCCAGGTCGGGATGTCACCGCCACACCTCCCTAGTAAGACACGGTTTCTCCGGCTTACTAAAGAGATGCAAGGCTAGGTATTTCAGTATTTAAAATATTTAAAACATTTGCAAACAACCCATACAATATAAATTCGAAAATAATAATATCATAATGCAGCGGAAATAATATTTAAGTATAATATTGCAGAGGAAATGTAAATAGGACCGACATGGTCAAAACACGGGTTAAACAGGCCCGTTTATTCTATAGTCTAATGCAAGAATTTGAAAATAAAGTTTCCCAAAATATAATTTCCCCATGTATGAACGTGCTCATGTTCATTCCACATACTCTGTAAGGAAAAGGGAAAATAAACGGTTTGGTCAGCACAACTTGCTGAGTAAGTTAACACAAGCATGATCGTAGGGTTTAAAAGCCATTGACTTAATATTTACATAAAAGATTGATAATAATATATCATAAGCAACTTAATTAATTTAACTAACCATCCAATTTGCATAATTTAATTCATAGCCATATTTAACAACACATTTCACACCATTTAAAATAAAGACCATAACTAATTTAAATAAAGCATTTAAATAATCAAATTGGACAACGATAAATAATTTAATTTAATTTAATTTCCCCATTACATCCCAGATTTAGTAATTTCAAGTATTTCATGATTGCATCGCAATCTCGACAAGTTTAGCCGGTAGCCCGGCGGCCGCAACCGTATCCGCCATACCCAGTACCACTCCGGAGCCTCAGGAAATCCATGTGGATAATCTCGAGAGTGTATGCCCTATATCTCATGCCGTTTTGGCAATATCATAACTCAATTTTCACGCGGGGTCACCATCGTCCATAAAGGCACGAGGTGAAGCAGTTAGGGGCACCCTGCAGAGCACTCACCCCTAATTTTAATTAATCAAGTTTGTAAGGGGATTTGTTTCAAAAATTCTAACTTCACTTAATTTATTTAAAAAGAGATTTCGACTCGTTTCAACCTTAAAGGCTATTTTCATTGTTTCAACAAGATTTCAAGATTTGACTCCGGTAAACCATTGTTTACTCTAAAATTAATTTAAAATCGGATTTAAGTCCAAAAATTCCGAAAATTCACCACCGACTCGGAAACACAGAGATGAAAAACTTTTGTGTTTTAACTTTTTCGATCCGAGTTACAGAATGAGGTGAAAAACATCAATTTTCGTCATGTCATTAATCTGTCCGAATTTCATGTACAGCAGTTTCAAAATTTCGAGATCTACCATAGCAATTCAAATCCAAATTTAATGAAATTTCACAGAGACCTTTTTAAGACAATTATCTACAACTTTCATGTTCGGCTAAAGATCTAAATAGGCCTAGAACCCTAGTAAAAAAACGCCTACAAGTTCAGACCTACGTTCTGCCAAGATTTCAAGATTCGATTTCAAAACAGTTCGGTTTGGGGTCGATTTCAGATACCAAAACATCATTAAAAATTCCAAAAATTTTACAGGAGATAGATCTAAGTCTTAAGAACGTAGTATTACGTTTTCTCGTTCGAAGAATTTTAAGGGTTCGGAAAAATCGTACAAAGTCACTGCGTCGGTAAAAATCTGACGTTGACAGATTTTCAAAATTCTTGATTAAACTTTTAGATTTAAGTGTTTTAATTACTCCCAAAACCATGTAAGTGTCAACTTACAGATTTCCTGTCGTCCGGGAACGTCGATTTCGGAGGCGTGGCTTCCAGTCCACCGTTTATCTCCTCGGTTCGTCGGGTTCTTCGTTCTAGATCCGATTCGGGGTGTAGGAAAGAAAAAGACTAAGTTAGGGTTTCGTTTTTGAATTAAAAATGGGATGGATGAATGGATTAGACTTACCACGACGTTAGAAGACTTCCGACCTCGTCCAAACAGTCTCTGGCTCGGTTTTGGTGCCTCCGATGACTCCGGGATTACGATTTTGTGTATAGAGAGTATCGTAGGGTTTTGAAAAGTGTTCGGGGCTTCCAAGAGGTGTTATTTATAGATAGGCATGACCTAGGGACGTCCAAGGTCGCCCTTGATGAGTCTTGAGTCGAAAGGTGTTCAACCGAAGTCGGAAAATCCGGATTCGGGCGAGTGAATCTCGCAACCGGCGAATCTGTCCGTTGGCGCGGTCGTGGCGCGCCGTTTGGCCCTTCACCGTGCGGCCGCTGCGCGGCCCACGCCTGGACTTCGGTCCGGGCGGGTCGTGCGATCCGACGTGTTTTTCCTCATCTCATTCGGACGTCTATCCCTCTATGCTTCCGGATTCCGATTTCCGGGCCATCTTCGTGTTCCATTTCCGTATCGTCATTTCCCTCGGATCTAAATTTATGTTTGGACTCGAGTTTTCGAGTCCATTGGTGTTGGGTTCCCGTGTAACAATTTATTTATCTTTATTTAATTCCTTTTATTTTATTAAATTCCTTTAATTCCTTTTTAAGTTAAATTTCATTTCTCATTTCCTTACCTTTATTTATTTATTTGTTATATTTATTTATTTATTTTATTTATTTTATGTTGCAAAATTATCGGGTATTACAATTATTTTGTCGAAATCTGGAGTGTTTGTTGGGAAAGGATATGCTTCAACCGGAGTGTTGTTCAAATTAAATGTAATGCCTATTGTTGACAATAAGAATATTTCTTCTGCTTACTTGCTTGACTCTTCAAATGTATGGCATGGCAGATTGGGTCATGTTAATTTTGATTCGATACGTTGATTAATTAACTTGAATCATATCCCAACATTCCAAATCGACTCTAAACACAAATGTGAAATTTGCGTTGAGGCAAAACTAACAAGAACATCATTTCAATCAGTGCAGCGAAACACTGAACCACTTTAACTAATCCATACCGATGTCTGAGATTTGAAAAATGTTCAAACACGAGGGGGTAATAAATATTTTATTACTTTTATTGACGATAACACAAAATATTGTTATGTATTTTTGCAAAAGATCAAAGATGAAGCTCTTGAAAAATTTATTCTTTACAAAAATGAAGTTGAAAATCAACTCGATAAAAGAATAAAAAGATTAAGAAGTGATAGAGGTGGTGAATAGTACCAATTGATAACTTTTGCGCACAACATGGAATTATTCATGAAGTGACTGCGCCTTATTCACCTCAATCCAACGGAGTAGCTGAACGGAAAAATAGAACATTAAAAGAAATGATGAATGCAATGTTACTAAGTTAGGGACTACCTCCCAATATGTGGGGAGAAGCTATCTTGTCAAGAAACTACGTACTAAATAGAATTCCTCGGAAAACCGAAGACAAGACTTCATATGAATTATGGAAAGGAAAAAGGCCATCCTATAAATACTTAAGAGTGTGGGGGTGTCTCGCAAAGGTAGTAGTGTCGTACGGAAAACCGTAAAAATTGGCCCTAAAACAGTGGACTGTATTTTTATCGGTTATGCACATAATAGTAGTGTGTATCGCTTTCTTGTGTATGATTTGAAAATACTGGATATACACAAAAATTCCATCATAGAATCAAGAAATGCATCGTTCTTCGAAACAACATTTCCATGCAAGTCTACTAGTGAACATGAGTCTTCGTTAAAACGACCAAACGAAGAATCTCAAGACCAAATTACAGAACTAAGAGGAAGAAGAGAGCCAGAACCGAAAAGTCCTTTGGTGAGGATTTTGTGACGTATTTGGTCAAAAAAGAACCACTCACGTACGCTGAGGCGATGAGTTCACCGGATGGGCCTCTCTGGAAAGAAGACATCAATAGTGAATTCAATTTTATCTTACATAATCATACGTGGGAATTAGTGGATCTCCCTCTGGGGAACAAGTGTTTAGGATCCAAATGGGTCTTCAAACGGAAAATGAAACCGGATGGAATGATTGATAAATACAAAGCAAGACTCGTGATTAAAGGATATAATCAAAAAGAATGTATTGAGTATTTTGATACATATTCTTCGGTCTCACGTATAAATTTTATAAGGGTGATACTTGCTATGTGGCCTTAAAGAATTTAGAAGTACATCAAATGGATGTAAAAACAGCTTTCCTAAATGGTGATTTAGATGAAGAAATAGAACAACCCGAGGGATTCCAGTCACCATCAAACGGAAAGAAAGTTTGTAAACTAGTAAAGTCATTATAAGGCTTGAAACAAGCTCCAAAGAAATGGCATGAGAAGTTTGATCAAGCAATGACTACTAGTGGTTTTAAAATTAACGAATGCGATAAGTGCATTTACAATAAAGAACTGGGAGATGACTATGTCATCCTATGTTTATATGTAGACGACATAATCATTATTGGCAACAGTGAAAAATTGATTAAGTCTACAAAGAACATGTTAAATTCTAAATTTGACATGAAAGATTTGGGTGTTGCTGATGTTATCTTAGGAATTAAGATCATAAGAACACCTGATGGTCTAATATTGAATCAAACTCATTATATAGACAAAATACTTGATAAATTCAGCAATAATGACAAAGGCATCGCCAGGACGCCATTAGATAGTAGTGTTCATCTGTCCAACAACCGTGGAGAAGGTATTTCTCAGTTAGAGTACTCACGGATTATTGGAAGTCTGATGTATCTAATGAGTTGTACGAGACCTGATATTGCTTATGCTGTAAGTAAATTAAGTTCATATACGAGTAATCCAAGTGGTGAGCATTGGACAACGATAATTAGATTACTTAGGTATCTAAGGCATACTCGGAACTTTGGTCTATATTATACGAGATATCCGTCAGTGTTAGAAGGATACACGGATGCAAACTGGATATCAAATACGAATGACACAAAGAGTACAAGCGGCTATGTTTTCATGTTAGCCGGAGTCGTTGTGTCTTGGAAATTCTTAAGGCAAACAATGATAGCCAGGTTTTCTATGGAATTCGAATTCTTTGCATTAGACAAATGTGCCGAAGAGGCCGAATGGCTAAGAAACTTTTTAGAGGATATTCCAAAATGGGAAAAACCTGTGCCACCTATCAGCATACATTGTGATAGTCAATCCGCGATAGGAAGAGCACAGAGTACTATGTACAGTGGTATGTCGGGGCGCATTCGTCGTCGACATAATACCATTAGATTGCTTTCAACCGGAATTATCTCAATTGACTATGTGAAGTCAAAAGATAATCTTGCAGATCCGTTAACCAAAGGTTTAAATAGAGAATTGGTTGAGAAGTTGACAAAAAGGAATTGGTGTAAAGCCTTGGATTAATTAGTTCATGAAGGAAAACCCAACCTAGCTGACTAGAGATCCAAAGATCTAGGTTCAAAGGGACAACCTAACCGTGAGACTAAGTTAAGCCACTGTGGGGGGCAATCCCTCTACACATTCCTGTCGCAAAACAGTGACATGACGATAAAGGATAGCAAATAATGCTTTAATGATATTTAAGTGAGTAAGTGTAATACTCCAAAACTTAAATAATCACCTATGTGAGAGTGAAGTGGGGCCGCTTCAAAAGAGAACCGGTAGGCTTAGTTCTCTTAAACTCTTGCAGAACCAGGCGTGTCCACGGCCAAAACGGACAAAACAATAAGAACGGAACTAATATAGATATAATCTATGTATTTTATTTGTGGGAATCGTACACAAACGACAGGACAGTTCAAGGACGTCGTGTCTACTAGACAGCCAGTAAGGCGAAATAATTAAAACAAGGACATCGGGTCTACTTCATCTATGCAGAGATCATATAACGAATACTTGAGACCATATCCCATTCATGTGGGGGATTGTTGGAAAAAAATGCCTTTTGGCCCATTAAAGGTATGAATGGGAGAGAATCCCACATTGGATAAAGAGGGAAAAGTTTTCCTTTTTATATAGGAATACACCCTGTAGAGGTTTGTATGAAATAAATAATGTTATACTCCATGGGCTACGTGTGGGCGGGGGGGTGCAAATCCGAGCCCAAAAGGCTTGGCTCGTATGCAAGCGCGACCGACGGACACGAATGCCGGACCGAAAAAGTCTTGGGCATCGCGGGCCTGATCAATCTCAAACACTGTGTATTCGAAGTTATTATCCTTATTATTCGCAACAAGTGACACTTTACAAAGCGTCACTAACAGGGAAAAAACTCATTTAGTCCCATAAATTTTTTCAATTTTCAAAATCATTCCACAAATATCGAATTAGATGAATCCGTCCAATAACTACCCTAATCAGCGTCGAAAGCATCCTATAACTACCCTAATGGAGGGGTGGATACAGCGATGATTATGGTAGTTATGGGATGGGTTCGGCGATGATTAGCGGAAAAATCGGGTTCATGGACGGGTTCGACGATGATTAAGGTAGTTATCGGACGGATTCATCTAATTCGATATTTGTGGCACTGTTTTGAATCTTTTTTAAAATTATAGGACTATATTGAGTTTTTCCCCGTCGCTAAACACAACAAAATGTAGGTTTTACGGCTCTTTTTGTGTTACTCATATTTTAGCGACACCTAAAGTATCACTAAGCCCATTTTTTTGTAATAACCTGCTAATTGTACCTGGCTCGCACCACATACTCAACCTGCAAGGTATCGCCAGCCTAAGTCAAGGGAATGGTAATGAATCTGGTAAGTCACAAGAACAAACACAAACCACACTTGGCACTATATCTAAGAACAGTAATATATAGGTAAGACACAAGAACACAAACCACATCTGGCACTATATCTAAGAACAATAATAGGAAGAATTGCCCAATAAATCCGTTTTCTTTACTTTAATCCCCAATCCGTCCGGTCCAAAATTTTGACCACTTTTGGCCCACTTCGTTTCTTAATCCAGCCCAGCTTAGTCCTGAGCCCACTAATGTTATTTGATTAGGTGACATGGCCACAATTAAACGCAAGACTACGCCAACTCGGATTCCACATGACCTAAAATCGACAGTTGGGCAACTGGTTTTAAAGGGGAACCATTGCACGTGACTACGCAGACTTCGTTCATTCCTTCATTGCATCTCGAGAGCACAGGGAGCCCTAGGTCTGAAGAAATACAGATGGCGTCAACATTGAAGAAGGAGACACAATCCAGTGGCGAATCCGTGCAATCCGATGGCAGAAAAGGGCAGGCCTTTATGCGCGAGTCACTGGACCTCCGTTACCCAAGGATTCCAGTATGCCGCTGTGACAAAGGGCCGAGATTCGAGTGGTGGGCAGTACGAGGAATGGGAATGAAGGTAAATTGTTTTACTCATGTGAGAGGAATGGATGTCGGTGTTTTGTATGGTGGGTAACACCATCTAGGGCAACGTGGGAACCTAGTGGTGACTGTGTTAGGCATCCGAGTGAAGATGGTTTTGGGTATGAATTACACCGAGGTGGGGGCGTTGATTTGGAACAGCAGCCGGAGATAGGGAATGTTGTACTGGAACAACAACCGGAAGTCGCAGGCATTGGGTGGAAAATTTGTTGCTTGGTGTTGTTTTTTGCAGTGTTGGTACTTATAGTAGTGAGATGATGCATTGGTTGTTGTAGGTATTGGAAGCTTGGGTTAGACAATGGATCCTGCAATGTTGTGTGTAGTGTAGCACTGATGTAGTAGTGCTTATGTGTTTTGTGTAGCGCTAGTAATGTAGCACTGATGCAGTGTAGTAATGTATTTTGTTCTAGTGAAGGTTTTGATGAATTGTGGATGATGTGTGTTGTAGTGTTTTGAAGTTGCTTCAATGTAATGTGAAGATGGTTTATAGTGATATGTTTTGCAAAAATTCGACTGATTTCATAATGAAGACAAACAAAACGCAAGCACAAGTTTATGTTATTGATAAATTTGTTGCTTGGTACTGGTGTTCTTTTCTGCATCCTCTGAAGGGAAAAAAAAAAAAAAAGAGTTTTAAGTAAGAGGTAATGGCTTGGTGACTTAGAACCTGTAAAAGATGCATTGATTTATGGCAAATGAACATAGAAACGCAATAGAAAGCACTTCACATTACAAAATGGGCATATATTATAGCCACTAATTTTCCATGGGTTTGTGTTGGCAAACCAACAGCAAAGGGGACACAAACCCATGCAAAACAAAGCTGTTAACCTGTTCATCAGTACTTACAGGACAAGTCAGTTGATTTACAAAAGCTTGCAGTTAATGAGGTGCTCAAAATGTGCCTCACATGGGCATCACACCAAATAAGAGTATCTTAGCAGCTAATGAGGTGCACAAAATGTGCCTCACATGGGCATCACACCAAATAAGAGTAGCTTAGCAAGTTAATTAAACAAAATACATCACTACAAAGCCTAATGGCCCTTGTCTTTATCCATCCCTCCTGTCACAACATTCTTCAAAGTCATATATTTTTTTCCACCCTTTGTGATGATTGGCACATCACTGGAAGATACATTGTCTGAATTGGCCGCCGGCAGAGGAACTTCAGTGAAATTGATTGGATTCTCTTGAATCATGGACTGCAAGAAGTCTGGTGGCGCATGGTAATAGTGTTGCTCATGAATGAGTTCTTCCAATCCACCTGTTGTGGCCGGTTGCACCTAAAGAATTAAGAAATGGACAGCATAAATCACCATTGCTAGACTAAGCAAACTAAACATTAACAGATGCGTATAATTGCATTTCATAAAACACATACCAATTCCTCTACTGGTTGAACATCAACACTAACAGTCACATCCTCCGCTGGATTTGTAACAATCTAAAGGAATGTATATACATGGTGAATTGAGGTTCATAAATGCATATGGGCAGAGGAGCAAAGAAACATGTGTATGTAAAGATACCTGATCAGGCTGTGTGTCTTGAGTGTCGGCAAGGATGTTGCCAACAGTGAGATCAATTATTTCTTCTTCTTCTTCATAATTTCCAAGTGATGGTGCTGTGGCATTCTTGCATGTCCTCACATTATGTCCTGCTGTGCCACATCTTTTGCACTTTGAACAGCTCTCCTGTCTTCTCAATTGCTTATGGCCAGATGAACCGGTTATTATCAATGGCTTTTGCTTCTTTTGTCTACCACCCAATTGCATCTCTCCTTGCTCCAACCTTCTTCTAATCACCGGTCTGCCTGCTCTTCGCCTCAAATATGTTGGTGGCCCAATTGGCAGCATGTTTGTCCGCGGCCATTCATCTCTTGAATTCATTGGATACACACATTGCTTGTAGATCTTCTTGTATGTTGATACTTCATAACATTTGTGAGTAAACCTTTCAACATCAGCCTGTTGAAAGGTGATTGCACGCTGGGCATGGATGCAAGGATAACCGCTCAATTGCCACTTCTTACAAGCACAACTACCTGCCTTTAGATCCACATGGTATTGCCCTCCATACATCCCTTTGATGCTGAAATTATCATTGTCAGCTTTCATTGGAATCCAATCTTGCATCTTGCATGTGTGGTGATCTATGAACATTTGAATCTTTGGACAAAGAACTTCCTGCCATCTCTTTGATTTCTCTGCTTTATCTCTGTTCTTTGCAAATCGCTTCATTATGTGCTCATGGATCATCTCAAGCATAGTGACAATGGGCCTCTCTCCTTATATTCCCGTTGAATAATTCACAGGCGTTGTTCGTGAGAATATCACACCTTGCAAATTCTCTAAAAAAAGCTCTACACCACTGGCTTGGTGGCCTATCTCTCAACCATTGCTCAGCCCTCGGTTCAATCTTGTGAATTTTATCCATCACAGCTTCAAACTTGTTGATTGTGGTAGACTTTGCAGCAGTCCAAAAGTATTTTTTTAGCTCCGCACCCCTGAAACCTGCATTTTGAAAGTTCACAAGGAGATGCCTTGCACAAAATCTGAAAAATAGACAATTGGATTAGTGGCACAACAGCCATATGTAACAGGGTGTATATGTAAACAGTTAGCAATCTGAAATGTTGAAATGTGTTGAAATTTTTTGTGAACCTGTACTCAGCCCCTGGGAATTCGTCCATCTCCGCTTGGATTAACCCTTACAACAACCAAGAAAGCATACAAGAGTTAATTTGAATTGCCAAACTGAAAGTATAAATAAATATATTACATCATTACCTTTCTGTTTGTCTGACATGAGTGTATAATAGTTGGTCTGGACCACTTGGAAATCCATCTTCACATGTCTAAAAAACCATGACCATGTCTCCGTGCACTCTTTGGGCACCACCGCCCATGCAATTGGAAGGTAACCGTTGTTTGCATCAATTCCAACGGCTGTCAACAAGCAACCTCCATTAATGCCCTTCAGCCAGCATCCATCAAAGCAAAGTACTGGTCTACATCCCTCTTTGAATCCACTCTTGCATGCATTGAGGCAAATGTATAGTCTGTCAAATATTCTTCTTCCCTCTGAGCCATCCACGACCAACTCAATTGAAGATCCTGGATTGCTTCTTTTAAGTTCCTCCACAAAGCTGTACAGGAGCTCATACTGTGAGTCTTGTTTGCCTTCAATTATCGTCAATGCATTTCTTTTTGCCTTGATCATTTGGTCTCAGATATATTCACCTTAAGGTTTTTCATCGTCTCTGTTCTGAATGCATCTAGATCCCTCTTCGGATCATTCCTAAATATTTCCAGATACTTGTCTGCCAACCAAGTAGAAGTCACGTTCTTCACAATGAATTGTGGCATACATGTGTGAGGCTCTACATACTTTGAAATCTGAAATGCCGTCTCGTTCTTCAATTTTAAACCTCGGATCATCCACTCACACTCTTTCACTGCACATTCAGCCCACAATCTCTGGTGGTCATTTTTTGGGAAGTTAACATTCCTCTGCTCATTGATGGCCATAGACTGGATGGCCAATTTCAGCTCCTTCTTGCTAGTAAAAATCATCCCCAAACAGATGTTTGGCTGAAACATATTAACTTGATTGAAAGTCTGGCAATTCAATCTATTGTAGCTTTCATCATCCGAATCTCGAGCGGTGTTCAGATCTTCATCACTTTCATTGACACACTCATCATCACCAGAATCATCATCCAACTCTTGTTGAGCTCCTGCTCCAACCTCTCCATGGTAGCTCACTTTCTCTTTCCCTTTGCTTCTTCTCACAGTGGACTGATCGGTAGTTGCTGTTTCTTCTAGAATAACATTCTCCATCCAAGAGTCATCTGATTCCTCACTCTCTGCCATATCATATTCATATTCTTCGTCCGAGTCGCTAAAATCAGATACTCCATTTAGTGAATCATCCCCATCAGTATCTTCCACAACTTCACCAACATCACCTCTAATTGCAGATTTCAACACAATACAAATAAAACACTCCCTCACATTTTCCAACTTCTCAACAGCACTAAACAGTTGCCTATCCTCTGTGAGTGAAGTAAGTCCAGTCCTATCCTTCAAGTACAGATTAAATTCATCCGAATTTAATTGTTTCTTTGCAAACAACCTCATAACCCCAACACCTAACATCTTCACAGGTACATAGTCGTATTTCAAACATTTCACTTCCGGACCTTCTTCAAAATAGACTCCTTCTTCGATATGGCCACCAAGATGGAATGAAATGGTAATACTATCCCCATCTGGTTCTGCAAGAGGCAAATCAAAATAAAAACCATCTCCTTAAAATGAAATCTCCAACCAAAACAGTGCTACAAACAAACCAACAACTACTTTAAACAATCCAACAACCAAGGTGTGTACTCTTCACAAGCTGTCAACCCTAGCTATTACCCGAGGCAAAACAAAGACTTACAAAAAAACACCCAACAATGAGACCAAACACAGGGACCACTTCCTCGTGTCCGATTCGCAGAATACAACTAAACAACATAGGGACCACACTCATTTATTATGCTTCCCGAAACCCTAATGTGCCAACTACCAAACTTCAGAATATTTAAAGCAAACAATGGGCCTATGGAATCTACTTTCCGCACAATCGGACAAAAGGGAATCTAAGTGGGAAGTGTATTAAAGCAATATTCACCATTTTCAAACAATGTTCAACCTTCGACCACAACAAAAAAACAAATTGTACTCACCATAATCGGGAGGCGGATAGTGATTCTCGGACGCGGCTCTCAGCGTCGATCCAAATGTCCCCATTGAAATCCCCAACGTGAATGTCGTTTCTGGTGTCGGGAACGAGGGTTTCTTCTTTACAGTGGTGTGTGCGAGCTTTGGGATGAGAAGAAATGGGTTTCTCCAATAAACCTTGTCCGAATCGATTTTATTTACCACCCAAGTACTCGGGTCATATGTCGGACCCATGTGGAACCTCCAGCTCCACTCTCTTTGACAATGTGGAATCCGAGTTGGCGTAGTCTTGCGTTTAATTGTGGCCATGTCACCTAATCAAATAACATTAGTGGGCTCAGGACTAAGCTGGGCTGGATTAAGAAATGAAGTGGGCCAAAAGTGGTCAAAAATTTGGACAGGACGGATTGGGGATTAAAGTAAAGAAAACGGATTTATTGGGCAATTCTTCCAACAATAATATATAGGTTCTCTCCTAGATATCAAATTGGGTCATGGGTCACTAGGGACCAGTTTTATGCAGCACCGTGCCACGCTCTTTCCGGGAGAACCATGTCGCACTCATTGGGCAAACACGTGTAATAAAAAATGACAATGAAAGAATTTTGTGTACATGCATGCATATTATAAAATATATAAAATAATAATAATAATAATAATAATAACTTAGAATTGAATGGACGAAGTTTGGTTGTATTGCATTTAATAAAAAATGAGAAAGGTACAGTTTGTGTCCAGCCATTATCGCATATATGGGTGTACATGCATGCATATTTTTCTTTATGCCTGTCCCTAAACTTTTTATGTATGTTAATTGTTCTGCAGTCACTGAATTCTTCTTCCTATATGGTCTGATTTTTCTAAAAATTTGTATTATAATTGCTTTTTTCTTTTGTTCATTTGTAGTCGCTTATTTTATTTGTTCTTATTTGAGCAAGAACTAGCATGAAAGTTCCATTTCAGGTATATGATTTTATAAGGCATGTAATCACAAACGACATGATTAATTAATAAATTATTACAGTAAAGCATTATAAATAAACACTAAAATTAATCTCAACTTATAACGAATCAAATTAAAAACTTAATTATCAATAGCTACCTGAAGTAGTGATAATGGCCAAAATTGTCCATTATTTCCAATCCATTTCCGTGTCTGAGACGGACATTTTGATCGTGATTCCATCTTATTTCAATAAGAAAGCAGTTGAATTTGACAGATTAATGCGAGTTTGTAAAAACATTGAGCCGGTAATAAAAAGACACAAAATATGCAATTTTAATTGTATTTGTGTTAGAAAAATCCAAAAACATGAAAAAAAGGAAAAAGAAAAGAAAAAGGAATGAAAAGATGGGCAAAAGAATAAGAGAGCCCACAAAAATCCAAAAAGATGGGAAAAGATTGAAAAATCCCACAACTGAAAATTTGGTTAAGTGATTGAAGCACAATTCGAATTGTGAGCAATTCGAATTAATTCGAATTGCACAACAATTCGAATTGCTAAATAGAGCAAGAAATGGTTAAGTGTTCGAAGGGATGCAGAAGGCTAGTTCGAATTATTCGAGTTCGAATTAATTCGAATTAGGGAATGAAGAGAGAAGAAGCTAATTCGAATTGTTCAAGTTCGAATTAATTCGAATTAGGGAATGAAGAGAGAAGAAACCCAAAGGCAAGAAGAAGAGGCAATTCGAATTGTCCAAGTTCGAATTAATTCGAATTGGCACAAACAATTCGAATTGCCAACAAAGTGCAAGGAGCTAAGCAGAAACCCTCATCCAATTCGAGAAATACCAATTCGAATTATCACAACAATTCGAATTGACTACTGAAGGCTACAACTCCAACTCAAGGAAGGGATCTCACAATTCGAATTAATTCGAATTGGTTGAGATAATTCGAACTTCAGCTGTGGAGCAAGAACACAACATTGGTGGGCCTAGGGTTTTGAAGATTGTCTATAAAAGCAGACCTTCCACAACAGAATCAAGAGATCAAGAATTTTAACCAAAAGGCAGCTTGGGACAAAAAGAACAGCAGGAGGTTCCACACCCCTTAAGGGTTAGGTAAGTAGTTTAGATTAGTTTAGCTTATTTCTCTTGCAAGTATTTTAATCTTTACATGCTGTAATCTTAGTTTAGTATAGAAGCAGTTTGTGTAACCCTTAGAGTAGCCATTTTCCATATGTCTACATGCTTTCTAGTTAGAATAAACCCTACCTTCAAGCTAATGATGGTTTTGGGTTTTTATTTTGCTTTCAAGTGTCAATACAAGGAAAATTTCCAGAAATGGTTTTATTCATTTGTTTTGGCACTCTTTAATGCTTTCCTTAGAAATAAATGCTTAGTGTTTGTTTGTTTCAACTAGGTTACATTTATTATGTCCTAATTGGCATTCAAACTTAATAAATGCATGCTTGTTGGGTTTTTGGCTTGATTTAGTGCCTTAGAGCTTCAAATAAGTGTTCTTAGGTTTTAGATGTTTTTAATGTCTGTGTTAATTTGTGTTTTTATTTTATTCTTCCTGCCTTAATCTCATTTCGTGCTTCCTTAGATAACTTGAGTGTTCTTAGTGTACTCATGTAGTTCTTAGACAACTAGATGTTTTAGGCTCTTTGATCTCTGATTTCTTGTTTGTAGAAATAGGGTTGAATCTGGCCAATACCCACTAGACATGCATTTGTTTATTTCTTGAAAATCTCACTAGGGTGGCTGTGAAATGACACTGATGTGAGATAAGGGATTTAGTAAATCTAAACCCATCATTACAGTACAGTGTTCACCTAACCCATACTTGTGAGAACAAAAATTGTGTTTGAAAATATGTGATTTGAATTGAGGCAATTCGAATTAATTCGAATTGCTAAGGGAAATTCGAATTGCATATCCAAACTATTCTCTTCATGTGGTTTTCAACCAATTCGAATTATGTCATTCGAGTTAATTCGAACTGCTACAATTCGAATTGGGTTAAAAACCACATTGTATCCATTGCCCCACATTCATGCCTTAGTTTATTTTCCATCCTCTACCAATTCGAATTGTTGCAATTCGAATTAATTCGAATTGCTGCACAATTCGAACTCACCCTCCCTTTGAGGTAAATACCTTAGTCAATTTGAGCAAAGAAGGGAACTTCGCCAATTCGAATTGTCCAATTCGAATTAATTCGAATTGGCCAATAATTCGAATTGGGTGATGCTCCAATTTCTAGCAATGATCAATTGAGTAAGTAATACTTCATCCTTCATGCATTCTCAATTCGAATTACCCCAATAATTCGAATTGAACCATCCCTTCTATTTTGAAAACTCCAAAGATATTTTCTTTCATGATTTGTGTAAGTTGCATGGGTGTATTGGGCCTCGGCCCAGTTCATCTGAATTCTATCCATTACACATTTCAACCCTCTAGTGTCTACTTATTGTGTGCTTAACACCCACACAATACCAAAAAATATTTTATTACTTTCCTATTTTCTCTTTCATTGTGTGTATGAACGGATAATGAGAAACACCACAGATTAATGTTTGTGAAAGGTCCCTTCACAGGGATATCGACTAACCCGTCTTCTGTGTGTCAATCATTACCTGTTATTTTGCATGATCTGGTTAGTGGTTGGTGGAAGCTTCGGCGAGCGTTCTCTTCACTAAGAGTTTCGATTAGTCACTCAGCCAATTCCTAATCAGATACAGTTTTAATTTTCTTTATCTTAATTTCTCAACCTGAATTCAAGTTGCAATAGTATCAACTGATGTCGACCAACATCAGTTGAGAAATATTACAGCAAGAAATATGTAGGTTTTTCTTCCATTCACAGACAAAAGAAAACTAAATGACGGCGGTCACCGTTGTTTGGAATTCTTTTTGTCTAAAACCAATCATCTGGGAAAATTGGGGACCGGACAGCAGATGTTTGCAGTCCGGAGAACCCCAACTATCTCTGGCACTCTATTTAGCCAATTTTTCTCTCATCTCAGGCTAATTCACTTTTGTGTATCGCATTCTGTCTAACCCCACCATTATATTTTGGGGTACTTTATTTTCCTTTTCATATACTCGTATGCATGATACTATTATGTAGATGTTGTGGTCATACTATTATTTTGGGGATCCTTCCCCTTGGACATAGAAGCCTTGATATAAATATGATGTTGCATAATAAATTTCCAACAAAAATTCCTTTATAAAATCCGGATCTGAGTAAGGGATGAATTCGACAGTTATGACTAATTCACATTCTACTGGGGGTTGATTTTGAGAGCTTAGAAGCAGAGTCAGCGATTAGGTCTCACCTAGACTGAAAGGATCTGTGTTTTGATTGAGAGTCTAGTACCTGTTTAGGGAATGATTTTCAAATATTCATTTGCTTCTCAAAATTGCTGTGTGTTGGAAATCTGATATTAGATATCGCATTAAGTCAATATCCACTTGGGTGTAGATGAGATGTGATAAATAATACTAGAGGAACAACATATAGGCCTTGGTGAATTTATAAGGTAAGGTCGAGTATTCCTTCGACTACTATCTTCATCTGCCATAGTCTAGAATTGAGTCTTGAGTGAGTACATCCAGAATAGGTTCATTTATGGATCTGTTTCATTTAGTTTGTATCTCATAACTACCCTGATGTTGTAAGCCCTGTGGCTTATTGATATCTGGGGGGTTCTTGATCTGCATCTGGTCACCAAGACCAGGGGCTCTTTTATACTAACGGAAAGAGACGTTTTTAACAATTCCGAGTGATAGATTTAAATGCTTTCTTTACAGCTTTCTTACTGCTTTCCTTTTAAATGCTTTCATAGAGGTCACTCGGAAGAATTAGGGGCTGTCCATCTGTTAAAAGGTTTGAGAGTTATGGAATGGTTCGGGGCTTGATTTGAAACTTTGGGTGTGACATGGGGGAATGATAGCAGTACTTGGCAAGTCAACTAATGATTTGACAGGTGTTGCTCGTCCACCGTAAATGATTAACATACGTTTGCAAGGCATTGCAAAGGGAGTTAAGAGTTTATGGTATCTTAGAAATCGCTATCTTAAGAGCATGTAAACTCTTACTGTAAGTACCTGTCTGTTAAAGGGAACATGGTATAGAGAGCATGAGAGTTAGCTAACTGGAGGATTATCCCAAGCTAAGATCTGTATATAAAAAATGGAAGTTTAATTGTGTTTCATCTGAATCTTGTCCAATCTTTATTATTTCCTCCCTGTCCCTTCTGTCATATTTAACCTGCTTTCTAGATAGTGTAGCATAATTTTATATTGCTTTCGTAGTATAGATTTAATTGCTTTCTTCGATCTAGTTTACTGTGCTTTGTAGAATAATTTTTACTGCTTTCATGATCTGGTTTTATTTATGTTAAGTAGTTGATAGAAACCCTTGCAAAACTTGAAACGAGTAACCGAATGGAAAATCTTAGTAAACGACGTGGGTCCTGCTTCCATCGCACATCCTCCAGTGAACGATCCGGTACTTACTATAAATTACTGCAATTTTTGACCCGTGCGCTTTCGGGAGCACAGTTTCGTGACACGAGTAAATAAAAATAACATTTTGGGAAAATACTCATACAGTGGGAAGATGTTCAAGAATTTCATGGCAGGTATCTTCTTGACATGAAATTAAGAGAAGCATCATGGTGCAGATACCTAGAACTTTCAGGGTGACAGACTGAAGGTCCATCCCGGTTGCACCGTGATACTTGTCAAAAGTTTCATGGCTGGAAGAACCACAGCGCCGTTTGAACCCCACAGGAGTAATAAAAAAGGGAAATCTTAATATATTCTTAAACCCCTTCCCCCAATCATAACTCTTTTCATTTAATAAATCCGAACTTGGAAACTGCATTTTAGACGGTTCTTCACCCCCCCAGCAGCAAAATGAAACTCGGCTTGAGTGCAAAAGTTTCATGGCCGTCACCGGGGACTCTTAAGGCACCATTTGAAATCACAGTCTCCTCCTTAAGCAATAAACCAGTAAAAGGAATTTTCAGAAAATTACTCGTGTCGGCGAAGCTCGTCAAAAGTTTCATGGCGCTGTTGCCGGGGAGGATGCAGCGCCGTTTACTAGGAGAATTACATTCCTGATTTACTCATAGATAGTTCTTGTGTATGTTCTTGAACTATTACTAACCTGGGGGTTGTACAGGTACTGTCAAAAGTTTGATACCAACTGCTTATGCAACGGAGAAGGAGCACATTACCGGAGCTACCGTTCGATCTAGAAATAGAAAGGACCGCTCGCCAACTGAGGGCAGAAGCCAGAAGACGGAAGGAGCAGGAGCGTCGAAGCCGCACTTCACCTGAAACATCAAGCAGCGATCTATCAGATATGGCAGAAAACCAAAACATTCCCCCGATCTTACCCATAGACCAACCACCAAATAACCCTGGTAATGGAGCTGACGGAGGAGTGGTAGAACATCCTAATCGTGCCAACGAAGAGGAGAATCTACCAAATCCTAATCAACAACAATACCAGCAATTCCACCAACAACCACCACCACCAGTGAATCAATTTCACCAAAACCAAAACATACCAAACCAACAATACCAAAACCAAGCTTTCAATCCAGATCAATTTCAGAACAACCCACAAGATCCACATAACTTCCAGCAATTCCCAAATTATCACCAACAGTACCAGAACCAAGCTGAACAAGGAAATCAACAGCAGCAGCAAGCAGCAACAGACTTCATGCAACCAATTGTAGAGCCCTATCTGGATGGACCTGGGAGAGCACATTTTCCTGCACGCAATTTCGAGCTCAAACCGGCACTCATTAATTTGGTGCAAAACAATCAGTTCTGCGGCGCAAATCATGAGGACCCTCATGATCATCTCCAGACCTTCCTGGAGCTCTGCGACACGATAAAAAATCAGGGAGTCTCTCCTGATGCTATAAGGCTAATGTTGTTTCCATTTTCTTTGTATAGTGGTGCCAGGGACTGGTATAAGTCATTGCCTATCAATCTGCGGAGTACTTGGGCAGACTTGGTGAGGAGCTTTTTGCTGAAGTATTTTCCAGAATCAAAGATTGAGGAAGGAAGAGCTAAGATTGGAGATTTTAAAATGAAACCAGACGAATCATTATATGATGCGAAGGAGAGATTCTTGGGCCTCATCAGGCGATGCCCCCAACATGGGTACGCACCATGGGAGCAATTGAGGAAATTCTACGGAGGACTCACCCATCCATGGAGAACAATGTTAGACGCCGCTGGCGGACGGCATTTACTCCACTTGCCTATGGACCAAGCTTGGGAGAAGATTGAGACAATGTCTGTCAACAGATCCATCCTAAACACGGACGATAAGAAGGAGAATCCTCCTAGAAAAGTCTTTGCTGTAAGTGAAGGGAAAACAGATTTTGAAAAACTGCAAGAACAGGTAGCTGCGATACAGCTGAGTCAGGATAAAGGGAAGGGAACGGACACTTCTCAGGCAGGAACCTCATCAGACCAAGTTCAAACACAGCAATCGGGAGTTGTCTGTGGACTGTGTCAGGGACCTCATCCAACTGACACATGTCAACAGATAGCTACCGAAAGCTGTAATTATGCCGGGAACTACCAAAATCGCCATCCCAACCTCTCTTATTCCAACAACAATGCACTTAACGCGCATTTGTTGCAGCCAAACCAGCCCAACCAGTTCCAAAACCCTCAGCAAAACTTCAGACCTCAGAACCAAGGATTCGTCCAGCAAAGAGTGCAGAACTTCCAAAATCAGAATCAGAGTTTCCAACCTCAAATCCAACAAAGGCCTAATCAGAACCAAGGCCAGAATTTCCAGAATTTCCAGCCCCAACCTGATCAGAATCAGCAATATAACCAAAGGCCACCATCTCGTTTGGAGAACCTGATGACTGAATTTATAGCCAACCAGAAGGATATAAATCAGCAACTGCAGTCATCAATCAAGAATGTGGAGACGCAAGTCACCCAATTGGCCAAGGAACTACAGAATAGGGGGAAAGGAACACTTCCGAGCAGTACTGAAGCTAACCCGCAGTGTAAAGCAATCACATTGCGGGGAGGCAAGACTCTGAAAGGAATTGTTGGACATGGAAAAGAAATGGCCGAGGAGGAAAAGGATCTAGTGGAGGGTGAAAAAGGAAGTGAAAGGATCGAAGGAGGAGATGGTATTGAATTGGACAAGGACAAATCAGAAACAGCTATTTCGCAGGCTGAAGCTGCAAAGGGAGCTGAAAAGGGTAGGGTTGAAGGTACAACTTCCTTCTCTTTACCACCAAAAACTAATAATAATAAGTACATGCCAAGGGTGCCATACCCGGCACGTCTTAAAAATAAGGAGCAAGATGAAAAATTTAAAAAGTTTTTACAAAGACTGAAAGCTGTCGAGATCACTATTCCATTGGTCGAAATGATTTCAGAAATGCCCGTCTATGCTAAATTTCTTAAAGAAATGATTTCAGGGAGGAGAAAAGCTGAGCAGGAGGAAGTAGTGATTTTGAACAGTAGCTGCAGTGCCATTATCCAAAGAGTGCTACCGGAGAAGAAGGAAGATCCAGGATGCATTACATTGCCAATCCACATCGGGAAAACTAATGTTGGAAAAGGGTTGTGCGATCTAGGATCGAGCATCAACGTTATGCCACTTGCCATGGTGAAACGTCTTCACTTGGGGACAATTGAACCTGTTACAATGAAGTTACAGCTGGCAGACCGATCAATTACCCATCCAATCGGAATCCTGAAGGACGTAATTGTCAAGACGGGAGGGACTCTCTTTCCCGTCGACTTCATTATTTTGGATATAGAGGAGGACTACGAGATGCCACTGATCTTAGGCCGCCCCTTTCTCTCAACCGGCGGTGCACTTATAGACGCTCGATCAAATCAAATCAAGCTCCGAGTCGGAGAAGAAGAATTGGATTTCAACATGGGAAAGCTGCAGAAGTTCCCGTCTGAGGGATAATGTTCCATTTTTGATGTAATAGATAGTAGGAGTGAGGATGAGAGCATAGACTCTGTGACTGATGAGCCGAGCAAAGTTTCAAAACAGGTACTGAAGCCTGAAGGTGCAGAGCAACCAAGGAGCTGCAACGCTGTCCACTTCGAGGATCCTATCTCTGGGGACCTTGAAGAATTCGATGGAGTTGAGTTCATCCCGGAGGAAGAGGAGAGCACTGCTGAGGAAGAAATGGATCCTGTACTGACACAGGATCCTGAAGGTAAATCTGATCTCTCTCTCCCACTCATTTCTCGCAAACTGCTGCCTTCCGTTGAATGCCCACCAGAGCTTGAACTTAAAATACTTCCGGATCATCTTAAGTACGTTTTTCTCGCTGAACATAAAAGATTACCGGTGATTGTGTCAGCCAAGCTGACACAAGAACAAGAAAAAGCTCTGGTAGACATTCTAAAGAAATATGTACATGCAATCGGATGGACCATTTCTGACATAAAAGGAATAAGCCCCTCTGTTTGCATGCACAGAATTTTAATGGAAGAGGAGTATAAGCCCTCAAGGCAACCACAAAGGCGTCTGAACCCCCATATGCAGGAAGTGGTAAGGAAAGAAGTTATCAAGCTCTTAGATGCTGGTATCATCTATCCTATCTCTGATAGCAAATGGGTTAGCCCAGTGCAGGTCGTGCCGAAACGTGGGGGGATCTGTGTAACGACTAATGAGCAAGGAGAAGAAGTGGCAACGCGTCCAGTGACCGGTTGGAGAGTTTGCATCGATTACCGGAAGCTCAATACCGCTACCAGGAAGGACCATTTCCCCTTGCCATTCATTGATCAGATGCTGGAGAGGTTGGCCGGAAGGGAGTACTACTGCTTTTTGGATGGGTATTCTGGCTATAATCAGATTGTAATAGCTAGCGAGGATCACGACAAGACCACGTTCACATGTCCATATGGAACTTTTGCATACAGGCGCATGCCTTTTGGACTTTGTAATGCGCCTGCCACATTTCAAAGATGCATGATGTCAATTTTCTCAGAATTTATCGAAAAATGCATAGAAGTTTTCATGGACGACTTCTCTGTGTATGGAGATACTTTTGATGAATGCTTGACTAATCTTGCACAAATTTTGAAAAGATGTGAGGACACCAACCTAGTGTTGAACTGGGAGAAGTGCCATTTCATGGTCACCGAAGGAATAGTGTTGGGTCACCGCATCTCGCGCGCAGGTATCGAAGTCGACAGAGCTAAGGTCTCAGTCATCTCAAACCTCCCATTGCCTAATTCTATTAAAGCAGTTAGGAGTTTCTTAGGGCATGCCGGTTTCTACCGGAGATTCATAAAAGACTTTTCTAAAATTGCCAAGCCGCTCACTAACTTGCTTTGTAAAGAAAACCCTTTTGTAATAAATGAAGCGTGTGTTCAAGCCTTTGACACGCTCAAAGAAATGTTGATTTCTGCTCCAATAGTACAACCACCCGATTGGTCAATGCCTTTCGAGGTAATGTGTGATGCAAGTGATCTCGCCGTGGGTGCAGTTCTTGGGCAACATAAGGAAGGGAAGCATTGCGTAATTCATTACGCAAGTCATGCCCTGAATGAGGCCCAAATCAACTACACCACCACGGAGAAGGAGATGTATGCTGTGGTTTTTGCGTTTGACAAATTCAGACAATACCTCGTTGGTACGAAAACCACAGTGTACACAGATCACTCTGCACTGAGATACTTGTTTAGCAAACAAGACGCCAAACCTCGATTAATCAGGTGGGTACTTTTGTTGCAAGAATTCAACATCATAATAAAAGATAGAAAAGGCAGAGACAATGGTGCTGCTGACCATTTGTCTCGACTAGAAAATGATAAAAATGAGCTAGCCGTAAATGAGAATTTTCCGGACGAACAGCTGTTTGCCTTGCATCTTCATGATCAAGCTTGTCCGTGGTTTTCCGATATTGCTAACTTTTTAGCATGCGGAATAACCCCACCATTTCAAAGCAGAGGCCACAAAGCGAGGTTCAACCGAGATGTAGTTAACTACTTCTGGGAAGACCCTTACCTCTTCAAGCATTGTGCAGATTCGATTATCAGGCGATGTGTAACTGAGCACGAGGCTTATCAAATCGCTAAAAAATGCCATGAATCGGAATACGGAGGTCACCATGGCCCCACTCGAACAGCTCATAAGGTACTCGAGTGCGGTTTTTATTGGCCTACCATTTACGAGGATTGCAAAGCGTTTGTTAAAGCTTGCGACAGATGCCAAAGACTAGGGAATATCTCCAAGAGGGATGAGATGCCTCAACAAGGAATTCTCACTCTCGAGATTTTCGATGTATGGGGTATTGACTTCATGGGACCATTTCCGACATCTGATGGGAATCATTACATCTTGGTAGCTGTCGATTACGTTTCCAAGTGGGTTGAGGCTGTTGCACTGCCAACCAATGATGGCAACCAGGTCGTCAAATTTTTGAAAAATAACATTTTCAATAGATTTGGTGTACCCAGGGTGATCATATCAGATGGAGGAACCCATTTTGTTAATAAAGCATTTGCAAATCTCATGAGCAAAAATGGGATTCTCCACAAGATCGGCACGCCTTATCATCCCCAAACCAGTGGTCAGGTCGAGGTCTCTAACCGCGAAATCAAACATATACTCGAGGCCACTGTGGGGACAACTCGCAAAGATTGGTCACGTAAGCTCAATGATGCTTTATGGGCATACCGCACTGCATTCAAGACTCCCATTGGGATGTCTCCTTACAGACTCATCTTCGGAAAAGCCTGTCATTTGCCCGTAGAACTAGAGCATAAGGCTTACTGGGCCGTACGAATGCTCAATTTTGACTCCCGAGTTGCTCAGAGTAAGCGCAAGTTGGACCTCAATGAAATTGAGGAAATACGTACGCAAGCTTATGAAAGCTCGAGGATTTATAAAGAGCGGACCCAGAAGTTACACGATCGTCGTATTAAATCTAAACACTTCTATGTTGGCCAGAATGTCTTGTTATTTAATTCTAGGCTGAAGCTATTCCCCGGAAAGCTTAAATCCAGATGGGAAGGGCCATACGAAGTGATGCACGTGTTTGAAAGTGGAGCTGTCAGGATCCGAACTGACAAGGGAGAGCTGGTGGTGAATGGACACAGACTGAAGGAGTATCTTGGGCAGTTCGACCCCGAAAAAGAAGCTCAGATGACAACAGAACCGGCTTATGTTCAATAAATATTATACATATATTTACTTACTTTTTTTTATTACTTTCTTCATTTATTTTATTGGGACAAAGTATCCAAAAATCAAGTGAACATTTAGAGTACTAAGACTCTAAATGTGAGGATGTTGATATTTGGGGAAAACCTAATACCTTTTCATAATTGTTTTGCAGGAATTCGAGGAACCAACAAAAAGAAAGATAAAGCTTCCAAAAAAAAACCAGGTTCCCGGTTGGGGTAACATTATATTTAATGGAGGTTAATTTTGGAATTTAGAGAAATCTAAAATCCAGAATACATTCATAAAATAAAATTGTTAACCCAAGCTAATTTATGCAAGCAATATGTTTTAGATTCTCATTCGGTGTAGATATGTTTGCTTTTGAATTCATTTAGTTTTTGGAAAAACCCAAAAATTTTCCTAAGTCTTGAATGTGGTATACTTTTCATTTCAAGAAAATTCGAATCAATTCGAATTGCTTGGAACATACCACATAAGACATTTTGCCTTGGAATTTTTTCACTCTCGGATCTGTTAATTCGAGTTATTCTAGCAATTCGAATTAATTCGAATTGCCATGAAAATTCGAATTGGCAACCAAGGCAAACAAATTTTCGGAGTTATATAGGCCAAGTAGTGCAATTTGAATTATAAGGCAACTCGAATTAATTCGAATTGCCTAACTAATTCGAATTGGCAGGCACAAGGCATTTTCCTCAGCAAGTGAGCAATTCGAGTTATTCTCGCAATTCGAATTAATTCGAACTGCTTGAATAATTCGAATTAGCTCATTTCAGCCTTGTGCAAAATTTTGCCCACATTCTCAAGTTCGAATTGTGAGTCAATTCGAATTAATTCGAATTGATCTCAATAATCCGAACCTGCTTGGCTTCTCTGTTTTTCAAGCCAATTCGAATTAATTCGAATTGGCCTGAATAACTCGCATCTCTCACAGGAAGCATCAATTCGAATTAATTCGAATTGATGCAATAATTCGAACTCCCCTTCCAAAATCCTTTATATATCCGTGTTTCCCCCCACTTCCATCACTTTCACTTTTCACATTTCCAAAACACCCGTGTTTTCTCTCTCGCGAACCCTTCCCCCTCGCGAAAACCAGTCTCTTATTTCAAGCTTTCCTCCGGCCAAATCACTCGGAAATGGCTTCTTCGTCGTCTAATCCAAGTGGGAGCAGGGGGTAAGTGCTTCTTTTCCATTTTCGCACTCGGTTTTCGCAGTTTTAGTTTGTCTCTTCGTATTCCTTGCGAAATCGAGGTTGGGGAGGGAATGTGTTCCGTTTTTCATGATGGGGATGGTCGGAATGTGCCCGGAATGTGTTAGGTTGTTCGGGAATAAGGATAAAACCACTAGGGCAGAACCTAAATTTTTTAGGGTTTTTTGTGAAACTGCCATTGATGGAGTCGAGTGTTTCTGTGAAGGGAGATGTTCTTATTTTGAAAATGAGGGTTTCAAAACCTTTAAAGATTTGATTTTTGTTCGTATTGCAGTATTGCTGTGCCATTTGTGTCTTTGTGTGTATTTGTGTTATCTGTGTTTGTGTTTTGCTAATCTGTGAATAGGTTTAACACGGTGGTCATGCTTGGTTCAGCCACTGTGTTGTTTTTCAATAGATAGTTGGTGATGATGACTGAAAATGCATACTGATAATATCTACAAAATTTCATGTTTTTAAAGCATGAGTTTTGTTGGTGACATTAGTACATTACAGTAGTATAGATGGATCAACTGTTCTCGTTTCTGTTAATGTTTGCATGTATAATATTATATGAATACTTTGGCAATAAATGCTTTTGTCGGGTACATGTTGCCCACATTCTGCAAACTCAACTCTAGAAGTTGATTTTTGCACATCCGGGACACATGGTACAGCCGAAACCATGCCAAAATTTTTCCAACACTTTTGGCATGGCATTTATGTGTGAAAAGACAAAATGATAGATTGTTCTTTTTGTTTAAAGTGTTTGATCTTTGTCAATTTGGAACAAGTGGGAAATACTTGTAAGGAATGTTTTGTTTTATTCCTTAAAAAAAAAACCACTTTCCAAAACAAAATCCAAATAGGGGACCACTTACACCCCCAATTTCATTAAATAAACAAGTCAACACCTCTTCATAAAAATCCAAAAATCACCTTTTGTATGTATGCATGTCTAATTTTTATCTTTATTTCTTATCTTTGGTCACGGTCCATTATACATACTAGTAATTGTATGATTTATTGCTTGCATTCGATTTTCATCATTAACCTCTTATCTTCCCTACCTCACATGATTTAAATCACTTTTTAAGTGATAAAAATCAAATTCCTTCGTAGGCTCAATAACCTACGAAATTTTCTCTTTTTGGTCCCTTGACCACCCAAAAACATCTTAGACTATTTATAGTCCAAGAAAAATTCCTAAGGATCCAAGATCCTTATCTCTCTCTTGCTTTTATTATTTTTGCTGAAATAAGAGTTCGATTTATCAATCCAGCTCTATGTTTTTCTTTCTATAAATTCGATTAGAAACCAATTAACTCACATTTAGAGCTTAGCTCAAAATGTGAGGATGTTGACTTTCAACTCGGATCCACTATCAAAAATTTGTTAAAAATAGTTCCAACTCTTTTCTCTCCAGGGATCAATTCATTATAAAATCCCTGATGGAGCTTCCAGAGACAACTCCAGATCTTGCCTTTTTGGAAATCGAAAGGATGAAGAAAGAGGCAGAGGAAAATAGGGTAGCCATAAGGAATGAGTATAACCTACCTATGGACCGCCAGATTGAATGGAGGTTCGAAATGAAGGACCATTGGTGGAATACGATTCCAGAGGAAGAAAGAAATGATAGAGCAACAGGCCTCGAAAGAGACTTTTGCAAACATGTGTGTAACTTCTGGAACCAAGAGTTCGATGAGGCAAGGTATGATCAACGGTTTAATGAGCCGAAAGTTCACTATGAGCGGATGGTTTGGAGGATGAAACGACAAAAGGCGTATTGGAACAGAATGCTTGAAATCCACTTCGGAGACAGGAGAGCTGCAGCCTTTGAGCCAGTCCTCATCCAACCGCCCATTTCTAGGGAAGTGAAAATGCACTATGCTCCCAAGACACCTCCACCATACTTAGTTGCCTCAACTGGTGTACTCTCCATGCCGGAGACCTTCCCATTTACATACAAGAAGGAACTATTCGACAATGGGACCATTTGCGGACCAGAGGAGCAGCTATGGCTGACATTGCATGCAAAAGAGCGTCATACTGAAATGACATTCAACTTCAGGGATTCTCTCCAGGCGGTACTGAACTACGGACAAGCCCACCACACTCCAATGCTGGATTCTATCATTGAGAAAATAAAAACAGCCAGGAAACTGTGGGGGGAATACATGACTGCATGGGGAAAATGGGAAAGAGACATCAGGGAGTCTGTACTAAAACCGGGACTCGTGATACCACCGGGAAAAGTGGAGATTCTACCCGTCTTCCTACCACAAAGGATTCCGGCAGTTGAGCCCCGAGAGGCCACAATGAAGGGAATGCCCAATTTCGAGCTAATGAGAGCTGAATGCATTGCAATGATTCAAAACAGATCATGGGACAGAATGGGACGCAAGAGGAAACAGATCTCAGTCATGGGCAAAAACAAGTGTTTAGAGTATCTCAACATTCCACCAGTCCGAGACTTAGGATATCTAAAAGAGAAAGAGGCAGACATTGTGGACACCTTGTACACGGAAATGAAAAAGAGGTTTCTCGACCTGCTACGTGAAA
Source organism: Hygrophila difformis (assembly GCA_030278955.1). Taxonomy (NCBI): domain Eukaryota; kingdom Viridiplantae; phylum Streptophyta; class Magnoliopsida; order Lamiales; family Acanthaceae; genus Hygrophila; species Hygrophila difformis. The sequence goes on from JAOANR010000011.1 coordinate 37,515,092, forward strand.
TGGATGCAGAAGGTCTGAGGCATTGTCAAGAACACCGGCCTCGTCTGCAGTATAACACGGGATTCCAAGGTGTCCTAGGCAGATATTTCACACTAAAATGGACTGCGCAACTCACAGCCATGTCTGAACCTAAATTCATTCAAAAATTTCTGAAGATCAAAGGACCGGAATTGGGTTTGAATGTTGAGGATGAAGAACAAATCATTGATGACTACGTTGATCCGACCTCCGAGCAATCTGAACCTACCGAACATGAACCCTCTCAAACTGAATCCGAGCTAGAGCCACCTAAAAAGAAAAGAAAACTGATAAGGTTGGCGGATAAAGAAAAGTCTGAAAAGTCTGCTGAGCCTTAGATCAGAATCCAAGAACCTCCGAATCAGCCAACGATCATTCCCCCTGTGCCAAAATTCTATGATGAGCCTCCCAAGCGAAAAGACAGAGGCAAAGATCAAGCCATTGAGCTATCCAAGGAAGAACAACAGCGTAAGGCCCAAGAGCAAGCCGATGCAGAATTGGCAAAGAAGGCTCAGGAAGAAGCTGACGCAGAAGCAGCAAGGATAGCTCAAGAGGAAGCTGAAATAGATAGGAGTGAGGCACAGAGGAAAGCCGAGTACGATGCCCGACAAGCCGAAAGGGCAAGAAGGGAGAAGGAGAAGACTGAGATCGAAATAGAAAAAGAAACGGAGGAATGGAAACAGCAAATGGAAGCTGCAAGGGCCGAGAAAAATCGACTCTGGAAAGAACAAATGGCCAAGGCAGCTGAAGAGGAGGCAAAGAAAGCGGAAGAAGACACCAAGAAGGCAGAAATGGAGGAGAATATCAGAAAAGCCCGAGAGGAAGAGGAGAATAGAAAAGCTGCTGAGAAATTGCAGGCTGAGCTGGAGAAGAAGAAGAAAGCGGACACTGAAACTCAGGTTGAGATCGGGGATGATGATTGTCAGATAATCAGCGGAACCGATATTATTCCTGTTAAAGTGAAAGCTGAGCCAGTAGAATGGGCAAGGAAGAAGGAGGAACAGGTGAAAAGATCAACTGTTCGCATAAATGACGCAAACACGGGTGTTGAGAAAACAATGGAGGCAATGCGGCCCACAGAGGAGATAGAGGAAATGGTGCATGAGGGCAATGTCAGATTTGAAGAATCAAAGAAAAAGTTCGCCGAACTTGCGAATGATCTGCATGACATAACTGCACAAGCTCTAGTGGCAGCCGCTACCCAACCGCAACCCACAATGCAAGAAACAGTAAGAACTGAAGATAGCAGTGGAGGCGAGCAAGCAGAGATGGGCACCATAGAAGACATCTTCAAAGATAAGACATTTCAGCAGATCCTCCATTACGATCTCAATATTCCCATAGAGCAAGGAGATGACACGGAAGAACAATTGGGAAATTTTAACATCGGGAAGGAAGTTGAGGCATCACAACAAGAATACCAGCATGTTGCCGATCCCTATCTTTCCGAGGATTTCCTTAATTCAGTATTCCATGAAGATCTTCGTAATGCACACGAGCAGGGAGCAACTCAAGGAGGTGAAGAAACTGAGTTGAAACAAACTGAGGAGGAGTCACAACCAAATACACAGGCCGAGTCAGAACAGCACGAACAAACTGAACAACGGGAACAACCAAGGGAAAGTTCTGACTCTGATGGAGAACAAGCAGGAACTGAAGGGACCCAAGAATCAACCGGATCAGTGCGATCGGTTGGTTATTGGGTCAACTCAACTTCAAGGGGCAGACTGGGTGTGTCTACAAAGAAGTTCTGAAAATTCCGTATCACAGATGATGCTGACATAATGAGGAGGTTCAACGGGAACGAGCAAAATGCGGGACGATACATGGCACTGAGTGGAGTATTTGTCCCTGATAAAGGGTTCAGTCCAGAATTGATTGATCATCCAATGCTGCGCACATTGAAAGAAAACCACGGATGGACTGAATTCTTTAAGCATCACGCTGAACCCGGGATAGCAGAATTGGTTCGGGAATTCTACTGCAACATCAATGCCACACAAAAGACAAGTTGGGTGCGAGGAGTTAACGTAGACATCTCTGCAGACTACTTGAATAACTTCCTTGGTACACCCAACTGGAGGTCAGAAATCCCGACATCTGAACATTTCGAGAAGGGAGCAAGCAGGGCAGCTGACAGGCAATATCACGACAGCATCACTCGGTCCCTTACTGCTGAAAGCTACACTGGTGAGATCCCCTTCAAAGCAAAGCACCTGAAATTGGAATTTCAACCCTCCTATGACTTCTACATGTCGAAGATCAGGCCAAACCCGCATGCACATGAAACATCTGGTCGAATGTTGAAGGGTTTTGCCAAGATTTGGCATGGACTGAAGATCAATGTGGGGGAGCAGATTTTCCATGTCATGACAACGAAAGTCACAGGCACCAGAGCTGCTGCTTTATGCTATCCCAACCTCATCAGGAGAATCTGTGAAGCCCAAGGAGTAGATCTATCAGATTTCGCAGAGAGTGATCTTATTGATATGAGCCGGCCGATCCCAGTTCCAAAGACAAGGATAACTGAACCAGTCACATACATTATGCCGGAAGAATCAGACGCTCAATCTAGATACACTCCGAGGACACCAACAGCCGGACGCAAGGGTCATAAGAAGAAGGACCGTCCTGAAGCGGTACCTTCAACTGAAGAAGCTGCAGTCGCACCAACAGAACCTGCTCCCACTGCCACTCATCCTGGAACTGATGTCTCCACTCCAAGCTTATCACGAAGACATCCAGTCTGACCCTCGCGCAGAAGTCCTACTGTGTCTCAACACCCAGCTGAATCTCAAACTCTAGAAGCAGTGAGCAGAATGGGAGAGTCAATGATGCAGAGTGTCAAGTCTTTGGCCGATGCCATTGTCTCGACTCACGAAAAACAAATGCAGAAAGAGGAAGAGTTTAGGTTGAAAATGTTTGAGAGAGAAGAGGAGTTCAGGAAGGAAGCCGCCAGGCAGCATCAAGAAAGGACTGAGAATGAGGAGAAGAATAGAAGAATGTTCGAAGCAGTGTTCGCCAGCCAAGCCAGGATGTTTGAAAACCAAGCCGAAATGATGAAGACCATCCTTAGTAAGTTCCCATCACCTCCAGGAGATGCCATCGGATCCTCCACACAGCCCACGGAGAAGAAGGACTAAGTGATCACATTCATGCGAGCTCCATTGTAAACATCATGCATTAGATTTTCCATTCATTCAGTACACTTTCAATCCCCACCATGGAAATCTATTGTAACTGATGTACATTTACTGCTTTCCACAAGAGAATCTCGCCTTGAGTTCTCCATTATTTGAAAAAGATGTGTGACAGTCCAAGATGAATAAGTGACTGTCATGCTAAAAAACAAGCTGTGACATGCTTGCATGTTCACAGTATCTCTTTTTACTGCTTTCAATTAAACAAACCGGCATGAAACAAGCATAAATTTGTCACCTAAATTCACATGTTGAATTTAGGCTAATGACGAAATCTTCAGACTACTAAATTAGGATAAAACAATTAAAAATATGCATGACATAAATTCTTGAAGTTTTGAGCTATAAAAATCCAATGATATGATCACTTGAAAGACTAACAAACTTTCATGTTGAGAATTTGATTGAATGAGTTGTAAGAATTTTTCAAAGGTTAGATTTGAGAATAAATGTATGACATGATCAAACCGTCCCTTGTGAGATCTGAGCCGAGTCATTTTTACTCAATACTTCTTTGATTGTGTGAATCAATTCGATTAAAGGGCACTAGAACTTGCAATTGGGACCGATTCAAGACCATGCCATATTCCCGAAATCGAGCATATGATCGAGGCACTTAGAAAAACCTAAAATTTTGGCTTTCGTTTGAATTCCAAACCCAAAAACATTTTCCCTTTAGGATTAACCACTTTGAGCCTTTAAGCCTAATTTTTCTTTGAAGCCCTCTATATTACTCCTAGCCTTACAAAAAGACCAAGAAAATCAAACCCAAGTGTACATGAGCCATCCCATCAAGGCATTATAATCTTTAATCATCAATTATGTATCAATCGGTATGCTGTAAACCGATTCAAAAAAAAAAAAAAAAAAAAGAAGTTGAGATCTATTCAACAAGAATAAATTGCAAATGACAAAGCAAATTAGACAAAGTCTAATGTCATGCAATGGAAAAAGAAAAACAAAAGAAAGATAGAAATGATGATTATAGATTCTACAAAATGCCAAGTTATGGTGGGATGGTGTCATGTCACTTTTTAGCCCAATAATTCCTTTTCCTACCAAATGTTACAGCCGTATGCCCCGTTACAACCTTGAATAAGACCTCGGGATCTCGGTTTGAGGAAATGAGCAGGTGGCGAGTTGGTCCAATTGCAAGCTTATGGGAGAATTTAATTGAATTTGATCTCGAGCGTTAATGATAAAAGCCAATCTTGAGAGTGAGTGAACTTTCCGATTCTACTATACGTGAGGCTCTGCTTTGATTGATTAATGATTCATGTCATGCCTAAATTCAAGAATTAAGCCAATGTGATTTTCTAACACATATTCAAGAAGAATTAACAATAATGATTGATTTGTGTGATTCACGCAAGTGAGAAGTATCATTCCATTAAACACTGCAACCAAGAGAGTTTAATACTTGTAATTTTGATTGTCTTATCCCAATATAAAAAGAATAAAATTTCTGAGGCCACGCAAATGGATTGAATATGCAGAGTCCAAGCTCCTAGGAGCACTGACTCTGACTGCTCGGGGACGATCAGTATTAAATGTGAGGATGTTGATAATGGCCAAAATTGTCCATTATTTCCAATCCATTTCCGTGTCTGAGACGGACATTTTGATCGTGATTCCATCTTATTTCAATAAGAAAGCAGTTGAATTTGACAGATTAATGCGAGTTTGTAAAAACATTGAGCCGGTAATAAAAAGACACAAAATATGCAATTTTAATTGTATTTGTGTTAGAAAAATCCAAAAACATGAAAAAAAGGAAAAAGAAAAGAAAAAGGAATGAAAAGATGGGCAAAAGAATAAGAGAGCCCACAAAAATCCAAAAAGATGGGAAAAAGATTGAAAAATCCCACAACTGAAAATTTGGTTAAGTGATTGAAGCACAATTCGAATTGTGAGCAATTCGAATTAATTCGAATTGCACAACAATTCGAATTGCTAAATAGAGCAAGAAATGGTTAAGTGTTGGAAGGGATGCAGAAGGCTGGTTCGAATTATTCGAGTTCGAATTAATTCGAATTAGGGAATGAAGAGAGAAGAAGCTAATTCGAATTGTTCAAGTTCGAATTAATTCGAATTAGGGAATGAAGAGAGAAGAAACCCAAAGGCAAGAAGAAGAGGCAATTCGAATTGTCCAAGTTCGAATTAATTCGAATTGGCACAAACAATTCGAATTGCCAACAAAGTGCAAGGAGCCAAGCAGAAACCCTCATCCAATTCGAGAAATACCAATTCGAATTATCACAACAATTCGAATTGACTACTGAAGGCTACAACTCCAACTCAAGGAAGGGATCTCACAATTCGAATTAATTCGAATTGGTTGAGATAATTCGAACTTCAGCTGTGGAGCAAGAACACAACATTGGTGGGCCTAGGGTTTTGAAGATTGTCTATAAAAGCAGACCTTCCACAACAGAATCAAGAGATCAAGAATTTTAACCAAAAGGCAGCTTGGGACAAAAAGAACAGCAGGAGGTTCCACACCCCTTAAGGGTTAGGTAAGTAGTTTAGATTAGTTTAGCTTATTTCTCTTGCAAGTATTTTAATCTTTACATGCTGTAATCTTAGTTTAGTGTAGAAGCAGTTTGTGTAACCCTTAGAGTAGCCATTTTCCATATGTCTACATGCTTTCTAGTTAGAATAAACCCTACCTTCAAGCTAATGATGGTTTTGGGTTTTTATTTTGCTTTCAAGTGTCAATACAAGGAAAATTTCCAGAAATGGTTTTATTCATTTGTTTTGGCACTCTTTAATGCTTTCCTTAGAAATAAATGCTTAGTGTTTGTTTGTTTCAACTAGGTTACATTTATTATGTCCTAATTGACATTCAAACTTAATAAATGCATGCTTGTTGGGTTTTTGGCTTGATTTAGTGCCTTAGAGCTTCAAATAAGTGTTCTTAGGTTTTAGATGTTTTTAATGTCTGTGTTAATTTGTGTTTTTATTTTATTCTTCCTGCCTTAATCTCATTTCGTGCTTCCTTAGATAACTTGAGTGTTCTTAGTGTACTCATGTAGTTCTTAGACAACTAGATGTTTTAGGCTCTTTGATCTCTGATTTCTTGTTTGTAGAAATAGGGTTGAATCTGGCCAATACCCACTAGACATGCATTTGTTTATTTCTTGAAAATCTCACTAGGGTGGCTGTGAAATGACACTGATGTGAGATGAGGGATTTAGTAAATCTAAACCCATCATTACAGTACAGTGTTCACCTAACCCATACTTGTGAGAACAAAAATTGTGTTTGAAAATATGTGATTCGAATTGAGGCAATTCGAATTAATTCGAATTGCTAAGGGAAATTCGAATTGCATATCCAAACTATTCTCTTCATGTGGTTTTCAACCAATTCGAATTATGTCATTCGAGTTAATTCGAACTGCTACAATTCGAATTGGGTTAAAAACCACATTGTATCCATTGCCCCACATTCATGCCTTAGTTTATTTTCCATCCTCTACCAATTCGAATTGTTGCAATTCGAATTAATTCGAATTGCTGCACAATTCGAACTCACCCTCCCTTTGAGGTAAATACCTTAGTCAATTTGAGCAAAGAAGGGAACTTCGCCAATTCGAATTGTCCAATTCGAATTAATTCGAATTGGCCAATAATTCGAATTGGGTGATGCTCCAATTTCTAGCAATGATCAATTGAGTAAGTAATACTTCATCCTTCATGCATTCTCAATTCGAATTACCCCAATAATTCGAATTGAACCATCCCTTCTATTTTGAAAACTCCAAAGATATTTTCTTTCATGATTTGTGTAAGTTGCATGGGTGTATTGGGCCTCGGCCCAGTTCATCTGAATTCTATCCATTACACATTTCAACCCTCTAGTGTCTACTTATTGTGTGCTTAACACCCACACAATACCAAAAAATATTTTATTACTTTCCTATTTTCTCTTTCATTGTGTGTATGAACGGATAATGAGAAACACCACAGATTAATGTTGGTGAAAGGTCCCTTCACAGGGATATCGACTAACCCGTCTTCTGTGTGTCAATCATTACCTGTTATTTTGCATGATCTGGTTAGTGGTTGGTGGAAGCTTTGGCGAGCGTTCTCTTCACTAAGAGTTTCGATTAGTCACTCAGCCAATTCCTAATCAGATACAGTTTTAATTTTCTTTATCTTAATTTCTCAACCTGAATTCAAGTTGCAATAGTATCAACTGATGTCGACCAACATCACTTGAGAAATATTACAGCAAGAAATATGTAGGTTTTTCTTCCATTCACAGACAAAAGAAAACTAAATGACGGCGGTCACCGTTGTTTGGAATTCTTTTTGTCTAAAACCAATCATCTGGGAAAATTGGGGACCGGACAGCAGATGTTTGCAGTCCGGAGAACCCCAACTATCTCTGGCACTCTATTTAGCCAATTTCCTCTCATCTCAGGCTAATTCACTTTTGTGTATCGCATTCTGTCTAACCCCACCATTATATTTTGGGGTACTTTATTTTCCTTTTCATATACTCGTATGCATGATACTATTATGTAGATGTTGTGGTCATACTATTATTTTGGGGATCCTTCCCCTTGGACATAGAAGCCTTGATATAAATCTGATGTTGCATAATAAATTTCCAACAAAAATTCCTTTATAAAATCCGGATCTGAGTAAGGGATGAATTCGACAGTTATGACTAATTCACATTCTACTGGGGGTTGATTTTGAGAGCTTAGAAGCAGAGTCAGCGATTAGGTCTCACCTAGACTGAAAGGATCTGTGTTTTGATTGAGAGTCTAGTACCTGTTTAGGGAATGATTTTCAAATATTCATTTGCTTCTCAAAATTGCTGTGTGTTGGAAATCTGATATTAGATATCGCATTAAGTCAATATCCACTTGGGTGTAGATGAGATGTGATAAATAATACTAGAGGAACAACATATAGGCCTTGGTGAATTTATAAGGTAAGGTCGAGTATTCCTTCGACTACTATCTTCTTCTGCCAAAGTCTAGAATTGAGTCTTGAGTGAGTACATCCGGAATAGGTTCATTTATGGATCTGTTTCATTTAGTTTGTATCTCATAACTACCCAGATGTTGTAAGCCCTGTGGCTTATTGATATCTCGGGGGTTCTTGATCTGCATCTGGTCACCAAGACCAGGGGCTCTTTTATACTAACGGAAAGAGACGTTTTTAACAATTCCGAGTGATAGATTTAAATGCTTTCTTTACAGCTTTCTTACTGCTTTCCTTTTAAATGCTTTCATAGAGGTCACTCGGAAGAATTAGGGGCTGTCCATCTGTTAAAAGGTTTGAGAGTTATGGAATGGTTCGGGGCTTGATTTGAAACTTTGGGTGTGACATGGGGGAATGATAGCAGTACTTGGCAAGTCAACTAATGATTTTATAGGTGTTGCTCGTCCACCGTAAATGATTAACATACGTTTGCAAGGCATTGCAAAGGGAGTTAAGAGTTTATGGTATCTTAGAAATCGCTATCTTAAGAGCATGTAAACTCTTACTGTAAGTACCTGTCTGTTAAAGGGAACATGGTATAGAGAGCATGAGAGTTAGCTAACTGGAGGATTATCCCAAGCTAAGATCTGTGTATAAAAAATGGAAGTTTAATTGTGTTTCATCTGAATCTTGTCCAATCTTTATTATTTCCTCCCTGTCCCTTCTGTCATATTTAACCTGCTCTCTAGATAGTGTAGCATAATTTTATATTGCTTTCGTAGTATAGATTTAATTGCTTTCTTCGATCTAGTTTACTGTGCTCTGTAGAATAATTTTTACTGCTTTCATGATCTGGTTTTATTTATGTTAAGCAGTTGATAGAAACCCTTGCAAAACTTGAAACGAGTAACCGAATGGAAAATCTTAGTAAACGACGTGGGTCCTGCTTCCATCGCACATCCTCCAGTGAATGATCCGGTACTTACTATAAATTACTGCAATTTTTGACCCGTGCGCTTTCGGGAGCACAGTTTCGTGACACGAGTAAATAAAAATAACATTTTGGGAAAATACTCATACAGTGGGAAGATGTTCAAGAATTTCATGGCAGGTATCTTCTTGACATGAAATTAAGAGAAGCATCATAGTGCAGATACCTAGAACTTTCAGGGTGACAGACTGAAGGTCCATCCCGGTTGCACCGTGATACTTGTCAAAAGTTTCATGGCTGGAAGAACCACAGCGCCGTTTGAACCCCACAGGAGTAATAAAAAAGGGAAATCTTAATATATTCTTAAACCCCTTCCCCCAATCATAACTCTTTTCATTTAATAAATCCGAACTTGGAAACTGCATTTTAGACGGTTCTTCACCCCCCCAGCAGCAAAATGAAACTCGGCTTGAGTGCAAAAGTTTCATGGCCGTCACCGGGGACTCTTAAGGCACCATTTGAAATCACAGTCTCCTCCTTAAGCAATAAACCAGTAAAAGGAATTTTCAGAAAATTACTCGTGTCGGCGAAGCTCGTCAAAAGTTTCAAGTAGTATACATAGCTAGCTCAAGTAGTATACATATACGGTGGGATGAGGACTTAGCCCAAGTGGTTAAGTACCTTAACTTCCAACGGAAGGTTGGAGGTTTGATTCTCCACCAGCCCCCTATCCCTCCCTTTTATACCCCTTTGTAATTGTATAACATGGGCTCCCACCACCTCTTTCTCAGGCTTTCGATGGCACATCAAAAAGAAAAAAAAATAATATACATTGGCAACACATCATGGCAAATAAAATCTACGGGAAATGTAAGTTTAATACCCGAAGGCCAAATACATCAAACATTACACCCTCTATACGAAAATACTCCCACTTTGGTACCCACCCCTGAATATTGATTTTTGTTTGAAATTAGAAAATGTGAAAAGATCAAAATACCCTTAAGTGAATTAAAAAACCAAGAAAGAGAGTGAATGGCAGCAGAGTAATTTAACTTGGGGTGTCTTGTCACCCTTCGTAACTCCCAAAACCACCGTGAGTTAACCGGCCTCCTCCACCGCTCCACTAACACCATTAATCCGGCGGTTTTGAGTGGAAAAAAGAGAAGGGAAAAGGGAACTGAAGGGTTTCAAAAGAGGGTTTTGAGCTTTCAAAAGAGGGGTTTGCCGATTTAGGGGTGAAAAATCTTGGAGAGAGCATTTTCATGAGCATCCTTGAGTTTGAAGTCAAAATAGCAAGGGTTTGAAGCTCCACAACCGCGATTTTGGTCGAAAAGGTTGGAGATTGTTTGAAGGTATGCACTACTAACTCGAAACTGAAATGGGTGTTGATTATGGTGTATTCGAGTGTGAGTATTCGAATGACTGTGGTTGTTTTTGTCGTGGATGTGAGTGGAGAGTGCGAAGAAATGGGTGTTGTAAGCTTCAATGCTATCTCGAAACTAAAATGGGTGATGATTGAAACTTTTGATAATTTCTCACATGAGTATTTTTGAATGAATAATGATCCCGGTTTGATTTTATTTAATGAAACCAATTTATGATGATGGAGTTGTGATTAGGGATATATTTATAAGTTGTCACGTTTTTATTACCCGTGTTAAGAAACTGTGGCCCGAAAACGCACGGTGTCAAAAATTACAGTAATTTATAGTAAGACCGGATCGTTTACTGGATGGTGTGCGATAGAAGCAAATCCCACGTCGTTTTATAAGATTTTCCACTCGTACTAGTCAAATCAGTTTGGGGTTTGAAAGCTATCATCTACTTGACATAATTTGAACTAAGCTATGAAAGCAGTTAAAGATATTCTGCAAAGCATATTAAAGCTATTCTAGAAAGCAGATAAATTTATTCTAAGAAAACAATAATATTTAGTCTAAGGAAGCACTTAAAATTATTCTAAGAAAACAGTGAAAATTATGCTACACTGACTATCATTACTCTAGAAAGTAGATTTAAAACATGACAGAAGGGAAAGGAAGAAACGAATAAAGATTGGACAAGATTCAGATGTAACACAATTAAACTTCCATTTTTCTTCTCAGATCTTTGTTTGGGATAATCCTTTCAGTTAGCTAGCCCTCATGCTCCTAAACTATGTTTCCTTTAACAGACATGTACTTACAGTCAAGGTTTGCATTGCTTTTAAGAAAACAAATTCTAAGATACCACAGACGCATAACTACCCTTGCAATGCATTGCTAAGGCATATTACTTATATGTGGTGGACAAGCAACACCTAACAGATCATTAATTGAAATGCCAAGTACTCCCATCATTCCCCCGGTCACACCGAAAGATTCTAATCAACTCTGAACTATTCCATAACTCTCAAACCTAGTAGCAGATAGAACTTCTCTCAATACATCCGAGTGACCTCTATAAAAGCATTTAAAAGAAAGCGATAAAGAAAGCAATAAAGAAAGCATTTAAAATCCTATCACTCGGAAGTTTCAAATGCATCACACTGGTAGTATAAGAGAGCCCCCAATCTGGATGACCGGATGCAGATCAAGAATTCCCGAACAACAGTAAATCGCCCGCAGTGTTACCTACTTCCGGGTGGTTTTGAGATTCAAACTAATGAAAGAAACTAATAAATTAGTTAGTTCTGGATGCATTCACTCCAGACTCAAAAATAGGCTTTGGCAGAAGAGGATAGTAGTTAAAATAATACTCACCCCTATCTTAGAAAATAATCAAGGCCCACATGTTGTTTCTCTAGTATTATCTATCACAGCTTATCTGAATCCAAGTGAACTCTGATTTAATGCGATATCTAATATAAGATTTACCAACATATAGAAATTTTGGAAAATAATAGATATTTGAAAATTATTTCCTATACAGGTACTAAACTCTCAATTAAGAACACAGATCCTCTCAGTCTAGGTGAGACCTAATCACTGACTCTGTTTCTAATTTCCAAAAATCAACCCAAGGTCGGATATGAATTAATCATAACTGTGGAATTTATCCCTTACTCAGATCCGGATTTTATAAATGAACTTTTGTTGGAATTTTATTATGAAACATCTGATTTAAATCAAGACTTCTATGTCCAACGAAAGGATCCCAAAATAATTTTGACCACAATATTTACATAATAGTATCATGCATAAATTTATAGGGAAGTGTAAAATTAAATTAACCCAAAATATGAGGTGGGTTTAGACATAATGTGACATACATAGATGAAATAGCCTTGAGGCTAAAAAGGTGGCAGATTAATTAGGTGGACTGCAAACATCTGCTGTCCAGTTTCCTATTTGCTCAGATGGAATAGGTTTTAGATATCAGAAAGACTTATGTGATGGTGACTGCATCACACAACCCTCTTTTATCTGTGAAAAGATAAACAACCCACATTTTATCTCAACACGGTGTTTCTTGAACAATGTTAGTCGACATTATTCAACATAACCATAATTTGACTTCAGGTCTCAAAATTAAGATAAAAAAATAAAACTATATCCAGATAGTGGTAGGCTGAGCAGCTAATTTCAATCCCCGATGGACCATCCGCCAAGGCTTCCACCTGCCATTATCCAGACCATGCAAGATAACGAGTAGTAATCAATACACAAGCGACGAGCTAAGTTTATCCAGAAGGGATTCTCCGCCAACATTAGTTTATGATATTTCTTACTACTCGTTTCACACAACACGGATAAAGACAAAAATAAAAATAAAATAAAATAAAAGGAAAAATCATCTTGTATGAGAGACATTGGTTTCTCATGCAAGATATGCAAATTAATCCATAAGTGCACTTTTTGGTCTAAATAATCTTTCATTCCATAATTAATCACAGTTCGGATTATATACTCAGATCATAAGAGTTTAATTTATAGAAAAATCTTTTAATGAGAATTGAACAGAATTCCTTGCATCAAATTAATTATTGATCTCAATCATTGCTAATGTTGATCTTTAATTAAGACATAAGGGTCCAATTAATTAAGTGAAGAAAATGGAGAAATGAAAATTCTGGCATGGGGATGCCATTTGCGACGCTAGATAGAAATCACGACGTGATCCTAGGATCACGTCGTGAGGCTAGCGACGTCATAGGTGGGTAAAAATAATTTTAAGGATATTTGGAATAACTGGTGTTACATATGACGCTAACCAAAGTTACGACATGACCCTAGGGCCGCGTTGTGGGTTTGACATCGTACATGCAGGTTTAGAAAATAAGGAAGCTACGACGCTAGGCGAAGAAATTACGACGTGATCCTAGGATCACGTTGTGAGTCTAGCGTCGTAAGTGGTTTTGATTAGAATTGAAGTGTTTGATAAAAAGTAAGAGGACGACGTCAAACATTAAATTACGACATGATCCTAGGATCACGTCATGAGTTTAGCATCGTAAATTGATTTTTGATGAAATTACAAGTTTTTGGGTCTCACGTCGTGAGACTAGAGAAATTACGTCATGACCCTGGGGCCACGATGAAACTTTTGACAATTTCCACACACGAGTATTTTCGAAAGAAAAATAATGAAATAATCCTGGTTTAGGTTTTATTAAATGAAACCAATTTATGATGATGAAGTTGGGATTAAAGATATATTTGTAGGTTGTCACGTTTTTATTACTCGTGTTAAGATGGCCCGAAAGCGCACGGTGTCAAAAATTGCAATAATTTATAGGAAATACCGTATCGTTCACTGGAGGATGTGCGATAGAAGCAGGTCCCACACTGTTTTACTATATTTTTCACTCGTATTGCTCTAATCAATTCAAGGTTTGAATCTATCATCTACTGACAAAATTTAAACTATACTACGAAAGCTGATAAAAGTAGTCTACAAAGCACATTAAAACTGTTCTAGAAAGCAGATAGATCTATGCTAAGAAGCAATTAAAACTAGGTCTAGGAAAGCAGTTAAAACTATTTTATGGAAGCGGCAAATTTATGCTATGCTATATGAAAAACAGATTTAAAAGTAGAAGAAGGGACAGGCAGGAAAGAATAAAATTTGGACAAGATTCAGATAAAGGATAATTAAATTCACATTTTAATACACAGATCTTTGTTTGGATAATCCTGTCAAATAGCTAATTCTCATGCTATCATTACTATGTTCCCTTTAACAGACATGTACTTACAGTATGAGTTTACATGTTCTTAAGACCACAAATTCTAAGATACCACAGACTTATAACTGCCCCGACCATGGTATGTTATTCATCTGTGGTGGACAAGCAACACCTGACAAATCATTAGTTGAAGTGTCAAGTACTGCTATCATTCCCCCATGTCACACCCAAAGATTCTAATCAAGCCTGGACTATCCCATAACTCTAAAACCTAGAAACAGTTTCACCACTCTCAACACATCCGAGTGACCTCTAAGGAAAGCATTTAAAAGAAAGCGGTAAAGAAAGCAATAAAGAAAGCATTTAAAATCCTATCACTCGGAGGTTTTAAAAGCGCTACCCTGGTGGTATGAGAGAGCCCCCAGTCATGATGACCGGATCTGGATCAAGAATTCCCGGCTCTCGGTGAACCTCTCGCAGTGTTCACTTCCTTTAGGTGGTTATGAGATGCAAACTAATGAAAAGAACTAAAGAATTAGTTCGTTCCGGATGCACTCATTAGGACTCAAAAATAGGCTTTGGCAGAGGAGGATAGCAGTTGAAGGAAACTCAACACTATCTTAGAAAATAACCAAGGCCCGAATGCTATTCCTCTAGTATTATCTATCACACCATATTTGAATCCAAGTGGACCCCATCTCAGTGCAATATTTAATATCAGATTTCCAACACTCAGCAATTTTGGAAAATAAAAGATTTGAAAACCATTCCCTAAACAGGTACTAGACTCTCAATAAGAACACAGACCCTTTCAGTCTAGATGAGACCTATTCGCTGACTCTGCTTCTAATTTCCCAAAATTAACCCCTAATCGAATGTGAACTAGTCGTAACTGAAAAATTTATCCCTTACTTAGATCCGGATTTATAAAATGAATTTTTGTTGGAAATTTAACATGCAATACATGTTTTAAAATCAAGACTCCTATGTCCAAGGGAAGGATCCCAAAATAATATTTATAAAATATTAACTTAATAATATCATGCATACAGATATAATGAAGTGTAAAATTAATTAACCCAAAATATAATGGCGGGTTCAGACAGAATGTGGGACACAGAGGTGAAGTAGCCGTGAGGCAAAGTAATGGCAGAATAATCACTGGACTGCAAACATCTGCTATCCAGCTTCCCAATTACTCGGTTGGAATGAATTTAGACAGCAGAAAACCCTATAATGGCAGTGTCGCTACCAGTTGGGCCTCTACTGTCTGTGAATTCAGATAAAAACCTACATGTTCCTTTCTGTAGAAATCATCAGCTGATATTGACAGATATCAGCTGACTCTTAATGTAGACTGGAATTCAGGTTTGGAAATTAAGTTAAAGAAAATAAAATTGTATCCAGATAGGAGTTGGTTGAGTAGCTATTTTACTTCCCGGTGAAGGGACCATTGGCCAAAGCTTCCACCAACCACTATTTGGACCATGCAAAATAACGAGTGATAATTAATACCCAAACCACGAGCTATTTAACTTCCCGGTGAAGGGACCATTCACAAATATTAGTTTGAGATATCTCTTATCATTCATTCCACACATCACGGGAAAGACCAAAAATAGAAGGAAAAAATGCCATGCACGAGAGACATTGGTTTTTCTTACAAGGTTATGGAATTAAATCCATAACCAATGCTTTAAATAATCCTTCATACCATAATTAATTACAGTCCATATTATCTGCTTAAAGTATTAATATTTTATTTATAGAAAATTATTTTAGTGAAAATTGAACAAAGATCCTTTAGTCAAATTAATCATTGATCTTAATTATTGTTAATCTTGATCTCAAATTAAAGACTTAAGGGTTCAATTAATTAATGGCGAGAATTGGAGAAACGTAAAATTTGGCAAGAGAGTGCCATTCATGTCGCAAGACAGAGATTGCATCGTGAACCGTGGGTTCACAACGGGAGGCTCGCGACATGAGGGTGGAAAAAAGGGAAAATAAATTTTGGAAAAATTAGGGTTTCTGTGTCGCTAGACAAGTCCCATGTCGCAAGACGTGGTCTCGCGACATGAGTCTAGTAACACGGGATTTAGAAGTTAGAATTTTTGAAAATTAAAAAGAGAGGGGAATCCTGTCGTGAGACCATAAATTGTGTCGCAAGGCTAGGCTCGCGGCATGGTTCTTGCGATAGGTGGGTTTTAAAATTTTTGCACGGCATGGGTCTCATGTCGCTAGACAAAAATTGTGTTGTGAGACATGGTCCCACGACAGGAGTCTTGCGACATGAGGTTTTCCAGAAATTAATCCAAGTATTTGGTTCCATGTCACTAGACCAAAAATTGTATCGTGAGACGTGGTCTCACGACAGGGAGTCTTGCGACATGGAATTTCTTTAAAATATTTAATGTTTGGCCTCCCTTGTCCCTAGACTTAAAATTGTGTCGTGAGACATGGTCTCATGACAGGGAGTCTTGCGACAGGGAAGTTTTTGAGAATTAATCTAAGGCATAATCTTCATGTCGCGAGACTACAATTATGTCATGAACCTTGGGTTCACGACAGGATTTCTCGCGATACAAGCCTTTCAGAATTAAAAACCAGGGATTTTGGTCCCGTGTCGCTAAACATGAATTGTGTCGTGAACCGTGGGTTCACGACAGGATTGTTTCACGACATAGGGTTTCAAATTAAAGCCAGGTGTCTTGAGACACCCATGTCGCAAGACATGGTCTCGCGACATGAGGCGGTTAGCAACATGGATGTGTTTCAGGACACATGTCAGACAGGAACAGTAGCATGCATTACGCGTGATCTCTACCCTATTTCGGATCAAAAAGCTATTTTAACAAAGAACAAACAAGCAGAATTTAAATCTAACTAAAACATGCTTGAAGAAAAAATAAATCTAACTAAAATCAGTATTTAAATAAGCATAATCCTAATCTAGGGTTTTTTACCACACATTATGTATGAACATAATCCAAAAATAGCAAACAGGATGCAAAATAACAAAAAGGTGATCAAATGATCAAAATAAAAAGAAAGCAGTAATCATCCATGGGTTGTGAGGCCCATTTCATGGTTTTGGGACATAAATCGAGATTAACTTCCCATTTATTGATGGGTTTGATAATACCCATCATTTGGGTATTTCAAACCCTAAAATAGAGTTTTAGAACAAGAAAACATGGGAAGAGTGGCTACCTAACTACTGGAAATAATGGAAAAACCAACATAAAAATTAAGCTAAGCTAAGCTAAACTAGTGCATAAATTAAATAATACAAAAGAAAGAACAAAAACTAAACTAACTACCTAAGAGAAATTCTTCAATCTGCCTTCAAGAGGATGAAATTACTAACTCTTGGCACCTTGGGATCACCAAATATTTATAGAGGTGAAACCCTAGGCCCATGGGCCTTAATCTGAGGCCCATGCATGTCGTAAGGCTCACACACATCACAACATGTCGCGAAACCATGCGGTGTGGCGCGAGACGAAGTGCATTTCGCAAGACTTCACGCCCTGTCGTGAGACTCCGGACCATGTCACAAGACCATGCTTCGCGACACGGGTCTAGCGATATGGGTCTTAATTCTTCAATTTTCCTTCAGTGGGTCTCCTATCGTGAGACTTGTGCCATGTCGCGAGACTACGTCTCGCGACTGGGGTCTAGCGACAGGTTGCTCTGGACTTGTCTTTTTCTTCATTGGCTTCTGTGTCGCAAGACCATGTTTCACGACATGGGATGTGTCTCGTGACAGGGATGCTCCGGACACGGGTTTTCCTGTTCATCCTTCTCATGTCGCAAGACTTCTCCATGTCGCGAGACTATGCTTAGCGACATGGGGTCTGGCCTTGCGACATGCTGGGCCTGATGGGCCGAATTGTGCATTTTTGTGGGCTTTTTCTTCTTTGTGCATTTTTTTCATTTTTGTGGGCTGTTTTATTCTTTTACCCATCATTTTAATTTTTGTGGGCTGTTTAATTTTTTTGCCCATCTTTTTCATTCCTTTTTCTTTTCTTTTTTTTGTCATGTTTTTAGATTTTTCTAACACATAATATAATAAAATTACATATTTTTGTGTTTTTCATACCAGCTTATTATTTTTACATATTTGCATAAATTAGTCCAATTCATCTGCTTTCTTATTTAATATAAGACAGGAATGCGAACAAATGCCCGTTTCAGACACGGAAATGGATTGAAAATAATGGACATTTCTGGCCATTATCAACATCCTCACATTTAATATTAATCATCCCCGAGCAGTCAGAGTCAATGTTCCTTAAAACACGGACTCTGCATATTCAATTCATTTTCTGGCTTCATAAATCACATTCTTTTTGGGTTGGGATAAGACAATCAAAAACTACAAGTGTTAAATTCCCTTGATTGCAGTGTTTAATAAGATGATACTTGCATACTGAATCGGGCCTACAAATCAAACATTATTGTCAACCCTTCATGAATATCATGTTTGAAAGATTCAATCCTTAAAATTTAGAATTAAAGTATGACATGAACATAATCAAAGAATCAGAGCCTCATATATGATAGAATAAGAAAATTCACTCACTCTCAAATGGGTCTAATCATGAACGCTCATAATCAAATTTAATTAAATTATCCCATAAACTTGCAATCAGACGAATTCGCCACCTGCTCATTTCTTCAAATCGAGATCCCGATGTTTTATTCAAGGGTTATAATGGGGCATAGGGTTGTAACATTTGGTATGGAAGGGAATTATTGGCTAAGAAGTGGCAAAAATTTATTCTATCATAACTTGGCATTATTTTTATTTAAAATTTATAATCATCAATATTTCTTTCTTTTTCTTTTGCTTTTCTTTTTCTATTGCATGACATTTAGACTATGTCTAATTGCTTTGTCATTTGCAATTTATTTTTGTTGAATGAAACTCAACATATTTCTTCTTTTTCTGTTTCTTTTTTTTTCTTTTTTTTTCTTCACTTTTTTTTTCAATCAATTTATTGAATCCCGATTTATACATTTTTTATGATCATAAATTTAATGCCTTGATAGAATTCATTCTTGCACACTTGGGTTTGATTTTCTTGGTCTTTTTGTAAGGGTAGGGAAAATATAGTGGGTTTCATTCTTGCACACTTGGGTTTGATCATATGCTCGATTTCGGGAATATGGCATGGTCATGAATCGGTCCCAATTGTAAGTTCTAGTTTACTTTAATCAAAATGATTCACACATCAAATAAAATAATGAATAAAAGTGACTCATGGCTCAGATCTCACAAGGTTGGATTGATTCATGTCATACAATATTCTAAAATTTAATCTAAGATTAATTCCAACAATTTATCCAATCAAGATTTTCAACATGCAGATTTATTACCAAACAAGATGATTATATCATTAAATTTTTATAGCTCAAAACCTTAGAAATTTATTTCATGCATGTCTTCAATTATATGATCTCAATTTAAAAGTTTGAAAATTTAATCATAAGCCTAAATTCAATATGTGAATTTAGGTGCAGATTTATGCATGCTTTTGCTGGTTATTTAATTGAAAGCAGTAAAAGAGGCACTGTTAACATACAAAGTATGTCAACAACATATTTTTGGCCTGACAGTCACTTATTCATCTTGGACTGTCAAACATCTTTTCTCAAAATAAAATTGTTTGGACTGCAAAATTCCTTTTTTGATAGCATTAAATTACATTAGTTACAAGAGATTTCAATGCAGTCAGATTGAACATGCACAATTTGATAGAAATTCTCTTATATGATGTTTACATTTAAGCTCAAATTGATTTGATCAAGAAAACTTATTCTTTCAGGTCCTGTGGCTGAGTAGAAGGACCAGCATCGTCTTTTGGGGGAGGAGGTGGTGTCGGAAGCTGTCGGATCAATGCATTCATCATCAATTCCATCATCTTCCTGTGCCGTTCCTCACTTTCCATCCGTTCTCTGTGATGCCTCTCCTCTCTTTCCAACAGTAGCCGTCTGAATTCCTCTTCTTTTCTCCTTTCTTCAGCTTTTTCCTCTTCTTTCTTCTTATCTCTTTCTTTTCTCTTTCTTCTCTCCTCTTCCTCCCTTCTTGTCTTTCTCTTCTGTCATCTTCTCTTCCCAAAATGATAACATCTGCCAAATGCTTAACACTTTCGGTCATAGTCTTGCTCATAGTGCTCACAATTTCGATCACTTGTGAGTTGGCAGGCTGTTGTGACACATTTTGACTCGGAGGAGGGATCTGCGGAGGTTGAGCTGGAGGTGGAATTGGAATCTGCATTTGCTCTGGCTGAGGCTCTTCTTGAAATGAGGTCGAAGGTCCCGCATTAGCACGGGCTTTTTTTGTTCCCTTCGGGCCCTTAGGTGGCCTTGAAGCTCTTTTCCTTGTTGTTGGTGCTTGCTCACCAGAAATAAATGAGGATTGCACATCGGAGTCGCTTGGCATGTGAGGCAGGGAGTATGTGATCTTTTTCCCGCAGTGGAAGATTGGGCACACGGATGGGAGGGTTCACCTTTACTGGAACATCAGCTGCAAATACATTCAAGTCGACACCCTGATTGACACATATTCTTCTAATCAAGTTTGGGTAGCACAAAACTTGCTTTTCTTCAATCCGGGTTGTCATGACTTCGGGTTGTCATGACTTCAAAAACATGCTTTCCTACTTTCAATTTTAGGCCACGCCATAGCTTCGCGAGTCCCAGTAGGATGTTTCCCGATGTAGTATGTGGGTGCGAGCTGGGTGGATTTTTGACAAATAAAACTCGTCGGTGGGCATGAAGTGTAAATGCAGCAAATCTGAATCAAATGTATGCTCGAGAATAGGTGCCTTTGTCATGCTGTTCGATAGGACATTGTACAATGCAGTCTTCTTTGTTTTCGCTCTTTTATTCAAAATCTCTCCAGGTGGGAACTCATCTCGGATGTCGGGGGTTTCGAAGAATCTGTTCAGCCATTCAGTTGAGATGTCTATATCATGACCCCGGACCCATGTCTTTTTGCTGCTCACATCAATATTGCAGAAGAATTCTCTTGTCAGCTCAACAAAGCCATCTTCTTCGTGATGCAGCATAAAGTTCCACCAATCCTGGTTCGTGTAGAAACTTTCAATAGTGGGATGGACTAGGGCGTCTGGATTGAATCCTTTATTAGGCACAATCATTTTTGACAGCCTAGCATACTTTTCGGCCCCTTCCATCTTTCCATTGAACTTTATCTCCAAGTTTGCATTGTTTATTGTCTTCTTCTCAAACTGCTTAGTCACTCCCATCCTGTGCCTTACAGTATTTTCTTCTCAGAATACAATCGGTCTAACGGACCCGATTGATTCTTCATCTTCACTGCTATGCCAGTCTGTTGCCTCATCTGCTTCTTCTTGGATCGGTTCATTCCACGGTACTGGCTCCTGCTGGCTTTTGCTCCGCCTCAACCTGTTTATTTACATTCTGCATTGTATTGAGTTCAGGGTTTACATGAAGTAAAAAATTAAGTACAGGAAAGTACGGATCAACACTTGTTGATACCTCTTCCTCCTCCCTAATTCTTCTATCTTCAGACTCTCTTAAGATTTGCTTGGTGGAACGTTGGAAAATTGACCCCAAGGCTTCCCTTACTCCTTGCTACTCGGCTTCTAATTCTCTTTCCTCTGACAAATTTGTTGGAGTTTCAGCTACTTGACCCTCAGCTTCCGCCGCCTCCCTTAAGATTTATCTGATGGTTTCTTTTGGTGTTGAGGCCATTAGATGCTCATCAGGTTGCTCTCTTAGCAGATCAGCCAGTGTGTGGGGTCAATTGATGCTACTGATCCTTCCTTATCTTCGTCATGTTCTCCCAAAATCACTCTCCTTCTTCTCTTTGGCTCGGATGGTTGTTCTGGAGCAATAACAGCTTCAATCTTGGTTGTCCCCACTAGTGGTTCAATTATTTGAGCAACTTGAGTCTGGTATCAAGCTGCAGGTTCAGCTCCCTTTTCGATTCAGTCTCAATTTGCTCGTTTAACCTTTTTCTCAACCCCTCTTTGATTCTTTCCTCGGTATGTGCATCGGGTCCCATCCATCCAATCGGTTCTTTCTTGACTTTTAACCCTAATCCTTGCACTTCGCCAGTAATCATCAACTCATCATTTCCTTCATCTTTTCCTTTCTCCTTCTCAACATTCTCGAATTTCCTCGCCTCTAATTCAACCTGCAATTTTCTGCCGGCCTCTCTATCATGCATTTCTTTCCTCTGTCTCTCCTCTTCGGCTCGCGTTTTCTCAATATTTCTTAATATTTTAGCTTCTTCAAAGGCTTTCTTTTTCCTTTCAGCCTCTTTCTTCTCCTCCTCCAATCTGTCCTGCTCATCAGCAATTCTTTCGGCTTCCCTTCTCTCTCTTTCAGCCTCTCGGGCCTTCTTTGCCTCTTGTGCCTGGATTGTGATTGCAGCTAGCCTGTCTTCTTGTTCTTGTATAGCTTTGGCTTTTTCTGCATCTGCTTCGATCTGCGCCAGATTTTTCAACTTTCTTTTTGGTCGCTCCTCGGTCCTCACTGCTTTGCCTCTGTCTTTCATAATAGGGGTTGTTGCAGCGGGTTGTTCAGGCTGCACTGGCTGTTCAGGCTGTTGTGGTTCTTGCATCTGAGCTTCAGTAGCAGTGGGCACTTGAGTCTGAGGGGGAGTGGAGATATATTCATCAATCACAGCATTAGGGTCCTCTTCAGTCTCTTTTTCAAGATTGGGTTCCTTCTCAAAACTGAGTTCTCTTTCAGCATGTCTTAGGAAATCTTCAACAAAACTTCTCAAAGTAATACGCACAAGTTGTGCCTCCCAATCTTCTTTGATCTTTTTGCAGAATTTTTTCCTGATGTTGTGATTGTAATGTAGGATCTTGGTCTTCACTTGTTTATCATTTCCGTACCAGAGCGCTTCCTTGTCCATATCCATCATAACTTCTAAGTAGGAAGTTCGGTACTTTTCCATCATGGCCCCCACCAAGTCCTTTTGGAAATCCTTCAAGTATGACATATCCTGGGCGAAATCATACTTTAGGTACGTTCCAGCCTCTGCTTCTGACATTAGCTGGAACTGCCTATCAGTTTTCTTTAATGGTTTCCACTGCCCTTTATGGATGTCAACTATGAGTTGCTCCCTTAGCACAACAATATGTTCTGGAAGTTCAGATTCCTTTGACGTCCCGAATTTTCCGTACTTTCTGTGTAGAAAAACGGAATCAAATTCATCCTCTGCTGGCATCTCCACTCCTTTGTCCAAATACGATTTCGTAATGCTCATGTTGCCTTTCCCCCACACATAGGTAAGATCATGCCACTGCTGCCTTGCATCCCTTATCATCTTTCCCATTACTGCTAGCAGGGACGTATCCTTTGATTGTTCGAATTTTTCAGCCCTCTTGAGGTTATTATGCAGGTTTTAGCTCAATTCCCTGTGTCGGATGCGGGCTTGCTCGGTTATCCATCTTTGCTCTTCCGGCCCCCTATTCTCAAATAAGCATGGATTTCTCATAAAAGGGAAGGCCCCATGCATCATGGTTACACCTCGGGCTAGAATGTGGCTGACGTCAATCTGTTTTTCAACGAACTGCATTCGGACTTGTGGGTCTATAGGCTGATTCGGGATGATAATATTGAAATCCGCCATGCCGTTATCTCTTGTCCCTCGTTCTACATGCTTGTTCCAAACTGCCATGCGTGTCTTAAATTTGAGCTGAATTCTTTCGTGATTGACCTTGGGGGTTGTTTTTGTGTCATTTGGAGCATGGTCTATCATTCTCTCCCAAAATTTCTTCAGAAAGTGGAAAAATCTCTCTCAATGGATGTTGCAATTGTTGATCGGTCCATTGGTGCTATATTTACATCCCAGCCTGGTGCCAGCTCCAATTTTGCCTAAGTCGTATGGTCCAGAGGCACAAAATATTCTTTCCTTATTGCATCCCTCATCTGTGTGATTGCAATCCGATCCGTAGAAGCCTCTTTGGCCGCTTCATGCAATGTGCAATCAGGCAACAGAATGCCTGATTTTATAACTTTCTCGTTCCTGAAAAATATTGGAAGTATTAAATCCCGATAGTTTTTAGATTTTTATGGAAATATTCAAGTTAAAAATCAACATCCTCACATTTTGAGCTTTGTTCGAAATGTGATTCAATCAATTAATAATTGAATTTATTACAAGGCCTAAATAACCTTATTTACATACTAAAATTTAAACAACACTTATTTTATTAAAAAGTGAGAGGTCATTGGACCCAAAATATTTTTGATTTAGACTATTGAGTCCAAAGATAAAAAATAAAGTGGTCATTGGACCAAAAAACTCTTTTTTAATGGGCCATTGGGCCCAAAAGTTTGATTTCTCATTTTATTAAACAAGGTCGAGAGACTTGTTGAAAATGGAATGAAATGGAAAGAGTGAAATGGACGCTCAAGTCGAGGAATGTGCAATGGAGACGTGGTGAATGGATTTGTTGTTTCCGAATTGCTTGGACTGCTTTGGACACTTAAACATTCATAAAAACTTGCAAACACTATTTTTAATTTTAAATGGGTTGACTTTTTTTTATTTATTGAAAAGTGGGGTGTGAGTGGTCCCATTTTGAATTTTGTAAAAGACAATAGCAGTTTGAGGTGACAAAAATACTGCTTATTCTACTCACACTTTTAGTTCCATTGGGAACAAAATCACCAAGTCAAATATTATTCTATCAACTAGTTTGTATCTTTGTGAAAAGGCTTTTCTCAGAAAAGGGGTTGGTGGTGCAGGGTTGCCACAAACAAACACACAGCAACTTTATCCGTCTAAAATGCACACTAACACAGGGTTGCTAAAACAGAAAAATAGCAATAAATGCTTCACAATGGCATGCATACAACCCAGTAGTCTATACACATTACTCAGAAGAATTTTGCACTAATCTGAATCAAACAACTACCCTATAAACAACATAAGAACATCCTCCCTAAATTTGAATCAACACCACAACATGCTCAATATGAAAGAAAAACGAAACCAGGCAACCAATAACAAAATTAGACTTCAAAAAGGCATCATTCTGTTCATTGATTCACCACATTCTAGATTTCAGTAATTTCAGGATCAAAAGACACCAATACTAAGCAACTTAGCACGCAACAAGATCACTAAACAAGTTACAAGAACACAAATATCCCCAAGAACTCTAAAAACCTAAAGCTCTTAACAATGGTGGTTCTAACCCTAGCCGCCGCCTGTGTTCTCTAGACAGCCCTAAGTTCAGAAAACCTCAAAATGCCCACACATCTTTTGACATTCCCTAACCCTCCAAAGTAAAAAAAAAAAAAAAAAAAAAAAAAAAAAAAAAAAACAACAACAACAACAACAACAACAATACTCCATTCTCCATACCGCATTCAGTCACCATCAAGGTTTCACAGAAATTAGAAAACAGCATGCCCATCACAAAAATGCCAATATCGACTTCTAAAGCGAACAATCGAGACACCAGAGAGGTCTATTTACACATTTTCGCAAGAACTGAACAAACATCCCCAAAATCGCAAGAACAGGGGGTTACTGGTGTGCGAGAATCGAATGGGGAAAATGCTTACCACGGCTCGGCCTTAGAAGACGAGGATGCCATTCGGATTTCTGGAAATCGGGCAGAGCTTCCATTGAAATTGGAAGGAAAATTTTTACAAAGAACACAGTGGTGTTAGTCGTAGGAGGGTTTCTCTGGTTCGAGAGAAATTCAAAATTTTTTCTAAGTGTTCAGAGTGAAGTGGGGAGGAAGAAGGGGAAGGGGTTTTAAAACTGAGGGCCCTGTCGTAAGACCTAACTCATGTCGCGAGACTAGGTCTTGAGATATGAGTGGGGGTATTAGGACAGGGGTCTAGCGATACACTCATGTCGCTAGACTCCTGGAGCCTGTCGCATAATGAGATGGTGGGGCCAGATGAAGGCTGTGTCGCAAAACTCAACCCATGTCGCGAGACATAGTCTTGCGACAGGAAGTTGAGTTTCACGACAGGATATGGACAGGGCTTAGGGACCATGTCGCAAGACCAGGTCTGTGTCGCAAGACTTGGTCTTGCGACACGGACTTTTTCTTAGCGACTGAGGTCCCGGATTGTGAACTGGAGACCCATGTCGCTAGACTGCCTCCCTGTTGTAAGACATGGTCTTGCGACAGAGGAGGGGTTTCACGACAGGATTTTGAATTTTTCCATATTCACACGGACTGGGCCCGAGTGTGGTATTGGGCGTGAATCCGATTTATTAGTTTTGGACTTGAATTAATTCAGTCCAAAACATATAAATCAATTTATTGGGCTGAATATTTACAAAATCCATTTGCATAAAAATAGGTTGGATCAATTTCCACTTATTGCAAAAATTATTCTAGATTTTAAATTTCTTTGAATTCCGGGAATATTTTCTTAAATTCATGGATTTGATCCAACCATAGACCTGATTTTCTACTGATTTTTCTGTTCCTTCTTTTTGGTGGGTTCCGAATTTCTGCAAGGCAGATAAATTAAACAGATTAGATTTTCCTCCAAATATCAACATACTTACATTTAGAGTCTTAGTACTCTAAATGTTTAATTGATTTTTGGATATTTTTTTATTTTAAAATAAGATAAAATAATACATATGTAGATAAAATGAAATTTTTATGATTT
This sequence comes from Hygrophila difformis, assembly GCA_030278955.1. Lineage (NCBI taxonomy): Eukaryota > Viridiplantae > Streptophyta > Magnoliopsida > Lamiales > Acanthaceae > Hygrophila > Hygrophila difformis. The sequence goes on from JAOANR010000011.1 coordinate 37,541,951, forward strand.
TATTGTTGTTTGTTATTCAACCTATGCCGGGTCTGCCACTGATTGGCTCTTTTTTTCGGATCGAACAGTCCGATATACTCCTTCAGCTTGTGTCCATTCACCACCAGATCGCCTTTGTCAGTTCGGATCCTGACTGCGCCGCTTTTAAATACCTCCAGCACTTCATATGGCCCTTCCCATCTGGATCTAAGCTTTCCGGGGAACAGCTTCAACCTAGAATTAAACAATAGAACATTTTGGCCAATATAAAATTGCTTGTTTTTAATCCGGCGATCGTTCAACTTCTGGGTCTGCTCCTTATAAATCCGAGAGCTTTCATACGTTTGCGCTCATATTTCCTCAATTTCAATGAGGTCCAACTTGCGCTTGCTCTGACCAACTTTTGGATCAGGGTTAAGCATTTTAACGGCCCAGTAAGCTTTATGGTCTAGCTCCACGGGCAAATGACAGGCTTTTCCGAAGATAAGTCTGTATGGAGACATCCCAATGGGAGTCTTATATGCAGTGCGATATGCCCATAGAGCGTCACTGAGCTTACGTGCCCAATCCTTACGGGTTCTCCCAACAGTGGCTTCGAGTATATGTTTGATCTCGCGATTTGATACCTCGACTTGACCACTGGTTTGGGGATGAAAAGACGTGCCTATCTTATGGAGGATACCAGTTTTAATCATTAGGTTCTCAAAGGATTTGTTAACAAAATGTGTTCATCCATCAGATATTATCACCCTAGGTATGCCAAATCTATTAAAAATGTTGTTCTTGAGGAACTTGATGACTTGGCTACCATCATTTGTTGGTAATGCGAAAGCCTCGACCCATTTGGACACGTAATCGACACCTACCAAAATGCATTGGTTTCCACCAGATGGTGGAAATGGTCCCATGAAGTCAATGCCCCAAACATCGAAAATCTCAAGAGTGAGAATTCCTTGCTGAGGCATCTCATCCCTCTTGGAAATGTTTCCCAGTCTTTGGCATCTGTCGCAGACTTTAACAAATGTCTTGCAATTCTCATAGATGTGAGGCCAGTAAAATCCACACTCGAGGACCTTGTGGGCCGTTCGAGTAGGACCATGGTGACCTCCATATTCTGATTCATGGCATTTTCTGACAATTTGGTAAGCCTCATGCCCAGTCACACATTGCCTGATTATTGAATCGGCGCAGTGCTTGAAGAAATAAGGTTCTTCTCAGAAGTAATTCAATGCATTCTGGAGGAACCTTCTTCTTTGATAAGCATTCGGGAATTGTGGGTTTATTCCGCATGCTAAAAAGTTAGCAATGTCAGAAAACCATGGACAAGCTTGATCATGCAAGTGCAATGCGAACAACTGTTCATCCGGGAAGTCTTCATTGACCGCTTTCTCATTTTTATCATTTTCTAAGCGAGATAAATGGTCAGCAGCGTCATTGTCTCGCCCTCGCTTATCTTTTATTATGATGTCAAACTCCTGCAGCAATACCACCCACCTGATTAAACGAGGCTTTGCGTCTTGCTTGTTGAACAAGTATCTGAGTGCACTGTGGTCAGTGTACACTATGGTCCTTGTACCAATAAGATATTGTCTGAACTGTCAAATGCAAATACTACAACATACATCTCTTTTTCCGTAGTGGTGTAGTTTATTTGGGCTTCATTTGGGGCGTGACTTGCGTAATGAATTACGCAATGTTTCCCATCCTTATGTTGCCCTAAAACTGCGCCCACTGCAAGACCACTTGCATCACACATCACCTCGAATGGTATTCACCAATCGGGTGGTTGTACAATTGGAGCAGAAGCCAACATCTTTTTGAGCATGTCAAAGGCTTGGACACACGCATCATTTATTATGAAATCATTTTCTTTGCATAATAGGTTAGTGAGCGGCTTGGAAATCTTTGAAAAGTCCTTTATGAACCTCCGGTAAAAACCGGCGTGCCCAAGGAAACTCCTAACCGACTTTACTGAATTCGGAAGAGGGGGATTGGAGATGATGGAAACCTTTGCTGGATCGACTTCTATGCGTGCCTTGGAAATGCGGTGACCTAACACTATGTCCTCAGTGACCATAAAATGGCACTTTTCCCAGTTTAAAACCAAGTTAGTGTCCTCATATCTCTTTAAAATTTTAGCAAGATTGGTCAAACAGTCATCAAATGTATCTCCATATACAGAGAAGTCATCGATGAAGACTTCAATGCATTTTTCGATAAATTCAGAGCATATTGACATCATGCATCTTTGAAAAGTGGCAGGTGCATTGCAAAGACCAAAAGGCATGCGCCTATAAGAAAAATTGCCATAAGGGCAAGTAAAACTAGTTTTTTCGTGGTCTTCGCTAGAAATAACAATCTGATTGTATCCCGAATATCCATCAAGAAAACAATAAAAATCTCTCCCCGCCAACCCCTCTAGCATCTGATCAATAAAAGGCAATGGAAAATGGTCTTTCATGTGGCCTCATTCAGCTTCCGGTAGTCAATGCAGACCCTCCATCCGGTAACTGGCCTCGTTGCGACCTCTTCTCCTTGCTCGTTCTTTGTTATGCACATCCCCCTTGTTTCAGTACGACCTACACTGGGCTAAACCATTTGCTGTCAGATATAGGATAGATTATACTAGCATCTAAGAGTTTGATAACTTCTTTCCTTACCACTTCTTGCATAAGGGGGTTCAAACGCCTTTGGGGTTGACGGGAAGGTTTAAACTCTTCTTCCATTAAAATCTTGTGCATGCAAATAGAAGGGCTTATTCCTTTTATATCAGAAATGGTCCAACCAATTGCATGTACATATTTTTAAGAACGACCACCAGAGCATTTTTCTGCTCTTGAGTGAGCTTAGCCGATACAATTACCGGTAGTTTTTTATGTTCTGCGAGAAACGCATACTTGAGATGATCCGGTAATGTTTTAAGTTCAAGCTATGGTGGACATTCAACGGAAGGGAGCAGTTTGCGAGAAATGGATTGTGAGATATCAGATTTACCTTCAGGGCCTTGCGTCAGTACAAGGTCCTCATCCTCCACTTCGGTGCCATCTTTTCCTTCTATGGTGAAGTCAGTGTCGTTGTACTCTTCAAGGTCCCCAGATTCGGGATCCTCGAATTGTACGGTGCTGCACTGTTCCTTCAGCTCAGCACCAGCAGGCTTCAGTACCTGCTTTAATAGTTTGTCCATCATCATTACATCTCCATAGTCAGAGTCAAGCTCTCCCTCACTGTCTTCCTCATTCCTAACTATTACAGAATTAGATGAACAGAACCCATCACTTGGGTATTTCTGCAGTTGTGCCATGTCGAACATAACTTCCTCTTCATCGACCCGCAGTGCTACTTTCCCAGCTTTTGCATCAATCAGTGCTCCGCCCATTGCGAGGAATGGTCTCCCTAAGATGAATGGCATGTCCAGATCCTCCTCTATGTCTAGTATTACAAAATCTACTGGGAATATTCCCAGTCTTCACTATGATGTCATTGAGGATGCCCACGGGCTTTGTAATGGATCTGTCAGCCAACTGGAGCCTCATTCTGACAGGCTTGATCTTTCCTAACTTTAGGCGATGCACCATTGCTAATGGCATGAAATTGATGCTTGAACCAAGGTCGTAGAGACCTTTTCCTGCTTTGACTTTCCCGAATTGAATGGGTAGCGTGCAGCAACCTGGATCTTCTTGCTTTTCGGGGAGCTTCTGCTGGAAGATAGCACTGTAAGTATCGTTAAGAACTACCAGTTTCTCCTGCTCAATTCTTCTTTTTCCTGAAACTAATTCTTTCAGAAATTTAGCGTATGCTGGCATTTCAGATATCATTTCGATGAGAAGAATAGTTATTTCTACTATTTGTAGCCTTTTCAGAAACTTTTTCAAATTTAAGATCCTGTTCATTATTCTTAAGCCTGGCCGGGTATGGGACCATTGGCATGAACTTTTACTATCAAGTTTTTGGGGTAAAGGGACAGAATTTGTACCTCTACCATTACCATTTTCAATTTCAGCCGTTTCTTTTGCAGCTTCAGTCTGCTGTTCGGCTTCTTTCTGCTCATCATCCGCTTCCTTTCCAACAATATCCTTTCTCCTTTCCTCATCATCTTTCCAAGTCTCCTTTCCTCTTGGCCCAGCCAAAACTTTTCCAGATTTAAGAGTAATTGCCTTGCACTGTGGGTTCTTCTCCGCAGCGCTTGGCAACGTTCCCTTGTCCCTTTTCTGAAGCTCATTAGCCATCTGAGTCACTTGGGTCTCCACATTCCTTATGGAAGCCTGCAGTTGGGAATTGATCTCCTTCTGGATTGTAATGAAATCAGTCATCAAGTTCTCTAGCCTTGATGGTGGCTTTTGAACCTGATTCTGATTTTGGTTTTAGTTCCACTGACCTTGGTTGGGGACAAACTGGGGTTGAAAATTCTGGAAGTTCTGGTTAGGTTGCTGAAAATTTTGGTTCTGAGGGGGTCTTTGCTGGATCTGGGGTTGGAAATTTTGGTTCTGGTTTGGAAAGTTCTGGCCCCTATTCTGGATGAATCCTTGATTCTGTTGTGGGTTGAGTTGATGTGGCTTATTCAACAGATGTGAATTGAGGGCATTGTTGTTTGAGTAGGAGAGGTTTTGGTGTCGGTTTGGAAAGGATCCTGCAAAGTTACAACTCTCAGCTGTAACCTGCTCACATGTGTCGGTTGCGTGAGCACCCTGACACAGTCCGCAGACTGCCTCTGTTTGTTGCCCTTGAGCTGAACTTCCTGCTCCCTGATTTACAGACAATGCAGCCACTTGTTCTTGCAGCTTTTCAAAATCAGATTTTTCTGTTGTACCTACAGCACAAAGTCCACGGGGAGGGGGATCATTAACATTGTCATCATTTAATACAGAACGGTTTACACTCATTGTTTCAATTTTCGCCCATGCTTGGTCCATGGGCATGTGCAACAAATGATGTCCCCTTACTGCATCCAGCATGAGCTTCCAAGCTGGCGTCAGCCCGTTTAGATCTTCCTCAATTGTTCCCACTCCTGAAATCCGTGCTGGGGGCACTTTCTTAGAAGGTTAAGAAATCTTTCTTTTGCGTCATACAAGGATTCTCCAGTTTTGACCTCCCTTCATCGATCTAGGACTCCGGGAAATACTTCATCAGAAAGTTTCTTACAATATCCTCCCAGTTGCTTCTTTGGTTCACCGGCATCGACTTGTACCACGTCTTAGCTCCACTGGACAGTGAGAATGGGAAAAGCATCATCCTGATAGTGTTTTGGGACACTCCCTGGTTCTTAATCGTGTTGTCCAGCTCTAAGAATGTCATGAGATGATCATGAGGATCCTCATGATTTGCCCCTTTGAATGGGTTGTTTTGCACCTGATTGATTAGAGCGGGTTTCAGCTCGAAGTTTTTGGCTGCTATCGGTGCTCTTCCCAGCATATTCAAGTATGGCTCTACTATCGGTTGCATGTAATCAGCAGCAGCTGGCTGCTGATTGTTCCCTTGTCCTCCTGGATACTGTCCTTGCTGGTTGTTGAAGTTCTGGTTGGGATAATAATTCGTCGGGTCATTAGGATCATTTGGGTTTGGTGGATACTGGTTTTGATTATACTGGTTTTGGTTTTGGTACTGCTGGTTTTGGAAGTTGGGATTGTTTTGGAAGTTTTGGTTATTTTGGTTATGTGGAGGAGCCTTGAAGGGTTGATGTTCGATATTTGGTAAGTTCCCACCTCCCTGAATGACTTGAAGAGGGGGATCGTCCAAATTCTCGTTATTAACATCTTCGGGATCCTCATGGATGTTTTGTAGTGGTGGGTTAGGTGGTATGATAGGGGGAATGCCCTGGTTATCTGTCATATCAGAAATATCGCTACTCGTACTCGGAGAAAGTAATGCCTGCCTTTCATGTTCTTTCCTTTGCCTAGCTTGCGCCCTTAGACGTCGAGCAGTACTTTTGATTTCTGAATTAAACGGGATCTCGACGGGTGTTTCCTTCCTTCTCTGCGTAAAACAGCGGTTTTAGTGATTACAGTACCTGTACAATCCCCAGGTAAGAAGTGGTTCGGTGAATATATATATATATTTATATGTATAAGCTAACTAGGAGAAATCTGGAATGTAATTCTCTTAATAAAATGGCGTTGCATCCTCCCTGGCAACGGCGCCATGAAACTTTTGACAATTTTCACACACGAGTATTTTCGAAAGAAAAATATTGAAATGATACTGGTTTAGGTTTTATTAAATGAAACCAATTTATGATGATGGAGTTGGGATTAAAGATATATTTGTAAGTTGTCACGTTTTTATTACTCGTGTTAAGAAACTATGGCCTGAAAGCGCATGGTGTCAAGAATTGCAATAATTTATAGGAAAGACTGGATCGTTCACTGGAGGATGTGCGATAGAAGCAGGTCCCACACCGTTTTACTAGATTTTCCACTCGTATTGCTCTAATCAATTCAAGGTTTGAATCTATCATCTACTGACAGAATTTAATCTATACTACGAAAGCTAATAAAAGTAGTCTACAAAATACATTAAAACTGTTCTAGAAAGCAGATAGATCTATGCTAAGAAGCAATTAAAACTAGGTCTAGGAAAGCAGTTAAAACTATTCTATGGAAGCTCCAAATTTATGCTATGCTATCTAAAAAACAGATTTAAAAGTAGACAGAAGGGACAGGCAGGAAAGAATAAAAATTGGACAAGATTCAGATAAAGCATAATTAAATTCCCATTTTAATAGACAGATCTTTCTTAGGGATAATCCTGTCAGATAGCTAATTCTCATGCTCTCATTACTATGTTCCCTTTAACAGACAGGTACTTACAGTATGAGTTTACATGTTCTTAAGACCACAAATTCTAAGATACCACAGACTAATAACTGCCCCGGCCAGGGTATGTTATTCATCTGTGGTGGACATGCAACAACTGACAAATCATTAGTTGAAGTGTCAAGTACTGCTATCATTCCCTCATGTCATACCCAATGATTCTAATCAAGCCTGAATTATCCCATAACTCTCAAACCTAGAAACAGTTTCACCACTCTCAACACATCCGAGTGACCTCTAAGGAAAGCATTTAAAACAAAGCGGTAAAGAAAGCAATAAAGAAAGCATTTAAAATCCTATCACTCGGAGGTTTTAAAAGCGCTACCCTGGTGGTATGAGAGAGCCCCCAGTCATGATGACCGGATCTGGATCAAGAATTCCCGGCTCTCGGTGAACCTCTCGCAGTGTTCACTTCCTTCTAGGTGGTTATGAGATGCAAACTAATGAAAAGAACTAAAGAATTAGTTCGTTCCGGATGCACTCATTAGGACTCAAAAATAGGCTTTGGCAGAGGAGGATAGCAGTTGAAGGAAACTCAACACTATCTTAGAAAATAACCAAGGCCCGAATGCTATTCCTCTAGTATTATCTATCACACCATATTTGAATCCAAGTGGACCCCATCTCAGTGGAATATTTAATATCAGATTTCCAACACTCAGCAATTTTGGAAAATAAAAGATTTGAAAACCATTCCCTTAACAGGTACTAGACTCTCAATAAGAACACCGACCCTTTCAGTCTAGATGAGTCCTATTCGTTGACTCTGCTTCTAATTTCTCAAAATCAACCCCCAACCGAATGTGAACTAGTCGTAACTGCGGAATTTATCCCTTACTTAGATCCGGATTTTATAGATGAATTTTGGTTGGAAATTTAACATGCAATACCTGTTTTAAAATCAAGACTCCTATGTCCAAGGGAAGGATCCCACCATAATATTGACCAAAATATTTACTTAATAATATCATGCATACAGATATAATGGTGTAAAATTAATTAACCCAAAATATAATGGCGGGTTTAGACAGAATGTGGGACACAGAGGTGAAGTAGCCGTGAGGCAAAGTAATGGCAGAATAATCAGGTGGACTGCAAACATCTGCAATCCAGCTTCCCAATTACTAGGATGGAATGAATTTAGACAGTAGAAAACCCTATAATGGCAGTGTCGCTACCAGTTGGGCCTCTACTGTTTGTGAATTCAGATAAAAACCTACATGTTCCTTTCTGCAGAAATCATCAGCTGATATTGACAGATATCAGCTGACTCTTAATGTAGACTGGAATTCGGGTTTGGAAATTAAGTTAAAGAAAATAAAACTATATCCAGATAGGAGTTGGCTGAGTAGATATTTTACTTCCCGATGAAGGGACCATTCGCCAAAGCTTCCATCAACCACTATTTGGACCATGCAAAATAACGATTGATAATTAATACCCAAACCACGAGCTATTTAACTTCCCGGTGAAGGGACCATTCGCAAACATTAGTTTGAGATATCTCTTATCATTCATTCCGCACATCACGAGAAAGACCAAAAATAGAAGGAAAAAATGCCATGCCCGAGAGACATTGGTTTCTCGTACAAGATTATGAAATTAAATCCATAATTAATGCTTTAAATAATCCTTCATACCATAAGTAATTACAGTCCAGATTATCTGCTTAAAGCATTAATATTTTATTTATAGAAAATTATTTTACTGAAAATTGAACAAAGATCCTTTAGTCAAATTAATCATTGATCTTAATTATTGCTAATCTTGATCTCAAATTAAAGACTTAGGGGTTCAATTAATTAATGGCGAGAATTGGAGAAACATAAAATTTGGCAAGAGAGTCCCATTGATGTCGCAAGACAGAGATTGCATCGTGAACCGTGGGTTCACAACGAGAGGCTCGCGACATGTGGGTGGAAAATAAGGGAAAATAAATTTTGGAAAAATTAGGGTTTCTGTGTCGCTAGACAAGTCCCATGTCGCAAGACGTGGTCTCGCGACATGGGTCTAGTGACACGGGGTTTAGAAGTTAGAATTTTTGGAAATTAAAAAAAGGAGGGGAATCCTGTCGTGAGACCATAAATTGTGTCGCAAGCCTAGGCTTGCGACATGGGTCTTGCGACAGGTGGGGTTTTAAAATTTTTGCACGGCATGGATCTCATGTCGCTAGACAAAAATTGTGTCGTGAGACATGGTCCCACGACAGGAGTCTTGCGACATGAGGTTTTCCAGAAATTAATCCAAGTATTTGGTTCCATGTCACTAGACCAAAAATTGTGTCGTGAGACGTGGTCTCACGACAGGGAGTCCTGCCACATGGAATTTCTATAAAATATTTAAAGTTTTGCCTCCCCTGTGCTAGACTTAAAATTGTGTCGTGAGACATGGTCTCATGACAGGGAGTCTTGCGACAGGGAAGTTTGTGAGAATTAATGTAAGGCATAATCATCATGTTGCGAGACTAGAATTATGTCGTGAACCTTGGATTCACGACAGGATGTCTCGCGACACAAGCCTTTCAGAATCAAAAACAAGGGACTTTGGTCCCATGTCGCTAAACATGAATTGTGTCGTGAACCGTGGGTTCACGACATGATTGTTTCACGACATAGGGTTTCAAATTAAAGCTAAGTGTCTTGAGACACCCATGTCGCAAGACTACCCTCATGTCAGACAGGAACAGTAGCATGCATTACGCATGATCTCTACCCTATTTTGGATCAAAAAACTATTCTAACCAAGAACAAACAAGCAGAATTTAAATCTAACTAAAGCATGCTTGAAGAAAAAATAAATCTAACTAAAAACATAATTTAAATAAGCATAATCCTAATCTAGGTTTTTTGACCACACATAATGTATGAACATAATCCAAAAATAGCAAACAGGATGCAAAATAACAAAAAGGTGATCAAATGATTTGTAACACCCCGGTTTTTGGTCACCCAGGTCGGGGTGTCACCGCCACACCTCCCTAGCAAGACACGGTTTCTCTGAGCTTGCTAAAGAGATGCAAGGCTATGGTTTTTCAGAATTTAAAATATTCAACAGCCCATTCATATATACTTTAAAAATAATACATCGAAGTTGCAGCGGAAAATAATGATTACATATGTATAATGCAGCGGAATTTAAATATAGCCAACACGGCCAGAATACGGGTTAAACAGGCCCGTTAATGCAAGACCTAGTCTAATACAATAATTCAAAATAATATATCTTCCCAAAAATTCCCATGTATGCATATGACGATGCATAATTCTCAACTCTGAAAGAAGAAGGAAAAATATGGTTTGGTCAGCAAAAACTTGCTGAGTAAGTTAACACGTACATGTTTATGAGGTTTCAAAGTCTTTAATTAAATTTAAAGGAAACATGTGCATAATGTAATCTATTCATTTAATAATAATTTAATCGAATAGTTTAAAAGTCATGGATTCCACACGATCTTAAATATAGCTTGCAAAGTAATTAAATAAATTGCCATAAATATAAAAGCACAATTTAATACAGATTTAATTTGGAATTCTCGCAAACTTCTCGTTTGGGGAATCGAACCCGCAAGAAAACAGACAATCGCCCTTGGGGAATCGAACCCGCAAGAATAAATTATACTAGATTATATCGAATAAAAGAGGAAGAGTGAAATCCTGAAATACTCGAGCATTTTCCTTATTTAAATTATGCCTTTAAATTATGTCTTGCGATTATTTTATCATGTTGTAGAACAAATTACACTATGCACATGTTTCCTTTAAACTTTTTTTTTTGAGGATAAAAAAGCTTGTTCTATTAATTATCCAAAGAAAGTGTACAATGGCCGATGGCCTCACCACAATATTCTGACATAATTCATGGAAATCGGGACTCTTCTACTTTAGTCAGAAGTTGACAACGTCTTATCAGATCTTAGGCAGCGAAACCTTATAAGAAAGTAGTGCAGCTTCGTTTGCATTGAGTGCTTAGGTCCTTCGTTGTATTCCACAGAAGCTCCATAGGAGAGTAGCAGCAAACACAGTGTTACTCCACCGCAGCCCACCAGAACAAAGATAGCAATATCCATCATCAATCATTATGTACCAGCAGCAAGAGGCTTTAAGAGCTCCAGGAACTTTCCCTCATCAGTCTTTTTCTAGTACTACACTTTTGATACCCCATTTCACCAGCGCCTTCCAGTAATAGTAGTATCGAGCCGAGAAGAAACTCTTATGACCAGCGTTAGCAATCAGTAGCAAGTTACGCAAGTGATGATCAAAAACACATTCTAAAATCTTACCGATATAACGCATCTCCTCTACCAATTACATCATAGCAAAGTGCATCAAAACAAGTGGACTCGACAGGTGGGAGGGAAACAGGCTTGGAAATATAAGGACCATTTCTAGGTTTCGGGTAATAGGGGGAAATATGACCCAAAACTATGCATTGCACGCAAGCCACATCCTTGGCGGGTTTCGACTGTCCGCTCCATAGTACGCCCCGATCAATCTCAACTTGTACAGTCCACACCCCCTTTGCTGTAAACCACGACCCAAAATTCCTTCCCTTGTTACCACCTCTTGATTCTATCTTTGCTTTCTGTTCTGCCCTTATACCATCTTTTTCCTTTTATTTTTTTTTTTTTCTTTTTTCTTTTTCTTTTTTTTTTTCTTTTCTTTTTTTTTTTTCTTTTTTTTTCCTCCTTGTTTCTATACTTTCCCTTTCTTTTTTTTTTTGGCAGATATCCCAAAAACCATTCACGAGCACAATCGAAAACACCAAAAAGGGGGTAACAACCCCCAGAAATGTTAAAATCTAAATCGTTCCCTATCTCTCAAAATAACTATAACCCACAGCTGCACCACAGGATGGTTTTTGTGGCAATGCATAGTTAGGCCATATCTCCTAGAATCTAACAGGGCTTTAGCAGGTTAAGGCACAAGAATGATTTATCTAGCGGAGCATATGTACAGTGGGGAGGATGTTGAGACTTGCCACAGATTTTTCGTTGGGCTCTACCATGATTTTTCTAAGGCAGAAGGTAAATCGAGGGTGGGTAGCCGATGTTCAAAACAGGGATCTTTCTAAATGTCCTTCTCGTTTCGGATGCATTGCCATGATATAAGGTGGACTCAATGCATTATAAGCAAATTCTAGAATGTTAGATTAATCATCACCTGTGTACGCCACCAATGGCGCAGGATTCGAAACACTTCCCGACTGAGTATTATAGTGAGCTTCGTGAGTTTATTGCATGATTGAGGCGTGTCCAAAACTGTGGCAGTCACCCTTCAGCCTCCTTGATCATCGGTATTACTCACATCTCGGTATCATCCAACTTCAAAAGCAGCACCACTTCAGCAACAGCATTATTCTTCCATTTCTTACAGCGATTGTTCCCATTATCACCATCATCCATGTCCGACTTCTCAATAGCTTCAGTTATCCGAATAATTTTGTTCCACCCTTCAGCGCCCCTCCCTTTTCGAAACTTTTGATCCACCTGCAGAAAGAAAAGAGGGAGGATAGGGGAACATAAAAAAGAAGAATGTAAGTCAGTCAAAAGAATCAGTTTAGTGCTGCCTCCTCTGCTTCACAAACAAAAAACATCATAGAATGTTTTTGCCTCCTCTGCAAAAGCATATCCTCCCTCGCCTCAGCTATCATAGGCATCATCATCTCCACTCTACAGTCTTCAGCCTATGATTCCGGGTGAATCCAAAAAGTGAACATGTTCTTGCATCTGCTACCTCCAGACTCGAAAAAGGGTACTCCAACCTCCACCCGATCTCAAGTACAGGAAAGGGTTACCCCAAACATTTATAGCCACACCTCAAATTTCCCCCCTCTGGACACTCCTAGCTTGGCCCAATAATCCGCAAGACTATTGCGCTCCCTCAGTATGTGTCGCACTTTAACTCCTCCACCTGATTTGATTACCGCCAATATGGACTTCAACAGCTTTTGGAACCTCCACGGAACGAGTTGTGGCTCTTTAAGCCAACGAACTATGTTTGCCGAGTCACACTCAAATATTACTTGTTGTATAGGAAACCCTTGATCACGAATAATTGCCTCGCAAACTCGGTGTACTGCAGTCAACTCCGCCTCCGTAGAGTCCGTGACACCTATGTATTCTGATATAATGTATATGATCTCTCCCTTATCATTTCTAATAACACCCCCAATACCCGCCGGGCCGGGATTTCCAAAGGAGGATCCGTCGGTATTGATCTTCCACCACATCTTTTCCGGGCGCTCCCACACGAGGCCACCTCGGGGAGTCCTTAGGTTCCTTCTATCCATCACAGTCAGGTTTGCGGGGAAGTTTTCGTCCAGCCTATACATCTCAATGTTTACATTGGCCACCCTCGCTTTCCACCACAGACCAACCCTCCATTTGATTTCCTCCACCATCGCTCTGTAATTAACGCTTGCCCCCTGAAAAGCCACCTTATTCCTCCAGCTCCACACGGTCCATATGATTGCCATGCATAACAGCGACCACACCTCCCTTCGGCCTTTTTTAGGATCATACCCCAACCACCACTTTACCAAGGTTATGGCGTTCCCAGGCATTGCCCACATCACGTTAAACCAGGCCACCCCCTCATACCATATTGGACTAACCAATTTACACTCACAGAAGAGGTGATCAATGGTTTCAACTTCAATTTCACAAAAGGGACATCCAGCGTTTGTTACTTGGTAGCAGTTCCGAGCTATAAGCAGTCCTCTGACCGGCAGCGCATTAGAAAGCAACTTCCAAGTTATAAGTTTCACCTTCATAGGACATTTTTGCTTCCAAAGGCCTTTCCAAAAATCCCCATCTCCTGTGTCCCTGCCACCTTCAGATAACTTCCAACACTCCTTAGTAGAATACATCCCGTTACCAACCCTATTCCATCTTACCCTGTCCCCCATTTGCCTGCACAGGGATACCTCACCAATTACTCCCATGAAGTCGTTCCATACCCCTCTCTCCCAATCGAAAGTTGAATGTTCCACACCCAATCGAACCCGTCCCACTGTCCGTACTCCACCAACCTTCCACTCTTATTAACGGCCAAAGTATAGATCCTGGGGAACATTTCCTTAAGCGTTCTACCACCATGGACCCAGCAGTCCATCCAGAAACTTGTCAATTCCCCATTCCCAGCTTGAACAATAAAGCTATCCCCAATCTCAGCAATCCACGGGCTCTCCCAAGCCTTACATATGTTACCCCAAAGGGAACTCCCAGGTGTTGGTTTTGGAACTAGAGATGCATTATTCCCATAATACTTTGCTCTTATTACACTTCTCCACAGAGATTGTTCGCTCCCAAATCTCCATTTCCACTTTAGCAGTAGGGCCTCATTAAATTTCCGAATACTCCAGATATGCAATCCTCCATTTTCCACATGAGAGCACACTTTATCCCAACTAATAGTATGTAATTTCCTATCTACGCCCCACTCATTCCAAAAGAATCGACGTTTAATCTTTTCAAGATGTTCCGCCACCCCTTTAGGCACCTTAAATAGGGACATAAAGTATATCGGTAAGCAGTTTAAAACCGACTTGATCAGACATAGCCTCCCCGCTTGAGACAACATACGCCCCTTCCATCCTGCTAACCTACTTTCCACCTTTTCAATTACCGGCCTCCAAATCTCCTTACTTCCTGATCTACCTCCAATAGGAACCCCTAAGTAATTCAATGGCCACTCACCAACCTGGCAGCCCAACAAAGCAGCAGCTTCTCTAGTAATATTCTCCTCACAGTTGATACCTAGTAGGCAGCTCTTGCCAAAGTTTATTTTTAGGCCCGTCGCCAAAGATAAGCATGTCAAGATCCTCTTTATGGCAATGATCTGATTAAGGTTTCCTTCACAGAACAATACCGTGTCATCTGCATATTGCAAATGAGTAATTTTTTGACCCCCATCACCAGCGGACAGCCCTGTAAGTATTCCCAGATCCGCCGCCTTAACCACCAGGCAGTTAAATACCTCAGCCACAATGATGAACAAGTAGGGGGAGATCGGATCGCCTTGCCTCAGCCCTTTCTGGAGTTTGAAGAATCTCGTAGGTGAACCATTCACTAACACCGCTGCTGAGGCGTTCGACACGCACGCTTCCATCCATTTTATCCATTTTCTGCCAAAACCCATCGCCTCAAGTATGGTAAATAGGGAGTTCCACGATATACTGTCATAGGCTTTTGTGAAGTCGATCTTTACAACGAAACCCTGCTTCCCGGCTGCTCTAGCTGAATGGATTACCTCCGAGGCAACAAGGATCCCATCTAGAATTTGTCTCCCCTTTACAAAGGCCATTTGAGATCCCCCGACCACTTTCTCCACCACCTCCTTTAGCCTCTTTGCAAGAGCCTTGGTAACAATTTTCTGGACACCACCAACTAAGGATATTGGCCTGTAGTCTCCAAACACCTTTGGCGCAGCCACCTTTGGGATTAGTGTTATGAATGAGCCACTGATGTCCTTAGGCAGCCGGCAATCTGATTCAAGCGTCCTAAATACTTCCATGACCTCCTGCTTGATGATTTCCCAATATTTTTTGAAGAAACCCAAGTTGAAGCCGTCTGGACCAGGTGCTTTGTTGCTATCACAACTCCACACTGCCGACTGAACTTCCTCCACAGAGAAATTTTGTTCCAGATAGCATTTATCCTCTTCATCTAATTTGGGCAGCCCGATGTCTTGTATTCCGAACAGCTCCTCCTCATTTTTGGTATACATTCCCTGAAAGTGTAGGAAAGCCAATTCTTTTACTTTCCTCGGATCGTCCACCATAACTCCATCCGCCATGATAGCCCCGATGTGGTTTCTCCTTCTATTGATCGCTGTTACCATGTGAAAAAACCTAGTGTTCGAATCCCCTTCTTTCAGCCACTTAATCCTCGACTTTTGCATCCATCTCCTTTCTTCGGCCAACAAGGCCATTTTAAGACCCCTCCTTTTATCACACCAATTCTGTCTTGCAGCGTCATCTCCCACTCCTTCCTTAAGTTGAGCTTCGAGGTCTTTAATTTCCTCCGTCAGCAACTTAATTCTTTTATCCAGGGCATCCGCCCCGAAGCCTTCCCACTCCCTTATTCTTTTCTTAAGCGCCTTTAGTTTCCCAGACAGCCCACTGCCGCCCCCCGCCCCACTATCCTCCCACAGCTTTCTCACTACCTCATCAAATCCCTTCTCCTCAATCCAATAATTGTAAAACCTAAAAGGTTTGGGGCCCCATGACTCCTCTCTAACCTCAAGTACTACTGGATAATGATCTGATGAAACGTTCTCCCCTCTCACCTGCGTCACTACACCCCTTTGGTTCAACCACCCCGGCGAGATTAGAAACCTATCCAGTCTGCTCCCTGCTTTCCCTCCCCTCCCAAACCACGTGAATTCCCCACCTTCCATAGGTAAGTCAACCAATCCCATCCTATCAATGAATTCCCGAAATTCATTATTAGAACCGTTGTCTTCGCTAACACCAAACCTCTCTCCCTCGAAGCATACTGCGTTGAAGTCGCCGACCACACACCACAATTCACCATTATCGATCTCACAGATGTTTATTAGGTGATTCCACAGCTCAGCTCTCCCCCTTCTATCATTCGGAGCGTGCACACTAATGATATTTACCACCCCCTCCAATCCCCTAATACCACCTTTAATCCATAAATAGGTGTGAGTACCCTCAACCAGATTAAACATACCACAATCCTCATCCCAAACAGCAATCAGACCACCCGAGGACCCATCAGATGGTTGGGCGTAAAACTTGCAACCTTTGGATCCCCACATCCTATAAATTAGTTGTTCCCTAACCTCACTCATCTTTGACTCCTGTATGCACAGTATAGAAGGCTTGACCTTCCTACAGAACCTCATCATAGCCCGCCTCCTCGCACCCCCATTTAAACCCCTCACATTACATGTTACAATCTTCATAACACCATACTATCAAACAATCGACATCTTGGCCCCCGATTTGCCTACTGTCTCTCCAATTCGCGCCTTATTCTGTCAATCACCTCCTCCTTTCCTTTAATCCAATTCAGTCCCAATTTTGAAGCCAAATCGAGAATCTCTTCGGCTTCCGAGAAATCTACCAACTTAACCCCTTCTTTGAATCTATATGTGGTAAATTGGAGTTTCGCGAAACTTTCATCCCCCTCAGATCTCCTGGTAGACCACGCGTTTCGACTCTGGCCACACTTCGATGCCTCCCTTTTCCCTTTTCGCCTTCCCCTACGTTGAACCCTTTTCTTCCTTTCGAGAATCCTGGCCATCGCCTCCTCAGCCTTTCTCAACTCGTCCATGCCCCTGACTCCATTCATGTCACTCTCTCCCGGCCCTTCTCTCGATTTTCCGGACGCCCCCGCACGGTTCTCCCTGTACTCCACTGAAATCTCCCCCATCGTTTCTTCCCTACAACCTCCGAATTCTGAGGACCTCTCCAATTCCACTACCCGATTGTTCCCAACTGCCTTGTCGCCCGGGTTATGAACCACACCCTCCCCTGTGGCCTCCCCATTATTTACAACATCGCTTTCTTGGAAGGCCCTTTGTTCTATGCTTCCACCGTCTAATAGTTCCCCACCCTCTTGAGTTGGCCCAATTTGGATTTTAGCCCCAAGCCCTTTCTCTGCATTGCCTCGGCCCATACCCTCAGATATTCCAAGATTTCCGGCCCAGTTAATAGTACCCCCTTCTTTTTGTGGCCCATCCTTTTCGGGCCCAGCTCTATCCGGATGGCAGACCTTCTCCACCCGCTCAGCAGCCATAACGGCTTCTTGGGAATTTGATCCGCAGGCATCCATCATTACGTTGCATTGAGCCTCCTTTTGGGAAGACTGTTCAGTTTCCCCAGGCGATACCCCAGCACAGTTTTCCGATTCCCCACACCCGTTGCTCCCGGACCTCTCGACTACCCTCGTCATCTCCGACGGATGCCCAGCCGGAGAACCCTCCCTCTGATGCATCTTCCCCTCGCCCGATCTTTCATCGTCCTCCTCTACCACCTTTTCGCAAAAGTTCGCCACTATTCTAATTTTAGCTGTATGTTCACCAGTCATTACTATCACCTCTGTAGGGATAGGGTTTTGTCCATTTAGGGCCACTAACATCCTGGCTCGATCTAACCTTTTCCTTCCTTTTGTGTCCCGATCTACACTTACCACCTTACCCCAACCCTCCACCATCTTTTGGAAATTGTCCTCACTCCATGCATTAAAAGGTATTCCAAACATATATGTCCACACTAACAGCTTTCTTTCCATGGCTCCAGGCGCCCATCTCCGTTTCCATGCTACCAGTGAGATGTCCCTCCGATCTTGGATGAACTCCTCCATCTTTGCGACGTTCGTGAAAACCACCAGCACCATCAGACCCCCACCATATATGACATTCACACAATCTTCATGTTCTTTGTACAACCAATCTTGAAAGTCCACCAAGTCTTCAAAGCTGTTGAGTTCGACCACCACCGAGCGCTGCAGCCACTTCATGTCCTCTTTGACTTCCTCTAGCCTCACTGTTGTCTCTTCCCGATCTATCCCTGTGTTTTCTTTCTTATCTGCTCCCCCTTTGACCACCTCGGCGTATGATCGTTCGTCCCGCCATGCGTCTCTTCCCACAGCCTTTTGTACCTCGACCCATTTATAATTCGCATGGTCATGTCTGCCCAACCACTCCGATCTGAATCTCCCACCTTCGCTTGCTCTGCCACTTCCCCGCTTGGTAGGGTTTGCCCAGTCCGCCCTCAGAGATCTTCCCATCCACTGTTTTCCATTGATCCTTCTAATAACCGCCCAGGCGTCTTCCATGCAGCCAAACCTGAAAAAACCATATCTGTAGCCATTTGCCGGCCAGCTCCTCCTCGGAAAGAACCACTCTTGGATCTTTGCCACCCTATCTATCTCACTAAATAAACCGCGTACATTTGCACCGACATGGATGTTCCCCACAAAAACCCCATACAGTCTTCTTCTCCTCCTGTAGACACCACTGTCAGCAGTACCCTTCTTTTGCATCGGACCTCCCCGCCGGCTCTCCATCGGACACTAGATCCCCAACCGATTAATTAAATGCACCCTAGATCCCCAACCCTAAATTCCTTTAAACTTAAATAATGGCTTTGAAACCCCTTAATCATGTTTGTGTTAACTTACTCAGCACGTAGTGCTGACCAAACCATTTTTATTTCTTTTTCTTCCAGAGTTGAGAATTATGCATCGTCATATGCATACACGGGAAGCTTGGGATGATATATTATATTTGAATTTTTGTATTAGACTAGATCTTGCATGAACGGGCCTGTCTAACCCGTGATTAGGCCATGTTGGCCCTATATTTAAATTCCGCTGCGATACATATATGTAAATATTATTTTTCCACTGCAACTTTGATGTACTATTTTTAAATTGTATAAATTGGCTGTTTAAATGTTTTAAATTCTGAAAAACCATAGCCTTGCATCTCTTTAGCAAGCTCGGAGAAACCGTGTCTTGCTAGGGAGGTGCGGCGGTGACATCCCGACTTGGGTGACCAAAAACCGGGGTGTTACAAAAGCAGTAATCATCCATGGGTTGTGAGACTCATTTCATGGTTTTGGGTCAAAATCGAGATTAACTTCCCATTTATTGATGGGTTTGATAATACCCATCATATGGGTATTTCAAACCCTAAAATAGAGTTTTAGAACAAGAAAACATGGGAAAAGTGGCTACCTAACTACTGGAAATAGAAAAACGAACATAAAAATTAAGCTAAGCTAAGCTAAACTAGTGCATAAATTAAATAATACAAAAGAAAGAACTAAAACTAAACTAACTACCTAAGAGAAATTCTTCAATCTGCCTTCAAGAGGATGAAATTGCTAACTCTTGGCACTTTGGGATAACCACATATTTATAGAGGTGAAACCCTAGGCCCATGAGCCTTGATCTGAGGCCCACGCATGTCGTAAGGCTCACACACATCACAACATATCGCGAAACCACGCGGTGTGGCGCGAGACGAGGCTGCATGTCACAAGACTTCACGCCCTGTCGTGAGACTCTGGACCATGTCGCAAGACCATGCTTCGCGACACGGGTCTAGCGACATGGGTCTTCATTCTTCAATTTTCCTTCAGTGGGTCTCCTGTCGTGAGACTTGTGCCATACGTCTCGCGACAGTGGTCTAGCGACAGGTTGCTCTGGACTTGTCTTTTTCTTCATTGGCTTCTGTGTCGCAAGACACTCCCATGTCGCAAGACCATGTTTCACGACATGGGATGTGTCTCGTGACAGGGATGCTCCACACGGGGTTTTCTGTTCATCCTTCTCATGTTGCAAGACTTCTCCATGTCGCAAGACTATGCTTAGCGACATGGGGCCTGGCCTTGTGACATGCTGGGCCAGATGGGCCGAATTGTGCATTTTTTTGGGCTTTTTCTTCTTTTCCCATCTTTTTCATTTTTGTGGGTTTTTTTATTCTTTTGTCCATCTTTTTCATTTTTGTGGGTTGTTTTATTCTTTTGCCCATCTTTTTCATTCCTTTTTCTTTTCTTTTCTTTTTCTCATATTTTTGTGTTTTTCATACCAGCTTATTATTTTTGCAGATTTGCATAAATCAGTCCAATTCATCTGCTTTCTTATTTAATATAAGACAGGAATGTGATCAAATGCCCGTTTCAGACACGGAAATGGATTGAAATAATGGACATTTCTGGCCATTATCAACGACGTGAGCCATATGACATCAGACAAAAATTTTAGAATGATCTAGAGACTGTTACGACCCTAAACCATTCCTACGACGCCAACTTGGCTAGCTTCGTAGGGCGCATAGCGTCATAATTGTTCCAGAATGCAAATATGGTCAAGTTCATGCAGTACGTGTTACTTACATCCATCTCAAGTTCATTTCACTATCCTACTCGATATGATGGAACTGAAACAGAGTGTAAAATAAACAAAAATGACAACAGAATTTAAATCTAAGCTAATAACACAATAAAAAAGCTAAAGGAACCCTACTTAGGTTTAATACTCACTCAAACATGCATTTTCTTGATCAAAAAAGAGAAAAATGATAACAAGCTAACTATGAACATAATAAAATAACCAAATGGTCAAAAAACAAAAGATAAAGCATTAAGATCCATGGAACATTTTCCATTTCATGATTTTGGTACTCTTTTTATGCTTAACTTCCCATATTATTGAAATGAGTTTGATAATACCCATGATTAGGATATCTCAAACCTTAAAAAGTTTTTAACAAAGCTGTAATGATATGAAAATGGCTACTCTAAAGCAAAAGCATTAAAACAAATAATCTAATTAAAACTAAGCTAATCTAAGCTATAATAAAGAAATTTAAATAATACAAAAAAAACTAAACTAAACTACACTGCCTACAAGCTGAAGAACTGCCTGTTGTCTCCAAGTATGGGAATGTTGTGACATTACTGAACCTGGGAGTCAACACCCGTCTCTTGACGACGTGAACCTCCTACGACGCCAGACGTTGTCTACGACGTGAGCCATGTCTCACGTCGTAAGCCCTTAGTTTGAAAATAAGACTTGTCCTAGCTGAGGAATTACGACGTGAGTCTTCACCTACGACGTGATCCTTATTTACGATGTGAAGCTCGGATCACGTCGTATTCTTCGTTCTTGAGTTCTGTTTCTGCCTCCTACGTCGCGGGACATACGACGCTAGCCACCATGTAACGACGTGAAACAAGCTTAGCATCGTACATGGCTAGCGTCGTGCATGCTGTAAAATTACTCAATTTTGTGGGTTTTTCTATTCTTTTCCCATCTTTTTATTCCATTTTCTTTTCTTTTTTTTTCTCATGTTTTTGGATTTTTCTAACACGTTATGTAATAAAATTACATATTTTTGTGTTTTTCACTACCAGCTTATTATTTTTACAAACATGCATTTATCTTTCCAATTCAACTGCTTTCTTATTTAAATAAGACCGGAATGTGATCGAAATGTCCATATCAGACACGGAAATGGATTGAAAATAATGGACAGTTTTGGCTATTATCAAGGATATTTGGATTTTTTGGAGTGTGAGTATTCGAATGATCTTGATTGTTTTGGTCTGTGGATGTGAGTACATAATGCGAAGAAATAGGTGTTGTATGCTTCCATGCTATCTCGAAACTGAAATGGGTGTTGATATAAGGTGTTTTCAAGTGTGAGTATTCAAATTATGTTGGTTATTTCTGTCTGTGGATGTAAGTACACAGTGCGAATAAATGGGTGTTGTATGCTTGGGCTTTATCATAGATTAAAATATAATACGAGTTTGGGTATGCTCTGCTATGTTATGTTATGTTATTATGTGAAAACTGTAGTATTGTTTGGCAATAGTAACTGTTGGCTCTCATTTGCAGGGGAAATGGCTTCAAAAGAAGAGAAGGGGATTATGGAAGAGGGTGTGGCTGAGAAGAAGGCAAGTATCATCACAGAAGAGCATGGGGACAATAAGAAGGAGAGGGCGAGCGAGTCTTCAGCAACGATAAGAATATATGTTGAGTGTTCTGTTTCAAATTTGTTGTATTTTGGAGCAAAACGTAGGTATAGATTGTTTACCTGATATGTCACTCTTTTAGTAGAAGATGGAGTATTTGAATTCAGTATGTGTTGTACTTGTTTGGTTGACAGGGAAAAACGGGGAAACCTCCGGGAAAAGTAAAAAAAAAAAGAAGGATTGTGATGTCAATTACACGGTGAGCATCAGACCCCGTTGTTCCGTAGGGGTGCTTCAGGATGCAATTAGGAATATTCAACCGAAAGTTACACAGCAGCAATTGCAGGCGGTGAAGACTACGCCATTCCACCACTTCACGAAACTTGAAGCGGCGTACAATAGCAAGACGAGACTGCAATCGCTCGTAGAGCGGTTCGATCCGGTCAGATGCGTATTCATGTTAGGAGAGGGCAGAGCTCTGCCATTTGAAGCATGGGAATATTTAGTTGTCCTAGAGCTGCACGTGAAAGGGATATATGTACTCCCGGACTGTGAGCCGCCGTCGGACTTCAAGCAGAGGTACTTTGGAGGCAGGACGGGGAACCTAAAACGGATGGAGCTTTGGAGCTGTTTGAGCTGTTTGAGAAGTTGGCAGGGACTGATAATGACCTTGATTTTGCAAGGGCATTCGTTTTAGTGGTGTTCAACTGCCTCCTCTTCCCGACGTCCTCACTGTCACTCTCCGAATTCCTTGTCCACCACGTCGATGATTTGAATAGATTGGAGGAGTATACGTGGGGATTGGCATGTCATAGTTTTGTTGTAGATTCAATGCAGAGACACGTGGAGGAGAGTAAAGTTTACATTCATAGATGCACGGCCAGGGTTGTTGTAAGTGTGTAATTTTTCAATTTCTTATGATACACACTTACCTTATCAGTACATGAAAACATACCTAAGTCAGTGAATACCCAACTTATAGGCTCTGAACAACCATGTCATGTTGATTGTGTCTTTGTGCAGGGATAGTTCTATGAACGGTGCCCCCACCTAGCAAATCCGCTTACCGAATACTGCATCCCCCGTTTCACACGCTGGAAGGAGAAGCACGCTCGGCTTGAGGATGCAAGGGCAGATATTAAGAAGCTCCCGGAGCACCACATCTTTGAATTCGCGTTGTCAAAGCGCGATGAGAAATTTACCATTCCTCAGGTCGCCACACCAACCAAGCCTGTGATTCAGGTGAATGAGTGGACTACCAATCAGGTTCCCAGCCGGAAACGAATAAAACGACGAGAGCGCAAGCCAAGTCAGGCAACTGTTGTACTATTGGAATAAACTCTTGTATTGATATACGATTTTGAGTTATATAATTTGGAGAGCAATTATTCTTTTACTGATTGTTTCATAGGCTGCGAAGAAAACACCTATTATTGAGGAGGAAGAAGAATTTGGGAGCGAACAGGGTGGAGATTCAGGGTTCGTTAAAGTTGTTGACAAAGAGGAGGGGGAAAAGAACAGGCAAAAGGATAATGAAGATGATGATGACAATGCTGGAGATTCAGGATTCGTTAAAGATGTTGACAGAGAGGAGAAGGTGTACGACGATGACTAAGGGAGTGACAAATCAGCTGACCTTGCTAAAGTTGTTGGGCAGACTCGAGAATGCGCATTAGACGAGGCAACCACAAAGAGCAGTGCTATGGAATAGGTACGGACAGAGCGTAAGGCGGATGCTGGCAGGGAAACAGCTACACAGCCATCCAAGAAGAGTAAGGTGGAGGATCCGAAAGCAGACCAGGTATGTTATTACAATGGCAGTATGTGTGTTAGTAATGTTCGTGACTGTGGTATACCTTTACTTTCCAGGTCGTTATTGATGTTGAGAAGCATAAGGGCACCGCAGTTCGGGATTATGAGAGTAGGATGCGGAAGAGGTATTTGGGCCCGAGTGACTATGCTGGAAGGATAGTTTGTCTCCTGAACTGAGGGTTCTTTTGGAGAACTTTATCGACGCTTGTGGATCGTTATCATGGTATGCCTTTAATATGATTTTACGCAGCATTGTGTTAAATTTGGAGTGAAGTCTGATATTACTATTGTGCTAGTAGGGTATATCCTAATGCACTAAGGTAGGTATTACTTTTGTCTGGCAGTGAACATGTTTGGTCCAAGGGCATATATGCCATCGTTCCTTCCAGGATGTTGATGTGTCTATTCGATGACGCCCTCAACAATGATTTAGTGGGGAGCTACATTACAATCATATGCGATGATCGTTTCAAGTCTTTGAATGGAATATGGAACAGGATGTGGGGCATTTCACCCTACACGACGGTGAGCAAATCTCCACTTTTTATTTGAAAATATGACAGCATATATATTATTTTGCGTAGATATGAGTATATGTATTGTTTCTTCAACAGGCATTGGTATTATGCCTTACTACTCGAAAGTCTAAAGGGAAGGAACTGACAGAGGCTCAGTACGAGGATGTATATGAGGACCTGTGGGACTCATCTAAGAAGGAATTGGACGATGCTAGACGGTTAATCGAGTCGGGAGTGTGTTACATCATGTTGCCCGTAACCACAGAGTTCCATTGGTTTCTGCTCATTCTGGACATGAGGCACAAATGGATTTATATGTACAATTCACTATGGCGCTCGAAGTATACCACCCCATCCGTAAATTGATTCGTATAACTCAAGTATATTGAACACTATTGATATTCGTTTATTTGGGTATTCTCGGTAACAGTAAGGTGTTCTTATTTATGTTAACTTTATGACAGGCTAACTTCTTTAAATGGTGGCTGGCGGGTTTTGGGATTAGGATGGAAGATACTTTGGTGCTCAAAGATAACTGTAGGTAGCCGGTTAACCTGACTGCTGGTCCTACATTGGATTGCGGGGTCCATGTCATGTGGTGGGCAGAGGCCTTTCTCCGAGACACGGACGAGTTTTGGGCCACCGAAATGACAGAGGACATGAAAGCATATCGAGCATTGGTGGCCCTGAGAATCCTCGTGGATGCAACTGGTAGAGATGCAGCAATCTTTGCTCCAAAAACTGTTCATGGTCCGAAGCCACCACAGTCTGCTGATCGTGATATCACAATATCTGAAGCGCAATACCCAGGTGTGCCTGTCAATGATGATGACCAGAAGTCCCCAGACCTTATGTCCCCAAGTCAGCATGTCTCGGCTGTGAAAACTGAAGTGGATGAAGATACGAAAGTGCAGGCTGAAGATGCTCATGATCCATCGTCATAAGTGGAGAAGCCTTCCATTGCCGAGTCTCCCGGTGCCAAGTCTGATGATCCCAATGCTCCCATTGGCAAGACAAATAATGATGCGAAAGAAGATCCAAGTCCTCGACCAATGCATCTCCAACAACTAAGTTACAGGCTGCAGAGTCCCTAACTCCTCAGGTTCCGGCAACCGAGGCATTGAACAGCAATAATGAACCTCGCGAAGAGGAGCACCCAGGTTCACCTAGACTTTCTAAGCAGTAAAATCATCAAGTTTAATTGTGTTTGGATGTGTGTAAGGTTGACAAAACATACTTGCTGGTCTCTTTTGGATGTCCTTTTCGTTGTGGTCAGGTTGGATTTGACGGAACAATTTGGTTTTGTTTGATGTGCCCTGTTTCATTTTGGATGGTATTATGCCATATGTGTTTGTGTATTGCCTCAGCATTTACAAGTGTGTTACTATCCAGAATTCATTCATTTACAGAAATGCAATAGATACAAAACAGGGATGATTACAATGTACCATGGCCGGATCATAAAAAACCTATAATAATGAATTCATTACCTCCGGATCATAAAAAACCTGTAATAATGAATTCATTACCTCCCTAACAATAATCCTAGAATAAAAATGATTAGAAATCCAAAAATTACCTTCCAAACTATAATCTCAGTACTTCTTGTCGATTCTACTGCTTGACGTTGGACCAAAGGAGAAGACACTTCACTGAATTCTTCGAACTCGATATGCACGGAACTTGCATTGAAATCTCCATATGAGACATTACCAATGGGAGGTTGGACGGGGGCACCGCTCGGTGTCCAAGTTGCGCCACATGGGTACACCCAACGGAAATAGTTACAAGTGCGGAAACTATAGTGTTGCCTCCCGAAATTCGCCTTGGCCAGTGACTCCACCACGTATATAGACAGCTTCATTCCAAAATTTCAATACGGTGCAGGGTCGTACCGGAGGTCCATCCTCTGAGGGTCTTGCCTTCGTTGCTCCATATGACCAAAATACACACCTAAAGAGACGACGGGAGGTGTCACACACTTCATACCCTACTTTCGTGGAATCTTAGTGAAGAGGGGGTGCAATGCATTTGGGTGGTGCAATAAAAAAGGTTGGGGTGAAATGTTCACATGTAGAGAAAAATTGGTCAATAAACAATAAGCTGGTCAATGTGTAGTCTGTGAAGTCGAGTACTATTCACATTTCAGTGTTGTATCTAAACCGCAGATTTAGATACTAAATATGTGTATGTGTATTGTACTCTTTTATGGTGTTAAGTACAAATTTTTGAACTCCATTTCTAGCCCGATTAATGATGTAGGAAGCATAAGCATTCAACATCATACGTAAAAATGTACATTTGTGTATATTGCTAGATTAAGCCATAATAGGTTATACTCTTAACTGAAGTCTTGATATAGGGAGCAATGTGTATTATAGAATTCAGTGGACAGTGGCATGGTGTTTTAAACAACATCTTAAGTGTGTTCCATTTGGGTTTGAAACGGTGAATGTGTCCAACTATAGTGTATAACTAAGAAATTGTGCATCATTGGAATGGTGCACATAATCCAATCTAACGCGAGTTAGCTAACTCAGGTATTGAAATGCACAAATATAGTACTCTCCTTGCATTTCTTTGTTACTATCTCGTATTGGTTGGATGTGTTTGAATTCATCAAGTATGTCTCGCATTGATGTGACTGCAATCTCATTCTCACACGCAATGTCATAAAAAGTATTGATTTGACAGTGTAGAAGGTTACTTTTCCGAATTCCAACATAGACTTTACTTATTTTATTATTGTTTGCCCTTTCGCGATTCAGTGTCCAAGAAAGGTGTGATGTGACGCGCTATGCCCATTATCTATGCTCATTATCCATTCGTCACTGATTCTTAGTTTATACCCAACTAACTTAGAATTATAACACAGTTACACATTCACCAGTAGCTCACCCATGCCCCATTCATAACACCATTGATACCAAGAGTGTTGAAGATGAATGAAATTTAAGTCAAGTGTTGGAATGACTATGTATAGTATTCTCCTTCAAATGGTATGTTATTTCCTGCAGTAAGTGTGGTTCTTACAGTTGATGCCCATGCAAAGCCTATGTGGGGTCCGGAAAATGTCCTATCTCGCAGTATGAACTGACAGCAAGTGTACTCATACACGCAATCTCAGGAAAAATGTATGATTTGACCACAATGATGATTAATTTTTTGAAATTCAAATTTCAAATCATTACTTCTTTTTTTTTTGCTCCAACCTTCCATATGCCCATTATCTATGCATCACTGATTCTTGGTTCATACTCAACCAACTTAGAATTATAACACATTTACGCCGTCACCAATATCTCACCCATGCCCCATTCATAACAGCATCGATACCAAGAGCGTATTGTACATGAATGAAAGTTAAGTGAAGTGTTCGAATGACTTTGTATAGTATCAGTTTTCACATGGTATGTTATTTTCTGCAGTAAGTGTGGTTCTTACAGTTCATGCCCATGCCAAGCCTATGTGGGGTCCGGAATATGTCCCATATCGCATCATGAAGTGAAAGCAAGTGTACTCATACATGCAACCTCAGGAAAAAGGTGTGATTTGACCACAATGATGATTATTTTTTGCAAATTCAAATTTGTTATCATTACGTTTTTTTTTTTTTTTGCTACAACCCTTCGGTGTGCTATGTGTCTTTATTCCCCAACTAAGGGTGTTTCCAAGCATCTATTCTTCAATTTGGGACTTGGCCACATTCGTATCCCAGTCCGCCTACAACACTGATTGGTGTAGAACACCTATTCTTGTAAATAATAGCTTACTTGTTGTAATGAGACATCAGAATATTGTAGATAAACAACAGATTACAATTCACCTAATGACGAAACACCACCATGGACGTCGTATACATGACGTTTTACATCAATGATATATGCATTTAGTTCTACTAGAGGATGGTATCATTTGTTGAAACCATCCGGGTACAGGATCGTTTCACACAATGAAACCATGCAAAAATATTCAACACCTGCCTGTACTACATACAAAAGTGGCATTATACCATACCATGCAAGAGTTATACCCAGGTGGTGGCACAAAAATATCAGACTTCACCAGATATCTAGTAGACCCTGTAACATACTTGTAAGCTTGTTTGCATGTTGCCTTGTTATGCTCGCGTATTTTGCAGAGGCCACACTTGTTTTTGCTCATCTCACGCTGGGAAGGTATGCATTTTCGCTTCGGCTGGCTGGGCTACACACGGACGTCTGGAGGAAATATGAACTCATCCTTACTTTCAGTCGTTTGCTCATTGCTCATTATCACCATCGAATATATGATTTCCTCGTATGTTTTCTTATAGTAATCCACCGTATAGTACGGATCACAATAGTCGTACACATTCCCCTGCATCCCCTCAATAGCAACACATGCATGCTTGCAGGGAATCTTCAACATTTGCCAATACTTACAGTTGCATGTCATTTCCTCAACATCCACAGCGAATACGCTCACCCCATCCCGGACTTCAAACACCAACCCCCCGGCCTCTGAAGTTCCAAGCTACCGGATGCATTGTAGTTCTGTCTCAAGATAGACTCCGGTTCGGGACACAACTTATCAGTCATCCGAGCGCCTTTTTCCCTCTTGTCATTCATCATTTTCATTACTTTTTCCGTATTATGTCCATCATAGCGTACGGAGGCAGGTACCTTGGTTTAACCACTCAGCTGTTCCAACTCTCAACAGCATTAGTGTTCATCTCGCCCCATCTATTCCCCGTGAACAATGAATTTGCCCAAGTGTTTGGTTGTGAGTTTATAAGGAATGTCGCAGAGAGGGAAATTGCAGTAAGGATGGAATTGAACTTGTTGTGGATCTCATCGTATGTAGCAACGTAGGCTGCATCCTTCAACACTTGTGTCCACTTGTCCTTGTCCTTGTATTGATATAGCCTAAGCACATCTTTTCTGAAGTTGTCCACGAGATGTCTTAGGCATACCGAATAGTTGGAACCATTGAAGACGCTCGGAATACCTTTCATTAGACCGGAGTGCCGGTCACTAAAGAAAGTGTACTCCCCCCACTGCTCCCGTTCGTTTTCTCCATCAATAACCCCTCTAAACTTCTGACAAAACCATTGCCAATTGTCATCGTCCTATGCATCCACAGCTGTACATTAAAGATTAATAACGTAAATAATTTCACAATATAACATATTTTCTATATAACATATTTACTGTATGGGTGTTATAGAACTGCCACAAAACACCTACCTAACTGTTATATAATAACCATCTTACTCAGTCAAGCAACTATGTTATAAAAACAACAATAATTTCTCTTCTAAAAACAACTATGTACCTGCAAATGCAAGCGTAACAAATCCATTATTCGCATCTTTTCCAACCGCACTCAATAGACACCCTTTCCATTTATTTTTTATGTGTGTGCCATCAAAGAATACAAGCGGCCGACAGGCCACCTTGAACCCCATAATGCACGCTGCTATGTCTATAGAAACCCTTCTAAATTTGCCCCTTTCCTCGAATACTTCCAAATCAGCAGGGCTCCCGGGGTTCAACTCCTTCAATTTAGAGCAAAATCCCCATATTTTGTCGAACGAATTAAAATCTGCTCCGTGTATTTCCTTCAATGCAATCTTTTTCGCACTCCATGCCGTGCTGAAACCCAAGGTGCATTGGCATTCGGGTGTACCCTGGACCGGAGATTACTCACGCCACATGAATGATCTAGTTCGCATTTGCGTATTGCGAAGGAATCATCTGACTTGTGATGGGAAGCATAGGTACACCATGCACATTCATCCACCGAACATATTACAATGAATTTTCTCATTTCATTCATCACAAACTTGAATCCACGACAAACTGAAACACAGTAATTCTTCACCACTTTCCTAAACTGTTTAGCGTCTTTGAACCTTTGTCATTCCCCTTTAATTTCTTGTGCCCATAACACTGTTAAATCCTCATCCCCATCATCTTCTTCGCCGTACATTTTTGTGTCCGTCCTGCAATACATAATATAAGAGTAATTATACACAACTTCCTGTGTTAGTAACGCCCATTTATCTAACAACAGTACAACACCATAGGTCCGACCACAACATTATCTTGCAATATTGTACTACTTCTCGGGAGCACAGCTCAACAAGAATCCACCACATAACACACAAGCTAATATAACAGTTCAAATGGCCTAGTATCGCATTTCTGTTTTACGTACAACAAACTCATTCAGACATACTATAGTGCTAATATCACCCATTTGCGCGTCCATAAACACATTTTCACAACAATATCACAACTGCAAAAATACACAATGTAGCCCATGAACATACCTTATTCTCTTGCTATGAGTTTCCCTACTCATCACCATCATCTTCCCAAAACACTGCCCATTACCCTCGTTCAACCGAAACACCCTCCTCAAGTCTTCGTCGTTTGTGATCTCCATTGTGTATCCCCCATCCGTCTCCTCATAATGCAGTGATTTTATCGTTGAGCTTATGTCCGGGCATTTCTTTTTAATTTTTCGTAGAAATCGTTGAGAAGATCGCTGCCAAATAGACGCACAGGAAGCACCTCGGAGTTGTAATGGCAAAATAGCATCATCTCCACTCCATTTCGCGGCTCACTTGCACTACCCATCCTCCTTCCCACCCCGATTGCCCCAACCCCTCCAAGAATGGCGTCGATGCCCACCTTCACAAAACCCTTTCCGTCCAGCTCCAGATAGATTCCCCCTCCTTCAAACCCCCTCTCCCTACCCTCCTCGCTTCCTGCTCGAGAACATCGTCTTTTCCCCTTCCCACCGTTTTCTTTTGCACGCTAAAAATGGAGAGAGATTGGGTGATCTGCTCGTATATATACATTTGAATATATTCCCTCTTTCCTCATTTACACAAATCTAGGATGGATGCTTCTCACTCCATTAATTTTCAACTCTGTAATCATTACATTGGGGGTATAATAGTCTTTTCATAACTTATTTTGATTATTGAATTAATTAAATGCACTAGGGACTGAAGTGTCATGTATTTTTTGACAGTGGGTACTAATACATAACAAATATAATATAGAGGGTCTGCAGTAGGATAGGTTTTGGAGTGGGTTTTTAACTAACATTTCCCCTAAAATCTACTCCCTCCTTCCAATATATTAGGATATCCATTCAAATTGGAACGCTATACAATGAATTATTTAAACGTTTAATGTACTTCCTCTATTTTATTTTTTTTTGCTACAGACCCACAGTACACGTTGTCCAATACATATTTTAAACTATTAATAACTCAAGTTCGGTACAAGTAAATAATATAAAAGTTAGATACTATTTAAAAAATTACTCGACGAGATGAGTCTAACAAGATCTTAATGGTCAAAGTTATATGAAATATATATTCTAAAACTAAAACTGCACGATTAAAGTATTATAAAAAAATCAAATTTGACTACAGTTCGGCACAAGCCTACATCTGGGGATACCAATCCAGGAGGTTTCACTATTTGTTTAACTCGATCCACGATCAAACAATAGTGTTTCAATTTGCCCAACTCCAATCTCCAAGCAGTTAGAATTGTCGAACCAAAGCACTCCCCTGCCTTGGTGAAGATCTCCCCGACTTTGCTCCAATTCCTTGAAGGCTCCCCCTTCAAGTTACCCTTGGCCGAAACCTGTTGGCAAACCCTCCTTCAAGGATAAATTCTATTAAGCTCGTGTGTTGACGACTCCTCGGAAGAACTTGACAGAATTCGTCGACTTCAATCAAGATCACTGTAGCACAATCTCGATCAATTCACCCAAGGCAGTGTTGATCGAATGTCTCCCTTCAAGATAGTATATTCACGAACATGGGAAGGGATGTTGTTCTCGCGCACAAAATATTTCAAATGGCTCAAAGGAGAAAATGGATAATCAAGTCGTGTGTAATTCGTTCCTCAACCGCTGTATTTGAAGTGAGCCACATCCTCCATTCTAAGGTAAGATATTACTGCCATAATTCTTCCTTCCCTAGAATGGAGTTGCCCGAAATAGAAGATCTTAGTTTCCATACTCTTTGAACACGATCCGGGCAAGAATCGGCTGATCGTTGGGAGATGATCTCTTGCAGATTCGCCAGCTTCTCCTTCTTGAAATAGTTTGTCGAGTACAGACGTGGTTGGTTCAACGAAGTAGTCCAGACATTAGTTGTTAACACATTTGCTCAAAACTGGTTCCCAACAATCTCCCCCTTTTTGGCAGAATGTGGGCCAGTATATGAGTTGATCAAACCGATGTCTTAACCAATAACACAAGTACAGAAATGAAGTAGTTCATCCCATTCACCCAACCACCGATTACAAAGATTCCCATTTCAATACAAACTATTCTAATGCTCCGTACAACATGCCTATCAGTTCAATCTAGGAGCATGAACACAAAAACAGCACATGGCAATTATCATAATGGAGCATCAAATATCATAGTTAAATTATTACAGGCCAATTGTGCAATATCCAAAAATAGTTCATCAAATAGTCACAAAATAGATCCAACATTAAAAATTACCCCTTCTGCAGTAGTAGACGCCGGCAGCAGACTCCCCCTTCTTGTTATAGTGCATGCCAGAGGAACCGATCAACGGTTGTATCAACTGAACTCCCCCTCTGGCGCACATTTTGCCCAAAAAGGGCAAGTCACTCAGATTCCTCAGAGGAATCTTTATCAGAATCTTCAGATTCCTCCTCTGGATTGGTATCCATGTCTTTGTCCTCATCAGACCATACATCAGGAAGCTGTCTGAACAGCTTTTCAGCCGCCTGAACTCTTGTGTGCACCTGTGCTTCCAATACTTTTAGATGATTAATATGATCAGCAAGTTCATCACGTACCAAGGAGAAGGCATCTTTGGCAGGAATCCTTCCTCCTGGTTCAGGCAGGTCTGGTTTCTTCTTCACAACGGCAGAGGACAACTTGAAGTCTGCCACGTCTTCGAGTCGATCATGCTTGCTCCCGAGAATGTTGAGATGGTTCGGGTACTCAGTGATGAGGGCAGGAAAGGGCAGTGTGGTGTTGTACTTTCTCTTGACTTTGCCAGCAAAGACCATCATTTGTTCAAGCACAAGAGCTCCATAGTTGATTTCATAATTTTGATCTATGGCAAACAACAACTTACACATGTTCTTGGACACAACAGAATGGTTAGTCGTGGGCATAACATTATGAGCACATAATTTATAGAGGAGTGAAAACCTTTGTGTTAGAGCACCAGCACTCAACTCTTTACCATGAATCTGTTTTCCTTCCACCCCAGTTAGTGCCTCAGCAATTTTCGCCATATTAAACTTAGCAGAGCGTGAGTACACAGATTTGAAGGATGGTCGTGGTACCTGGAGAAATCTGTTCAGGGCTTTGGCTTTTAGTTCGAATAACTCTCCCTGAACATAGCACAACTCGAACAATGGACTCTTTGAGTTGAGGACATCTTCGCTCAGGTTTGCATAAAAATTCCTAACTAGTTGTCCCTTGAATTGCTTGATCTCAGTGGCCCAAAAGAGTAAGGACCTCTTCTCCAGGTATTGATGCCACCCCATTTCTTCATATCGAACAGCAGCAAATCTGATCTCCGGGTGCACCTTCATCTTTTCAAGGACTTTTGAGAAGTATTGTTCAGACACTTCGTAATAGAACTCAGTGATGATGGTATTCTGAATATCAATGATATCAGGTTCTTGGTCTTCGGAAGATGATACAACAATCTTCCTCTTTTTGGATGTTGCAGCTTTGGACGATTCTTCTGTTTCAGGATGAGTCCGCTTTTTCGGTTCGGACTCCTTTGGTGAACAACTTGCTGGTGGAGTTGGTTCACGTGTCTCAGTCTGAGGTTCCTCCTCTTCCATGTGATCAGGTTCATTTTCTTCTCTGGTCTCCTCATCTGTTTCTTCTTCCTCGGATCCTTCTTCCTTACTTTGAGTGCCGTGATCCCAAATCCTCGGACTTATCTTCAGTAGGATTCTCCCCCTTAGTTGGTTCAGAAGCATCGTCATGAAGATGTTTAGTGTCACCGCCGGACTCCTTGTTCTGGTTGTCATCAGAGCTCGATGACTCGGCATCTTCCACCTGTTCAGCTTCAGTGGGAGCAGGTTCTTTGGCAGGGGCAATTGGTTCAGTTTCTTTGCTTAGTTCATGCTTTCTCTTTTGCCTAGCAGTCCAGGCGATCTCCTCTGTGATCTCGTTCTTAGCATCATTCTTCTCATCATCACTGATGTCGATCATCGACTCATCTCCAGAGCTTCCATCATCAGATTCTTGCACATAATCGGAATCCAGTTCTTCTTCATCAGGTTGTTCAGTCAGGGGTTCTGACGCCTTGGTTGGACTGGTGAGAGTTGCAGCGGCAGTGATTTGCAGAGGTTCATTGGGATTTTCCTCAGTCGTGGTGACGGGAGCAGGTTCAGACACAGCACTTGTTTGCACAACCTTCTTTGCTGGAGTTTTCTTCTTGGGCTTTGCAGTGGACACCTTTAGTGCATCCTTTGGTGCAGGGTCAGCAGCTTTAGAGGGCTCGGTTGCTACAGTCTCTTTGTCAGATCCCATTGTGGGAAGATTGGCCAGAATGGCATCCAGAGGCTTCAACGCCTTGGCAATGTCAGCTTCGACTCGTTCACTGATGGAGGCGTTCTTTTTGGCCACAGCTTTCTCTCTTGGTTTGTTGGTGGAGACTGACTTTTCTTTCACCTTTTGCGATCCTACCTCCTTTTGTTTCAAGATGTTGGCTCCGGCTACTTCGCTTCGAATATCAAGTGGATCTTGAACAGCAATGGTGGCACCCTTCCCTCCTGCCGTGGATGGAGATGATGAAGGGAATGGAACAGGTACAAGAGAAGGCGTTTTTGAGACGGTTTGTTCAACAATCGCCTGTTGAACAGCTTTGGCTCGTCCTTTTGCACTTGACTCCTCCGGGGAGATAACCTTCTTTCTTCCTTTTGACGAATCGGGAGTAGGGTCCTCCGATTTAGAGCTTTGACCTCCACGAGTTATCACCATTGTTACTGAAAAAAAACTTTTGACAAGAGCAAGTGAAGATATGCAGTTACTTTGGAGAATATGTAACACCCCGAAATTCATCCTCATAAGGTTTCAGAATGTTACCGCCACACTTGTCAGTCAGGCTCGCCTTTGGCTAACTTAATTGACAAGTGCTATGGCTAAATATAAATTTTTGTAGTATGAACTTTAAAAATAATTGCCAATTTTATAAAATATAGACATAAGAAAATTTAAAGTACTTAATACCAGAGTCATTGTTCTTTCTCACGCGGAAGCATAAACTAAAGGCAATATATATGACATTAATATTTAAAAGTATGTGGTTACTTAAAGCAACAATCTTTTGATGAAAGGTAATCCCATCCCCAAATGCTCATGTCATGAGATGCAGTTCATATATCAGCTCCAATATCTGTAAAAAGATAACGCAACAACTTTTTATCAGTACAATGGTACTGAGTAAGTCAACACGCTCCACTTTAAGAAGTGGGTTTTAAAATAGTGGTTGACACTCAAAAAATAATAATAATAATAATTTTCACTTTTTAAAATGATCACACACATACCTTTAACAAAATAAATAACTTTCATTCTTACCATTGTAGCAACTATGCACAAGAGGACACCATTTTCCATATATCATATCATATCATATCGATCATAAGTCATGCTCAGCATGCAGCGGACTCATATACAGACACACTCCGGAGCCTGGGGTAACCCATCATGGATACACCCAAGAGTATAGACTCATACATGCAATAACGCCGTTTTGGCACAATTTATCAACAATGCCGTCTTGGCATATTTAGAGGGGGAGGCCCCGCAAGACACATCCCTAGTGCATTAGCCCTCTATCAAGTATGGCATCTTACTCAAGTTAATAGTGCACAATGGATTTAAAAGAGTTTTTCAACAATTTCATGGGAGTAACCTCATAACAAGGGCATTCAATAATGCCAAATATCATTTCAACATTTAACTCCCATATCAATATCTCATAGATATGAAAATATCATTTCATGGATCTCAAAATCCAACAATTTCTCATTTGGACCAAAAATCAAGTCCAATGTCGCAGTTTACGCCAAGTCAGTTTAAAAATTCATATGAAAGGCGATTGCTTTGAAATTTAATCTGTAGATACTCAACACATAGTTGAACAAGTTTCATGTTTTACACTTTTCAAAATAAGGTATGGAAACAGTTCAAAAATTGAGTTCTTTTCAGAACATGTATTCTGTCAGAAATTCAATGGTGACTCTATAATTTTCAACAGGTTTTAAAAATAGTAATTTGCGATCAAAAATTCTGAAATTTTACTACAAGGTAGATAACATATAGATAAATATTTTTCATGAATAAACCATTTGGGTTTGAAACACTTAAGACCTTCAAAAATGAAGATTTCAGAAACACTATCATTTCTTAGATTTCAACAAAACAAGATTTCGACCTTTCGATAAAGCGGATCCCATAACTTTTTCATATGAGTTCTAAAAATTATAAAATTTCCAGAAAGATAGTCAACTCAATAAGGAACAAGTTTTACGAAGGAACCTTTGAAGGATAATGAACCAAAATAGTTTAAAAAGATGGATCTTTATGTAACCGAAAAACTGACAGATTTTGGTATAATGGGAAAATTCTAATTTTGTACTCTTAAAACATGGATTGGGATCTCCAAAACTTGAAGTAGAGAGTGTTAACTTACTGAATTGATGTATAAGAGCAAGGAGATTCAAAGATAATGGCCGTTATGACACAAGATTCGCACCACAAATTACGGGTTTCGCTGAAATTTGACAAATAGAGGGAAATCAATTTATAGTATAAAAATAAAAGATTTAGATCTCTAAGATACAAGTTTACAAGGAGGATATCTTACTAACCAAGTGTTGAGAAGAGTTAAAACTCTTAGAATGATGAAAGTTGCCAAGCCTACAAGACTCCACAATCCTTAAGATATGCTCACTATGTGGGAGAACTTTAAAGAATAAAATGGGTAGTGAATTTGGCTAATGAGATAGATGAGATTGGTGTGTTTGAAGGCTAGAAACTCCCTCTATTTATAGGCTAAGATTTGAACAATTGAACATGACACATTGTGAGAGTGATTACAACCTCACCAATCATCCAATTAAGTGTATCTTGAGCAATAATGGTTAGAGTATTTGCATCCACTCATTTGGTCCTTATAGCCTAACAAAGAGGCTATTAATTTGGGAGGCTATTAATTTTGTCCATCATGTTGTCTATTAACATAATGGTTTGCCTATTATGGAGGCTATTAATCTTGGTGGGTTCAAGAGATAATTGATCACCTTTCTTTGCTAGCCATTCATCCAAGAACTTGTTAATCATGTTGATTTTTCATCTATTTGTTTAGGAAGAAAATTTCTTGCAATTGCTTTTAACCTTATATTTGTGTAAGTAGTGTATCATGAAAATTATTGAAGTATTAGCTTGTCTAGAAAAATCATTATTCTTGCCATTATTTAGTGGCATGCATTTATACTCAATGAGTTGGATATGATAATATAATATTTATTTATTTATTTCAAGTATTGTATTTATATTAATGTGCTTTCAAAAAGATAATATAATATATACATGCATGGTTTTATTTTATTCATAACAATACTCAAACCACAAAGTCTTCATTTCATCATCAAATAAAAATTATAATCTATGAATATATTTTCTTATATATAAAAGTTAATTCTCATAGATTCACATAAAAACTCATACTTTTATTTTTATAAACATTTATTTCATAATGAATATCAAAATACTTAAAATATTCACATACTATCCTCATAATAATTTTCAAGACCAATGTATATATATATATATAAAAACTTATATATATAATTTAAACAATAGATTAAAAAAAATTCCATAAACTATATAATTCTATTACCCTTGATATTGAAATTCATATTTCTTTTGGAAAAGACAAATTTACATATATAATTTTACAAGTGTTGTTTTGTAGAAAAAATCAATATACTAATTCTTTAAGCAAGTGTTTAAATATTTAATAAAAGTCAATTTAATGAATTAAAATTATTTCGGGTAATTTCTATGGTATTACAGAATATGTGGAGAATATTTGAAGAAGAGAGAACCGAGGAGTAAGGAAACACGATCAAGAAGAGATATGGACACGATTTAATGAGAAACTTCCCTTAATTCAAATTTGGAAGTAGGATCACGACTTTCCAAACTGTAATGATCACGATTTCAAAGGATAGTGCAGGTAACCGTTCCCGCCTCACACGCCTGTCAGACTTGGTGTCGCATCAAGTTCAAATTTGATTCCAAAATTTAAATCATGGTTAGTTTATAATCCTGCTGAAAATACCTCTAAGCACTTATTTTAGAAAAAATTCACAAAATAATATAAGTAAGGAAATAAAATGTATGCAAGAAATAAAATTATGGAAATTGCATAAACATAAAACTTATTCCATGATTTGCGGGAATTTATGTGATCGTGCATAGGCCAAGATCCCTTCTTAATTTTTCGAATCTTTCACGATCTAATGCCTTAGTGAGAATATCTGCATGTTGCTCAGTAATCCCGACATGTTGGATGGACATAATTCCATCTTCAATAAGTTCTCTAATGAAGTGATGTCGAAGCTCAATATGTTTGGTTCTCCCATGTTGGACTGGATTCTTTGAGATGTTGATTGCACTCATGTTATTACATAGAATGGTAAGGATTTCTTAATCAATTCCATACTCTAGCATCATTTGTTTCATCCATAACAGTTGTGCACTACAACTTCCAGCTGCAATGTATTCCGCTTCGGCAGTTGAGAGTGAGATGAAGCTTTGTTTCTTGCTATACCAACTGACTAGATTGGTTCCAATATAGAAGCATCCTCCGGTTGTGCTTTTTCTATCATCTGCGTCACCTGCCCAATCTGCATCACTATAGCCAAGTAATGAAAGATTAGATTCATTAGAGTACCATTTACCAAGATCACTTGTTCCTAAAACATATTTGGTCACTCTTTTGGCAGCTTTCAAGTGGGATTCCTTGGGATCGGCTTGATAACGAGCACATACACCAACTGCATAGCTTATGTCCGTTCGACTTGTAGCTAAGTATAGTAGGCTTCCAATGATGCTTCGATAGAGTTTTTGATCCACACTTTGACCACTGGGATCTTTGATCAATTTGTCATTAGTACCTATAGGAGTTCGGACTGGTTTGCTGGACTCCATGCCAAACTTCTTCACAATGTTCCGAGCATACTTGGTTTGGCTGAGAAATATGCCATCTTTCTTTTGTGCTACCTGCAAGCCAAGAAAATAAGTTAGTTCCCCAACCATGCACATTTCAAACTCCTTACCCATTATTTCGATGAAGTGATCCTTGAGCACATGATGTGTTGATCCAAAGACTATATCGTCTACATAGACTTGAGCGATAAGGATTCCTTTGCTTTCTCTTTTGATGAACAGGGTCTTGTCAAGACTTCCTCTTTCGAATCCGTGTTCAATCAAGTATTTTGAGAGCCTCTCGTACCAGGCCCTAGGAGCTTGTTTTAACCCGTATAGTGCTTTATTGAGCTTGTAGACATGATGTGGAGGATGAGGATCCTCGAATCCTTTGGGCTGTTCCACATATACTTCCTCCTTGAGCCATCCATTTAGGAATGCACTTTTGACATCTATTTGATAAAGCTTGAACCCTAAGGAACATGCAATGGATAGCAAAAGTCGAACCGCTTCGAGTCTGGCCACGGGAGCAAATGTCTCACTGAAGTCCACTCCTTCAACTTGGGTGTATCCTTGAGCAACTAGGCGAGCCTTGTTCCTTGTGATATTCCCTTTTTCATCACTCTCGTTGCGGAAGATCCACTTGGTACCAATTACATTTGTATCTCGTGGTCTTTCAACAAGTGTGCACACCTCATTTCTCTTGAACTGTAGTAGCTCATCTTGCATAGCGTTTATCCAATGTTCATCCTGGAGAGCTTCTTCCACTTTGGATGGTTCGATCTTGGATGTGTAGCAGTGCAAACCATCTAGTTCTTTGAAATCGATCTTCATCCCCCTGGTTTTCCTACTTTCATTGACATCACCAATGACATCTTCAGGATCATGATGTTTGTGAATATGTTTGTTGAGGCCTTTCTGAGGCTCAGAGTCATGTGACAAGGTATCCAGACTGGGTGTTTGGATTGCTTCGGTGGACTCGTCTCCAGTAGTGATCCGTTCTACATTGATCTGTCCTGAATTCTGACTACTATGTGATACTGATGGATCTTCATCTTCCTTGAGTTGAGCAGAATCTTTGCATGAAACATCTTCTATGGCAACATTTGTGGATTCAAGTACTTTCCTGGTCTTGGGTATATATATTGTGTATGCTCTGCTTGTGTTAGAGTATCCCACAAATATTCCCTCATAGGTTTTTTCTTGAAATTTTCCCACATGTTCCCTGTCATTTAAGACAAAACATTTGCTGCCAAAAATATGAAAATAAGTAATTGATGTCTTTTTACCGTTCCATATCTCATATGGAGTCTTGAGTGAGTTAGGTCTCAAGTAGACACGATTTATGGTGTAGCATGCGGTGTTGAGTGCTTCAGCCCACAAGTACTCAGCAACATTTTTGGAATTGAGCATCACCCTTGACATCTCTTCCAAGGTGCGATTTCTTCTTTCCACCACACCATTTTGTTGGGGGGTCTTTGGTGCGGAGTATTCATGCTTGATTCCATGAGCTGTAAATACTCTTCAAAGGACTGGTTCTCAAATTCTCGTCCATGATCACTTCGAATCCGCTTTACCTTGGTGTCTCTTTCGGTCATGAGACGATTGCATGATTTTTCGAAGGCTTTGAAGGCATCACCTTTTTCCCTGAGAAATTCTACCCAAGTATATCTGGAATAATCGTCGATGCACACAAAAATATATTTTTTACCTCCCAAGCTTTCAACCTCAGTGGGACCAATAAGATCCATGTGTAGTAGGTCAAGATATTTTGTTGATCCGAGGTGTTCAGACAGCTTATGTGAACTCCTGTGCTGCTTGTTCTTGGCACATTCATCACAGAACTCAATGTTAGAGTTTCTGAAGTGAGGAAGACCTTTGACAGCTTCTGTTCTGCTAAGTCTGATCAAGTCTTTGAAATTTAGATGTCCAAGCTTTTCATGCCATAGCATGATGTGATTTTCTCCTGCAACTGAACCAAAATTGAAGTTTTAACAAGTTGATAACAATTATTTTTAGAGCGCAAACCTCTCATAATGCATTCTTGATTCAGGTTGAACACTTGGCAATCTTTCTTGGTGAATTGCACCATCAGATCCTCATCACACAGTTGACTGATGCTAATCAAGTTTGCTTGAAGTCCATCAACAAAGAACACTGGAGATAATTCTCGTGAGCCACTATTTTCAATGATCCCTTGCCCGACTAGTGCAGCCTTTTTGCCATCTCCAAATACTACAAATCCTCCATCGATTTCTTTGTAGTGTTTGAGCAGGTTCCTTTCTCCAGTCATATGCTTTGAGCACCTACTGTCAAAGTACCATATTGTGTCCTTAGTGTTCTTCTTGTGAGATAAGAAGGCGACATGACATCTATTTTGAACTTTGGGAATCCATTCACGTTTGATGGAGATAAGCTTCATCTTAATCTTGTCATTTGGCCAGACAATGGGTCTCCCTTCTTGTAGGTCTTTAATAATGATTCCACAATTCTTAGTTTTGTGACCTTCGAGTTTGTAATAATCACATCTGAGAGGAATTGGAGGAGGTGGTCTTCTTGTCCATTTGTTCCTCCTTGTATGGTGATAGGGCTTCTTGGTAGTTTAGTGGTCATCTAGCATTCCTCCGGATACAAATTTGCTTTTATTATCCCTTCTTGAGGTGGATGCTTGATAGCCTAAGCCTTGTTTGTTGCCGCTTGATCTCCCCATGGCTATGACATCGTCCAGCTTGGCTTTCCCTTTGTTTAGTGCTGCAAGAGTCCCTTCGGCTTTGGCTAGTTTCTCTTGCACTTCTATAAGTTCTGTAAGAAGTGCATCTCTTTTACCATGTATACTACAATACCACAATCTGTAGTCATTCTTCTCTACTTCAAGATCATCATTATCTTTCTGAAGTTCTGCATTCTTCTCAACTAGTTCATCAACCTGTTCAGACAGTGCCTTTAGCTTCACTTCAAGTTCTTGATTCCTGATTTCAAGATTCTTGATATGCTTCTTCAGACTCTCGTTCTCGACTTGAAGCTCTACTGACTCACCCATGGTTATTTCCAACTTCTCGAACGTTTCTTCATAGAGCTCATTGAGTTTGCTAATGCTTTCTTCATTTTCCCTGTTGACAAGAGAGTGCACCATATTTGAGGAAACCGTATTGATAGAGTTGGTAGATACACCTGAGTCCTCTTCATCATCACTATCCGAATCCCATGTTCCAACGAATGCTACTCTATAGTCTGGATCATTATCACTGGTTTCCTTTTCATCCTCGGAGTCACTGAATGCTGCTTGATATAATTTGTTTGGCTCTTTTGGATGAAGATTGGCATAATCCTTTTTGATATGGCCTCTTCCTCCACACTCAAAGCAAATGATGTCTTTGTCATCCTCAGATCTAGATTGTTTAGATCTATTTCTATCAAATGACTTGGAGTTTTTAGATGTAGACTTGGAGCTTGATGTCCCGGCATCCTTTTTCATGGATGAGTTGAACTTGGTTCTCCGATTCTTCAGAATTTGGTTTAGCCTTTTGGACAGCATAGCGAGTTCTTCATCATCATTATAGTCTCCAAGGTCTTCCATGGATGTGTCATTCATGTCCTTGGTCACAGATTTGAAAGACACTAGTTTGCTTTTGCCCCTAGGACAGTGATCCATTTCCCAAGATTGTAGGATCCCCATCAACTCATCGACCTGTAGTTTCTCAAAGTCTTTATACAATTCAAGTGCTGCCACTTTTGCATTGAATCTTTCCGGAAGCGCCCCAATGATTTTACCTACAATATCCTGTTGAGAATACTCTTTGTCAAGCTGAAGAGCTTTGTTGGTTAGATCACGTATGCGACCA
This sequence comes from Hygrophila difformis, assembly GCA_030278955.1. Classification (NCBI taxonomy): domain Eukaryota; kingdom Viridiplantae; phylum Streptophyta; class Magnoliopsida; order Lamiales; family Acanthaceae; genus Hygrophila; species Hygrophila difformis. The sequence continues at coordinate 37,585,613 of JAOANR010000011.1, forward strand.
ATATATTGGCCGACAGATTCATTATCATCCATGGTAATTCTATGAAATTGAGCATCAAGAGTTATAATTCTAGATTTCTTTACCGGTACCATACCCTCGTAGGTATTGGCTAATGTGGTCCAGACATCATATGCAATCTTACAACCTACAATAAGACGATGTTGATCCTTTGTAAGGGCATTGTGAATAGCATTCGGTGCTTTGGAGTTTTTTTTATGCAGCAAGCCTCTCAGTTGCAGTCCATTTGCCCCTTGGCTTTGGGGTTTTCACACCATCTTTTTCAACAACTGGAGGGTGATATTGAGTTTCTAATGCATCCCATGCTCCTTCATCTAGCGCAATGAGAAATGCTTCCATTTGATCTTTCTAGTAGGCATAGTTTGATCCATCGAGCAATGGGGGTCTGGTCACTGAACCACCTTGGTTATCCATCTGTTTGACTGGATCTCGCTGACGAGCGTGTGGCTCTGATATCAATTGTTAGGTCCGTTTGGTAGGATAACCAGTAAATTAGTCCTGTAAACTAGTTCAAACACCTTTCATGGACACATTATTCAGTTTAATAATAATATGCATCGGAATAAAGATAAACTAAAAAGTAAACGAACTCAAAGATTTGTTGACCCAGTTCGGCACAAGCCTACATCTGGGGGATACCAATCCAGGAGGTTTCACTATTTCTTTAACTCGATCCACGATCAAACAATAGTGTTTCAATTTGCCCAACTCCAATCTCCAAGCACTTAGAATTGTCGAACCAAAGCACTCCCCTGCCTTGGTGAAGATCTCCCCGACCTTGCTCCAATTCCTTGAAGCTCCCCCTTCAAGTTACCCTTGGCAAACCCTCATTCAAGGATAAATTCTATTAAGCTCGTGTGTTGACGACTCCTCGGAAGAACTTGACTGAATTCGTCGACTTCAATCAAGATCACTGTAGCACAATCTCGATCAATTCACCCAAGGCAGTGTTGATCAAATGTCTCCCTTCAAGATAGTATATTCACGAACATGGGAAAGGATGTTGTTCTCGCGCACAAAATATTTCAAATGGCTCAAAGGAGAAAATGGATAATCAAGTCGTGTGTAATTCGTTCCTCAGCCGATGTATTTGAAGTGAGCCACATCCTCCATTCTACGATAAGATATTATTGCCATAATTCTTCCTTCCCTAGAATGGAGTTGCCCGAAATAGAAGATCTTAGTTTCCATACTCTTTGAACACGATCCGGGCAAGAATCGGCTGACCGTTGGGAGATGATCTCGTGCAGATTCGCCAGCTTCTCCTTCTTGAAATAGTTTGTCGAATACAGACGTGGTTGGTTCAACGAAGTAGTCCAGACATCGGTTGTGAACAAATTTGCTCAAAACTGATTCCCAACAGAAAGTTAGGGACTTAACCACTTAGGCTAAGTCCTCATCCCTGTAGACAAAATTTAATGACGAAATTTGCTGAATTTGAAAGATTCTGTAACCATTTCGCTAACATGGATGGATAAAGAATTGAACTGCTGAAAGTGCAAAATACTGTATGATGGTATGACAATGAAGTAAATCGAAAAAGGTAAATCTTCGTTGGTGATTCATGTCCATCTCAGCTCCACATGCCTCATAATCTTTTTTATTACAGTGTCGTACAGGTACTACTACAGCCCTCGATCAAATCTTTCAGGCAACTGGAGGAGTTCCCAAGTCTTTTGAGTCAGAGACAAACTGTTGAGGGCGATAAAGTTCATCTCTACCTGGGAATTTCCCCTTGATTTTTGCAGTACGTACTGTATCTATCATTTGCTGATGATTGACACCTGTCTGTCTGTATAATAAAGTATTTTTAGATATTTGACCCATTGGATTCTGGGGATTTCATTAGTCCAAGACTCCAAGGGAACCCACCCCCATTGCCTTTAATTACGTAGGAGTACTATTTCATTTCATAAAGAGGAGGAAAAAAAAGTTCTTATTGCTTTATGGAATTGCGTTCACGTGGCCTCGGCCAATGGCATTCCTTTATTTTTCTGGGAAACTGAGAATGTGTGGATCTGTCTTCATAAAACTCAATTAAAAAAGAAAAATTTATTTGATAGTAATTTTCAAGAATCGAAAGAAAAGTGTCATGACCTCAGTTAACGAATGGATTTTCAACAGGTGTAGCACTTAAATTGCTCTATATGTTTATGGACCATGGATCTCGATTCATGCCAACTTTTTTTTAGGGCAAAGACTATAAGGAAACCCTACCCTTTGGGAGGTCATTTATACTACTAGTAATATGGAGTATTGTGATATTATATCCAAAACAAGCTTGAATGGACAAGAGTCACATGACCAATGGTCAGTTGGCGAGTTCCCCATTTGGACTGATTTTAAAAATACAGTACTGAAGTAACAATTAAAGCTAATACTTAATTACTAATCCAACGGGTAAAATGATTACAGCTAGCTAGAAGGCTATATATACATAGCTCTGTTAATTATTACACCCTGAACATAAAGGGGCTGTTACTCGTTAGGATTTAGGAGTGAACAGATCTCCTGTCCTAAGGTTCTCTCTACAATTTTTATTTTTTATTTTTTATTTTTTTACTTTTTATGAGTCGAAGATTCTTAATTATCGTAGTCTCTAACATTTGAATGAAACCTCTCTCCATTTGGAAATTATTACGCATTTAGGAGAATTCAAAGGCAAACCCTTGAATAATGCAAAAGCAGGAGACAAGAAATACAAAAAACTCCATTTTCAAAGCTAATCTGTACGAAGAATAACCTTGGATGTACTATCTTATCATATCTTTTTCTTTAATATATATACATATATGATATATTACCTCAGTTTTTTAATAATTGCTTCATTTATGCGTTTCACGCAATCCAATACACGTATTTAAATAATAACTCAAATTGCATAAAAATAAAAATGATATAAATTTGATATTCTAAAAATACGTTATTAGACGAATCCAACAAGATCTCACTTGACTATGTTTTATCTTTGGAAAAAAAAGCCAAAATCATCTCACAACTTTCGTGTGTTTGTCAAATGGTCCCATAATTATGCACTTCACTTAATCCATCCAATATGTTTGCTAATCCTCGCCCAAATGATCCGATCGGAGGTTAATCGCGAGGATTAATGGGTTAATCATCCCACAACTTTCGTCTGTTTCTCAAATGGTCCCATAATTAACCCATTAATCCTTGCGACACATCAGCCTGGGAGATCATTATCCTCGGATGGGATTATTTGGGCGAGGATTAGCAAACATATTGGATGGATTAAGTGAAGTGCACATTTATGGGACCATTTGAGAAACACACGAAAGATGTGGGATGATTTTGGCTTTTTTCCCTTTTATCTTGTATAACTATGTCAAAAAAATTATCAAAGTTACTTAATGAATAGTAAACACTATACAAATGATGCAATTATATCAAAACGGATGAAGTATATATATATAAGACCTTTGCTAGATCTACATAAAAATTGCAATTCTAAAAATAAATAAAAAACATAGATTTTACTCCATTGTGTATGTGTGCCTAAATGAGAAAACCCTATCTATAGGAGTTTACCATCATCAACACATGGAAATTAATTTTAGACCTGAAACTTGAAAGGCATGAATAATTTTATATATATAGAGAGGGAAAAAAGGATAAATAAGTCCTTTTTCTTTTCAAAAAATTCAAATCAGTCATTTTTCTATTTTATTACCAAAACAGTCCTCTACAAATGCTAATTATGTTCAAATCAGTCCTTTTTTCACTAATTATATTCTAATTGCTGATGTGGCAAGGGTTTTAATTTAAACCTGACACGTGTGCATAATATTAGTCCTTTTTCTTTTATCTTTTGCCAATTCAGTCCTAAACTTTTATTTTGTTCTATTTAGTCCTCTACCCCAATCACTCATTTTTATATTAATTGGCCTCAAACCTTTCAAATTATTTCATTTTAGGCCCAGAACCTTAAATTTTTTATTATTACTAATACATTTATCAAATAAATGCCCAACATACTTCCGTAAATAAAATTAAATACCAAACCTCATACATTGGGTTTGACCGCCTTGTTACCGGGTCTTCGAAGTTCCGAATTTTACGGACTCTCTCTAACCACCCGACCGTAACGATGGTTCATTGGTTCTGGTTTCCTTCAGCAACAATCAGCACAATCATACTTTGTGGACAATAAAATTCAGGCTATTTTTTTTAATATTATTAATAATATTAATATTTTTCAATAAAACCAAGGCTTCCTGTATCCATAACCTTCCAAAAATTCAAGTTAAATCATTTACTCAAATATTGCTACATCCTAAGGTAGGACGCAAAGTAAGATTCTGTTGATTGTTACTGAAGGAAACCAAAACCAATGAACAATCGGTTGCGGTCGAGTGGTTATTAGAGAGAGTCCGTAAAATTCCGGTACTTGAAAGACCCGATAACAAAGCAGTCGAACCCAATATATGAGGTTTGGTGTTTAATTTTATTTATGGAAGTATGTTGTGCATTTATTTGATAAATGGATTAGTAATAATAAAAAATTTAAGGTTCTGGGCCTAAAATGAAATAATTTGAAAGGTTTGAGGCCAATTAATATAAAAATGAGTGATTGGGGTAGAGGACTAAATAAAACAAAATAAAAGTTTAGGACTGAATTGGCAAAAGATAAAAGAAAAAGGACTAATATTATGCACACGTGTCAGGTTTAAATTAAAACCCTTGCCACGTAAGCAATTAGAATATAATTAGTGAAAAAATGAATGATTCGAACATAATTAGCATTTGTAGATGACTGTTTTGGTAATAAAATAGAAAAATGACTGATTTGAATTTTTTGAAAAGAAAAAGGACCTATTTATCCTTTTTTCCTATATATATAGAGAGGCTATTTTGATCCCAAAGTACTATAAAATGGAAAAATGGAAAAACCCTAATGGTCCGATAATTTTGTTCGTTTTCTCAAATCAATCCATAAAAAATGAATTAATCCAATACATACGGTAACTATACTAATTTTTGCCAAATTCATCCCATCCACCGGTAATGATGATTAATGATGACATGGCAGCGGATTAGTGGCCTAATGACGATTAATTCTAACTTTGTAGCGTATTAGTGTCCTAATGTGGTTGACGTGGTAGCATCATCCGCTGCCACGTCAGCATTAATCGTCATTAGGGGTGGGTGGGATGGATTGTGCGAAAATTAGCATAGTTACTGAATGAATTAGGTTAATTCATTTTTTATGGAATGGTTTGGGAAAACAAACAAAATCATGGGACCATTATGGTTTTTGTCCCACTATATATATAGTAGATGTTATTTACAGTAATTTTTAACCGACTTTACACACTTTTAGAAATAATCAAACATGTAAAGAATAACTTAATGTGACTTTTTTACATTGATTACCCTAAACTAATATTCATTTTAATATTTTTTATTCTTTAAACCTATGCTTATGGCAAGATATGGGGGTTAATATAATTTTTTATTCAAAAAAAAAAGGAAAGTATTGCTGGGTTGACAGAGCAACTTAACGAGTGGAGGTGAGAGCCAAAGTCTCAAAGTATTTCAGTACTTTGATGGTCAGTTTTAAGGTTTATAAATTTCTTAAATGGGAATAAAGTCTTTTTTCCCAATATAGTAATATTAAGGAAAGCGTCACCCCTCCCGCGTGTCGATCTTCTATACGCGACGGCGCCACTAAAACTACCCGCTTTCTATTTTTCAATATAAAAACTAAAATGTCGCTTTTGCCCTCCACCTTTTTCCTACTATTAATGGCCTTCCCAACTTTTCTCAAGGGTTTCACATCATTTGCTTCTCCATCATCTCAAATTTCTACATATATTCTATTCAAAGTTTAAGGCTTGATTTCCAAGCGCTCATCAGTAAAGGTAATCCTTAGCTTTTGATTCAATTTACTTAAATTTGGTGATATGAAACCGGGTTTGTTTGACCTAAGGTGGTTCAGATCTGACAGTGTGGGTTTGATGTTTATTAACAATTTGTGCATTTAGGAGAAGGAAACCCTAGAAATCTTTTGATGGTCTAAATGGGAAGGGGGAAGATTGTGATTCAGAGAATCGACAACTCAACGAGCAGGCAGGTGACGTTTTCGAAGAGGAGAAATGGGCTGTTGAAGAAGGCGAAGGAGCTCGCAGTTCTCTGCGATGCACAAGTTGGAGTGATCATATTTTCCAGCACTGGGAAGCTCTATGAATTTTCAAGCTCCAGGTTAGTTTGAATTCATACTGAGTTATTGCTATATTCAGTTCAATATAGCCTTAATTTTATTTTTATTTTTTAATTTTTGTTTTTGACTAAAGGGATTTTTATGCCTCTTCAAGACTTAAGAGCAATCTCAAAGACTACAGCTTTAATTTTTTTTTTTTAAATATAAATATGATGTTTAGTCAATTTTTACTACGAGCTCATCAAAAAAAAAAAAAAAAAATTATTGTTACTACTAAACATTGTTTCCTTTTTCTCTGTTTGTAATGATGGCCAATGCATGATATTGGTTTTGCTGCTTCCCAGATTAGTCAAGTTGTTGATTTGACATATGCCCTTTGTTTAATTTATGTTATTTGTGGTGCAATTTTTAACTATATTAAATTATCCTACAAAAGAAATGCCAAGTTGCTTTTATCTTTTACTGTATTTAGAAGGTCTAATGATGAGCACTGGAAACTACCTGTATCCCTAGCTATAATTTATTTGGCTTTAACTTTTTAATTAATGTTTGATCTCTGCTGCAGTGTGCTAATTAAGTACAACGACTTACACAGAATGTACGTATATGTGTGATTAATTTCATTAACAGTGACAGAGAAGCGAATGTTGATTTACATATGGTGAACACTTAATTATAAATATGATATTTTGAAGACCATTTGGACAGTTCGTATTTGCAATTGTCTCCGTGTTTTCTTATGCATTTGAAATGTTAGTTTTTGTGCATGTGTGTTTCATTACCTACAAACAGTACATAGCTATTCTGATTCGTCCTTATTTTGCAAATCAAACCTTGTCAGTATGAAATCAATTATCGACCAATACTCAAAAGCAAAAGAAGAACATCATCAACTCCTTAATTCTGGATCCGAGATCAAGGTAACTAAGTGGAGTATTAATTATTTCCTTATATTCAGTTACAATACACTTCTTATATTCTGTTATCTGTTTTGGAATCACTTATGTTAAAGTTTCTTCTGTCATCCGGCCCATTGCATTGTTGCTTCTAGTTTATCTATGGGGTTCTCTATTTACAATGCCTAAAACAACCAGAGTTTATTATGACAAAAAGGAAAAACGTCATCTTGTTTTGCCACTATAACCAAAACATTACAATGGGAGTATATGGAAAGCTGTCTGATTTAACCCTCAGCTCGCACCGGTTATGGATAATCCAGTGAGATCTCTAGCACCGTTTCATGCCATCCAAAGTTATTATCCATCTCAAAATAAAAGGGTTTGCATCTTAATTAAACTTCTTCCTATTGAGCTAAAACTTTAGGTGAGTCTAATATAACTAGAAAGCTTAAGAAAATAATCATAAAAACAAAACTTCGATTTTTGCGCCTTAATGTTTCAAGTGCAACTCCTGAGAGATGAATGCATAAGATATATATATATCTCCATATTATCGTAGCTTTCCAAAAGTCTTGCTAGTTCATAGAGGAACGAACTATCTTTTAATGGAATTATATTACAACACAAGTGCGCATGCATAGCATCTTAGAGGAATATATCAAATGCCATATGTCATTTAGCAATTGAATTTAGTAATTAAATAATTCACAATTAATTTATGAATTCGGTAGCTAAATCTATGGGTTTGTCTACCCTAATGATCCTATAATTTGTTTGTTTTCCCAAACCATCCAATAGAAAATGAATTAACTCAATCCATCCAGTAACTTGCTAATCTTAGCTCAGTCCATCACATTCAACCCCTAATGACAATCAGCGCTGATGTGGTAGTGGATTAGTGCATCTAATGGGGTTGAAGTGACAGCATCATCCACTGTCACGCTAGCGTTAATTGTCATGAGGGGTGGGTTGGATGGATTATGCTAAGATCGGCATAGTTACCGGATGGATTGAGTTACTTCATTTTTTATGGGATGGTTTGGAAAAACAAACAAAATAATTAGATCATTAGGGATTTTTCCAAATTATGTATCTAAATGATATTTTTTAATTGTAGTAGGGCAGGGCAAATTTCTTTCTTTCTTTTTTCTTTTTTTTAATAAGATATTCTCTTTCCACAATTTGGTATCATGTTTACAAATTTTCTCTTTTTGGTACTTTTTCATTATTTTCTGTACCAAGTTTAGATGAAAAATGAAAGTTTTTATATCATATTTGGAGAGAAAATATGATGAGAGTATATAAAAATGTCTATTTTCATCCAAACATGGTACAAAAAAGATAGTAATTTGTAAACATATTACCAAATTATGAAAAGAGAATATATCATATGGCACCAAAAAGGGGATTTTTCCCAAGTAGGGTATATAAGGTTTCGAATGTGGCAGTAAAAAATAACTTCAATTCAAAAATTAAACAGGATAGAAATGAAATGTCTGGATCGTTGAACATTCAATTTTCTCTGCACTTCGTATTGTTCTTCTGAGAGAATTTTATGTGTCAATCATTTGAAATAAGAATTCAATATATAGTTGACATTGTATAGTTATGTAAAGAAACTCCTAATGGATTTCAAATGAATTTCAGCATCCTTTCATGAGTAAAGGCGACTATTCTCTTGCTTATGCATGTGTAAGTAGCGTCTTGTAATTAAAACAATTCCATTAAAGGGTAAGTTCGTTCGTCTTGTTCAAACAATATTTTTGGAATGCATGTGTGGAGGTATTAAAAAAGATGTGTTGTTATTATTTTGCTTATTTATTGATTATAATCCAATATTCCATATTATTATTTTCACTGCATTATTGCATGCTTGATCTTCACAATTATGATTGATAGCTTTGGCAAAGGGAAGCCGAAACATTAAGGCAGCAACTGCAGAGTTTACATGAAAATCACCGGTAATGTTTTCCTTGTACATGTTCTTTAAACACATAAGATATTGTTAATGTTTTAAAAGTACTTAGAGAAAAACCCTTCAATAGTCTTATTAAGTGTGCTCTCCAAGACAAAACAGCTATTACACTCATCCATCTTGGACTCAAATTAACACATATTGTAAGGCAGGAAACTGATGGGAGAAGAGCTATATGGGTTGGATGCGAAAGACCTGCAAACATTAGAAAACAAACTGGAAATGAGTTTGAGAAATGTCCGCGTGAAAAAGGTCGGATAGTTTTTCCTGTCTTCTTAAGGGCTTCTTTTATTAGGAATATGAATGAAGTTATGTCCTGCATTCTTTCTTCCCAGGAACAAATTTTAACTGATGAGATTCGAGAGCTAAATCGGAAAGTAAGAACCAAAAAAAAATTATATATGAATTGATTTAGATACCTGAAGAAATTATACTCACTTCTTGAGTGATTTCTTTCAGGGATATCTTATCCATCAAGAAAATGTGGAGCTCTACAAGAAGCTAAAACACATTGAGCAAGAAAACATGGAATTGTATAGAAAGGTATATTATGGTAAAGTAGCTTGGTAAATGGAAAAAAAAAAAAAAATCCCAAATAATCTCATAATTATGCTTGATTTCGCAATTCATTCCTTAAAAAATCTATTAACCCAATACATCCTGTAACTGTGCTAATATTGCACAATCCATCCCACGCGTCCCCTAATGACAACTAATGCTGACGTAGCAGTGGATGGTGCTGCCATATCAATCATATTAGACACACTAATCCGTTGCCACGGCAGCGTTAATTGTCATTAGGGTGAGTGGGATGGAATGAACAAGATTGGCATAGTTACCGAGTGGATTAGGTTAATAGATTTTTTATGAGATAGTTTGGGAAATCAAGCATTGGCTTTTTTTCTTCCGTGGTTAAATACTGCAGCCATATGTTTTTACCCTTAATTAACAGTCCTCAATACTGCTGCTCCTCAGGCTTATGGCGTCACAGTCCCAACTTCAGCGAATGAAAACTATTTCTTTCCGGTTGGGTACTCATCAATCAGTACAGAGTTCCATGGACCAATCGAGCTTCAACTAAGCCCACCTGCACCACACGACATGGAAACGCTTGCAAGAACAAGCAAATCAAGCTAAGGTAACATGTGTATATATACATATATATATATATATTTATATATATTGTTTTAGAATGCAAACCAAATATGTTGATCCACTCTTCATCAAGCTAGTGAAGGGGGAAAGATTGAATTTTTGGCTACTTTGTATGATGAACTATTTAACTATTCTGTTGTAGGTTAGCATCAACTGGAAATGGGGATGTGCGATTAAGTACCTAAAAAGGGAGTTTCCAACAAGGAATCGAATTGATTGCTATTGTTTCCAAGCAATTCACTCTTTCTTTGAATGCAAATACAGTTTGTACCTATGTGTATCCGATTTGTGAAGAATTATTAATACTTAATTCATGCCGTAATGCTTCAGATTCTTTCGAAATTGGTGGCTACTGGCTAGAAAGCATGAGGCAAACCTGTATACAAAAAGCAAATGGACTGGGGAGGGGAATCTGTTACAGTTGAATTCGAACAGCAATAAAAATTGTGGAGCATAAAACATAATAGTTGATTATGATTCTTCCAGTTAGTATAGCGAATGGATTACATAAATCCTGCACACCAAAATTATAGTGTGATCGAAACCCTAAAGTGCAGTAATAGAATATTAGAATTAAAGATGCTGTCAACTGTCAAGAACATCTGCATGCTGCAATCGAACATTGAAGGCTATAGAAAATCAAATGAGGAACTCTAGAGTGAGGATTTGGTAAACAATAAATGGAACTTTCCAATCATTTATGTGAATTTTCTTTTTTTGAGGTACAAACATGAAGAAGCCGCGTGCGATAGGCCAAGACTCAGAAAAATTTTAGGGATGTTTAACAATTAGTTGTTAGCTGTTAACTGATTATGTGAATAATAAATTATTCAAATCAATTATTAATTGATGATGTGAATATTTTGAGACCAATGTTTTTCCTTCAATGAGCTGAAATCCAAAATGATACTCCCTCCGTCCCACCAAGATTGAACCCTTTCTTTTGGGCACGGTAATTTAGGTGGTGGAGTTTAGTGGTTAAAGTGGTGTGGGTATTTGTGTTTAAGATTCTAATGAATTTTGATACTGTTTATTGTTTAACTTTGACTTAATATTATCGTAATGATGTAATTTGAAAAAAATATTCAAGTGTAGACTTGTTAGAATCGTCTAATCATGTAGTTTTATAATATATATTATACAATTTTAATTTGTATCAATTTTGTAATATTAAGAGTTAAAGAAATATAAGGGACTTTGTGTAGGAAAGTAAAAATGCATTGGAATTTATGCAGAATATAAAATTAAGTATTTTTAGTGGGATTTGACAACAATTAAGATTCTAATCAAACTTATATTAATTTAATATTTTCTAAAATGGAAATTAAGTGATCAAACTTCGTAGGACACCCCAAAAAGAAATAGGGGTCAAACTTCGTGGGACGGGGAGTACTCCTTGCACACATGATTCAAAAAGAGCTGATTGCACACTGTTCTAAATTATCTTTTCTCTTTAAAAAAACTAATTTCTCTCACAAATGAATTGATTCGAAATAATTGTTTTGCCAAACACCTTCTTAATCATTAGATCATTGTATTGGACGCTCAAGTCATGAATCGATGCACCATTATTTCCTCATAATTGGACTTGGCGGTCCACAAAAAATAGTCTTTTTCTTTTTTTGTCCACACAAAAATATCCACATTGTCAAATCTTTCCATTTTAGACATGAAAATATTCACTTTTACCTTTAATAAAATAATATTTATATTTTCTAGTAGTAGGACTTAACGGTAAAAGTTGAAAGAGATATACCTATACGTAAAATAATACTCCCTCCGTTTCAAAATAAGTGTAACATAAGGAAATGTCACGGGATTTAATACAAGGAACAAAAGTGCTTTAGTGGAACTTTTATATCTTTAAAAACATTCTATATACGGTAATATAACATTTACTATGAAACACCGAAAATGTTATACTTAAAAAGAAATGGAGGAAGTACTTACTTCTATTTTCTAGTAGTAGGACTTTTAACTCTAGTCAAATGCCAGTAACTCCTACCTAAAAGTGTGTGCTCAATCAAACATAGCTATCGTCCCATTAATGGACGGCGGGAATATCCTGCAATCATTTTGCAGAGAATTCTCACATTCAAAAGCCTTTAAAAGTGTTCTTGACTTTATTGCCAAAACATCGAGAAAATCATATTGATTGGATTATCCCTAATTAATCCTTAAGGGTAGTCTGGATGGATGGAAAATGATAGAAAATAAAAGAAAAGAAAGTTGGAGATGTTTGAAAAACAATTATGTTTGGATGTTTAGAGTGGAAGGAAAAGAAAAGAAAAGTTAGAAAAAAAAAAATGGAAGGAAAGTGTTGGTTATAATTTGTATGTGATGTAGTTTTCCTTCCAAATATGGGCGAAAATGGAAAGAAAACTTTGAAATGACAATAATACACTCTCTTAATATGTGTACAATATTGGGGCAGCCCAATAAGTAAAAATGACCAAAAATAATGAAACGAATTGAAGAGGATATAGAAGATCGACCTAGGGCCCCTCCTTGAGATGGTCATCTCGGAAACAACGAAAACCCAAATGGGTACTCATGGCTCTGATACCATGTCAGAAAGAAGATGGACTTAAGGTTTCAACCTAAAATCAATTCATAATAGGTAAAGTGGTTTATAAACAGAGAATATCTCAACATATAGTTGATGTGGGACCAGGGTCGTCTCCAACTTTTTGGGGCCCTGAGCAAATGTCTAATGGGGCCTCTCATATTAATATAAATAAATCATTTAATATTTCCTCCGTCCTAGCTATATTGTACTATTTTTTAACTTTTTAATACTATTAATTTTTCAACTTTGAATCAAATTTATTGTAAGTATAATTAAAAAAAATTGAGTTCAGTCTTGTTAGATTCATATACTCGTATAAAACTTTAGAATATACTCGTACAAAATTTTACATAAATTTTACTTATACATTTTTTAAGATATTAACGATTAAAAAAGTGTATTAAATTACATGCAGAAGTCAAATAGGTATTGGGACGAATGAAGTATTAATTAATAAATCCAAAATAATATAAATTAATCATAAAAGTATAAAAAATAAGGAGTATTTAAATAAATTTGTCTTTAAAAACAAATAAGGAGTACAAATTCAATCAAAAATTTTATCCTTTTGAGATTTTGGAAAAAGACGAAGAGCAAGGATGGAAGACACTAGAAAAAGATAAATTATAAAAATTTGACAAAAAAATATTAATTAAAATTTAAACAAAATACAAAAGAAAAATAAAAGAAAAAAAATGAGTGGGGCCCCAAAATTTGGGGGGCCGGAACAAGTGCTCCACTTGCTCACCCTTGGAGATGCCTCGGTGTGGGACATTATAACAACTTCTGTTTCTTTTTTTTTTACTTTCAAATAACATTTTTAAAATTATGGGCGAGATACAATTTAAAAAAAGCTGTCTACACATTTTATCTACGAATTCATGTCCATTGGTTTTGTGCCCTATTCAATATACTCCCAAGAACATGCGGTTCAATGAGGAGGAGGAAGACAGAAAGAAAGAAAAACATTTTTCTAAATGGTAATTGGATATAAAATTATCATTAATCGTGTGGAAAGAATAGTGTATTCAGCTCTTATTTGTGTAGGTCATTTTGTATTTTTCTTAAATTATAAAAATCAAATTACATAATTAATAATACTTTAAATTTGTTTGTACGGTGTTTCAAGATATAGGAGTATATGTTTATTTAGTAATTTTCTAGACTAAAATACCTTGATTGACCGAGTTTCTGGCTTGTAGACAACCTGTCTTAGTATTTACACATCATCACTGGTAATAGAATAACTGGCAGAACACGCATGCCTCCCAGCTACCAGCTTGTCCTAAATGTTGTAGCCAAACTACAAAGATACAATTAAGTCGAACAAATTTCACGGCCTAGTTCTTTTCAGGTAGTCGACGGCCTCGATCACCCTAACTGCTATAATTTATCTTGGTTGTGGAGGCGGTGGCTGCAAAAGAATCGGGGATGGTTCTGTTGGGATCGTGGTCGATGGCATAGCAATGGGCCTCTCTATAGAGTAACGATGGGATCCCCCAAAGCTCTCAATGGACCTCATGTATTCAGATGCATTATTTTCTATGATGAATGCATCCTCAAGCTCCCGAACAATGTCGGACATGCAGGGACGGTAAGCCGAGTATGGTTCAATACACGCGAGCGCCACCTCCACGACCCGCCACATTGCTTCGCCATGGTAGCTCCCCTTTATGTTGGGATCCACAATTTCTTCAACTCTCGAGTTCCTAATGTGTGGTTTTGCCTGTCAAGACACACTTGCTGGTGTTATCGTCTTTTAAACAATAGCCTTAAGCGTTTCAACAACAACAACCAACAATCGGTATATATGTTTCAACAAATTACCCATTCCACCAAGCTCCACTCATTTTTTGGCCTGGTTATATTGAGCGGCTCGCGGCCGCTTACAATTTCTAGTAGAACGACCCCAAAGCTAAAGACATCACTTTTTGCAGACAGATGCTGCGTTGAGTAATACCTGAATGAGACAAGTTTGTTCACGAAATTGAGAATGGCAATGCTTTACTTACTCTTCATATATCTTTGGTAGGATTTTTAGAGTATAATTTTTTGTACACTGTACTTACTCTGGGTCGAGATATCCGGCGGTACCCCTTACTTCGAGTGAGGTGCCACTGTCCCCTTCTTGAGATGCATATTTTGAAAATCCAAAATCGGCTACTTTTGCACACATGCTGTGATCCAGAAGTATGTTGCTCGATTTCACGTCTCTGTGTATAAGGCAACGCTCAGAAAACGTGTGGAGATATGTTAATCCTGAACAACGAACATGGTGCTCATCAAACAAGAGAAAACATATATATAAGGTTGTAATGAATTATACTAAAACTTGAGTGTTGCTTACCTCTTGCTGCGCCTAAAGCAATTGAAATTCGCGTTGGCCAATCCAGAGTCTTTCGCCTTGCTGCAGCGCCTGTTGATTACTTGAAAGGAAAAATGGTCAGTCTTGACCAATTGTGGCGTTTAAAGCATTTGAAAGGTGATTGAAATTTACCGTATAGGCGATCTTGTAGAGAACCATTGGACATGAAAGGGTAGACCAGGATTTGTTGGTCGTTTTCACAGCAATAGCCAATTAGTGGGACTAAGTTTTCATGTTGAATGGCTGAGAGCAAGTTCAGCTGTAGAATCCAGTGAAAACCAGTTTAGAACTACTATTACGTACTGTACATATGTAGTGAAAAAGAATCTGTATGAAAATAAACCTCATTGTCAAATTCGCGAGTTCCCTGAGTTGAAGTTGCTGATCGAACTTTCACAGCTACATCTTCGCCATCAGGCAAGGTGCCGCGGTAAACTGGTCCAAATCCACCTTCACCGATCAATGATTTGTACCCTTGCGTTGCGGTTTCAATGCACTCCAATGTAAAGTTCTGAATGGATATCGATTTGCAATTGACTTCTATACTTGATACTGAATAAATTGCATCTGCGTTCGAAAGAATACATGTACATTTCAAGAAGGATTAATATCCAAATGACAAAAAACATATCCGTAGCATGTTTCGTGTGCTTACTCTTTGACATTGTGTGACCCTTTGAATCAAACTTCTCTGGTGGCCTCATTTTTTTCCTATATATGCACACAAAACACACGCCCACCGCAATTGTGACCATCAGAAATGCACCTGCTATAGTACCTATAAGAATACCTCGTGTTGAGTGGGAAGGCGCACGGATAGTACACTTTCCTTCGCTGTAAGAAAAAGAAACATATAAAAACTAAAACATGAGAAAATAGATCAATGATTCTCTCATGGATGCACTGCATTTGGGGGTTTTGAGATCTTACTCAGTAACCAAGCTTGATTTGTTTAGGTTTGGTGGAAGGTTTCTATCAAGGTGAGGATTGCACCCAGAGTATCTAGACAAGAAAAATTGAACTCTTAGTTGTCTTAAATGGAATACAGATTTCAGTTTAACCAATGAATGTAGCAATAATGTAATGTAGATTGTCTAAATTCTAAAATGTTTTGTGACTTACAATACTTTCAAATGGGGAATTTCTGAGATTGCCTGTATGATGTTTCCTGAGAGACCATTGTGGCTCACATCCCTACAAAATGTTATACAACAATTTAAACCAAATGAAATCTTAAGAATGAACATTAGAGTAGAATGAGTTCTTACAATGAGGTCAACATGGAGGATGATGGAAACTTTGGAATTGTACCAATGAACTCATTCCTGCTAAAATTCCTGCAGTTGTTTTGTTTCCATGAATCATCCATTACAAGAGCTAAAATCAACAAAACAATAAGAATGCACAATTTTGAGATGGTGAAAAACATACAGTTCCTTCAGGAGAATCAACTCGGTGATGCTTGGAGGGAGAGGCCCTTCAAGCTGGCTCATCTGTAAATCCCTGGGAAAGGTACAGTACATCAATGAAGAACCATTTTTGGAGACAGAAGACATTGTGGTGTCATTGAGAAGCCACTTACAATTTAGTGACAGTTGAGGTACCGTTGATTGTTTCGCAAAACAAGCCGTACCATGGAAGAGGGAGACAAGGGTCACCTGACCAGGTTTTCAACACTTCACTACCTTGATTGTGTGCAATTAACTCATCCTTCACCTTTGAAAGTTTAATCACTGCATAGATAGTCAAGAATATTAGTTGTCTACAAGGTTTTTGTTGAATTGATAATGGTTAAGTAGTTTTTTTTTTTTTTAATACTATACCTTCATCCTCAGCTGTCTCTCCGTTTGCACGATAAACCTTCAAAATCTCGTAAGCATTACATATTGGTCCTAACTGAGAATCCACAGCCCTCGCTAAGGTTATATTAAGAAATCCTTTGCCTGTGAAGTTCAAAACAGCTGCGTAGTAAGTTGATCCGCTGCCCAATATGTCCACCTCTTGTTTTATCCCGTTGTTAATGTACACATTGAAGACCCTTTGCCCTGCTCGAACAGAGTTGTTGAGCTCGACAAAGTGGAGGTAGATATGATAGTCGTATATTTCTACATCAAGGTTATCATAGTAAAACTCTAGTCGTTCTTCATGGGTTAGTGCCGTTTGCAACACTTGAGGCGGGGGCAATAAACTTTCTGCTATGGTGATATTCGCGATGGATGAAGACGAGGAGATGTTAATAGCTGTTAAATCTTGGTACGAATCTGGTCTCCACACGCGATCAAATGGATCAGATGGATACCTAGAAGATCCAGCAACGATCAGAACAAAAAGGACAAATCTTGCAAGTAAATTAATGTTAGAAAACATCATCTTGCTTTTCTATCGTCTTACCTGATATTGCCTTCTTTGTTTCCTACATCTACTCGATCCACGACTTTGAGCACTCTTTCGATGTCTCCTTTAAAGTAATCTGGATGGGAAGGTCGTAGCTCCACCTTTGAAAGGACTGCTCCACCTATCCCCTTAACTAAGCAGAAATCAGTATAGTTTCTAACCGCGCGGATTATTGCTTCAGTGCTCGGTTCACTTTTGGAGTCCACTCTCGCTATTACTGTCGTGCTGATGGAAACTTTGAAAAAACTATCCGGTGGAAACTGTTGCAGATTGTTGAGGAGGAATGTTCCTCTAACTAGGTACACGCCTCCTCTCCTCGTTGGCAGGCGATAACACCACTTGCTGTCGTATTCTGAGTTGAAAAACCTTGCCTTACTACCGCCTTGATCGCCATCCCCTATCCAGATCGTGTCCTGACAACTGCGCTTGTCCGGGTACCAAGTCTCGTCTGTTTTGTAACTTATACTTGTGTTTTTATCAGTGTACGTTGTGTCCGCGCAACATTTTACGCTGACGAATCCTTCTGCAGATCGTGTAAAGATATCTGATTTTAGGCATCACTGAGTTTAGAAAGATTTTTCTACGCGTCTTTGATGTTCATTAGCTCGATCGGACTACTCACAGTATTACTACATCTTGAATGAAAACGGGAAATGGGAAACACAAACAATATAAGAATTTTATGTTTTAGTGACCGAAAAAATTTGGTAAATTTCAGTCAAACGACTGTATTTGCGATCGAAATTCTTTTAACAACTGAAATTTTATCTACCACAATTTTAACAACCGAATCTGAAGTTTTTCTAGCTGTGAAAAGAAAAAAGACATACCTTGTTGTGCCAGATTAGTATGTACAAACAGGAATACAGAAATCAAGCAACATAGGATGAGTCTTGTATTATTGGCATTGTCCAGTTCTTCCATCATCCTGTAATTACCCCAACAAGAAGTGCCCCCATCTGTCTGATTTGTGCATCATGAACTTATTAAAATCATCATTTTCTTCTAACTTGATAATCCTATGGAACTAAATCAAAAAAGAAAGGAAAGTAATAGTTCTAGCTTGTAATAATAGTTTCCTTTCATGTATGAAGTTTCTTGGAAGTAGCAGACTTGTGGAACTAACCAACCTCACTCACATGTCACATCAAACAAAAGGGGAACAAATGGAAACAAGAAACTACAGAATATATTCAACAAAGTTTGGTTTCATATTCATATAAAATATTTCAAATTTCATTGGGTCTATATGTATATGTGTGTATTGTACTTATTATATAAAACAAATTGTCAATATATTCATTTCTCTATTTCATTCTCATAATTAACATATTTTAATATAATTATACAGTAAAATGTTAGCTCGGAGTATTGAGTGGCCAATACGCAGCAATAGTGTAGTTGGTATTAATTTAATTGAAGATGATAGATAATTTAGTTATATACAAATAAATAAAATGTAATGGGGCGGAGCAACCATTTTGATTTAATCATCATCTTTTGTCTTAACTTTTGTCCATATACCAAATAAAAATTTAACTAATAGTGAATTTATTAGTGTTATTTATTTAAAACCAACCATATGTTGACCATTGATTGCCTAAAGTAATTAATTGTTAGATGGTCTAAATGATTAAATTTGGTGCATTTGACAGCAAAATACTTGAAATTTAATTTTGAGATCAAAAAACATCTATAGGGTTCTTGTGATCCATCCTTCTTCATGGGGTTATATTGTGACCTATGATTCATGTCATTGTAATTAAAATAATAAACCAAAGTTAATAATTAATGAGCTATTGTTCATGTTCTTATGTAACAATCGAAGCTGGGAGGTGAGGCTACTTTTAATTAATGAATAGTGAATATAATAGGCTAATTAAACGCTGAGTGATCCATCGAAAATCAATGATCATAATAAAAAAAAAAAAAAAGATATTTATAATTAAGTATAAAATATCATATCACTAAACCCTCCATCATCAAGTTTAGCCAAAAAAAAAAAAAGTCGAGAAGTTAACAATCAGCCCTAAATTTATCTACAACATTTGTATCTTGAATAAAAATGGCAAACTGGAAATTGAAGACAAAAGAGATGAATACCTTGTTGTGGCAGATTAGTTTGTACAAAATATGAATGTTGGTCCCAGATTACGTAAAATCTTGGATTTAGCGCGGTCGTCGAGCAGTAGTTATAACGACGTGTGAACGATAGTGAGTGTGTGAATCAGAGTGTGCAAATCAGTGTAATGCAGCAGAAAGTAAAGACACGTGATTTGGTAACCCAGTTCGGCCTTCGGCCTACGTCTGGGGGATTCCAATCCAGGCTCTAAACTATCACTCAAAAAATCTTAGACCTAAAAATTACACAATCAAAACAGATTCTGTTACCAAGACTTCCTCGCTGGTAGACTGATCGTTGTTTGGACTCCCCCACAACCACGATCACCGGACAGCTCGTCCAATCCTGTTTCTCCGATTGTTTGAATCCTCAGATCTTGAAACTCAGGTGTAGCAGATGTCCTGAATCAATCCTTCAGATCTCCTTTGAGTTCCTTCGCAAGGCAACTCCAAAAACTTTGAATGAAGAAATTCTTTCAACAAGAAAACTTGTTGAATCGATGTAACACAGACCTCGATGAACGAAATGATCTCTCAAAATGTAAAACACTCATCAAGGATTTTCCTAACACTCTCAAGAAAATAGAACAATCAAATCTAGAGAGAAAAACCGACTAAGTGTGTAATGTGTGTAAAAGTGAAAAGTTACAACTCCAATCTACTCAAATCTACATACACAGAGTCTAAATACAAGTATATATACACAGAGATACGAATTAGACTCGTGTGGGTCGGTTGGACACGCGCAAAGAAACAGAAACTGTCGCACATGTCTGACTGTAACTGCTTCGGTCGTTCTGTCGTAGTTTCAACAACCATGGAACTACTAAATCTGCACAAGAGCACGTTAATAACAACAATCTCCCCCACTCTTGTGGAGATGATAATTCCATCACCAGAATGGTGTTGAAACTATCTAAGTCCAAAGAGTATAAGAGATCATATCAGAGCAAAACAATGTGATACATAAATAGGATGTTACAGAAGAGTCAAAACGATTCAGAAACAACATCCATCAAACATTCAGAGTAGAATCACAGTGCAGATATAAAATCATCAGAGCAGATTAAAAAAGCAAGTAGTTCAGCAGTTATCAAGATTACCTAACTATTACAGACCAATAATAGTTCAAATCCAAAAGTTCAGTAATCATCCAGTCAAAAACAGTCATCAAAAACAATCATCATCATCAAAAACATCCATCAATATTGTCCAGCAATAAAACTTCCAAAAATAATAACCAAAGTTTTGAAATATCGTTACCCAGTTGTCATCACTACCAGTCAGTACCATCCAACACCATCCATCTCCCCCATGATGGAATATCACTCTTCATCATCAAGAGCAACATCCTCATCATCTGCCTGCAAGTCAGAAGCATCAAAAGACAAAGGAAGCATATGAAGAATTTTGAGATTCTCCCTTTTTATAGCCATAGCTTCCTGGCTCCAGGTTGTCAGCCTTTCGTTCTGACGAAGGATCCTCTGCTTCAGTTGGTGTACAAGAGCAGGACCAGTTAGAGGAGGGCCATTTTTGATGTCATTATGCATGTCCATCAAGTGTGGTGGTGGTTTGTACTCCTTCAAAGCAACCAAATGCTTTTCCTTGATCTTCACACCAATGGATAGAAGGTATTCGGTAATGAGAGCTGGATAGGGTAAATTGATCGTCTTCTTGATTCTCCCAGAGGTGTACCCTAGCATTTGCTTAAGAAGAAAGTATCCAAAATTGATTAGACCCATATGTTTGTCCACACAAAGTATGAATTTACCCATCATAGTGCTGACTTGAGACTGGTTAGAAGTCGGAAGGATGTTTGCACTACAAAACTGATATAGACAGTAAAACTTCAGTGTTAGCTCCTTAATACTGAATTTGTTCCGTCCAAAGCTTTTAACCTTCTGGTTAGAAATCTCCAGTGCAGTAGTGAGTGTATCTTCCGGCATCAAATCCAAACAGTCGCTCATATCATCGTTGGGTGGTAGCTTCAACAACTTCAGAATCACAGCAGGAGTTAGTTCATGAAATTGACCGCGAATGTAAATTTTACCGAACCAAGCAGAATTAGGAGTGAGGATCTCAGGATGTAGATTCGCATAAAACTCTCGAACATGACTTGGTGAGTAGTGTGTGAGACCCTTAGCCCAATACGTCAAATGTCTCTCTTGCAAAAGATCCGAGAAGCCTAAAACGTCATAGTGATTATGCTTGAAAATTTCCTCGGGCTTGAACTCCTTCCCTTTAAGAACTTCCTTCGAGAATGTCCTCATATCTCGCGTGTAGAACTTGAGACTGTAAGCATCTTCGGCTTTCAAAGCAGGAGGGGGTGGCCTTGGTTCCTTTCGTGGTTTCTTCGAAGTTGTGACTACGGGTGCTGGTGTGGGCGTAGGAGTGGGCTCCTTTCGCTTTCTGGTTGATTTCCTCCGTGGTTCTGGTGTGGTCGCAACAGCAGTAGGACCTCCAGTTTGCTGTGAAGCAGTAACATCAGCAAGTTCCTCTTGAGTCATGTCGTGCAAACCTTGATTTTGCAGGGGGGAAAGTGGTGGCGTTTGATGCTCAGCATTGATTTCTCGAACAACTTGATCAATGAAAGAGGGATCAATAGTGATTTCGGGGTTAGGGTTAGGGTTAGGCTGATTTTGGGTGTCAGGCGAATTTTGGGGGTCTGGTTGATTCTCAGTGGGTGGCTGCTCGGAAGTTCCAGCAGCGGCAGGAGGAGGAAGATAAAGAACAGGTGGTAGGACCGAGATAGGTTGGGCGTCCAGCGGTGACCCAGACGACGAACTCGTCGTGGAGGAGGTAGCGGAGTGAGGAGCATCGGGATCGTTGGTGGTTGCCATTTTCAAATTTCTGAAACTTCACTTAGAGAAAATGGTTAGGGAAAAGCTGTAAGTAAAATGGAGAAGAAGTAGACCTTAAATGGAGAGAGTGGCCGGAAGGGGAAGAGTCGTTCGGCGGTTTCAGAGACGTGCGACGTGATTGATGTGTGTGCAGCGGTTACAGACGCTGCTGTGGCATCATCTTGACTGCCGTGCATAATCATGACCATCCGGATAGATTTTCTCCATTTGAATTGTGTTGGGCCTGTAAAAATATTACTCAAACATGAAATTCGTCAGGCCCAACTGGAAATAGATTAATTATGATAGGAAAGACCCAAGGTGCTTCTTAGGCCTTCAAATTTTTCTCCATCTAAAGCTTTTGTTAGGATGTCCGCCCGTTGTTCCAACGACGCTATATGCTCAATCCTGCAAACATTATCCTCTACAAGATCTCTAATAAAATGATAACGAATATCAATATGTTTACTCCTACTATGTAAAACAGGATTTTTAGAAATATTTATTGCACTAGTATTATCACAGAAAACTAAAAAATCATCCTTATGAATACCGTAGTCCTCGAGTAGTTGCTTCATCCAAAGAAGTTGTGAACAGCAACATGTGGCAGCAATATACTCTGCCTCGGCTGTTGATAGAGCTACGATGTTTTGTTTTCTGGAATACCAGCTTACTAGATTGTTTCCCAAGTAGAAGCAGCCGCCAGTGGTAGATCTCCTGTCGTCACAACAACCTGCCCAATCAGAATCTGTAAATCCAATCAAGTCAAGTGATGACCTTTTCGAAAACCAAATTCCAATATTCATTGTTCCTTTAACATATCTCATAATCCTCTTTACTGCTTTCATGTGAGACTCCTTAGGATCGGATTGGAACCTTGCACATACACCTACACTAAATGAAATATCTGGTCTTGTAGCAGTGAGGTACAGTAGACTTCCAATCATACTCCTATAAGTCTTTTGATCCACTGACTTTCCAGTTTCGTCCTTGCTCAGCTTCTCCTGTTGTCCTAGCGGTGTTCTGACTACCTTAGAATCATCCATGTCAAACTTTTTCAACATGTTTCTAGCATACTTCTCTTGACACAGAAAAATACCATCAGCCTCTTGCTTAACCTGTAATCCCAAAAAGTAGTGTAATTCTCCCATCATAGACATCTCAAACTCTGATTTCATAGCATCAACAAATTCCTTTCTGAGTTTGACTGACGTCGATCCAAAAATGATGTCGTCAACATACACTTGAGCTATCGTTAAGTGGTCGTTCTGACGCTTCACGAACAACGTCTTGTCTGCATTTCCTCTCTTAAATCCATTATCGACTAAATACTTAGACAATTTCTCATACCAGGCTCTGGGTGCCTGCTTTAATCCGTATAAGGCTCCTTTGACTCGATAAACATGATTTGGATACTTCGGGTCTTCAAATCCAATCGGTTGTGCAACATAAATCTCTTCCTTGATTTTACCATTAAGGAAGGCTGTTTTGATATCCATTTGGTACAGCTTCAAATTCAAAGAGCACGCGATTGCAAGAAGTATCCTTACGGCTTCCATCCTTGCCACGGGAGCAAATGTTTCGCCATAATCCAAACCTTCAATTTGGGTATAACCTTGTGCAACTAGCCTTGCTTTATTCCTTATGATATTGCCTTTCTCATCCGTCTTATTCCTGTAAACCCATTTCGTTCCAATAATGTTGGCGTTCTGCGGTGGTTCAGTCAACTCCCAGACAGCATTCCTCTCGAATTGCAGTAGCTCGTCTTGCATTGCAGCAATCCAGTACTCGTCTTTCAACGCCTCAGATGTATTCTTTGGTTCAACCATAGAAACAAAACAATTGTAGCTTGCTAGATCTTTGAAATTAATCTCTTTATGCCTAGTCTGTCTCTGACCTTGTGGATCTCCAATAATATCCTGAGTTGAATGATGTTTATTCACTCTAGAACCTTTTCTCTTGTTCTGAACTTCAGAGGGTGGTTCTGTTGTAGTCTCGACAACAGTGTCTGTATCAGCATCCTTTTCTGGTTCAGAATCTTTATCAGGACCTCTATCTGGAACATTAGGACTAGCATGTTCTTCATCAGTGACAGATTGCTCAGCACCATTTGCATTCTCATGATTGTGAGTAAGAGGTAACTCATCATCATCTACCCTGTTTCTTAATAGATCAAGATCCTCAAAGAGAACATTAGTAGATTCAATAACCTTCTTATCACTAGTAAGATAAACACGATATGCTTTAGAATTATTCGAATAACCAATGAAATATCCATCCAAAGATTTATAATCAAACTTATGCAATTGATTTTTATCATTTAAAACATGACATTTGCATCCAAAAACATGAAAGTATTTTACCGTGGGAGTTTTACCGTTCCAAAGTTGATAAGGTGTGCAGTTGGAGTGTGGTCTCAACAACACTCGGTTGATGATATGACAGGCAGTGTTAATAGCTTCCGCCCAAAATCTTTTGCTCATTGAACTGGTGTGAAGCATTGATCTGGCCATCTCTTGCAATGTTCGGTTCTTCCTTTCAGCAACACCATTTTGCTGTGGTGTTTTGGGGGCTGAGTACTCATGTGTAATTCCATTGTCGTCGCAATAACGATCGAACGACTGATTCTCGAATTCCTTGCCATGATCGGTTCGGATTCGTGCAATCTTCCTTTGCTTCTCATTCATGAGTCTTTTACTCAGGGCCTCAAAGTACTCAAAAGTCTCATCTTTTGACCTAAGAAAGAAAACCCAACAATATCTAGAGAAATCATCAACACATACTAAAATGTACCTTTTACCATTTAAGCTCTCCACTTCGGTTGGACCCATAAGATCCATATGTATCAGGTCGAGGCATTCTTTTGTTTTAATGTCATCAGTCTTCTTATGTCTCGATCTGGTTTGCTTTCCTTTGGCGCAATCTCTGCAGATGGTTTCATCGTTCTTCTGTAGTTGCGGCAACCCGCGAACAGCATTCGAGTTACTCAATTTATGCAGTGACTGAAAGTTAAGGTGTCCAAGTCGCTTGTGCCATAGAGTAGTCTGATCATCCTTGGTCAGTAGAATCCGTGGAATATCATCCTTCAAGATGTAGCAATTGTTCTTGCTACGGCCTCCCATCATAACAATCTCATTTTGATCATTATATACTATGCATCTATGTTTAGTAAACCTAACCTCCAGATCTTCATCACAAAGTTGACTAATAGAGATAAGGTTAGTAGTAAGACCATTTACATAGAATATTCTAGAGAGTTTAGAAAGAGTAACATCCTTAGATTTACCATAACCTGCAATTTTGCTTTTTGTACCATCTCCATACATAACGGCTCCACAATCTTTCTCAGTAAAGTTGTCTAAGACATCTTTTCTTCCCGTCATATGCCTTGAACATCCCGAATCAAAATACCATTTTTCGTTTCGATGTTGTTCCTGCACCGAAAGAACTACAAAACAAGCAGAATCTTTATTATTATTAGTTTTACCTTTAGGTATCCATGCCTTCTGCATTCTGAATTTCTTTCGAAGCTCTTGATCAGGCCATACGACTGGTCTACCATTCATAAGATCTCTTAGAATCCGCATGCATGTTTCAGCTGTGTGTCCAGGTAGATTGCAGTACAGGCAGTCCTTCTGTCGTCTGGACGATTCTCCGACTATCAGCTCAGGTGGTGAATCAGTAGTTGAAGTGAGGAAACCTCCACTTGTAAACTTTGTTTTGCTAGGAGTGCTTTGCTTCTTATAGCCTAAACCTGTTTGATCACCAATGCGTTTTCCCATAGATAAAACTTCATCAAGTTGATTTTTACCTTTAGATACCTTTTGAAGTTCATTGTTCTTTGCTTTGAGATCATCAAACTCTTTCTCCATAGCATGAATTCTGCTTTTAAGGGTGTTGTTCTCCTTTTGCAAGTTTTCATTCTTTTCAACCTCAAGATCATAGGCAATTCCGACGTCTGCCAGTTGTCCTAACAACTTCTTATTTTCCCGAACAGCAACTTCAAAATCCTCTTTGAGTTCGTTGTAATCAGCAAGTAATTGGTCGTACTCATCATCGCTTTCACCTGAATCAGAATCACAATTATTAGGTGAAAAACATATTGACTTGACAATACCTTTTATAGTAGGACTTGTTTCTCTTAGAGTGAATGCAACGACTTCATCAGAATCTGAATTCTGTGCTTCAGTGGTTCTGTCATCGTCTTGATCACCTAGAGTAGCCTGCAGTGCCTTCTTTTCTCGCATTTCCTTTCTTTTGGCTGTGGCACATTCAGATCGAACATGTCCTTGGCCTCCACATTCATAGCAAATCACCGAGGCAAACTTGTCCGGCTTGTCATAGTCCTTCTTCTTGTTGTTAAAACGATCAACTTTGCTGCTATCCTTTCTTTTGAAGTCTCTGCGAGGTGGTCTGTCCGTCGTCGGAACATCGTTGGAACTGCGACCTTGCTGTTTCCAGAATTTCTTTGTACGTCTGTCTTGCAACATCTTTGCCACTTTTCTGGAAATATAAGATACATCGTCTTCAGAGGAGTTTCCAGAATCTTCTTCTTCCACATTGAGAGCAATACTCCTTGTTGATTCTTCTTCAAGATGATTCATCTCGTATGTTTGAAGAATTCCCACTAAGCCATCCAAGGTAATGGTGTTCAATTTATCCAATTCTTCTAATGTTGCAACCTTCGGAGCATACTTCTTGGTAAGAGTCCTTAACATCTTTCGAACCAATTTTTGATTATCATAAATCAATCCCAAGTTATAGGCTTGATTTACAATATCTTTGAACCTCCCGTAATAGACCGAAATAGATTCATCCTTGTTCATCTTCAAATTCTCGAACATGGTTTCAACTCGCTGTAATTTGGTAGCTCGAACATCCTCAGAACCCTCATACATAACCTCTAGAGTCCTCCATGCGTCATGAGCCAGTGTGTGGTTTGTGACTAGCTGGAACTGCGTTTCGTCCATGGCGCTAAAAATCGCATTTAAGGCCGTATAATTCCCTTTCTTGGCATCTTTTTCAGCTTGAGTATATTCATCCTTCGTTGCCGGTCGACTTCCAGGTGGATCCGTAGAACCATCAGCTGTAGCTCGTGGTCGAGTGGGTGGTTGCCAGGCTGTCTCGACTGCGTCCCAAACATCATCTCCAAGTGCCATAAGATGGATCTTCATCCGAGTTCTCCAATATCTATAATTCGTGCCATCGAACAATGGTGGTCTTGACAAAGAAGCGCCTTCTCTATTCATCTTTCCAAGAAATTTTTCAGATCGCCTCTACTATATCAGAGTCTGCCGCTCTGATACCAAGTGTTGGTCCCAGATTACGTAAAATCTTGGATTTAGCGCGGTCGTCGAGCAGTAGTTATAACGACGTGTGAACGATAGTGAGTGTGTGAATCAGAGTGTGCAAATCAGTGTAATGCAGCAGAAAGTAAAGACACGTGATTTGGTAACCCAGTTCGGCCTTCGGCCTACGTCTGGGGGATTCCAATCCAGGCGCTAAACTATCACTCAAAAAATCTTAGACCTAAAAATTACACAATCAAAACAGATTCTGTTACCAAGACTTCCTCGCTGGTAGACTGATCGATGTTTGGACTCCCCCACAACCACGATCACCGGACAGCTCGTCCAATCCTGTTTCTCCGATTGTTTGAATCCTCAGATCTTGAAACTCAGGTGTAGCAGATGTCCTGAATCAATCCTTCAGATCTCCTTTGAGTTCCTTCGCAAGGCAACTCCATAAACTTTGAATGAAGAAATTCTTTCAACAAGAAAACTTGTTGAATCGATGTAACACAGACCTCGATGAACGAAATGATCTCTCAAAATGTAAAACACTCATCAAGGATTTTCCTAACACTCTCAAGAAAATAGAACAATCAAATCTAGAGAGAAAAACCGACTAAGTGTGTAATGTGTGTAAAAGTGAAAAGTTACAACTCCAATCTACTCAAATCTACATACACAGAGTCTAAATACAAGTATATATACACAGAGATACGAATTAGACTCGTGTGGGTCGGTTGGACACGCGCACAGAAACAGAAACTGTCGCACATGTCTGACTGTAACTGCTTCGGTCATTCTGTCGTAGTTTCAACAACCATGGAACTACTAAATCTGCACAAGAGCACGTTAATAACAACAATGAATACAGAAATCAAGCAAAATAGGATGAGTCTTGAATTTGCAGTTTCCAGTTCTTCCATCATATCCTGTAATTATGCCATCTGTCTGGTTTGTGCATCACGAACTCACCAGAGTTTCATTCTCTTCTTCTTGCTAATCTTTTGGAATTAAAAACCAAACAAAGAGAAGTAAAGTGTCATATACTGAATTTCTTACAATATGTTCTCTTTCAGGTGTGGAAATTTCTTGGGAGCAGAAGACCTGTGGAACGAACCTCACTCACAATCAGACAAAAGGGAATCAAATCAAATGCAAACAAACATTAGGAAAACTATGATGCTGCTTCCTGTTTGACTTTGGAGGTTAAATGTTGTTCAAGCCTTTGAAGCTGCAGCTGGTTTTCATATATATAAAAACTACAAATTTTAAAGCAAATTGTCAATATTGTCCCCTATTGTAGGACCAAGAAGTAATCAAATACTATTACTAGCAATGATGTATTGATATTCCTTTCTGCCGGGTAAAAGACTAAAAGGTTGTGATGTTGACATGTGAATTAATGATGAATTTTTCAAACGTAAATGTATTAATTATTTTGAGATATTTAGTGTATTTTATTTAGCCTGTTAGGATTATGGATGTCATTGTTTTTAATGGTGTTTGGTATATTCCAAGTATTAAACTCTACGGATTACTTTTTTCGTTTTTTTTTATTTCCTCAAGTCGAAGCATAAGATTAGAAGGCAATGACTTAGACAATTGGACAAGTCCTCATCCGTATTCCCTACACATTAATATTAATTTTACATATGATCAGAACATGGGGCCATTTTTCATATTTTTAAATTCAAATGAAGCTGCAAGATGACAACATTTTTAAATAATGCACACAAATTCCTTTTTTGTTCTGTTTATAATATTCAGATGTCGATAGAATAAATCAATCTTTCTCATTTCAAAACAGTTACATACCTATAAAATACTCGAATTCAAAATTTAAATACTAACAAAGGACAATAAATACTAGTACTAATTATGTGTAGCTATTGATACCATAAAGTTAAAAGGCCATTGCTTTCCTCAAGTTCATTGTTGGATAGCAATCATGTATAGAAAAAGTTGAATGTAAGAAATATGACAATAGTACAATACTTCAATGTTCAATGTACTCGAAAATAATTCGATGGATTCATAGAAATTAAATTAACAGAAAATAAGGATGCAGTGGGATCAATGGCTATCAACAATTGCTCTTTTGCATCCCTCAATGTCAACGCCAACCCAAAACCAACATCAGTTTCATGGATAATATACGAGAAATCTATCGAAACCTGATTGTAAGAATATGCTTTATATCTTCCGATGATAGGATGTGATCTCCCAAAGCCAATACTCTGTTCCCATTCTCATCCGCAATACTGAGTTGCTCGCAAGGGTTGATAACAAAGCTAGTATCCGTTGTTTCATTGGACGAAATGTGGAGACGCTCAAACCCAATTAGCTGCTTTTGTGGGGAGCCTTTAAGAACTGGCGTTGTTGAATATAGAAGCACGACTTCACTTCCGTCCACATCTCCACTGTTTGTCACAGAAAGTCGCACCTGGAACTTCAGGGAATCGCAACCTGGTATATCATTCACATGGACATAGTCGAGAGTATTGCCTCTTTGGTAAAGAATGTTTCTGCCTTGTTTAGCCTTGATGGATTCTGGTAAAAATAACATCTGTGGTGAGGATAAAAGTTTGTAGGAGAAACTTGTGTAACTTAACCCGTATCCGAACCCATATACTCTCTCTCCTGTGTAGAATCGGTAAGTCCTGCCTGGATAATTACGAGAAGGATCAGCTCGCATGTTCATATCATTCATTGGCACACTTGTGAATGACTCTGGATACCATGTAACGGGCAGTCTTCCACCGGGATTATAGTGTCCAAAGATTATTTCAGAAAGAGCTTCCCCACCTGTCTCACCAGGGTAGCCGATCCACAGAATGCCACCAATGCGTTTGTCATGAACAGCAAATGAAACATCCATGGATCCACCACCAGTAAGAACTAATATCACAGGGTTCTTACTTACTTCAACGACAGCTGTAACAAGTGCCATTTGATGTCCTGGCAGGAGAAGGCTATATCTGTCTTGATCCTCGGTTTCCTGAGTTAAGTTCAATCCAACCACAAGAATTGAATACTCAGCTTGTTTCGCAACCGACACAGCTTTGGCAAAACCAGTTGTCGAGTTGCAAATAGTCCCATCACAACCAGGAGCATAATAGATTTTGTTGACATGACCCTTAAATCCATCGAGGATACTCCGTGCGTTGCATGGAACTCCTGTAAAACAGCAAGGTTTGTTCTTAGTTCTTACAGAATAAAGTTTCAACTTTTAAATGGGGTTCATGCAAAATGAGGTTGAAATTCTGTAGAACAACTAAATTGCAGGGGTTCTAAAATTGTCCACAAAAGAAAACTTTAAGCTTATATATGATGAGAAATTTAAAACCTGTGTAACCCCCGCCAATGGTGGTTGAATCAGCCATTGGTCCAATGAGAGCTAGTGAAGAGACACGATGCTTGTTCAAGGGCAAAAGCTTCTGCTCATTTTTCAGAAGCACGATGCCCTGTTTTGCTGCTTCAAGAGCCAATTTTCGATGATTTGGAGAGCAAACATCTTTAGGTCCCAAATCTCCAAAGCGATCTCTTCCAGTCTCCCCATCGAAGAGACCAAGCCGGAGCTGAACAGTGAACAGATTCCATAGCGCTTTGTCTATATCTTCCTCCAATACTTTCCCCTTCTCAATTGCAGATCTCATCTTGCGCAGCATATACGTCCCACAATTTATGTCAGTTCCTGCCAAAGATTAAATATATTTACAGTGAAACAAAAATGAAAACGATACAGATATTCTACTAGGCAACAGAACTGTTCCAAAACCTGCTTTTAGTGCAGCTGCAACTGCATCCTCCGGAGACTTGGAATAATTCTGGTATTCAAATATTGTAGCCACAGCATCACAGTCCGAGGTTATGTATCTGTCGGTACAACAATGAAGGCGCATACATGAATAAGTCTTTCCGATAGGATTGATTTAAAATGCTCAATGCCTAAATAAGCAATCAGGTATCGAAACCACAACCCTCTGAAATTCCACTCGTTTCTTGCTTTTTGCAAGAGCTCACGGTTGGCGCACATAGGTATCCCGTTTACAGAATTGTACGAACACATCAAGCAACTGGCTTTACCCTGCAGGATGCAACTTTTGAACGGGACTTGGTACGTATCTTCCATATCCTGATCACTAACCTAAAATGAAGATACAGATGAGGACTTAGCTTCCAGTGGCCGAATCCATTAAACATTACAATTCTTCCCTACTGCTCCGTATGGAAAACTTAGGCTACCAATCCCTTAGCATATAACATAGCATTCTTTCAAGTACTGAAAAATGCAAAAGATGGAAAAATTCATGATCCAATTTTTTTTGGTAAACAGTGACACTCATATGTCGGCAAAGGTGGGTGGAAGCCAAAACCACACAAATTAAAAACAGTGATAAAGGGAGGGATAGCGGGCGGGGTGGGGATCGAACCCCCAGCGTATGATTGGAGACTATGATTGGAGACGGGACTTAACCACTAGGGTATGTCCTCAACCCCTCATGATCCAATTGGTTATACTAAAATTAAACATTAGGGACTTTGTCATTCCATTTTTTTCTCAATTTTCTGCAACGGCTAAATTTAAAAGATGTATTTTCAAGATGAAAAGTATACATTAAAATCCATCAAATGCACCAACGATTTTGCAGTAATTCATGAAATCCTAGAACATAACTACCAATTTATCATTTGCTATTCCCCAATTATACACAGTATGCATTCAATCAAACAGCATTGTCAATCAGCATCACAAAAAACCCTTACCACAGAGTTGAAATTGTATCTGGCGAATTGATTCCATTTCTCCAAATCATAAGCAGTGTAATGCTTGCAACACGCAGACAGCATTAACCTACCCCCATCATCGCCGCCGTCGCTCAACGCTCTTCTCCGCCGGGTAGATTCTTCCTCACCCTTCCTCCCATGCTCTTCATCATACTGCCCCTGAAACGCCCTCACATACTCCACAGCATACGCAGAAACGACCATAGGATCTTCCCCGGGGGTCTCCTGCCCTCTCCCCCACCTCGGGTCCCTAAAAAGGTTAATATCCGGCGCCCAGAACGTCACTCCGGCTTGCCCCAACCTGTGCATCGCCTTCGCCTCCACCGCAATCGCCGACGCCACCGCCGACCAGAGGCTCCGGTTGAACGCCGCGGTGGTGACGATGACCTGGGGGAAACCAGTGGCGGATTTGACCGGGCCGTTGAAGGACACGCCGGGGCCATTAGAGGCAATGCCGTGCAGAGACTCCGACCACCACTGGTACGGCGGAATGCCGAGCCTGGGGACGGCGGAGGCGTTGTTGCAGAGCTGCTGGATTTTCTCGTCGAGGGTGAGGAGAGAAATTAGGTTTTTGGCCCTGGCTGAGAAAGGGAGAGTGGCGTTGCAGAATTGGTACCTGTGGTGGTAGGGTGGGCGGCAAGGGTAATCGGCACGTGGCGCTGCGTTATTGGGCGGCGCAATGCACCAGCAGCAGGGGAGCAGCTGGCCGATGAGAAGTAAGAGGCCGACCAGTGAGGGAGGGACGAACATTTTTTTCAAACATGTTTTTGCGACAATGCAGAATTTTGCTATTTTTATATACTGAGTTTATAATTGGAAATAAATGTCATCGACGGCTGCACTTGATGGTTTCGGATAAGTTTCTGATTGGGGCATACGGTATGGTTGCTGAGCTGTCAACTTCAATAATGAATGGGGTCAAATTTCCAAAATTTTGGAGTGATTTTCCGTAATTTAAATTAGATTCCATTCCATCTTTTACTTTCTTTGACAATTAGCAACAGTTACAAATTTCAAAACAGAAAAAGGTAATTAAAATTTTTCATTGACTCTTTGAAGAATGGTCTTTAAAATCTAGTGACTATTCTCTTTCCTTCTTTTTCTATAATACGAAATTTTTTTAGACCATTTATTTGTTTGTATCGATTTTATTGGCGGCCGTTTTGAGTGAGTAAAAGCAATAGCCATTTCACTACGCTTACAAAAATAAAATAGAAAAAATGTTAAATACGTCCATTTTCTTTTTAAAAATTTAAATTTATCATTTTTTTATTTTATTACCAAAACAGTCCGCAAAAAATATTAATTATGTCCAAATCAGTCCATTTTCATTAATTATGCCCTAATTGCTGACGTGACAAGGGTTTAAATTTAAACATGACATATGGGCATAATATTAAATCTTTTTTCTTTTATCTTTTACTAATTCAGTGCTAAGCTTTTATTTTGTTTCATTTAGTCATCTACCCAAAAATTAGTCATGTTTATATTAATTGGCCTCCACACTTTCAAATTATTTTATTTCAGACCCAGAACCTTAAATTTTTATTATTATTAGTCCATTTATCAAATAAATGTCCAACATAATTCCGTAAATAAAATTAAACACCAAACCTCATACATTGGGTTTGACTGCTCTGTTATTGGGTCTTCTAAGCTCCAGAATTTCATGGACTCCCTCCAACCACTCAACCGCAACCGATGGTTCATTAGTTCTGGTTTCCTTCAGCAACAATCAGCACAATCCTACTTCGTTTCCTACCTTAGGACGTAGCAATGTTTGAGTAAATGATTTAATTTTAATTTTTCCAAGGTTATGGATACAAGAAGCTGGATTTTATTGAAAAAATATTATTCAAATATTATTAAAAACAGCCTGAATTTTATTGTCCAGGTTCCTGCATCCGTAACCTTCCAAAAAAAATTAATTATATACCCAAAAATTAAAATTAAATTATTTACTCAAACCTTACTACGTCCTAAGGTAGGAAACAAAGTAGGATTGTGTTGATTGTTGATGAAGGAAACTAGAACCAATGAACCATAGGTTACGGTCGGGTGGTTAGAGGGAGTCCGTACCCGGAGCTTGTAAGACCCGGTAACAAGGCAGTCAAATCCAATATATGTATGAGGTTTGGTGTTTAATTTTATTTATGAAAGTATGTTGGACATTTATTTGATAAATAGACTAATAATAAATAAAAACTTAAGGTTCTGAACCTGAAATGAAATAATTTAAAATATTATAGGCCAATTTATATAAAAATGGCTGATTTGGTAGAGGACTAAATGGAACAAAACAAAAGTTTAGGGCTGAATAGATAAAAGATAAAAGAAAAATGACTTATAATATGTCCGCGTGTCAGGTTTAAATTTAAACCATTGACACATCAGTAATTAGCACATAATTAATGAAAAATGGACTTATTTGGACATAATTAGTATTTCTAGCGGACTGTTTTAGTAATAAAATAAAAAATAATTGATTTGGATTTTTGGAAAAAAAAAATGGTTGTATTTAATCTTTTTTCCAAAATAAAATATTTAAACTAAAATAAAATTGGAAGGGGAATGATTGGTTAACTCATCGGATTGTGAATTATTTTATGTATTATTCAAACACACATATACTTCCTCCGTTACTTTTTATTTGACATGGTAGGAGTTTTGTCACTGTTCATTGAGTAACTTTCAATCGACTTTTTAATACAGTTATATAGGACAAAAAATAGTCAAGTGATATCTTGTTAGATTCGTCTAATCGCATAGATTTAGAATATCAAAGTTTCATAATTTTTACTTGTACGCAATTTGAGTTATTGAAGATTGAAAATGTGTATTGAATTGCGTGTGGATCCGTGACAATTAAAAAGGAATGGATGTAGTATTTATTATAATAATAAAAATATGAGATAATAATTTTTTTAGCCTATCAGAATGAGTCATTTCTATTTTTTTGTCATTATTTTTTAATTTAGAGTTTTGAATCACTACAAGGATATCGCCATATCGGACCAAGAAAAAGGGCCAAAGCGGGCAGCATATTGTTCAAACGCATCTTTATGACCCAAAATTAGAAATTGCATTTTTTCTAATGGCCTATTTAAGTTTTTTTTATTTTTTAGTGTAATTAAAATAAATAGTATTTATTCAATCCAATTGTTTATGTTCAACTTTTATTTGATATTCTAAAACTACGTAATTAGACAAATCTAACTAGATTTCACTTGACTATATTTTTTTGTATATAACTATAGTAAAAAAAATTAAATCAAAGTTACTCAATGAATAATTAGCACTATGCAAATGGTTCAGTTAAACGAGAAAGGAGTATGTATTAAATTTATTTTTAAATAAAATATTTTATGGTTATTAAGACTACACAATTAGAGCAATAATTAGTCATCACATTGATTATAGTTTAAAAAACTATCTATAGAGTTTAGCTCAAATGGAACTTTTTTTTTTTGGTAAATATTGATACATATGTGTCGGCAAAGGTGTGTAAAGCACAAGCCGCACAAATAACAAAGGGGGAAAAGAGAAGGAATAGAGGGCGGGGTGCGAATCGAACCCCCAACCTATGGTTGGAAGGCATGGAACACGACCACTTGGATCAAGTCCCAACAATTTATTACTTAATTAATCAAATTATCTAAAATTTAGGAGTAATATTTTTAACATAATATAAATTATATATATAATTTGTTTATTAAAATTATTACGGATGATGGGAGATAACTTTTTTAAAACATGTTTGAGAAAACTTACAAATTTAGTATTCATTTATTTATTTATTATTTATTTGGTATATATACATTTCCATGTGAACACCATACAAAAGAAGATCTGTTTCTTCTTTTCTGATTTTCTTTTCCATCTTATTAAAACTCCAAAAATGGTGAAATTAATCGCAACTCAACTCCCATTGCTGTTTTCATTTCAGCAAAGGAATACTACTATACAATTTTGTTTTGGAAAGCGAATACTACTATACAATTAAAGTAGTGTGCAACTTTTTATAAAGGGATATGGGAACTTGACATGAAAATATTATTAAATTTATTTATTTTTAATGAAAAATATGTTTGAATTGGTGGCATGGGCAAGTCCAATACGGATCCTGGCAATAGTTGCCAGGAGGTTCAGGCAACGACAAAATGATGTCCACGCTATGAAAAATAATGTTAGCTCCAGGAAAAATGATGTTGCTTATTTTATAATATTCATCATTTTTTCATGCGAACACATCATTCCACACAGTCATCATTTTTCGTTGCTCCGACATCATTTTTCTATGTGTATCCATCATTCCATTTTTTCCAGTATGTGCTGTTGACAGCACACAAGCCACACCCGGGCAAGACCATTATTGGAGATTTGTCATTATATGTACTTCGCCTATATTCATATACCATATAAGCGACTAAGTGAGTATTTTTCAATTTTGGTCCAGTTTCATACTTCGACTTTTCCCCAAAAAAAAAAAAAAAAATTGTTCCAACCATGTATTGGCCATTTAGCTGCTTCTATTAATCTATTTCGATTTTCGAGCCTTAATTGGTGGAATAATTCCCTTAGGGCATGTTTGGTTTGCGGTATTGGGTTTAGGGTTTAGGGTTTAGGGTTTGCGGTATTGCGGTATTGGGCTGTAGTGGGCCTCATTGTATTAATTTTATATATAGAAATAATACATACCAGTGTTTGGTAGTTTCCTTGATATTTCCATTTATTATTTTAATGTGGGATATGATGTTACGTTTAGAAAAGATAGCTACATTGGTAAAATTGATATTATTCACCTAAACACTTTGATTTGAAGTTTTATTATAGATATACAAGTTAAAATATAGTCAAGTGAGATCTTGTTAGATTCGTCTCATCTTGTAGTTTTTAAATACCGAAGTTTTAGAATTTTTACTTCTACCGAATTTGAGTTATTAATGGTTTAAATTGTGCATTGAACTGCATGCTGGGTTGGTCAGTAGCTATCTTTAAAAAACGGAAGAAGTATAATTTAATACCGACTACAAGTGCGGGTTTAGACGGTATTGTTTTTCTTTTTTTCTCTATCTTTCCGTTTCTACGGATTTCTTCTCCTCTCATCTCCAAATCCTCACTCAGGTAGACGCCAGACCCACCCTATTTCCCAAATCCCGTCGACACTGGGGGAGGGCGGATGGCGACGCAGGCAAGCAGCGGCGGGTGGCGACGCAGGGAAGCGGCGGCAAGTGGTGGGCGGCGGTACAGGTTTTTCTGCTGCCCTAAAATGTCTTTCTTCCTTTTTGAATTTTGCGTCTTCAAATTTTATTTTTGCATCCTGATTTGATGAAAGGATTTTGAAGGATTAATCTCAGCCCTAAACTATGAATAACATTCTCACTTTTACTACTTTGAGAAAAGTGTTGTGTTTGGAGGATAAAATGGGCGATGCCTTGAATTTGTTTAAGAAATTTGCTGCCGAAGGGATTAACTGTAGTCCTAAACTTGGGAGATTTTGATGAATGGATTGTGCAGGAGTAGTAGTACTAGGATTGAATTTGGTGTTGATGTTTAGAAACATTTGTTTAAGGACCATTTATGGGTTCTCTCATGATAATTCAATGAGAAAAACATTGAAGTGCTTGAGATCCTTCAGTGATTCCAATGACTATGAGATGGTTCCGGAAAGTATATTATGTGTTAGAAACAAAAACATCAATTCAATATGTTGCCCATGGACTCAGGAATGGAACCATTAAATTTAATATGTGATATTGTGAGATTGATCACCATTTGCAAATCTTCTGATGAGGGGCTTGGGATCTCATTTGAAAACCGAGACATTGGTAGATCAATGACAGTGGCTTCCTCCAAATTTTAAATTTGGAGAGACTAAGAGAACTATAAATCAATTTGAAGAAATATCAATTACCAACAGGTCTTTCAAACTCCACATGTTAGGTCTAGTGAAAATAATTCATAGTCAGTTGCAAATGGTGTCCTTGATTAAGACATGCATATTCATGTTTTGATAATTAATTGCTTAAAATTACAATGATTGGTATTCCTGTGATTCTCCGTTCCCGCCCCTTGCTTCTGCTGGATTCTTGACTTGAAATTGAACCATTGCCACTTGATAGTCACTATTCTGGACTGCAAAAGCTTGGGATCAGGTGAAGCTTTGAGATTCTTCAAAAGATAAATTAGCTACTTCTGTTGTTTTGTGAATTCATCAGGGACTTATGGAGGAGGGACTTGGATGCTTAGCTTGTATGTTTTGTGTAGATTTGTGAGTTTTTCTTTGATGGATGAGAATTGAGATGTTATATGCTGCAAGAAAAAACTAAAAAGATAGATAGAGAAAAGATGTATTGACTGTTATATGTAGTTTATTATGGATTGTGTACTATTGTTCTTGTTGGTATGTGATTGTTCTTGTTGGTATGCGGTGATTCTTGAATTTATGCTTGATACAAATAATTTTGTGAGCTCTTCCAACAAGTGGAGGCCTAAAGGTAAATGGTCAAGTGTTAATTGAAGAGCAAGTTTGTGTTTTCTTATATATCTTAGCCCATCATGTTAATGGCCATGGATCCTGCAGAGGATGATGATGAGCTGAGTGAAATTTTAGAGAATGGAGCCCAGATAATAACTTCATAGGGAGTGTTGAAGTCTTCAAATCAATGGAGAGAGTGGAGGGATACCTAATGTATGCTCATTGAATTGGATAATTGTAATTTCGTGTGTATAACGTTGACATTTTTATTAATATTTTGCATTGATAATTTTTTTATAGAGCAACACATGATGATATTTTTATTGTGATATTAAAAAAATACTCCATTATTTTAAAATTTATTAATATATTATTTAGGAAACTTATCTTTAATATATATTGTTATTATTTACCAACAGCAGTTGACTTGAGTGGATGGGGGCTCTAGTCGCTTAAGCAAGGTCTCGGGTTCGAGCCTTGTGTATGCAAAAAACTGCTTTGGGAGAGACACCCTTAATTGCCACTACAGATACTCGAGGGATTAATCTTGGATCCAATGTGGTATGGGGATACCCGGTTTCACCAAAATGTACATTGTTATTTAATTTTTTTATTAAATTATTATTTAAAATATTACTAAATTATTATGTTTATTATTATTTAAAAATATTATTAAATTTTTAATATAGAATTTTTAACTATTTCATTTATAAGGAAAAAAATTTTTTATTTAACAATTCAAAAAATAATACATTATAATGCAATGCGCCAACACACAGTATAAAATTGTACACTGTTCCACCAAACACTGTATAACATTAATTTAATACAATACACCATAATACATCATAATACAATACATCCGCATTAAATAATACAATACTACCTCCGTCTCAGTATATTTGTTACGGATGGTTTTTTTGCACTATTCATTGTTTAACTTTGATTCGAATTTTTATCATAGCTATGTAAGAAAAAACATAGTCAAGTGAGATCTTGTTAGATTCGTCTAATCTTGTAGTTTTAGACAATTAACTTTCTATAACTTTTCGTTGTACACAATTTAAGTTATTACCCGTTAAAAATATGTATCGGCATACGTGCTGGGTGGGTCAGTAACAAAAATAGTGAGACGGAGGAAGTATATCATAATACAATACAGTTTGCCAAACGTGGCCTTATTATCTATTGATACATGAGCATCTTGGTTTGGGCTTTAGCATTTTTGTCTGATGCCTAATGTTAGTATTTATTTATTTACTTTTTGGGTATTAGATGTTTTGTTGTTTTGCTTCTAGTGTGAATATTTTGTTCTCTCTCTTTCATTCCCTTTTTTTTTTTTTTTTTAAGTAATTGTTTGGATGTCAATAGATTAATTTGAGTATGAATCATATAGGAGGACTTCTTTGCCATATAAGAGGACTTCTTTGCCGCAAATACATGGCGCGTCTTCGGACTTTACCGACAGTCCGACACTCATTTATATTTCAAACTTTGCCGCAACCCGCAAATGCAATTTTGCAAAACATGGCGTGTCCTCGGAGGACTTCTTTATTACTTGGCGTTTCTCACTGAATTTTATATCGGTGGAATTGGAAGTATATGCTTATGGCCTGTGCTTTCTCAGAATTTAGATGGGATAATCTTTTTTTTTTTTTTTTATTGAGCAAATCCCATTTTATATACCTCAATTATTTCAAAATGACCAAGTTAATACCCAAACATTTTTTTTAAGAAAAAAATAGACCCCAACTTTCAAACTTTTGAAAAAACTAGATTCTTTTAAGTTTTGACCATTAACTCGATTTTGACCGTTAAAAAGATCATCAACCCAATTACATAGGTCCAAATTATCCAACCCACCAATTTTCTCAAACCCGATCAAAACCCTAATACTGTCATGTGTCCCTTATCCCCTCCACCCCCTCCCCAAACCACCTTCGGCCTCCACTGCTATTGCTCGCTCCATCTGGTGCATTTCTCTACCGAGAATTGGTAAAACAGGAAAATACAAAAAATGGTATAAGAATTCTCGAATAATTGCTCGTCATTCCTATCAATTAACACCGGTCATTACATACAACTCACTCCTATCTAATATGCACTTTACTCAATTTCAAACTTGTTAGACCAAGAACAAACGAAATAGGTTAATTTTTATTCATCTCGAGCCCTGTTTTGGATGGAAATAGGCACACCAACGGCAACAGACTCGCACAAACGACGACACACTCATAAATCACAAGCAATAGAGACGACAGACTCATTGTCTCTAAGGAGATGGAGTCACAAATTCCAATACACAATATAGAGACTCACAAAATAGAACAAGGCAATGAACTCGGGCACAATCTCAAAGAAGATGATGGACTAACCAGTGCCGATAGACGTTGATTCTTTCAGCACGCCATATGGCCGTAGCCTTGGACAACAACTCCATCAGCACGAACAATTGAAAAAGAGGAACAAGCAACACAATAGAGATGATTGGGTGCCTGTGGAGTGTAGATTTCACAAATCTAAATGAAGAAGAAGGATAATGAGTGGACGGTGGCCGCGGTGGCCGAGGAGGTGGTGCCGGGTGGGGGAAGGAACGACCATGGGGAAGGATTGGGTAAATAGGGGTAATGGGTTTGGATTATTTGGATTTGGATGGGGCATAGATAATATGGCTGTGGATTTTTAACGGTTAAAATAAAGTTAATAGTCAAAACATGACATAATCTAATTTTTTTCAAAAGTTTGAAAGTTCGGGTCTATTTTTTGCCAAGAAAAAAGTTCGGTAAATTAGGGTCTGGACCCTTTTTAAAAATCTTCCAATTTTTTAGGCCTCATTCCAATTTTATTACACTTTGCACCACA
Source organism: Hygrophila difformis (assembly GCA_030278955.1). Taxonomy (NCBI): domain Eukaryota; kingdom Viridiplantae; phylum Streptophyta; class Magnoliopsida; order Lamiales; family Acanthaceae; genus Hygrophila; species Hygrophila difformis. The sequence continues at coordinate 37,627,549 of JAOANR010000011.1, forward strand.
TCACATGTGTGACTTGGTTTATCATGTTATTTGTATGTGCCTTACCTACATACTATATGGTATTTACCAGGTTAATGATATGTGGTTTACCACTGTTTTAGTGTGTGTTTTACCATAGCTACCATATATCAGTACTTACCAAGTTACTGGTACGTGGTTTACCACAGATACCATATGGTATTTACCAAGTTTTTGGTATGTATTTTACCACAAATATCTTATGGTGTTTACCAAGTTATTCCACATATATCATATGGTATTTACCAAGTCTTGGTATGTGCTTTACCACAAATATCTTACGGTATTTACCAGGTTATTGGTATGCGTTTTACCACAAATATCTTATGATGTTTACCAAGTTATTCCACATATACTATATGTGCTATTGTTCTTTACCAAGTTTCGATTAACCCGACCCGTATGCCCACCCCTAATGTTCTTTACCAAGTTTTTAGTATGTGCTTTACCACGATTATCTTATGGTGTTTACCAAGTTATTGGTATGTGCTTTACCAAGTTCTTGATATGTGATTTACCGAGTTATTACATGGGGCCTAAAACACAATATTTGAAATAAAGGGGCTTTGATTCTTATAATATTTTATCCATGGGTACCGGGCCCTAGTTTTCCCAAAAACGTTTAGGTACTAACATGACCATTTTGAAATAATTGAGGTATATAAAGGGGATGTTTGGGAGCCGCCGGATCCGCTAGCGGATAGCGGATCCGGAGAGAGAATTGTCTCACAATCTACTCTCCCAATCTGCTATCTGCTAGCAGATCTGCTGACTCCCAAACATCCACAAAATAGAATTTGCTCTTTTTTTATTTTAGTTGGTCTATTCATGGGTTCCTTTTAGACTAGCTTCTTTGGTTTCATTTTTTCTTTTATTAATTTTTTTTGGAGGAGCCATTAAAGGCATTTTTTCTTTTATTAATTGTTTCCTGGCTTTAGCTAATCAAAAAAAAAATACCATTATATTTAGAAAATGATTAATCTTATCATTTTTCCGGTTAAACTTTTTTAATTTAATTGTGTACCCAAATTTAAGTATTTGTGATGCTTAGCTTTAAAAAAATGTACTCTCTCCGTTTTTTAAAGAAAGCTACACTTGTAAAAATGGCACTATTCACAGAAATACTTTGACTTAGAGTTTTATCATAGTTATACAAGTTAAAATATAGTCAAGTGGGATCTTGTTAGATTCGTCTCATCAAGTAGTTTTTAAATATCGAACTTTCAGAATTTTTACTTGTACCGAATTTGAGTTATTAATGATTTAAAATATGCATTGGACTGCGTGCTGGGTGAGTCCATAGCTAACAGAAAAAAAAGGGAGGAAGTATTTGTGATGTAGTACAGATACAGTTGCATGTAAAGTGATACTTTTTTTAAAAAAATGCCGAAGCCAGATAATTGTAAAGTGATAGAGGTGTCAAGACGGGCTGGCGGGGCGACACGGGCCAAGCCCACTCCAGCCCACCATTTCGCGGGCTTAGGCAGGCTGGGCCCACGGCGGGGCGGGCTAGAATAACCTCAGCCCAAACCAACCCACTGGCGGGTTGCGGGCCAGGCGGGCTAGCCCGCGGTTTTTTATTTAATTAATAAATTAAATTTTAATTATATAATAAATTGTATAATATTTTTATTTATCCAAAATTAAATACATTAACTAATTTTAAAATTAAATAATATTTTTAATAAAATCTAAAATGATTTAGTTAATTTTGTATAGTATTCTTTTTGAAAAAAATTAGTTGAAAAAGTAATGTTAAGTAGCTCATGTCATATAAAGTGTGCTTTAAAATTATTCTAATTTAATTTAGTTAATATAATTCAATTTATAATTAAAAAAATTATAAATTGAATTATATTACTACCTAATATCAAATTAAAATATATGAATTCAAATAATATTTAACTAATCAATATTGTTAAAAATACATATGTTATTTAGATTTTTATAACAAATTCAACAAAAAATTAAATAAATTAAAATTTTGCCTTAGCCCGCGGGCTGGCCCGCACCCGCCGCGGGCCAGCCCAAGCGACGGCGGGTTCAGGCGGGCTAGCCCATTTAGGCCCGCTTTCAAACGGGCCTTTATTTTTTCAGCCCAACCAACCCTTTTGGGAGGCGGGGGCGGGTTGGCCCAACGGGCCAAGCCCATTTTAACAGCTCTATAAAGTGATAGTTGAGACAATCTCTGGTGACAAAATTTGACTCAAAAGTCAAATTTTAATGGTAGCTAAAATCTTTCATTTTTTTTCTTTTTTAATATCCTAAATAAATGTAGATTTTCATTTTTGTGTCGTAGGTTTCTTTTGCGAGGGTTATCAGAAAGAATTAACATCATATATAGGATGTAAACAATGCTTATAATAACATTATAACAAATCAAATAATGATTATACAAAATCTCAATAATATATATATATATATATATTTTAATAAACAAGCCTGAACAGACGGGCGAAGTGAAAAAGAAAATAAAAATCAAAGAGAAAGCAAATTACAAAAGAAGACCTAGCAGAGCAAGAGCTTGAACAATCTCATCCGGCGGAAACGCACAAGTGGTAAAGAACGTCACCTCTCTCGATGCTTTCTTAGCCAAACTATCAGCAACTTGGTTCCCTTCTCGATAAATATACTTCATCCTCCCTCCCATATTTCCAACTGATTTCGAACTTCTCAGCCACAGAATATGGGTATGATGCATCTCCTTCGACACAAGCCTTACAACATCAAGCGAATCCGAATAGATATGATCCACCCTAATACCCTTAGCCTGAGCATAGCGTAAACTAAAATCTCAATAAATATTAAATTAATAGATTAATATTTATTGAGATTTTTTTTTGGTGAATCGACCTGAAAAGGCTAGCAAAGAAGAAATAAAAAGGAAATGAAAATATTTATTGAGATTTTGGTTAAAGGAACAATTAAATTAATAAAATAATCAATCAAAAATTTTGAAGTACCTCAACCAATTTTTTAAGTTCAATTACTTAATTTGGGCAATGGCATAAAAGCCCATCAGGAGTTTATAACTCAAATAGGCCGTTGAGGGATTTAAATTTCTTATACTCCTATTACCATTTTTTGGTCAAGGTTACTTATATTACCCTATAATAATATTCTTCAATTTTTCCGGTGGTTAATGGCGCATTGCGTAATGAGCACTTCCATTTTCTTATTGACCGCATGCATGCTCGACTGGGCACTTGGAAACGAGGACTACTAAATAAAGCGGGAATGATCACTCTTGCAAGGTCGGTATTGGCTGCGGTCCCATCGTATATTATGCAATTGTTTTGATTTCCCTCGGCTATTTGTAGTCAGATGGATCAACTTATACGGACCTTTATCTGGAAGGATTCACAAGGGCGTGGACCTCACCTTGTGAGTTGGAAAAAATTGGCCTTGCCTCGACGGATGGAAGGTGCGGGTCTCCGGGCATGTAGAGACATGAATGTGGCTCTATTAGGGAAATTTTTTGTGGATTTCATGCAAAATACTCCCAAGCCTTGTGTTCAGCTGCTGCGTTCCAAGTATGGTGCTGGACTGGATGCTTTTCGATCGCGGCCTGGTGCATCCCCATGCTTTCGTGCCATCAGCCGGGTGGCTCCATTGCTGTCTGATGGATTTCGCACTCGGTTGGGATCTGGAGAGTGCTCATTGTGGTATTTGCCATGGCTGAAGGGGGGTGCTATCGCTCGTCGCATTCCGTTTGTTCATATTTCGGATGTCGACCTCTGCGTTAAGGATATCTATGTTAGTAACAGGTGGACTTGGGAGGGGCTATACACCATTGACCTGATGAAATTAAGAATGAAGCCTTTGAAGTCGGTCCTCCTTCCTTCCTCCCTTCGGCTGTAGATGTGTTGGGTTGGTCGGGTTCTTCTTCTGGGAGATATTCGACGTGAAGTTGTTATGATTGGATTATCAGTCGTCGGGGTTGCGTCCGGGATGAGAGCAAAGCCTGGGTTTGGAAAGTTAGTGTGCCTGAAAAGATTCGAGTTTTGCTTTGGCTTATTGTGCATGATGCTCTTCCTACTAATTTTGGGAGGTTCAAACGGCACCTAGCTTCGTCCGCCACTTGTTCGATTTGTGGGTTAGAGACTGAGACTACTGGTCATGTTTTTTTCGCTTGCAATTGGGCCGCCGCTGCATGGGGTCTTGTGGGAGGCTTACGGAGTTTGTTGAACCTCCCTCAAGCTGTGATATTGGTGACTTGTTTCGGCTGATTACTAGTCATTGGGAAGGGAAACATTGGGTGTTGTTATGGCTTATTTGGTGCTCTCGAAATGCAGCCTGCTTCCGCGGGGAAGTGCCTTGTTCAAGGGCTGTCATGACACGAGCTCGACAGCTGGGATCTGGTTTTGATCGGGTCTTCCAGCGTGCGCCTCGGCACCGTGAGCCGCGGTTTATTCGATGGCGCCCCCAACGTCCCCTGAAGATTGTTATACGTGTTGATGGTAGCTCACTGGGTAACCCGGGTCGTGCGGGCTTTGACGTTGTTATCAGAAGTGATGAGGGACAGTGGATTACGGGGCTTTCTGGATGTGTGGGTGTAGCTACTATCCTTGTGGCGGAGCTCCATGGCATTTGGAGGGGTTTGCAGTGGCTCCAGCGGAAGAGAGTTGAAAATGCAGTTTGTTATTCAGATTCACTTGAGGCTATACGTTATCTGCATAGGGAGTTGGATCAAGAGCATGGCCTTTACCCGTTGGTGCAGAATATCAATGAGTTGCTTCGTCAGAATCCGGGAGTTTGTTGGTTCCATTTGTGTCGAGAGGTGAACTTCGTTGCAGATGCTTTGGCTAAAAGGGGAGCACGCGATGTGGAGTTCTTCACCACCAGGGCATTCCCGCCGGATAAGATTAAACCCTTTTTGGCAAGAGACTTGATGGGAGTGTGTGTTCCGAGAGTTTAGTTTTTTCCTCTTTCTTTGCCATGTTTTTTATGTGTTTTTTAAGCTTTCCCTTTAATTTTGATGGGGTTTTTAAGCTTTCCCTTTAAACCCTTTTTGGCAAGAGACTTGATGGGAGTGTGTGTTCCGAGAGTTTAGTTTTTTCCTCTTTCTTTGCCATGTTTTTTATGTGTTTTTTAAGTTTAGTTTTTTCCTCTTTCTTTGCCATGTTTTTTATGTGTTTTTTATGTGTTTTTTTTATGTGTTTTTTAATCCTGTTCAAAAAAAAAAAACATTCTTCAATTTTGATGATATGATTTCTACCCAAAAAGAAAAAAGAAAAACGAAAAAATAAAAAAAGAAAAAACGAAAAGGTAAAATTGATGATGGATGATTCAATTGTGCTGATAAGCTAATTAATTGGAAGAGCAAGATGCCACATGTTTCTTCATCCTTTAGAAACCATTTGCCATACGCCTTAATTAGTGAGTCTGATGGAACCTTTTTTTAATTATTATTTTTTTTTTCTTGGAGTGATTTAAACATTTAGTGACTTATTTAGGTCAATAATAATTCGAATACGAGTAATGTACTTATAAACTTTTTCGAAGTTAATTCGAGCAGGGCGTTCAAGGGATAGCCGTTGTATAATTACTTGTACACATGCCCAAGAGGGTCAGGTCAGTCTGTCATCAATTCATTGGTTTATTACACAGCTTTGCATTATCCAGACAACATCAATAATAGAAAAACATTTCTAGATGGAGCATGGTACTATACTACTTTATTAATAGTCCAATTAGGCAGAAATTCAGATGCAGCTAGAGTAGTTAGCAAAATGGCACAAGAACGCAGTGGAAATGACAAATTAAATATGCTAAAAGGGAGGGCACGGGACACCATTGAACGGTACTATATGAACACTTTTTTATAGCATAAATTTTATTCCGTATTACAAGTTACAAGTTACAAGTTACAAGTTACAAGTTACAAGGATTAAAAATTATTACTATTACAGTATTTCTATAACACCGGAAGTAGTTTTAAAATAGCATAGTGAAAATGGGGATCGATGACTTACTCAAACGGCCAAATCCATGCCTTTCAATTCTATGATTGGGGTCCGTATTATGATAGCTTTCTTTATTATATAGTACGCTCATGCAATCAAACAATCGGAAAGCCGTCAATCGACATGAGAAAGATGCGCTCGACGCACTCAACCCATACGATGGGTCTCCACCCAGCCCCCTATCCCTCCCCTTTATCCATTTGTAATTTGTATGGTATGGTTTTTCACCTTCCTTTATCTGGCTTCGGCTCCTAAGAAAAATAGCATAGTGAAATTAGGTCACGATGGATGAGTAAGTGGAAAGCATTAGTATGCAGCTTTTCATTTTGTGCTACTTTCTCATGATAAGATGCTACCCCTACCATGTCTTTTTTACTAGCTAAGTATTAGTATTAGAGTATTATATACACTTGAGAATCTTGTTAAATCAAAATTTGCCCCCATGTTGGTCACCAGCAGGAATTAAAATTAAAAAAAATAATAATAAAAATAAGGGGTTTTGAGAGTTAAATACCCAATGCCAAAAGTTGTGTAAGTTCAGTACCAGCATTTCATTCTGCTTATGTATTACTACCCAACTCTGAAATACATACCACTTCAGTACCTGAGCCTTTAAACTAAATGGAAAACAAATTGTAATTGGGAAATGTTAAAAATACCCCCACTTTTTGCAGGTGATGTGACAGGGAAAGTTGGCGGAAAAACGGATACAAGGTGGCTCAAACATGTGAGAAAATCGAAAGTGGAAGGGGAGCGGGCAAGCGGTGGAGAAACACGGGTAGGGGCAGGGCGATTTTTGGGGAAGCTTCGTCGGAGGGTTTCCTCATCGTCTGCGCGTGCCGGTCCGTAGAAGAGAACACGGGGCAGGGCTTCACTCCTCGTCGTCGGTTGCGGATTTTGGAAGAGGCGAAGGGTTTCCGGGAAGGGCGACCGTGCGACGAGGAGGGTTTGTAGATTTTAGGGTTCGAAGCTTTTTATGTTGGAGGGGACGACGAGAAGGTGAAGGGAAGGGTTTTGGGTAAGGGCAGCGACATCGATTAGGGTTTTCGAAGGCACAACGTCGGAACGGAAGGGGGATGGCGAGTGGCATGGAAGGCGTAGGAAACGGGGCAGAGATGATGTTATTCTGTGAGTACAACTCCGAGGTTCATCTTGTATGGCTAAGGGACGACGACCTTGTGGCCGATTTGTTTGCAAAGTTGGCGGAGAAATGGGTGAACGTATCTCCAACGACGACGAGCTTGCTTTTTGAGGTGCCCGACGGGGACTGCACGATGGAGATCATGTTCCCTGAAGATATAAGAAGAATGTTCTGTTTGAATCGAGCAAATGGTCAAACTTTCGGAAAGATGAGGTTGATGAACAGGGAAGCTGCAAACGAGGGACAGAGGTGAGTGTTGTGTTAAACAAACTACACAATGGTATTACAATGCTAGGAACTGGTATTTAGTTTTTTTATCGCACGTTGGTATTGTATTGATTAGCGGAAATGGGTTCTTATTGTCTGAATGAGTTTTTGTACTGCGTATGCAAATGATAGGAGTGTTGGGACGTATGCAGTACGTGAAACATGATTTTAGAAATGTGGTGGATCACAATCGAGGAATTACTACAGTAGTGTATACCACTTAATTGTTGTGTTGGCCATCTATATATTATGGTGTTTTGCATAGAGTAATGTAGTATTAGGTGCTGCAGGGAACGATCATGTATGTGTCCCATAATAGTGCAATGTCTGGTGTTGTTCATGCATAATATTGGTATTGTCTGTACGTGATGGTGGTGTTTTTGAGGGTTATATCGTGTACCGCAGGTCGGACAACGAAGCGGAGGAGGAAATCGATGACGATATAGGGGAGGACAACGAAGATATGAGACTGCTATGGGCCGATGCAATAAAAGGAAAAGGACAGAGGTTTAAGGATGCGGAACAGTTCCGCATGGTGCTGAAAAATCATTTTATTGCGGTTCGGCGCAAATACTACTATAAGATTAACCATACGAAGAAAATTCTTGTGAAATGTTCCATGGAAGGTTGTGGATGGCGGGTGTATGCATCACACCACAAGTCGGACGAGTCCGTTGCGATCCGCACATGCGCTTTGTCTCATTGATGTGGTGTAAATAATCTCCAGTCAAGGAAACATCCGAAGGCGAATGCTCCATGGGTTGCCGTATTCATAAAGGAGAAATTGAGGCGGGATCCTAAGTACGAACCGAATAGGGCGGTGGATCAAATTCACGCCGCTTTCAAAGTCGAAATTAGCTACCGCATGGCCTGGAATGGAAGGGAGGTTGCAATGAAAGAATTGCATGAATGACGATTACTACTCTTTTGACAAGATTCGTGTATTTTGCAACAGGTTGATGGCGTTGAACCCAGGAAGCATCGCTGACTTGGAAGTGCACGAAGATACTGGAAAGTTTAGGAGGGTTTTTATAGCAATCGCAACATCGATGGGTTTAAAAATGGATGTCGGCCGCTTATTGAGATGGATGGCACGCGTATTAAAAACAAGTGGAAGGGTTCAATATTGGCAGCGGTTGGCAAAGATGGGAATGGTGGCTTTATAACAATCGCATTTGCAGGTATGCAGTAGTTTGCGTATTAGTATATGTTCGTTTTTAGAGAATGGTATTTGTCCCATACATATGTTGCACCGGTATTATGGAGCTACTGTATAAGTAACAGGAAAGTGACATGTTTCACTTCTTACGTGGTTGTGTTGTACAATTACGGATGGGGAGACAGATATCAATTGGGAGTGGTTTTGTTCAAAGCTGAGGTATGCTCTTGACCGAGAGAACGAACGCGACGATTGGAGCGAGTATACTTTTTACAGTGACCTCAACTCTGGGTTGATGAAAGGTATCCCAGGTGTGTTCAGGGGGAGTAATCATGCAGTGTGTCTACGACACCTCGTGGATAACTTCAAAACGCAGGTAACCGGTGTTCCGTTTTTCTAAACTCACACACTGGCCACATGTTTGGTATAACTTTTCAGAGACATAGGTATGTTTTGCGTCATATTCAGTATGACTTGCATAAATGACAGGTGCTGACGAAATACCCGTACAAAGATAAAACGAAATGGACAGGTGTGTTGAAGGCTGCTGCATATGCCGCAACGTATGACGAGATGGTCCAGTACCTAAACTCAATACTTCAAGCAATGCCCCTTTCATGGGCGTTCATTCAAAACTCGGAGCCATACACATGGGCGAACGTTGTGTTCCCGGGACAGAAGTGGGGCATCATGAACACCAACCTTATCGAGAGCTGGAACTCATGGGTGGTGAAACCGAGAGGACTGCATCCATGTTCAATGCTCGAAGCAATCCGTAAAATGGTTATGAAGATGATGAACAACAAGAGAGAGGCCGGTGCAAAGATGGCCGGAGAGTTATGCCCGGAACCGGCGAAGGTCTTACATCAAAATTACATGGAATCCGGTGCCTTGGAGCTGCAGCGAGCGGCCGTTTCATTGTTTGAGGTTGCCGATAGGGGCAGCATATATGCCGTGGACGTGGAGCGGAGGACTTGCACATGTAGGTATTGGCAACTATGGCGGCTGCCATGCAAGCACGGATGTGCTGCGATAGAGAAGATGCAGGGGAATATTTATAACTACTGTGATCCGTGTTACACGGTTGAATTATACAAGAAGACGTACGACGGAGTCGTCTATCCTCTCATGGGAGAGAGCGGCAGCAGCGCCGTGGAGAATGAGGGAGAATTTGTCTTTCCTCTGGATGTGCGTGTGCAGCCCGGTCGACCGAAGAAAAAGCGAATACCATCCCAACGTCCGACAGGCAAGGGCAAGTGTACACGGTGTGGCATACGGGGGCACAACACACGCACGTGCAGGTTATCACACAGGTATGATCAGTGATCCCTGTATTTCAGCTGAACATAACATTTTGGTGCAGGTTGGTGTTTTGTTAATGTCGGCAGTGGTATAGTTTTTGCCATCTTTTGATGTTTTTGGTATACCAAACTGGTACACATGGCTCAGCCAAAAGAAAGGACTGAAAGTGTGTAATTTTTTGATATGGTTTCAGTATTTGAAACCCTCCTCGATAGGGTGGTTTCAATATGTGATACCATGTAATCGTTAAACGATTGAAACTTTATGTTATCATATTATACCACAGTTCCTTTTTATGCATACAACACAAATAGCTTAGGGTGCATGATTTTCGAGCGTCTTTAATATGATACGGAATGACTGTGCCAACAATTCTACTTTTCATTTGGACATTACATGAATAAGCCATGCAATTACAATCACAAAAAAACATATTGTCCAATCCAATTCCCCACCCCCACCTTCATTGGGGGCGTGAATCGGGCGCATTTTTTCCATTTCGGAGCCGGTGGTTATAGGCACACCTCCACCTGAATGTGAGCTTCCTTCGGGCGGCAATCCTACGGACTCCGTTTGCATGTCTTCTTGTGTGGGATTTGGTGGCTGCACAATAGGTACGAAATGGCATGAGATTGGTGTTACCCAACCAACAAATACCCGTCTATCGTGGTGCAGACAAGAGTAGTAAAACCTCCCCTCATTCCCGTTACGCGGTGAATCGGTTACTCGAATCTCAGCCCTGTGACCGCATTCGCACCGTACGCCACGCGAAAACCGTAAATCCATGGTATCTAGCATGCGTTGGTCCGCCGCTACTCTCCCCGCGGTGTTTTGCGAACTCGAGGGATTGGTCTTCATTGCACAAAAGATTTTTGGTGAAGAGAGAAATATTGGGAGGTGTGGGTGGATATGGGGAGGGATATTGGCTAATTAATACATGGGAGGGTGTGAGTGATGACAAGATGGGTCATGCCCTTGGTAAGTGCAAAAAAAAAACAAATGGCAGATTTGGCAGATTTGACTTCAGGATGTTGATTTTGTGTTATAGATTCTTACTTTGTCTTGGGGGGTGTGACCTTTATTTGTGTGGAAATCACTTGCCAGACATGTATCAGACCATAATACCAATGTGTACACCTATGTATACGAATGTTGTAGCAACATATATACCATATACGTCGAAGAGAAGTACTCCCTGCGGAGGGTTTTTGTATTGTTGTTTTCGTATTGGAGGGTTTTCGTATTGTTGTTTATGCAAACAAACATCGACACCATACTCTGTCTTGGCGTGTACTGAACCAGTTCACAAATGTTACTTGACAAAACTTGGGAGGTGGTAGGTGACAAGACTTTTACTTGGTAAGTGGACAAAGTGGAAAAAGCACACAAAATCCAATGCCTTTTTAGGATAATTGCAGAGATTCTTATGTATTTTGGAAGATTTCTTATCAGTATTCTGTGCATGTATTGATTGGTGTGGACCCCGCTGCTTTGTTTAAGTGGAAATGACTTACCAGACATGTATCAGATATAGATACCAATTGTTAGCTATGCCAGCACCATACTGCTCAAAAAGCAATACTTCCTTCGTAGGCAAGCCGTTAGGGTACGGTATTCGTGCTATGCCTTCAAGTGGTATAATTCTGTTCTATTACCTCGTCAAAGAAGGGTTGTTCCATAAACACCACAAACGGTGTACAATTTCATTACACCACAAACTTATGCCATAATTCAGCAAGCCTGATACTCATATTCACCTACCACTTACACTATCCTATGTCCTGGTGTGTACTGAGCATCTTCCCAAACGTAGTATCATGCTTAGTATGTGTTATATGACCAATCAATGCATTGCATGTGTTCTTTGGGCAATCAATGCATTATTCGGTTCATTCTAAGACCTCCCCTACCGTAGTATGTCTACTATTGATTCTGTAAATGTTGTTACATAAACAACATGTTCTCCTCACCACTAACACCACACAATGACTTGTTTGTTCCATAAACAACATGTTCTCCTCACCACTAACACCACACAATGACTTGTTTGTTCCATAAACAACATGTTGTCTACCATTTGGATTATTATACGAGACGAGTTATGGTGTGGTCTTTTTATCCATTGATTCATTCTACGGGACGATGTAGCAACAAAATGGCATTATATGCCCAAAAAATGTCGTGCGGACCATTCACATTAAAACATAAGATCCATCCATACATAACACGTCATCCGATTAGCAAATTACCAGCTTGTACCTCTACTACGCACAAGCCAACCAAATACCAATGTCCAACGTCAGAAACACCAAAATAGTCTGTCACCAACACTAGTCAGAGTACATACCCAACATCAATGATTCAAACATACGGATAGTCACCAACACTTTCCACAAACCCAACCTCAATGTATAGCCGGTCCGCCATCAGTTTCAGCAGAGGGATCAGCAGGAGGGGGGAAAACGGCAGCAGGAGGGGGGGTCAACGGCATCAGGATGGGGCTCCACGGCAGCAGGAGGGTTGACGGTGGCAGCGGGAGGGGGGTCCACGGCAGCAGGAGCGGGGTCGACGGCAGCAGGAGGGGTGAGAACGGCAGTCGGAGGGGGGTCGATGGTGGCAGGAGGGGGGTCCACGGAAGCCGGAGCGGGGTCGACGGCAGCAGGAGCGGGGTCGACGGCAGCAGGAGGGGTGAGAACGGCAGCCGGAGGGGGGTCGACGGCGGCAGGAGGGGGGTCCATAGAAGCCGGAGGGGGGTCGACGGCAGCAGGAGCGGGCTTATGTCGTGCGGCGTGGTGAATTTCGGGCACCTGCAGTGCTAGGACAGCTAAGTGCCTTGTGTCAAGGATTCGTATCGGAACTGCATCTATTACCTCGTCATCCGGATAGGTAGGTCGAACTTCTTCAGATGGCGTGTCCTCATCTACTGCTCCATCCTACAGTTAATCAATGTCATGTAAGAAACACTCAAACAACTGGTATGATATAAATTGAAACATTGGTATTAAAATGCAGACCAGTAGTATTGCCACCTGTAACAGACAAGTATCCAGTATTGACTACTATAGTATAGATAAACATAAATAATCCCATTAGGATGGGAAGGGGCATTATACCTTGCCAGTATGCGTGTGTACAGATGCTTCCTCGGCCAACTGGCCAGACTGCGACGCTGCAGGTGTCTCCTCCCCCACAGGTCCAGAATGCGGCTCCAACCCTACTTCCCGGTTATGCGGCAATACAGGTGTCTCCTCGACCGTTAACCCAGTTTGTGGCATTTCAGACGTCTCCATTTCGCTCTGTCCAGAGGGCGGCACCACAGGATCCACCTCACCCACTACGCCAGTGTCTGGAATTTCATGCTGCACGATACCAGTATTCACGTAGTTTAGAATACGTATCCTCTATGCAAAACATTAGTATACGATAGTCTTAGTCATGTATGAAATATTCTATACTTACATCTACGAGCCTCGCATCCAACACCAACCGCAATGCCGCTTGTGCGTGATAAAATTTAATATCGGCTGCCTTCTCTGTATCCCAGAAAGCATTGGTGTCCCGCACAAAGGCCTCTGCCCACCACATTACATGGACTCCGCAGTCTAAAACTTGCACTCCCCTGCTGCCTGCACATTTTTCGCGATACAATGCGATCGTTGAATTCAATGTTTACCATCCTCATCATATACCACCGCATGAAATTTGCCTGAAAAATACCACTACCATTCTCTAAGAATTATAATACCTAACATCATCCAAACAGTACAATTGCATAACATAAGTAACACCACACGACGACATGAAATTACTATACTTACCACTCTCGCTTGTGGCATCACATATTTTGCCGACCACGACGAATTGAAGATCAAGACTTCGTGCTGTGTCATGTCAAGCACAATGAGGAACCAGTGGAATTTGTATGTGACCGGGAGCAATACGTAGTCCAGTCCAGCCTCGGGATCCGCCTTCAGCTTTTCAAATTCCTCATTCCCCGGTTGCCACAAATCCCGAAGACATCCCTCATACTCGTCTTCCGTCAGCAAGGATTTTTTTTTTGTTACAGCCGTTTCCATTTCTAAGATGCGTGTCTGTACAAATGACCGGACCTAATTATTGGCTGTTAACAACATTATATAATGCACCAAACGGGAACACCAAACAAGTCAAAACACCATACCGTTGTATATGCACTGATGTACCCAACTCTAGTGGGTACCATCGACTCTCTTAAAACAATCACTACAAATCAATGCAATGTAGCTTCCCACCAGATTGTTGCATACAGCCTGGTCGAAAAGGAGAGATCACACGCTTGTAGGTAAAACGGCGTATATGCCCTGGGTCCATACAAATCCCCTATTGGAATTATCAGTTAGTATACCACAAAGAAGTAAGAAAAATACTACAGTCTTTCATGAAATATACCACAAAGGATGAACATACCTCTCATCGACGTCGTCGATGAACTCCTCCAGCACCACTCTCTCCGCTTCTGATAGAAGATCCTTGCCCTTGTAATCACTTCGCCCCGCATACTTCATCCTTATTTCACATACACCCTGCATGATACAATTGTTAAGCTTTGGTACAACACAAACAAACCTACAGAATACAACACTACCGAGGTGAGACATACCGGCTGTTTCTTTCCCACCAATTCTTTAGGCCTTATCTTTATGGTTTTTGAGCTTTTTTCAAGAGGCTCAACTTCCGGATCCCCCAAATCTGACTGTCAGTCTGTACGCTGTCGCACCACACGTGTGTCCTCCGACCTGCGGTCGGAATCCAGTTTGCGTTTTTTCCCTTGCACAGCTGTACACATCGTATTAATTGTAAGCGGATCATAGTGTGACGGTATAGTGTTCGAGAGGTATAACATTCCCTCGACCGCAATTGCCACTTCCTCATGAGATGGCCCAACAGTTGTTTCAACATCCGTACCTTTGCCTCGCTTGCCACCTTTTGTTGATTCCTCTTCTGGCCGGCCAACATCCGCGGCCTCCACTGATTCTACCCCTGACTCAGACCAATAAACATTCGGATCCCAATTGTCGTCGGCCCTCGCTGGGTACGGGACTCTATACTATTCGTCGGAGGATGAGGCGGTTCTTTCGTCAATCTGAACCCTCTCCTCGTCCTCCAACTCGGTGTCCTCGTCCTTAAACTCCTCCTCCTGCGCAGATTCATCAGACATATCCTGCTTCAGTGTATATATCATACAATAACCAACACTGAGATTTAGAAACAATGCCACAATATGCTTTCTCCTATACAACTTCAATGAACTAGAAATACTAATCTAGTACTCTCAGAAAAAATGAGACCCAAGCCAGTAAATGCTTACCTCTTCATTCTTGTCCTCATCCTCGGTCACAATATTCTTTGTCCCCTATACATGGAAATTGAGGCAACACTCCAACACCACATTACCGTAACACACTCGATAAAAAAAAGAGATAAACAAACATGCAAAATAGTTCCACCAACGTATCCTACGAATAATTTACCCCATCCTCCTCGTGCGTTGTTTTCTCCTCTTCATTGGTCTCTCTCTTGCTCCCTTCCTACATTAGTGTACCATCAAGCAATAAGATATATATCAATACCAATAGCATCTTAGATAAGGCATAAAAAATGCTCCTACGGATACCAAATGCATTCCGGTTGGCTACCAATGAGAACTAATCCATGTACCTTTTTGCTTGCCCGCTTCTTACGCTGTTTCTTGTGAGGTAGTTTATTGAACTGTCTATTGTCGTCTTCCATTACATCATCATGTGGTGTGGCCACAACCGGAGTCACAAATTTCCGTTCCCTCTCCATCATGTGGAATTCGTGAATATCATTTTTCCTCACTGTCTGCAGTTCAGCCTGACAGTCATCCAAGCCAGCGTATTTGTCAGCCCATCTCACGAAACGCGGGATAATTGGCCCTGAAAGTGGCCTGGCAAAATGCGGGAGTCTTTCGTAAAACCATCCCTGCGCGCAAACACGTATAACCATCAAAACAGAAATGGTTTTCTCATTACAGACATGCCAAAGTTGTGTTTTTCAATACAAGAGTGGTGTATTTAATGTTCAGTCAAGTATTGACACTTACCATGACCCCCACTGTGCACCCATCCACAGAGACCTTACTCTCCACCACGCGTCGTCGCATTGAATCAATAACAAAATCATATGCCGCATTCCCCCAGCTATACTCCCCTAGTCGGTTTAGGTTGTCCACGTGGTGGACAAGAAATTCTGGGAGTGCGTATGACGACGTCGGGAAGAGGATGCAACCAAACACCGATAGGACGAATGCCCGAGCAAAATCTAGATCATGTTCGGTTCCCGCAAGATTCGCCAGCAGCTCCAACAACTCGACCCTCCTCAAACTACCTGATCTTTTACCGAAATACTTCTCCTTAAACCTCGAGGCCGGCTCAAATTCAGGGTGCACGTATATCCCCTTGTGTGGGAGGCCCAACACCACAGAAAATTCCCATGCTTTGAACGGCAGCGAAATCCCGTTTCCCAAAACGAATGCCAATCTCTCCGCGTTGAAAGTTTCAACAAGGGCCTGCAGCCTTGTCCTGCTGGAATAAGCACCTTCCACCTTCGCATAATGGTAAAAGGGTGTCCGCTTAATGGCATTTAGTTGTGCTTCCGTCATTCTGCCCTCCACTTCGCTCATCGCCTCCTGCAGTACCGAAACGCTGCACATTGTCGTAAACATTTGCGCGCCACATTCTTCAGCCTTCGGTTCACTTCCCTCTTCACTTCCTTCTCTGCTTCCCTCTCTGCTTCCCTCTTTTCTACTCGGTTTTTTTCCCTTTTTACTTCCCTCTTTTTTACTCACTTTCCGACTACCTTTCAGCGGCATTTTCCTTTTCCTGTAAAGCACATTATTTCACACTAATGTTCAGCATATTGAATACCAGACTCGTCTGTAAACAATACTAATATAGAAACCTGCCCAATATTGCACAGATTTAAACTCAATTTGGAACAAACTACTTCGGGGTCAACTGTTATACTCTGAAACATACAATAGTGTTGTTTATAGGGACAGCTGTACACGCGACGCATCCATACATAAATGTTTCTCTTGCTCATCAATAGTGTTCGTAAGGTCTACACAGGTATAGCAAAATCGATTACGCATAATGGACTACTTGACTAAACCCTGAGCCCCTAACATATAATTTCTTTCAGAAAGAAGCCCAAAACCAGTGTCTAAACTTTTAAAGCCAAGAGCAACATTACAAGCTTCAATCTCATACATAAATGTATATTATTCGACCAACATTACAACCACTGAAAATTTGGGGAAAAAAATAGCAAAACCCTCGCACTAAAAAATGAGCAAGAAATGAACCAAATGAGCAAAAATATAACCCATTGAAGGATGGAGTCAGAATAATAGCCATTTGCCTTACCTATTTCCCGTCGATTGTCGGGTTTTGCCCTTCTTCAACCTCCGAAATAGAAAACCCTTCGAACCGCAAACCAAAACGGAGAACCCCAGCCTTCGAACGTAAATACAGGAGCAAAACTTGGCGAGCGACCTCCGAATACCCCGGCTTCGTCGTCTCCGAAACCGCCGCGTAGTGGGGGAGTTGGAATTGACTTCCGTTCGGTAATGGTGAGCATAGTGGGGAAGGTGGAGGGAGCTCGGGTGAGTGATGGGGATGATATCTTTTTGAAAGACGTTTCCGTCTGCAACCTGCCACTTAAAGTGGAATTCCCTAAACTAACCTCCACTCTATTTCTTGGCACAAATATCCATTCGGGGTATATTAGTCATTTCCCTTTTCTATTTTCAGAAAGAATGGTAAATTCGGGGATAGGTATCAAATATGAAGTATTATGGTATGCTGGTACTGAAGTGGAAGTATTTTGTTGGTTGGGTATTAAAGTCACATTTGCCATAAAAATAAATAATACTCCGTATAAAATAACAAAAATAACTTGAGTTGTATCTGGGCCGGGGCCCAGTGTGCCCAACCAGCGGAATTATATTGTCACTTGAAAATGACAACGATTCTAGATTCTAGATTAGTTACGTTGTACTTGTACTATGATAGACAACTCTCTGTATACTAAACAAATTATATTTTCCCATACATAAATGGAATATTAGGATATTGAGGATTTTTGGATGTAAGTAGATTGGGCATCGAAAAGCGGATTCAAACAGCATATTCTTTCACAATTCTCTCTTCGAATCTGCTATCCGCTAGCGAATCTGCTGATTCCCATACATCCTCATTATACTCTACACAAACTTGACCGCTAACGATTCCGATCACAAATTGATTGACTAATCTTGACCGAATTTTACTAAACATTTTTTTGTTGCTAAAACAAAAAATTATTGTATTGATATGGTTGTGACCGCCCAAGTTGATGGGCTGAAATTGGGTCAGATGATTGGGTCTGGGAAAATAAGCATTGTGGGCTAAGAAGAAGTAAAAAGAAATAGTTGACGGAACCCAAGTCCGAAGCCGAAGAAATGAGAGCGGAACAGGAGCAGAAGATGGGTGCGACTGAGAGCAAACGGAAGCGAATTCGGCCGAAAAGGAGAGGCGCAGATCGGCTCGGGGGAAGGGTATGGAGCGATTATTCAGCTCCACTGTTCTAGCTATAAATAAAGAGTGCTGGGCACAGAAATGAGAGAGATCAATCTACCCCAAATTTTTAATTATGTCAATTTACTTTCTTGTATCTTTTAATGCTTTCATTTACCAGCTTTCCTAGAATTAGCTTAGTTTGTAGCGGTTACTTTTTCCAAGTCAGCCGTTGTTCCTTAACATCTGGTAGATTTTGGTAGCTAGTTGAGGATTATCAATCGTTGTTTTTTTAGCAACTTGGTAGATTTTCCATTGTTCATCTGTTTTGCCATTGAATTTATTCAATTTCAGTTAAGTTTGGGCGCATTATTATAATTTCGGACCCATAACCGGTTTGATGCTTTTCCGGTAGCCTCCTTTGAGGAGAAAAATGTCCTTGGCCATAACCGGTGGCCAAACAGATATACATAAAATAGAAACATCTCGATTTTGCCTCTATACTAATTTATGCATATAGTTGTTGGAAGAAAGAAAGAAGCGTGGTGAATAGTTGTTGCACATAGGAGAAGACATTGATCCATCCCTAGTGGTGAGTACTATTATGTCTATATATGTTTGTAAGAATTTCCATATGCACTAATAAATGTGTATATCACAAAGTCACGATACACCTTTTGTGCTGCAATTGGATCAATGCCTGGTTTCTTGTACTGTTTTCTTTCACTGCATTTGGAATATTTTTATGCTTTTTTTGTCCTTTATTATTAAATTAATTAAAAAGAAAAAATAATGGTTTCAAAAATATCGATGGCAAAGTGGTTGAATTTTTAAGTGGCATAAAAATGAACAGGCTTGCTTCTAGACTCTGTGTTTTCCATGTTGGATTGAATAAATGTTTTGCCAAACATACGTAAGGACTAAGGAGTCATTATATAATTTGGCAAATATCCACTTTGATTGAATAAATGCTATGGCAAGATTGAATTCAGAACTATATATACCTTCTTTCTTTTGACCTAACTTTGAAAAATAGATCTCTGTTTTGTCCTATCAAACCACATTTCCATTTTCATTAACAGATCATTCTTTTTTAGATTCTTTTTAAAAAAAATGTAGGCAGTGTTGTTTCATGTGTGTTTTTCTAATTATTATTTTAGGTAAATTTAAGATTTTTCTTTAATAAAATAAGGATTAGTAGAACTGAAAATAAACAAATTGTATGCGAAGGAAACTTGGTTATGCTCGTATTCGTTCGTTAGTTGTTTGTTTATGAAGCTTAACAAACTGAGCTTGAACACGAGCTTCGGCTCTTTCCATAAATTCAAAAGAATTTAAACTAACATTCTTATACCAATTCTTTTGAAGTAATTTTTTGAAAAACAATATAAGGTTGTGTTTGGATTGGGAATTGGATTAACAAGGGATTTAGAATGAATGTATATGAAATCTCGTGAAATTGAAATACTTTGAAATTAAAATTCACTAGGGTTGTTTGGATCCAGCATATCTGCTTTCAGATGAAAGGTTATGGGAGAAAATTTGAAATTTCTTTTTTGAGAAATTTAGATACTACATCTTGATCACTTTGAATCCAAACAAGCTAAGTAGTATTACAAGGTATCTGAGCAATTTAATTAAAAAAATCACCAAACTTATATCCTTCCATCCAAACAACCCTAAAACGTTGTTTGATTTTTGCTAGAATGTTTTTACGGAATTTGATTTAAGGATTTGAATTTGGCAAGATTTCTTCTTTTTTTTTTTTTTTTTTTTTTTTTTTTTTTTTTTTGGGATGAAGAGCCTTAAAAGGCTGGCTAAACAAAGAATTTGGCAAGATTTGGATTTGGATTCTCTTTTTTTTTTTTTGGGTAAACAAGCCTGAAAAGCGGGCAAAGGAGAAAGCAAAATGAAAAAACAAGAAAAAAAGAAAGCGCAAAAGGACCGAGCCGAATAAATCAAGCTCGGCAGAAAGTCATCCCAGAAGCATCCCTAGCGATAGCTTGAGCAATAGCATCCGCCGGGAAAGCCCAAGAGGTGAAGAAAGCCTCGTCCTTGGCAGCAAGCTTCGCCAAAATGTCCGCAACTTGATTCCCTTCCCGAAAGACATGGCGCACCCTACAATCCATGACACTCATGATTCCTCGAATACTCCAAATGACCGGCCACAACAAGTGCGTCCTGGGCACCTCCTTCATCAACAATCGAACGACATCCTGGGAGTCCAAAGAAGCATAATCAACCCTATAGCCCAAGGCCTGGGCATACTTTAATCCTTCAAGCAGCGCACGCAGCTCCACTGTTTCAATATCTGCAGCCCGTAGCTGTCCCGTACACGCCCCCAAGAAAGCCCCGTCATGCCCTCTCAAAACTGCAGCAAATCCCGACAGGTTGTCCGAAGCAAGTACACAGCCATCTGTATGCAAGATTACCCCAGTAGCATCCTCATCTCTCCAGGTGACATAACGCATAGGCCGAGAAGGCCTCTCCTTCGTAGCCACCTGACACAGACCCGAATACAACCAACCAACCTTCGCCAACAAGTAATCGGTTCTCGCGTTCGCCCCAGTGAAAACCCTCTGATTTATCTCGCACCAGATCACCCAGATCATAGCAAGCACAAGAGGGCCCCTAGTTTTGTAAAGCCATTCCAGCCAAATGTTTTCAGCTCCCTCCGAAGCACTCACCAACTGCACCAACTCGCTCATGCCAACTTTATCCCAAAGAATGCCCGTCCATGGGCATTTAAAAAATGCATGGATCCAATCTTCATAGTCGCCCCCACAAATCAGATAGAGCGGCGAAGCCGCCATTCCACAAGCAAATCTCAATCCATTAAGAGGCAGCGCCCTTTTCCCAATAAGCCAAAGCACCATCCCAATCTTTTCGGGAATAGCCGAGCGCCACATCCAAGCCCATCCCGACGCGACACCCTGGCCAGGATCCAACAAGGCATAAGCCGACTTGACTGTGAACCGGCCATGCCGCTCTAATCTCCAATGTAGAGAGTCCGCTACCGTCTCAACCAACACCGGTGCTGGAGGCGCCATTATCGCCGCCTTGATCCCCTCTGGCAGCCACGAATATAGCCGTTGTAATTGCCAAGAGCGACCCTCCAACAAATCCTTCACTTTATAGGCGACATCATTATAGTGCACAAACGGGACTTGGGAGGAGAGGCATTGCCCTTGCCACCATGCAGCGTACCAAAAAGAACAATCCCCATTCCCAAGCCTCACACCAAACCCTTGACTAAGAGTCCTCCCAACATAACATAAGGCCTTCCAAAGCTTAGTTCCCCGGTAGTGCTCCTCCGGAAAGCTAGCTTGATTACCACCATACTTATCCCTCATAGCACGAACCCACAGCTTATCTGAATGTGTCATATAGTCCCACAATTGCCGCCCAAGTAAGGCTATGTTCGTTTGCCTTGCTTTCCGAAGGCCGAGCCCCCTACTTTTCTTGGCCGAGTAACCGGCTCCCAACCAACAAGGTGGATTCCCCGCCCTGCATTGCCTTTCCAAATCCAGCGTCGCACAAGAGCATCAATAGCGGAACATACTGCCACTGGAAACAAGTGGAGTTGCATACTGTAGACCGGAATTGATGCCAATACCGCCCTAGCCAATGTGACCCGACCGGCTTTATTTAACAAATTAGCCGCTCAACTACCAAGTTTCGCCTGAAGTTTTTGCATGATCCCGTCAAAATGCACTACCTTCATCCGACCATGAATAATAGGAAAGCCCAAGTATTTGCCAAGATTATTCGTAAGAGGGATCCCCAAGTGATTCTGAACCCAACTTCTCTCCACTTCCGACGCATCAGGAGAGCAGAATGCCACATATTTATCATTGTTCATGAAGAGCCCCGACCGTGTGCCAAACCGCCTGAGAACCTGCGCCATGCTATCCAAACTAGTCTCTTCCAGTTTCGCACACAACACTAAGTCATCTGCAAATAAAATATGTGATATGCCAACACCCCCTGTCCGAATACACAACGGCTGCCACCTCTCTTTTCCAACTTCATCAATGATCAGGCGAGTAAGTTTTTCCATAACAATCACAAACAAGTATGGCGACAAAGGATCCCCTTGCCAGAGCCCTCTACCAGCGCTAATAACTGGGAGTGGTGACCTGAAACTTTTGACAATTTCCGTCCCACGAGCATTTTCTAAAATTATACCAGGTTAGATTTATTAAATGAAAAGCGTTATGATTCATGGGAAAGGGTTTAGGGATATATATTAAGATTATTAGTCTTTTTATTACTCAAGTGCGGTGCTTTGGTTTCAAATGGCACTGTGGTCCTCTCTGTCATGGAATGTTGACAAATCTCATGGCATAGCCGGGATAGGTTGACCTTCAGCCTGTCACACTGAGGATCCCCGGCAGATATGCCATGATACTTCTCATCAATTCTTGCCATAAGAGTTCCTGCCATGAAACTTTTTGACAGATTCCCACTACATGAGTATTTTCCGAAAAATCATGATCCTGGTTTAGGTTTTATTTAATGAAATCAATTTATGATGGTGGGGTTGTGATTAGGGATATATTTATAAGTAGTCATATTTTTATTGCTCGTGTTTAAGAAACTGTGCCCCCGAAAGCGCACGGTGTCAAAAATTGCAGTAATTTATAGTAAGACCGGATCGTTCACTGGAGGATGTGCGATAGAAGCAGGCCCCACGTCGTTTTACTTGATTTTCCATTCGTATTGCTCAATAGGTTTGAAAGATGATTAATATCTACTGACATGAATTTAAACTAGATCTTGAAAGCAGTTAAACTAATCTACAAAGCAAATAAATCTATTCTAGAAAGCGGATAAAAATCATTCTAGGAATGCAGTAAACATTATCTATGAAAGCAGGGAAAAGATGCATTGTGCCAACCGTGAAGTTGAATCACAATGTAGACAGAAGGGACAGGAAGAAAAGAATGAAAATTGGACAAGAGTGAGATACAGCAATATTAAACTTCCATTTTTATACGCAGATCTTTGCTTGGGATACTTCTATCAGATAGCTAATTCTCATGCTCTCAATAAGGCTTTCCCTTTAACAGACAGGTACTTGCAATATGAGTTTACATGTTCTTAAGACCGCAAATTCTAAGATACCACAGATTCGTAACTGCCCTGGCCTGGGTGTGTTACTTCATCCGTGGTGGAAAAGCAACACCCGACACATCATTTATTGAAATGCCAAGTACCACTATCATTCTCCCATGTCACACCCAAAGATTTGAAGTAAGCCCTAAACTATCCCTTAACTGTCAATCCTAGTAGCAGTTACACAACTCTCAATACAACCGAGTGACCTCTAATGAAAGCGGTTAAAAGAAAGCGGTAAAGAAAGCATTTAAAACCTATCACTCGGAGGTTTTGAAAATCTGACCCTGGTAGTAAAAGACAGCTCCCCATCAGGATGAAGGGGTATGGATCAAGAATTCCCGGCTCTCAGTGAACCACTAGTGTGTTCACTTCCTTCCGGGTGATTATGAGATACAAACTAATGAAACGAACTAATAAACTAGTTCGTTCCGGATGCACTCACTCAGGACTCAAAAGTAGGCTTTGGCAGAAGAGGATAGCAGTTGAAAGAAAACTCAACCCTATCTTGGAAAATAACCAAGGCCTGGATGATGTTCCTCTAAGATTATTTACTACACTGTATTTGAATCCAAGTGGACCCCATCTCGGTGTAGCACTTAATCTTACATTTCCATCAACCAGCAATTTTGGAAAATAATGGGTTTGAAAATCATTCCCTGTCAGGTACTAGATTCTCAGTTAAAACACAGACCCTTTCAGTCTAGGCGAGACCTAATCGCTGAATCTGCTTCTTAATTTCCCAAAATACAACCCTTGACAGGATATGAATTAATCATAACTGAAGAATTTATCCCTTACTCAGATCCGGATTTTATAAAGAGGTTTTTGTTGGAAATTTATAAAGCAATATCTGTTTTAAGATCTAGACTTCTATTGTCCAAGCGAAGGATCCCAAAATAATTACAGACCACAATAGTATATAATATTATCATGCATAAAGATATATGGAAGTGTAAAATTAATTGACCCAAAATATAAATGCGGGTCTAGACAGAAGGTGAAACACAGACATGAAGTAGTCAAGGGACCAAAGTAATGGCAGAATAATCAGGTGGACTGTAAACATCTACTATCCAATTTCCCAATTACTCGGATGGAGCGAATTTAGACAGCTTAGACCCTATAATGGTGGTGTCAACACCAGTTGGGCCTCCACTGTCTGTGAATTCGGATAAAAACCTACATGCTTCCCTTCTATAATGATCATCAGTTGGCATTGACTGATGCCAACTGACTCCCAGTACGGATTGGAATTTAGGTTTGGAAATTAAGATAATAATAAAAATAAAACTGTATCTGGATGGGAGTCAGCCGAGCAGCTATTATAACCCCGGATGGGCGAACCGCCAAGGCTTCCACTGACAATCGTCCAGACCATGCAAAATAACAATTAGTAACTAATACCCAGAATACGAGCTAGTTATCCATGAGGGATTACCCGCCAACATTAGTCTGATGTATTCTTTACTAATGGTTTCACACAACACACAAAGATAAAATAAGAAATAAAAGAAGATCCCTTGTATGAGAGACATTGGTTTCTCATGCAAGGTTGTGGATTGGGTCCACATGTGATGGTCTTAAATAATCCTTCCTACCATAATTAATTACAGTCCAGATTATCTGTTTAAGCCATCAAGATTTTGTTTATACAAGAATGTTTTAATGGCAATTGAACAAAGGTCCTTTAATCATGATGATTGTCGATGTTTGATTATTACTAATCTCAATCCTTAATCATTAATGAGTCAAGGGTTCAATCAATTAAGTGATGCAAATGGAGAATCAAAATTTGGGCAGCATAACACCCTATATTGCAATTCCAGAATGTTACATCCTAACCCGTGGGGTTATGATGTGAGTGTTGCAATATAAAATAGGAAGAGGATGAAGGTTGTTTGAGATTAAATAGAGGGAGAGGAACCCTTGTCGCGATATCATAAATTTTGTCGCGGACCGAGGTCCGCGACATGGACATCCCGACAAGTTTTTAGAATTTTTGGCAGCATAACGCCTCTTTGTCGCTATGCAAGATTTTGTCGCGGAACGTGGTTCCGCGACAAGGGTGACATCGCGACAAAGTGTTTTCAGAAAATTCCTAAAGCATTTGAACCTTTGTCGCTATGCATGGAAATTTTGTCGCGGAACGTGGTTCCGCGACAAGGTGTTCCGCGACAAAGTGTTCAAAGATTAAGGAACATGGCATAATTTTTCTGTCTCAGAATGGGATTTTGTCGCGGAACGTGGCTCCGCGACAAGATGATTCCGCGACAAAAAGCCATGAAGACAAAATGCAAGAGTTTGGCTCCTTTGTCGCTATGCATGGACAGTTTTGTCGCGGAACGTGGCTCCGCGACAAGGTATTCCGCGACAAAGGGTTTTAAATTATGGAGACAAGTGTCTTGAAACACCTTGGTCGCGGAACAGCCATTTTGTCGCGGAACGTGGTTCCGCGCCAGAAGGCGGTTGGCGCCCAAGGTGGTTCAGGACAAAAGTCAGAAAAAGCAGAAATGAACAGTGGCATGCAAACATCGTGATCTCACCCTATTTCAGATCAAAAAGCTATTCTAAGCTAGAAATAAGCAAGAAACATTCAAAATAAAGAAGAACATGCTTAAACAAAAATAACAAGGACGGGCAGAATATTAAAATAAAGCAGGAGTCCTAATCTAGGGTTTGATCACACATCCACACAACATTATCCATAAAATGCTAACAGTAAACATAAATAGGCATAATGGGGGTCAAGAGACCCCAAAACGAAAAAGAAAGCATAAATCCATGGGGTGTGAGACCCATTTCATGATTTGGGACACAAATGATGAATGTTTTCCCATATTATTGAAGAGGTATTGTTAATACCCATGATTTGGGTATTACAAACCCTAAAACAAAAGTTTAGAAACCAAAACATGGTATAAAAATGGCTATCTAAGCAACTGTGAACAGTAAAAACACTAAACTAAGCTAAACTAAGAGCAAAAATTAAATAATACATGAAAATAAACCTAAACTACTCTACCTAAGGAAGAACTCCTAAGCTTGCCTGCAAGAGCTCTACAACAATTTCAATCTCTCTACTAGCCAACCCTTAGCTCATGGGAGACACCTCATATTTATAGAAGTGTAACCCTAAGCCCATGGGCCTTGATTCTAGCCCATTGTGTCTTAAGACATCACACACATCACAGCTTTGTCTCGGAGCATCAAGTTGGTCGCGGAACACACTGCATGTGGCAAGGCTTCTCGACTGGGTCTTGTGTCTCTATTTGTGCATTTTGGTCGCGGAACATGCCTTTGTCGCGGAGCATGCCATCGCGACAAAGGTCATCGCGCCAAGGGGCTTGGCTGGTCTCCTCTTCATTTGGGCCACTTGGTCGCGGAACATGCCTTTGTCGCGGAACACTGCATCGCGCCAAGGGGCTTCCGCGACAAAGGTCTTCCTGGGCCTGCTGGATTGGGCCAGATGGGCCGAAAATATTCTTTTGTGGGCTTTTCTATCTTTTTCCCATCTTTTTGTTTCCTTTTCTTTTTCTCATGTTTTTGGATTTTTCTAACATAAATATGTAATAAAATTACATATTTATGTCTTTTTCACACCAGCTTATTATTTTTACAATTATGCATAAATCAGTCCAATTCGACTGCTTTCTTACTTAATGTAAGACCGGAATGCGATCAAATGCCCGTTTAAGACACGGAAATGGATTGAAAATAATGGTCATTTCTGGCCATTATCATGACCCATTCCAAAGGATAGAGAAAATCGAGCTACGGACATACACCATAATATGTTTAATACAACTCTCCGGAAGCTGCATCTCTAGAAGACATTGCTAAAGGAAGTCCCATCGCACCGTATCATATGCTTTGGCGAAATCAATCTTGAGAACCACACCCTTCCCAGCCGACCTAGCATGTTCAAGAGACGGCACAATCTCCTGCAGCAAGATACCATTATCCGCAGTTCCCCGTCCCGGAAGGAATGCTGATTGATGATAGCTAATATACTCACGAAGGATAGGTCTCAAGCGATTGACCAAGATTTTTGTAATAAACTTATAAGATACATTACAAAGTGTAAGAGGTTGGAATTGAGAAATCTTCACAGGGAGCTCCACTTTAGGGATCAAGCACAGAAAGGCATGGGTAAGGTTATCAGGAAGCCCCCCAGAATGAAAAGCCTCACACACCATCTTAAAGGTCGGCTCAGCCAAATACTCCCAATACTCCTTATAAAACGCCGCCGGAAAGCCATCGGGACCCGGAGCCGCATAACTTCTCATTTGCGCCAAAGCAAGATCGAGTTCGGCCCTATCAATTGGCCTTTCCAGCATGGCTCGCTCGACAACCAATATACCCGACAGGTTTGGAATCTCGTCCCCAACAGAACCCTCATCCCTAGCTGAAAACATGGTGCTAAAATATTCATGCACATGACTTTGGATAGCTAGCGGCTGCTGCTCCCATGTACCATCCCCGATTTCCAAGCCATAAATGCGATTTCGCTTTCCTAATTTTAGTCCGTGCATGGAAATATGCCGTATTGCCATCACCCTCCTTGATCCATTTATCCCGTGACTTTTGAAACCACAATGTCTCCTCTTGAGCTAGTACCACCTCGAGCTCCTTTTTCAGTTCGGCCTCCAATCTACGCATCCAAGCCGAGTCCACCCTCTCCAAGCGTTTTTCCAGTCCATGTATACGGCATTTCAAGCGTCTCTTACGCTCCCGGATATTACCAAAAGTTAAGGTATTGAACTCAATAGACCGAGTCCGGACAACCCCAAGGATATCCACCAAATCTCCACCCCCATCACAACACCCGTCGCCCACCACCTGTTTGTAGCTGCCATGGGACATCCAAGCAGCTTCCCACCTGAATGGACGAACAGCAGGAGTCGGGTCCTCCAGACTACACAAGAGTTGAATCGGGCAGTGATCCGATCCAATCCTAGGTAGATGTAGCAGCCGGCCCTCTTCAAATAAAAGCAACCATCCCATATTGTTGACACATCTGTCGAGCCTCTTGAAAATTCATCGCCCCTCCCCCACACTCCTTGTCCAAGTAAACTCCGACCCCAAGGAAGGCATAGCAAGAAAACTGCATGCATCTAATGTCATACGCATCTCCTCAGCTCGAGAGTGTAAGTAAACCCCACCCTGCACTTCCCCTTCCGCAAGAATCTCGTTCCAATCGCCTAATACCACCCATGGTTTATTAACACCCTCAGCTAAATCCACCAACCGCGCCCAATCCTCCTTCCTTTGTTGATAGTTCGGATTGGCATATATAGTTGTTGCCAACCACGAGACCCTCCCCTGGCTAAGTTCAAGTGTCACCATACGATCCCGACATCCCAAACTGACCATCTACAAGAGATAGCGAGCGACACCAACACCCATACTCCACCCCCCATCCCTAGGGTTTCCTTAATAGAGGCAGCAGCATATCCATACCGAAGAAAAGATTATATGACTCGATCAAATTTCCCCCGCGGCTCCAACAGACATAAAATATCCAGCTTCTTATCTCGCAACAGGTCTCCTACCCATCGTTGAGCCGTGTGACTCATCACGCCACAGACATTCCACGCAATGATAGAAAAATTCTTAAATTCAATCATCATAATAATAGTATGTACAAGTCGAACACACCAACATGGTATGTTCAGGAAGCTATTGGGATCCCCCATGCTGCGAACCCCCAAACTGAGATCTGCCATCGTCCGCATCCGCCCGACTCTCACTTATCCTAGACTCCAACTCCACCCCCTCCAAACCACAGTCCTCCAAAAGGTGGCGAAGTAATAAGAATTTATTGGCAACTGTCCCAGGGTCGCTCAAACCTTTCGATGATTCCCCCACCTCCGGCAAACGCCTTCCCACATCCAGTCGAGGCCGCTTTAGCCCGTGGGAGCTAACCCGCCCCGTGCCCTCACTACTGACATACGGGACGATCATTAGCTCGGGTCCAGCAACCACGTCCTCCTTCACCTATGGAGAGACCGAGACATCCCGTTCCTCGGCTACAGCTTTGCCTTTACCATCCCTTTCCGGTGGCATAACCTCATCAGGTTGATCCCCGTTATGCTCCACATCCTTTTTTCCCTTCGCTAGCCGTGGTTTCCGATTGGGACGTCTGACCACCTTAAGCCACTCGCCAAACGCCGGCTCTTGGCAAAACGCGTTGGCCTCATGCATACCCTGATCCACTCATCATTAACCAAGATCTTCCCCGTAACTGGCTTCGTAAGATCCAACGCCACACAGACACGGGCAAACCTTCCCTTCGATGAAACCCGTGTGCTATGATCAAACTTAATAACATCCCCAATGCCTGAAGCCAGCGCCCAAAAAATATCCTCTCGGAACCGATGCATCGACAGTCCATTCATCCTAGCCCAAACCAGTGTTTTGTTGACTTGGGTCGTACTAGGGTTGAAGCTTCGCGACCAAGGCATGACC
This sequence comes from Hygrophila difformis, assembly GCA_030278955.1. Lineage (NCBI taxonomy): Eukaryota > Viridiplantae > Streptophyta > Magnoliopsida > Lamiales > Acanthaceae > Hygrophila > Hygrophila difformis. Next base: position 37,657,549 of record JAOANR010000011.1, read on the forward strand.
GCAAGATAATGGTCAAAAGATCATCCAAGGCCCTCCATTCACCACTGTTTCCCTATCCGCTGGCAAATCAAATCGGACGATAAAACAGCCATGCCCGACGTCAATGAGAGTCATGGTCCCTTGAATTTTCCAAAGCCGTTTCAGGCGGTCGTGTAAAGTCATGTAACCTACCCGCGTACCCAACGGCTTGATAACCAGAGCATCCTCCCAGTCCCTACTCGCCTCCACCTCAACAGATTCATCGATGGTAAATCGCGGGATCGACTGGTTCGGTCCAACAAAACTTTTAGTAATTAAGCCCTCCGCAATAAGGTCCCTCCGAACCCTAGTCGGGGTTGGCAGCGGCGTATCACCTTTCAAGATATCCGCAAAAGATCGGGCTTCACCGCCTGGATCATGAGGCGCCGGCACTGCCTCTCCTGGTGGTGTAGAAACGGCAGCAGTGGACGGAACCGGCAATGTCGGGGCCGCAACGGAATTCCGTGGCTGAGAACCAAAAACCCTAGGCTGACGCATCGTGTCAGTAATAATCTTTTGTAATTTTTATTTTGGGAAGAGCCTAAAAGTTTAAGAATATTTATTGATGTAATATGTTATAGTAATTTTTATTTTTGGAAGAGCTAAAAAATGGATTTGGATTCTCTTAATTTACTTTTTGGTTAAATTCATTAACATGAATAATTATAGTATTTGTGATTTGTTAATTTTTCAAACAAATTTTGTTGTGTAAAAATTAATATTCTTTAATTTAATTATATTATGCTTTACTTTTTATTTGTTATTGTTATCTATATTATATTGCATTATTTTATTTTATTTATTATGTTACTAAACTTTCTTTTATTTTATAGTTTGAATTTTATATATCATTATGTTTGTTTTTTTTGATATCCCACATCGATAAAGATATGTCCCCTTTACCACCTTATATGGTTGGGAACAACTCTATCTATCACCAATTGGTTTTAGATGTGAGCCTCCCATCCATGTATTTTTCTACAGTTTTACGTTTTTTTTTTCCTTCAATGAATGTTGATATCCCATATAAGAAGGATTTTGAAATGTCAGGGAACTGCAAGAATTTTGAAATCCTATATTCACGGGATTTTAAAGTGCTAAACATTTTCAAATTCTTTATCTAACATTAACCAAATACGATTAGAAAATATTTGAAAATTCTCAAAGATCCTTCCTATTCCGGAAAACCAAACGAGCCCAAGTTTATTTATTTATTTATTTATTTTAAACATTGACACTCATGTGTCGCCAAAATGTGTAGGAACCCAAGCCACACCAAATAATAGAATAATTGGGAGGGATAGAGGGTCGGTAGAAATTGAACCCCAACCATAAGGTTGGAAGTCACGGGACATGACCACTGGATCAATTCTCCATTCCCCCAAATAGGCCCAAGTTAATTCTTACTATTTTTAAATGGAATAAAAATGTATAATATGATTGCACTATTATAATTAGGGGTGGGCATGGTTCGGGTATCTGGGTTTTTAAGGTATTTGCTAACCGAACCGAACCGAGCAAATATTTGAAGTTAGTAACCAAAATCGAACCGAAAATTCGGTTAACCGCAATGTCGGTTAACCGAGGAAATTCCTACTATTCACGGATTATTCGAACCGAATAGAACCGAGCTACCATATGACAAATACGCTCTTCGAATAACCGAAATGCCGGATAACCGAAGAAAAATCTCCTATTTGAAAATAATATAATCTGAACCGAACCGAATCGAACCGAATCAGAAAATTTCAAAAACAATTTAGAGAATAATTATCCAAAATCAAATGCCAATTAGTCATAACCTTTCACAAAATAATTATCAAATACACAACATATTTATTTAGACCAAATCATCCCTACATATCTCCAACCAAAACTAAACTAGCAAGATTCTATTACATAGCCATTAATGTCATTACAGCATGAGGAGTAAGCGAACGATGGAACGGAGAAATGGTGGTGGAGTGGAGGAAGGGTGGCGGAGTCGGAGGTACCATGATAGGGATTGCAACAGAGGCGGCGCGGATGATGCTAGACAAAAATTGATCGGAGTTTACGTAGGGAACATTCCGGTGGGAGAAGGATTCCGACAACTATTCTGCGAGATAGAGAAAGTCGCAAAGATTCGAGATTGGTTTCTATCTACGAGACAATGGAGCGAGAATGGGTTTAAGTTCGGTTTCTTCCGATTCACGCAAAAGGAAGAAGCGGGCTTGGTTATTACGAACATGAATGGAAGGGAGGGGATGGGTAAAAAGTTGATGGTAAAATGGGCAATCCCTAGTAGTAGTAAAGCCCGGATGGTTAGAGTTGATCGCAGAGGGAGTGGTAAACTGCCCATTGCCAGGCCGATTGTTCATGAAGGTAGAAGATGGATCGGGAGGACTGACGAAAAACCTGCTTGGCGCGACGAGCGATCATAAGCAGAAGTCATCAAAGGTGGCCAGGGACGGAGAATTAACAAATTGAATAGTCAACCAGGGAAGATCGTTGAGCTTGAGATTGTTGAAAAGGATTTGGAATGGTTACAACGGTCGGCGATTATTGAGCTAAACAGCTTGGAGGTGATGATAGATTATCAAGATTGGCTGCTCAACTCATATCAAGATGCTGCAGACATCATTTATGGGGGGGGGGGGGGTACATGATCATGGTAGTTTTCCCCAGTTTAGAGAGGAGGGACAGGTACATCTCAGACCATGGGGACATAGGTTTTATTGCATGGAAAAGAAGATGGGAGCACGGCCCTCTGGTCAGAAAATTCCTCGTCTGGGTGTATGTAATCGGCCTACCATTTTCGGCGTGGAGTGTAAAAAATTTTAACAAGGTGGTCGAAGGGTGGGGAAAAGTGATAGATATGGACAGAGACACAAAGGAAAGGAAGAGAATGGATCGCGCGAGAATATTGGTGGCTATGGATGCGGGTGGTACTGTTCCATCGGTAATGAGAGTGAAGGTTGGCGGACACTCGACGACCATCTGAATTGTTGCTAATTTTTGTGAAAAAGAGGTGGAAGAGGATGAGGTAAAGGAGATTGAAGGAGATGCTCAGAACTCCGATCACTTGGAGGCGGGGAAGATAATTAGGTCGCCGGAGATGAGGGACGATGGGAGATCCAGGACCAAGGTGTGTGGGGAACCGGAACAGCCATCTGAAACTATGCATGGGGGAATGGAAAAATTCAAAAAAGTTACGGCGCCTACAGAAACAATAAGTGTGGTGTGCGGTGAACAATCACAAGAAGATGATGATGATGGGGCGGTAGAAGGTGATGAGGATGGGTTGGTGGGCCGTGTTGTGGGTCTAGGACAGATTTCAGGTGGGCTTTCAACTAAAAGGATGAACCTGGAAAATAATAAGTCGTGGCTTGAAGAAAATGGGCTATCGGAAGAATTGGGCTATAGGCTTCAACACTTCGAGGGGGAGAGGGCTTCCAACATCTTGGTACCTCGGGCCGAAGGGACCTCCTTATCAACATACCACACTAATTATCCACATAAAGCTCTGGTGACGGTTGAAGGTAATATTAAGGCAAAGACCACTCAAGCCAACACAATGGGGGTTCTAGAGGGATCTCTGGAGCAGATATTGTCCTTGATTGGTGGCAATTCAGAACGAGAGTCGTCGGTGGAGCGGGCGATCTGGATAAATTGAAGGAGCGGACCATGGTGAACGATGCATATAGGATCTAGATGGGGAAGGAGTTGAATTTCCGACTGGGGATTATTGGGTGCCCGAGACGGAGACTGTGGTTAATGCTGAAATTCGGAAAGCTGAGGAGGCTTTGGCAAAATTGGTGGAAAGGAAAATAAAGCGAAATAGAAGAGGGCGAAGGGGAGGAAGAAAGGCTGGGATTAAGGCACAAAGAGGTTGGGGGAAAAGTCGGGTACCAGGGGAGCCAGAAGGTGATGGGTTTGGCCGATTGGAGTTTGAGACGATTCGTGTGGGGGATATGGTCAAGTTAATAGATTATTCAGAAGCAGAGATGATTCTCGAGATTGCTAATCAGATGGGATTGGGGTGCAGCTTGGGGAAGGGTGAGTCTATTGCCAGAATTTTGGAGGTATTGATAAAGTAGAAGGTTAGGGTGGGGCAGTTTGTCTTTGATTAACATAGTCTAGAATGAAAGTGATAACTTGCAATTTAAGGGGTCTCAATGGGGGGATTAGGCGCCCGGCTATAATGAGATTGTGCAAGAAATCCAAGCCAGCAGTGCTATGCTGTCAGGAAACAAAAATGAGTGAGATACGAGAAAGGATGGTTAAAAGAATTTGGCGGTAACAAGGATGTGGATTCTGCTTCCAACCGACCGTAGGCAACACTGGAGGTCTTTTGGTAATATGGGATGTGGTGGGATGCGAATTTAGAGTGATAGAGAAAGTGCATAACTTTATTTGGATTAAAGGGAGGTTGAGGGGTTGTGGGGAGTCAGTCAATATCCTTTGCATTCATGCACCAAACGATCGGAGAGAGAGAGAGAGAGAGAGAGAGAGAGAGAGAGAGAGAGAGAGAAGAGTTCTGGAGCTTATAATACAAAAATGCAATGTGGATAACGGAGAACTATGGTGTTTGGCCGGGGACTTTAATGCCGTGGGGAGTGAAGGGGAGAGGTTCGGGGCCAGTACTTTAAGGACTTTATTAACCAGTTGGGGCTGATTGATCTTCCTATGTCAGGGGGCCAATTCACCTGGTTTGGGAGGTTGGTCGGGCAGGGAGTAGATTAGACAGATTTCTCCTTTCTCCCGGATGGCTTTGTCTTGAGAGTGAGGTGTCACAAAGGAGAGGCGAGTCCGTTCTTTCAGATCACTATCCGATCATCCTAGAGATGGGAGAAAAATCTTGGGGCCCAAAACCCTTTAAGTTTTACAACTACTAGATGGATGCGAAGGGTTTTTCGGAGCTAGTACACCAGGTGTGGCGGGAGAAAGGTCAGACACGAGGCAACATGATCTTTGGGAAACTAAGGAGCTTAAAGGATAGGATTCTTTATTGGGAGGGTTATGCAGCGACTGATTTGGATAATCGTATACAAGGACTTTTGGTAGAGATAGAGGAACTAGAAGTCATCATGAATAGATGCAGCAGCCACCGCTAGGGAGGAATGGTTGGGGAAGCGTAGGGAGCTCAAAATGGCGCTAATGGCTGAAGAGAGGAGATGGTTCCAAAAATCGAGAATTAAATGGATGAAGGAAGGTGACCAGAATACGCGCTTCTTTCATGCAGTGTCCGCTCTTAATAGAAGGCGTAGCTACATTGGAGCAATCAAAATGGAGGGGGAGGTATATGAGGACCCGAGGACGATTAAAGAAAAAGCTGTGGTTTACTTCCAGGGGCTCTTCACCAAGAACAATGATGAACTCTTCCAAGTCCAGAATGGAGAGTTCTCAACTATTTCTGAGGTAGATAGGGACTGGCTAAATAGAAGTTTCTCTGAGGAGGAAATTCATATGGCTATTTGGAATTGTGATGCGAATAGGGCTCCCGGCCCTGATGGATTCAACATCGGCTTCTTTAAAAGATATTGGGAACTACTTAAAGAGGACATTATGGCGGTATTTAAAACTCTGGAAACTGAGTGTAAGTTGCCGAAGGAAATAGGTAGCTCTTTTATTACCTTGTTCCCGAAGGTGGCAGATCCTGTTGAATTCTGTGATTTCCGGCCTATCTTCCTGATAAGCAGTGTCCATAAAATAGTCACTAAGGTCCTTGCTGGGAGGTTGCAGGCAATTCTTGCTAAGGTCGTGAGCACCTCCCAAATGGCATTTGTGAAAGGGCGTAATATTTTAGATAGTGTGTTAGTGGCGTCTGAAGTGATTCAGTCCACTCTATCTGCGGGCAGGAAAGGTTTTGTTATCAAATTAGACTTTTCCAAAGCCTACGACAACATATCTTGGAATGCTCTATTTAAACTATTAGAGGTGATGGGGTTTGGGGAAAAATGGATTGCATGGATTAAAGAGCGTGTAACTAATGCTTCAGCGGCCGTCCTTATCAATGGTTCGCCTTCTAAATTCTTTAACTTGGAAAAGGGATTAAGACAAGGAGACCCTCTATCTCCATACCTCTTTGTGCTAGTTGCCGAAGTCCTGAATTGCTTGCTTGTTAAGGGGACAGAACTGGGGCTGATATCTGGACTGCCTTTAGGTGGCTCTGGTCCGGTTGTTTCACACCTTCATTACGCCGATGACACCATCCTATTTTGTGGGGGGGAGCTGCGGCAGGTGATTTCGATCAAAAGAATTTTGATGTGTCTTTCCCTAGCCATGGGCCTTCAGATTAATTTTGGTAAAAGCTGCTTAAATGGGATTAATTGCAGCACTGAAGAGGAAAGCAAAGCAGCAGCTCTACTTGGTTGTAAAGTGGGTAGGTGGCCAATGATGTACTTGGGAATTCCGATTGGGGGAAGAATAAATGGCGTATCTCTATGGCAACCAGTTCTGGATAGAGTGGAAAGAAGATTGGCGGGGTGGAAAGGAAAGATGCTATCCCAAGCCGGTAGACTATGCTTGATAAAATCGGTCTTGAATAGTCTACCGACCTATTTCTTGTCAATCTTTAAATTACCAAAAGTTGTGGCTGATCGTCTAGAGAAATTAAAAAGAAGGTTTTTTTGGAACGAATGGGACGGGGTGAGGAAATTTCTTTCTATAAGCTGGGACAAAATTAGTATGCATAAGGAGAATGGCGGGCTGGGTATTCATATTGTACAGAGATTTAATGAGGCGCTATTGCTTAAGTGGAGATGGCGTTTTGGAAAAGAAAATGCACTGTGGAAAGATGTGATTGACACTAAATATTACAACAAAGCATCCCCATTGGTGCCAAAACCGAGGGCTCGAAGTTCACTATGGGGAAGAATTAGTAGCGCCTGGGAGGACGCGGAAGCAGCAGGACTGGGATGCAATTTTCGTATTCAGGTTGGGGATGGCTCGAAAACCAGATTCTGGAAGGACCCCTGGCTTGGGGGAGGACAACGTTGGAAGAATTATTCCCCCGACTATATACTTTGGCTGTTAATAAAGCTATATACTTTGGCTGTTAATAAAGATGGATTGATTACAGAATTCGGGTCATGGCAAGGATTCGAATGGGAATGGAGGATTCAAATGCGAAGATCTTTATATGACTGGGAAAGAGAAGTGTGGAGCACTTTGATGAGTGTCATTAATGGCCAGTCGCTCAACAGATATGTGGCAGACAGAGCCTTCTGGATAAGAGAAGCAAATGGACAATTTTCATCGAAATCATGCTGGATCCGAAAAGAGGACAGGGGTGAGGCGGAGGACAGCCGGATGTGGCAGCGCCTATGGGGGATTAAATGCCCATCCAAAGTGAGACTATTAGTGTGGAAAGTGATACATGATGGAGTGCCGGTTAGAGATTGCCTAGCGAACAGAGCCAAAATTCAGGTGCAAACCACTCAGTGCCCTATATGCGGTGCAAACCACTCAGTGCCCTATATGTGGATCATTTATTTTGCAAATGTGAAAGTGTTAGTAAACTGTGGTATCAAGGGGTGGCATGGTTCGGGGTTTGTTGGAGCATTCCTGGTAACATTAAAAGCCTGTTGGAGGGGTGGCTGGACTTTAACTCTAAAAATGGGGATCGGGAAGCATGGCTGTTGACGAGCATGTCCATCATTTGGACGATTTGGAAGAAGCGCAATGAGGTGATATTTAAAGGGAAAAGCTTTTGTGAAAGTGAGGCGATTGAAGAAGTGAAATGGAGAGTTTGTATATGGTGGAAAGCAATGCAGGGAGAGGTCGACGTGAATTTAGCCTGTATGGAGACCAATTTCCCTGTGAGTCTCTCACAGAAGAAAAGAAATTATAACAGGATTCCGAGGCAGGGGTTGGTTTGGGAGAGGCCGATGGAAGGTTGGTGGAAGATCAATACCGATGGGTCATCCATGGGAAAGCCGGGTCCGGCTGGGGTGGGTGGCATCATTAGAGATAAAGATGGGGAAGTAATATTTATTCTCTCGGACTGTATCGGGCACACAGACTCTACCATGGCCGAACTGTCTGCAATTAATCGAGTGTGTCAGGCACTTCTCCGTGATCAAGGCTTCCCCTTACCAAAGTTGATGTTTGAATGTGATTCGAGCAATATTGTGCGCTGGATTTCAGAACCAGGAAACATTCCATGGAGGTTTCATTCGATGCTTGCCCCAATTCTTGCTATTTTGAAATTTGCAGGTCGAGTTCAAGTACAACACATTGTAAGGGAACGCAACGATGAGGCAAATAAATGGGCTAGGCTGGGGGCTGTCGGTAGTGGACGGATTGAAGAATGGTTTTAGCTGAGTATTTGCTGCTAGAGACCTGGGGAGGTCAATGCACTGAAATGTGATGAGGAAAAGGAACTCAATTACTGATCATTTTGTTTCCTTAGCTTGATTGTGCAGGTTGGAGATTGCAAATTGCTGTAAGGGTTGCTGTTTGCACCTGGTTGCTGATCGTGGTCCATCCAAATTCTCATGTTGATGAGCGGTGCAAATAGTTTGGTTACTTGGTATCCGAGTTGGTCCTTTACCGCTGACATATGTTGTAGCAACAGAAGGAGTAGAAGTGCGGAAGTGAGATGATAGAACGGAAATACAAAGAGGACGGCTACTACTTTATTTTTGGGGCTGATGCCGAAGCTGATGCGGCATGATGATCCACAATGGCTGATTGGTGACTACTACTGGTATTATGTTTTCGTGTTATGAATATATTGAACCATCCGACAAACTACCCGGCGAGGTCAGAGCTTTAAGTTACTGTTCAGTTCCCGATGTATGCATTTGTGGTGATCATATTGAAATCCTAGAATTGCTTCATCATACACATTGAACCTACACATACTCACTCCAGTACACTGATAAGGATAAAGGAATTTGGTTTACCCTATTTGACCATATTCTTTCCTCTCCACTCTATCAACCCTTGTGAGCCACGTTACAGCATAACTGATAAACCTTATTTTTACTCAGCCCTCACTTTGTCCCTTGAATCACTAGCCCTCCTCCTGACCTAGCCAGACAGGCTCTTTGCTCATTGGTTGTTTTAGGAACCGAGTATGATGGTTGGCATTTGAGATTGAATATGAAAAGAATAGCTTTGGTTTGATGTGTTGTGTTTGTAATTGGCTACTGGTTAGCATCCTGAAAAAAAAAAGAGAGAAAAATTTATAAAACAAAAAAAACAAAAAAACAAAATAAATGTTTTATGATGAAAAAAAAGAAAGAAGAAGAAAAGAGAAGGAGCTATTGAGATGTAATGTTAGGGGCACTTTCTGGAAGAAACTTGCTTTGATTCATGGAAAAGTTTGGAGCCCCATGGTATCTTCGATCTGTTATGTTGATAGTGTTGGCCTCACCAGCTGGTATTCTTCTTTGCAACATTTTTTTGAAGTCCAATGCGATCATCATAGACGGTTCCTTTATCCCTTTAACCGCTTTCATTTTGCCCACCTCTAGTCTTGGCCTGTCATAACCTTTTCACTGTCTCTTTGAATCGATGTATTGGAGTTGAGTATTATGCAGGGGAAATTTGTTTTTGAAGCAAGCTTAGAGGATTGTCTATATGACTCACCACTCCTGCTGTTGTTGTTGTTCTTGAGACGATGAATTAAAAGCCGCCGAGGAGGTTATGGGATGATGCATGTTTGTAATACAAACATGCTGACACTGTTGCGGGGCTCTACTTAGGGACGTTTGAGGTCATAAATGACTATAATGACATAGTGCCTATCCACTAGCAAAGGGATATTGCATGCTGTACTACAAACTGGTGGTTCGAATGGTTCAGATCAGTTGGGCAGTGAAGAACACAAGATGAAGGGAGCAGGTTCAAACGCCATTCCTTATGGTGCGATTGAGCTGACTAGATTACTTCTTTCGAGTTGCTTTGCTATGTAGTGGTTAGCATTGTGTGGTGTGTTCAAATTAGTCATGTTGTTGTTCTTGTGTAGAGTAGAGACGAGTGGTATGGTGGTGGTGTTTTTACCATATTGAGACTTTTGTAATTGCATCTATGCAATAAAATAACTTTGCCTCAAAAAAAAAAAAAAAAAAAAATCTCCAACCAAAACTATAATAGATGCAAGATCCAACAAGAGATAGAGCCAACTAACAATAGATAAAAAGTTGTCAACACCATTTTTGTTTATATTTCAGAATAAACAATCAAAGGTGAGGATTGGAAATTTGAAAACTTAAATAAGAATATAACACCCCATAAAATTTTTAAATAGAAATCTAAATTTTTAATAAATAGACATTTAAAATTTCCTCATAAATTTAATTTTTTGAAGATGAAAAGAAATAATATTTTAAAGTGTGAATTTATTTAATTCGATCCTAGTTATGAACTAACTTTAAGGAATTAAAACTTTTAAGTGCAACCACATTTAATGAACCTATAGGTATTAAGTGAAGTATATTTTATTACGAATTACTTAAACCCATATTAATTTAGGACGACTATTTACTCAAAATTTAGTTAGTCATTCTTAAACCTAAATCTTTGATAGCAATTCGTGAATGTGATTTAACTACGAGTGAGACTTGAATTAAACAAATATGAGCTAATTATTTATTAACAATATAAGATCTTATTTTTAAAGTGTAACTTGTTAAATATTTGGGATACCAACTTGAATTAATTTAGTTAGGATCATAATAAGTATTTTTAAGTCGTTAAACCTTAATCAATAATCGTGTGTATTTAATTTAATAATATGCAACGAAGAACAAAATGCCCAAGTACTTTATTAACTAGCCATCGTTTATTAGAGCCTTGGGATATCAAGATTATTATATTAAATTTGAGTAATTGGACGACAAATGTTGGGTTATTTTAAAGCCATAAGTCTAAGATCAACAATAAGGGATATTTAAATTAGAATAAAGCAGCAATGATTTCAAAATAAATACATTTATCAGGTTAATTTAAAAGCATTGGATTAAGTAACTAGCCAATATGATTTAATTAGGAATATTTAGCCAACTAGTTTAAAGAATTGGAGACTTAGATTAAATTTTATAAGAATACCTAATGTTAATGGATGGACTATAAGATTAAGGCCATTAGGAGATTAATTAAATCCATGAACCAGTTAATTTTTAATTAAAGCAAGGATGAGTTCATAAGACAATGAGTATTCGGAAGGCCAATTGTGTAGACCAAATTATAGAATTTAGTAGATAAAATTAAATTACACGCTCAATCAATTGTGAGAAGAGTAATTATTGGACCGATTATTTCAAGACTTGATTTTCCAAGTAAGACCAATTATTTAATAATGTAACTTAATTAAGTATTGACTTAGCTTATAGTTACAAGATCTTGTGTCATTAAGAGCTTAATTAGACCCGTTAAGTAGATTGGTATGTGTAAAGACATTGGATATTTTAGCTTAATTAATTTCTTACAATTAAAACACTTAACCCATCGCCCGATTATTAAATAGTGGTTGTCCCAAATTTGGAGAATTTAGAGTTTTGGACTACTTGGCTAATGGTGGCAGTTATTAATTGATTCGAATCCATTAAATCAATTCGATTAATAAGATTATGAGTTTTAAGGGATTATTAGGTGCATAATCCAAGATAATTAGGTGATTAAGTCCAACACATTAAATTATATGGGTGAGACTGTTAGAAATTATTAAGTCCACAAATTAGACAAATTAAGCAAATTAAGTCCATAATTTAAATTAATTAGTTGTTAAGTCCAAAATTGAGATTAGAATTGTGCCAATTAATTATGAGTCACAATACACAAATTAGAAGAATTAAAATAAAATAGGTCCAATCCAAACCAAAACCCAAGCCCTAACTAAACCCTAGCCCGAACCCTAAAGACTAACCCTAACCCCTAAAATACCCATCCAACTTTCCGGCGCCACCCTCGCCGCCGGCGAGCCTCCGGCCGGCCACCATCTCTGGCCATCACCTCCGTTGAGCCCCAAAATCCGGATTTCGAACCATCTCCCCATCCTCTTTCCCTTTCTAGCCTCGGCGCCACCAGCCGCGGCCTCCGCCGCTCAGCTCCGGCGTAGCCACCGTCGCCGGCCCCTGTCGCCACCCTTGCTCCGCCACCACGCCATTTCCACCACCACCGGCAGCCACCCTCACCATTTTCCACTCCATTTCTGGCCGTTGCACCGCCAACCGCGGCCCTTTCCACCATCTCCAACCCCAAGGTCACCACTACCTCCGCCGTCCATTTCCGCCAGCGCCAACGGCCACCACCGAGCCACCCTGTCCATCCCTCCCCAAAAATTTCAACACCAAACAACCACCACCATTTCCATTCCCAAAATCAGATCCAACAAAACAAGGAGATAAGACAAGAGGAAGAGGAAAAAGAAGGAGGAGGACGAGGCCGAGCTCCTCGTCCCACCGCCACTCGCCTGTCGCCGCCGCTCTTCCCTTCCCCCGTCGCCTCCGTGCGTCTCGTCGGAGTTGCTACAGGAGAGCACAAAAGAAAACAAAAAAAAAAAGAAATGGGGGGGGGGGGGGTAGGGGGGGGAGGCAGAAGGAAGAAGGAGGACGAAGAAGGAGAAGGGGAAGGTTTTTACTTATTGGGTCTAATGGAGTGCCCCTTTGGAGAACCGGGATTTGAATGGGATGGATGGAGTGAGAGAGATGAGGAAGATTTGATGGGTATGGGTGACTGTTGGGCAAAGCAATGGAAGCTGTAGGGAAAGGCTTTAACCGGGTATTTCGGAGCAGCCATTTTTCTATAAAACCCATGGCACACCTCCACCCATTCACGCCAACCTTCTTCCTCGTTTCTCATTTCTGCAGATAAAATTTATATGACCCCTGTTTGAGTTTAGTTCAGCAGTAGAATAAATTTGGGGTGGAAACAATTTTATCCCATTTAAATAGTGAAAAGCTTTTTCACCCACACTATAATGAAAACTCTTTTTTTGCCCCCCCCCCCCCATGTATTTTGCAAGCGTTAGGCAAACGAGTTGTCAACGTGTGGGAATCGGCTAGCTTCGAGTGGCAAATGAGTGGCAAACGTGTGAAGAACGAGTCACGAACGAGAAGAGAACGTGTGAAAGGAAAGAATTTTGCAGAGTGCGAAGAAGGGGCGAGTTAAACTCGACAACAGCCGAGTGGCAACGAGAGAGACTCACACTGCAATTTTATCCAATTGCCGAGGCAGACTCGACAGTAGCCGAGAGAGACTCGACAATTGGCGAGAGAGGCTCGACAGTAGTTGAGAGAGAGACTCACCAAATGTATTTTGTGCAAGACTCGACAGTGGCCGTATGAGACTCGATAATTGCCGAGTTTGTCTCGGCAGTAGCCGAGTGTGTCTCGGCAGTGGCCGAGTTAGTCTCGCCTATAGCCGAGGGTCCCGAGTGAATTTATGGTAGTTGAAGCATTAAATTATGAATTTAAGGTTGTTGAACATTAAATAATGTTGTTGTAATATTTAATGTGAAAATTTATTATAATTCCGATGTAGTAATGGAAATTTGAATGTTGTTATGCTTGTTTAAGTTTGTCATAAAAAAAAAAGTTACATACGGTTTGAATTCAAACTGAAAAACCACTACAAAGATATTGAGAAATTGAGAAAATGTTCAATTGGAAGGAAGAGTTTGCATCATCCTCATCACCAATGCCCCCCTATCATGGAGCAGAGGTATCTTCATCGTCCACTCTTTACGATAGTATTTTTGGAACACCTTTTATTAATGTCGATGGAGTTTTTGAGAATGGAGAAAATGGTGGTATGGGAAAAAATATATCCTTTGTAGGAGATAAGGAAGAAAAAGTATTTGGTGATAATAATGTTCGTAGGGAATACAATGATTGTATGTTCATGAACGATGAAGTAGTTGATGATGGCAGGGATGTTATGTTTATGCATGATGAAGTTGTTGCCGATGATAGTGATGATATGTTTAAGCATGATGTAGTTGTTGACGATGGTAGTGGTGTAGGTGAAGAAATTTTTTATGATGATGATAATGGTAGTAACAACAATATAGAGTTTGTTGCTGGAGAAGAGGACAATAGGGAAGGTGTGGATGAGGAAGTAGAGGATTCGGAAGATGATGAAAAAATGCGGAAGGAGATGCAAGATTTTTATGAATCGTTCACATTCGTACGTCGATCGAGAGGACTCAATGTTCCGTTAATAAAATCGGAACACATGTCACGAATTCCCGAAGTAGGACCATGCAAATACTATGATGGAGCAGATGGGGATGCAGGAGTTGGCTCCCAACATGATAGGTGGATATTGCCCGAGCAACCTGATTTTGTACCTCTGGTGGATGTTACAGATGAACGATTTGATCCGTATGGGCGACAAGGTTTGGGCTTCGGATCACTCTTTCCGACGAAGGTTAAACTGAAGAGTGCAGTGGTGCAATATCTACTTGGAAACAATCTTGGGTTCCGGACTGAGAAATCAGAACCCTCTCGGTATTGGCTGAAGTGTCGATATGTGATTGTGCTTTTAAAGTACGAGCAGCCGGATCATCTTCTACTTGGAGAGTGTATCAGTTCGTCGAGCATACATGTGAGTTCAACCCGACGATGGGCGCGTCACACACGTTACCAGCCCGACAGGTAGGTGAGATCATTGCAAATAAAATAGTGACGAAAGGGCAATTTATGATCCCGGAAGCAGTGCGAAAGGAACTCTTGGATATATACGGATTACGGGTTAGAAATACAATCATATATACTCAATTTTAAAATTATATTTATTAGTTTGTTCTGTTATTTAAAAGTAATTAAATATTTGCGGATTTGTTAATTACAGGTTAGCTGTGCAATGTGCCGCAGAATTAGAGACTACGGAATTGAAGTCACATATGGTTCTGAGGACCAGTCTTTTGAGGATTTGCCTAAGTATCTTTCTGTGCTGCAGCAAGCTAATCCCGATACAATTGTGGATCTAATGGTCGACGAAATAACCAATCAGTTTAAGTACGCATCTATGGCGTCGGGGGGGGGGGGGGTCCATTGATGGGTTTTCCAGTGCAAGACCATACATCGCAGTAGGCGCAACTCACTTGAAGTCAAAGTATCGAGGAGTATTATTTGTTGCCGTGACTAAGGATACTAACAACCAAATATTTCCACTTGCATTCGGTATTGGGGATGTGAAGGATCTAGATTCGTGGACATGGTTTATCCAATATTTCAAGCAAGCATTGCCCAGCCGCAGAGGGATGTTGAAAGTATCAGATGGATCAGCATCCATTCGTGGAGCTGTTGTAGAGGTATTCTCGGATGCGCATCATGCCCTGTGCGTATATCATATTCAGAAAAACCATTCGAAGTATGGGACACATGTGGTTGAACTGTTTAATCGTGCTGCGAGAAGCTACAGTGAAGATAATTACAACAAAATAATGGCAGATTTGGAAGGATACTGTGCAGCAGCAGCTCGACACCTAAAGATTTTAGTTGGTGAAGAACGATTTGCTCGCTTGAGATGTCTGGTACTATTTTTTTAAAAAAAATTATTATTTCTTTAAGCATTCTTATATTTTTTTTATTTTTTTTAATGTTGACTAGTTTCTTTACAACAAATAAAAATTTTAAACGTTTAGAATTTTTTTAAGTTAGAATTTTTAAGTTTAACATCATTTTATCATGTATTATTTTTACTCTAAAGTATTATATTCCCTCAATATAGATATTTTTTTTAAAAAAAACAAATGTTATAGGATTGAAAAACAATATTTATTTTTCAGGTTTATTTTTTTAAAGTTGTCTAGTTTATTTAAATTTAAATGATTAAAATTTCCAAGTTTGTTTACTGGCTATTTTTTAAAGTTAGAGTTTTTAAGCTTTATATTTTTTTCACTATATATTATTTTTATGAATTGTATTTTAGTTTAGTTATATAATCTGATTAGTATATTGTTAGGTACGTCGATATGATATCATGACAACGAATATTGTGGAAAGCATGAACAGTGCATTACTGTGGGCAAGGAGGTTACATGTGTGTTCTAGTTTAGAAGCTGTAAGGTGTATTGTTGAGAGATGGTTCGCTTACTGGTACGAGCAGGCGATGCGGAGCGACACATATCTTACCGAATATGCTACGGTGAAATTGCGCGAATCAATGAATGCTGGCTCAAAATTAGAGGTGGATCGACTCTCGAGTGTAGAATATCGGGTAACGCACCAGCACAACACATACAAGGTCAATTTGGAACAAAAAATGTGTTCTTGCAATGTTTACCAACACGAGTTGATTCCATGTGTCCACGCTGCTGCAGTCATTAGGTACGATTTTCAGTTTAAGGTTAAATGTTAGCCATTTTACAAACATGATTATGTGTTTTGCATGTTTCAGGTGTTTGAGACGGCTCGGGCAGGCTCCCCCAACCAGACCGTGCTTCCCCTGTCGGACAGGCTCGGGAGAGACGGCTCGTGTGCGAACTCTCTTGCGTGCAGGTGCTACCGGGGCATCCTGCTCACCATCATCACCATCATCATCATCAGAGACAGGAACACTAGCATTCTTTGGAGCTTTATGTTGCAATTTTTTGGGTGCGGGATTATGCATGTAACGAGCACAGGGGGGGAGAGGCAAATCCAATTGTCGTAGATACACAGCCGACTCTTCCTCGGGACTTGGGACCAGCCTCTTCGTACACTCTATCTAAAGAAAATAAATTAAAAAAATTAAAACAATGCAACTTAGTATAAGTAATACATAAATAGTAAATTATGATTTAACCTACATGTAATTTATGTTACCTGTTAATCGAAATAGGTGGTGTAGTCGTATCTGCGACCTTTTGTGCATTGAAACCGTGTCGTCCGGGGCATGGGCTCAGCTCCATCTATCTTCACAGCAACACGTCCCACCAAACTTGGCACAGCCTCAACCGCCCATACCTAGTACATTTAAAATTATAAAATCATCAAACGTACAAAAAATTATCAGATTTTAGCATCTAGAATTTTACATTATTTAATTGTATATAAATATATGCACGTACCAGCACTGCATAAAAATTACCATAGACTATATCAATGGGTATGTCCTGGATGTAGTGTCGTACTTTGTCCCATCTGTATGCGCCCCAAGGGAATGACTCCCACCTCTCCTGATCCTCCACTAAATGCCATAGCCATTTATGAGGGATTTTCTTCTGTCCATCCTCCCCCAGAACGATAAAATAGGCTGCTAGCACTTTTGCTACTTTCAGAGAGTCGTCTGCACTGCCCCTGAATACTCCTTCCTTAAAATTATCCCTAAGTTTATCCCCCGAAACAGATACGGCCGTGGTATATCGCGCATACACGCTCTGCTCTGAATGAGACCGACTACTATTTACATCAAAGTCGGTTGACCCAAATCGGAGGCCCGTAATTAATGCATACTCCTGACGACCGAAACTAATAAATTTATTTCCTACCCTAAACGTAAACAACTCCTCGCCCGCGCCAGGTATACTAACTTCGTTGGTGAACAACGAATGAATGGCTGTGTACCCAAGGACACTCGTGTCCCATGTCGGTCTTAAAAAATAACCGAAGCACGAATCTCTAAACCTAGCTACTAAGTCATCCCCACCAGCAGCCTATAGCCCTTTCCTAATAATCTCTACAATAGCGAGCCTAACGAATCCGTTAATGTTACATGCTACATGCCTAGTGGCAGGCCGCTTCCAACTCCAATCAACCTATACATATTTATATGTATTTACATACACAATTTTACAAAGTTCAAATTCACAATGTACAGATAACAAATGCAAGCAATCGAATATATGTACAAATATTTCTACTGAATTCACATTCACAATAGTTAATAACCAAGCTAATGCATTTTTTCATCAAATCTCCAATTTAAAAAGAACACAAGACAACAGCAAAACACAATCCAATCAAACTATAACTGATTTCACTACCAAACTCATTAAACAAAACAGAACAATGCAAACAAGGCAAGATGCATAACCAAAATGAACACCATCGGAATGTAGAACACAGAGATGCAAAAAATCCAACAAAGAAAATAATGAACACCAAATTCAAGCCCTAACCTCACCAGAAGCGGCGGCAGCGGTGCCTTTTGAGTTGCCCTCCATGGAATTGAATCTGCGGCAGACGGCGGTCGGCCTCCACGGGAATTCTTCAAACGGGCGAAGGGGTGGAACGGGAGCGTGGCGGTGGAGATGGGTTTCTGCCGCGGCGAACGGAGGAAGGGGTCGAACGGAAGCGTGGCGGTGGCGATGGGTACCTGCTGCGGGAGCGGGGGCGAATGGGAGGAAGGGGAGCGGCGAACGGCAGAGCAGCGAACGGCGGGAGTGAACGGCTAGAAGGGGAGCGGCAAGTACGAGCAGCGAACGGAGGAATGGGAGCGGCGAACGGAGGAAGGGGTGGAACTGGAGCGGCGGAACGGGAGCGCGGCCGCCGCGGTGAGTGGGCGGCGGTTGAGACGAGATGTCCGGCGAGCGGCGGGAGGGAATTCGCGAGAGGGAAACGGCGAAAGTGACGAAGGAGACCCCACGAGAAGGCCCACCGAGAGAGTATTCCACGAGAAGGCCCACTCGCCCCCACTCCCAGCCCACTCGCGGCCCACTCTCCTACACTCACAGCCCACTCTCCTCTTAAACATAGCCCACATCCCACTCGCCGCGCACTCAAGATCCACTCTCCTCCCACTCAAGGCCCACTCGCGGCCCCCTCGAAAATTACTCGCTCCTCAATCAGTACTAATTGTCCACACGTTGATACGGCTCGGCTTTATACGATTGAAACTCGATGCATGCCGATGGGCACTCGATTTAATTCGATTGGCACTCGTTTAAACAGGTCAAAAAAAGAGTTTTATTTAATCTTAGTGTACAAATGATTTTTCCTATAGGAAATGGGTTTCTGTCATGTATTTCTTCACAAAACAAAACAAGGGTGGAAACAATTTTATCCCATTTAAATAGTGAAAAGCTTTTTCACCCACACTATAGTGAAAACTCTTTTTTTGCCCCCATGTATTTTGCAAGCGTTAGGCAAACGAGTTGTCAACATGTGGGAATTGGCTAGCTTCGAGTGGTGAATGAGTGGCAAACGTGTGAAGAACGAGTCACGAACGAGAAGAGAACGTGTGAAAGGAAAGAATTTTGCGGAGTGCGAAGAAGTGGTGAGTTAAACTCGACAGCAGCCGAGTGGCAACGAGAGAGACTCACCACTGCAATTTTATCCAATTGCCGAGGCAGACTCGACAGTAGCCGAGAGAGACTCGACAATTGGCGAGAGAGGCTCGACAGTAGTTGAGAGAGAGACTCACCAAATGTGTGCAAGACTCGACAGTGGTCGTATGAGACTCGATAATTGCCGAGTTTGTCTCGGCAGTAGCCGAGTGTGTCTCGGCAGTGACCGAGTTAGTCTCGCCTATAACCGAGGGTCCCGAGTGAATTTATGGTAGTTGAAGCATTAAATTATGAATTTAAGGTTGTTGAACATTAAATAATGTTGTTGTAACATTTAATGTGAAAATTTATTATAATTTCGAATGCATGTGTAGTAATGGAAATTTGAATGTTGTTATGCTTGATAGTATCCGAAGGATCAGCATCCATTCGGGGAGCTGTTGTAGAGGTATTCCCGGACGCGCATCATGCCCTGTGCCGCTGTGCGTATATCATATTCAGAAAAACCTTTCGAAGTATGGGACACATGTGGTTGAACTGTTTAATCGTGCTGCGAGAAGCTACAGTGAAGCTGATTACAACAAAATAATGGCAGATTTGGAAGGATACTGTGCAGCAGCAGCTCGACACCTAAAGATTTCAGTTGGTGAAGAACGATGTGCTCGCGTGAGATGTCCGGTACTATTTTTTAAAAAAATTTATTATTTCTTTATGCATTCTTATATTTTTTTATTTTTTTTTTAATGTTGACTAGTTTCTTTACAACAAATAAAAATTTTAAATGTTTAGAATTTTTTTTAAGTTAGAAATTTTAAGTTTAACATCATTTTAACATGTATTATTTTTACTCTAAAGTATTATATTCCCTGAATATAGATATTTTTTTAAAAAAAACAAATGTTATAAGATTGAAAAACAATATTTATTTTTCAGGTTTATTATTTTAAAGTTGACTAGTTTATTTAAATTTAAATGATTAAAATTTCCAAGTTTGTTTACTGGCTATTTTTTAAAGTTAGAGTTTTTAAGCTTTATATTTTTTCCACTATATATTATTTCTATGAATTGTATTTTAGTTTAGTTATTTAATCTTATTAGTATATTGTTAGGTACGTCGATATGATATCATGACAACGAATATTGTGGAAAGCATGAACAGTGCATTACTGTGGGCAAGGAGGTTACCTGTGTGTTCTTGTTTAGAAGCTGTAAGGTGTATTGTTGAGAGATGGTTCGTTTACCGGTACGAGCAGGCGATGCGGAGCGACACATATCTTACCGAATATGCTACGGTGAAATTGCGCGAATCAGTGAATGCTGGCTCAAAATTAGAGGTGGATCGACTCTCGAGTGTAAAATATCGGGTAACGCACCAGCACAACACATACAGGGTTAATTTGGAACAAAAAATGTGTTCTTGCAATGTTTACCAACACGAGTTGATTCCATGTGTCCACGCTGCTGCAGTCATTAGGTACGATTTTCAGTTGAAGGTTAAATGTTAGCCATTTTACAAACATGATTATGTGTTTTGCATGTTTCAGTGTTTGAGACATACACCACACACGTATGTGGATGAACATTATAAGTTGGAGAACCTGCGTGAAATGTGAAGTGGTGTTTTTTCTCCAGTACCGTGCAAAGATGAGTGGCCGGTCCCAACTGCAATAAGCAACATGAAGTGCAAACCCCCAGACAATCCAAGACAGGCCGGGAGGCCAAAGATGAAGAGATACCCCGGGGGTTGTGAAAAAACGAACCGTGGACGCAAGCAACAGATGTGTCGCAGGTGTGGAGCAGCAGACCACAACAAAAAAAAATGCAATGTAGAGATGCCACTGCGTGAAGAAATTCCTATTGAGAATATGGGGGAAAGAAGACGTAGACCCAAGAAGTGTAGGATTTATAAAATAGAAGGCCACACAGCACCAAAATGTCCTATGCGAAGGCATTTCGATTTGAATGAAGAGCCTACTTTTTAGTGGAAATTGATGAAAATTTTCGACTTGATACTTCACTTATTAGATGAAAGTGCTCCTGTTGTGATATTTCAATCCAAATCCTAATTCAAGGCACAAAAATAAAATCCACACCATTAATGCCAGATGAAATAAATTTTTTTTGCAACTGAAATAATTTATAGTATCAAATTGGATACATATTAAATTTAAATTGGATACTTCAACTGAAAACCTGTCCATACCACCATGCTGAGTAGAAATAGAACAAAATTAGACAGATGCTGCCATGCTATTTGTGACCATACAAGAGAGTCCATTTCACAATCAAAATCTAGGGACCATACACCCAAGTAGCTTTCCCATGAAGGATAACGCCCTAATTGTTAAAAATAAGGGAGCGATTTTTGCAGTATGCTGGAGAAACATGGTCATCCTTTTTGCTTGTGTTTCTGTGTATGATTATGTATCTACAAATTCAATTTAAAAGATAAGTATAGAATAAAAATCACAGTAGCAAAATCTAAAAAGAAAAAAGACTATAAGACCACAATAAATAGCAATAAAATAAGATGTGATGTTACAGAATTGAGTGGCACCAATACCTTTTTGGTGGCAAGATCAAACCCGATGCAATTGAATCAATTAGCCAATTAAATTTGAGCACAAATGCATTCACTTCACATCCGAAGAAGAACTTGAGTGATTGTGTCTGGCATAATAACAAAACAAGTATTAGAAATTTCATCCATGCACATAATTATTAAAATAGACATATACTTCTACAATGCAATAATTTGTCAAATTATTATTATTATACAGAATCAAAGTTTCTTGCTGCTCAAGATGATTCTCTCAAATTTGCATACCCAGAGCAACGAGCCAAAAAATAAAAATAGATATAGAAACAGAGATTTTGATCACCACAAAAATTGGCAAATAAGCTCACTTGTGTGATCAACTACACAAAAATAAGAATACAAAAGAGCTAATACCAACAAACAGAAGAATAGAATTGATGATTGTCATTTAACCACTAAAAACAGATAACCTGTGCAAATTCCAGTCAATACACCCAAAATGCAACAATAACGCAGCGGTGTTACCTTCTTGGTAATAAGTTCGCACTGAGTTCCTTTTCCAGAAGCAGGAGCACCCGATATCATTACCCTCAAAGGTTCTGCCTTTTCCCCTGACGCAAAAAATTTGAATTACTCAAACCGAATGAAGGCTCAAAAAATCAATCTGTTACACCTTAAATCAGGACGCAGCATAATTGCAAGATCATCAAGCTATGAAAAAATTCAAATTACATAGGAAAAACAGGAGCACCAGGGGATAAGAAGGATTCTTTGCTTTCCCTTTAATTCTTTGCTTTCACTCTAAAAAACAACCTGAACAACCAGGGGATAAGACATAATTACAAAAAGTACCATACTGCTAATTACGATTAAAAAACCATATTGAGGATTGGTAAATAAAAGAAGAAACCTGAGTGTACTCGAGGTATTGATGAAAGTTCAAACAATCTTAGGACTGTATGTTCAAAACAGAAATCCAGTAGCAAAACAATCCCTATAAAAGTAGCACATACCATAACGAAAGAAATCAGCCATAAAGAAAGAAATCAGCCATTTTCATCAAAACATCATTTTCCCTGATTAGTATCACTAGACCTGTCCAATTTTAAAAATTTATGCAAGTTGAAATGAATTAGGGGATAAAAAAAAAGGAACTAATTTTGGTGATTGAAAAAGAACTAGTTAATAACTTCAGGGGCCCGGCACCTGAAATTTACGCAATTTTATTGCTAGTACTGTTCATATGTTGGTGATTGAAAAAGAACTTCAGGGGCCCGGTACCTAAAATAATTATCATCAGCATCATAGTAGAAAACTATAAAGTATTCGACCATTTAATAGAATAAAAAGTAATACCTGACTAATTTTGTTTTATATACCTGACTAATTCCCTTCTTATTATTACTCGGTACAAGACCGTATTCATGTTTCTTGAACTCCATCATTACCTGCCAAGCAATCATCAAATATAGCGATCATCGCCTTAACCAAATGGAAATCCAATTTATACTTAAACTTACCTGCACAGTCGACTATCTTCCAGTAATCTTTCAAATTTTCTTTGGGCCCACTGAAACGCCACACGGCTAGTGCCTGTGCGAAGCGAATACGCCTTATGTCGCTCACATCACGTAGCCTACCTTGAATTATCTCGTGAATCGTATGGCATGACAGAGGGCCGCATGACGAAAAGTCCTTCTGCGGGTAATGCCAATCTTTGTCTGGACGGGACAACGTAAAAACAGTCTTCGTCAGCTTAATATCTTTCCTACGGTCGTAGAAACCCGCATGACGGAGTAAAGATGGTAGCACCGCCCGTAACTTGAACGTTTGGGCTGCCCGAGTCTCCTTCCACTTAGCATCTGTTTCGAATTCGAGGGTGTCATGCAGGCCTAGTGTAGATGATTTAAATCCTACTCGAGCAGCAATCCAATGGTTCCCTCCTGTAATAGTATCGGTGTTCTAGACTGAAATTACATGCACCATATGGTCAATTCAATTCATTAATTGATTTCGTTGCCAAAGAAATATAGCTCCAGCATTTCTATTCAATATATCCAATCAATTAAGAATGTTGTGCTTTACGAAACTTACCCCATCAAGCTCCCACCATGGCTTCCGATTACCCCAGTCTGGCCTAAGCCCTAGAACATAGTTTAATGTTGTGTTCAACTGGTGCGGATCTGCTTTTGAGAGGTCAATAAATCCACCCGTGTCAAACTTTGAAGAAAACGGACCTTGGCATATCACCTGTAGTTACATAATAATAATAATAGCTATCAGTTAAAAGTCTGAACTTCAAGTATTTGTGATCATTGGAATAAAACATGTTATAATTAAAAAAAAATCACTAACCATGAAAAGGGTGTCTATAATGCCATAATCCTGCATTGAGTGGCACCGATTGATCTTCAAAAAAATGGGGCCCGATTGAATAATGCGCAAGTATGCATCAATATGCTGTAAATGTGTTAAGGAGACAGGCAGCACTGTTAAATGCACGGTTCGATAATATAGTATATTGAACATAAATTAAATGCTTTCTTTAACATATCGGCATCTCATACCACAACTGCGGATCAATCATAGTGTTGAACCATGCAGGACCAACCACCCATCCCACCCCCACGCTCACACTGCATTAAAGTAATTAGGTATATTTAACTAACTACATGAAATTGTGGTGCTATTGTAAGGAGCAAAAATTAAACACGTACCCTTCTCCAATAGGCCCGGGGGCTAGGTATTTCTGAAATTCCCTTGCATCCTTGTGATGTTGGGTCTATTTGAATTGCGGGTGTACGGGGACAGTAGCAATGCTGATGGTTTGCGCTTCTTGCATGGGAAGTCATCGGTGACCACATTTTCCAAGTCGGTAACCATTGCATCCGGTGTACTGAGGAAGCTGTCCAAGTGATCAATCGGTGGGTTTCTGGCATTGTGGTCACCTGATTGATGCTCGGCCACCTGTGTCCACCATTGCTGGTTTCCATCGACCTCTGTGTCGTGTATTGTAAAACAAATATTTTATTAGAATTAATACATAAAGGCCAAGTATTTCATAGGAAAAAATTAATAACACTTACGTGTGGTCATAGGCACGAAATAATCGGCAAAGTTAAAATCTTGGAGTTCTCCCAATTGGTGATCATCGGCTGTTATGAGTTTTGTGTTACCAGTAGTTTAAATCAAATTTTGCTATATTCGAATCAAAGAACCATTAGGAGTTATCATAATTTCTTGGTGAGTGAAAATAAAATAACACATACGAGTTGTATTCATGTCAAACATGAAGTGTGTCGCCTTGAGATCTAGGGGCTCGTTAAACTTGTGATCATGACCTGTTTCATAATGCGTGAGTGCTTCTTTCCTAAATAGTTTACAAAACGGTGGCAAGAAAATATATTAATTACACATACCGTAGGCCGTGTCATCATCTCGCCGTGTCGTATGGGCATTTGTATCATCAGTTGAACGGTGTTCTACGTCTGTTGAAGAGAACGCGAGTCACATCCACCCAATTAAACCAACGTACTATATCTTTACGTCCTAAGTAGTAATAAATGCAGTATTCGTTAAAATATATTAATTACACATACCAGTGCCCATCCCTGAGTATGGGTGTGTCGTCGGGGCATTTGTATCGTCCTTGGCATGGTGCTGGGGAGCTGTTGCACACATCACCAGATAATAATTACAAGGTTAACTGTGTATGTCAAGACATAAATCAAATAAATGAAATATCATTATTTTTAAAGGAAAAGGAAATATTTGAGTCAACATACTGTGTATTTGGAAACTCCGTCTAATTTCTTCCTTGAGCTTAGCTAACTCATCATCAAAATAATTCTTTTGCTTAGCGAATTGATCGTGCATCTCTGCCCTCATCCGATCCCCCTCCCGCCTCACAAAATCAGTAATGTGATGTCTCTCCTCAGCGAGCATCAACGCAATGCGGTGCACTAAACCCTCCTGATGAGGAAATACCCTCGCAGTACGTGCATCATACGCATCAACCCCCTCCCTATTCACTCTATCATCCATTTTACCAGTCCCCGAGACATCGCCCTTAGTCCCTTCACGTGCCCCTCTAGCTGGTAACTCCCCAACCTGACCGTGCTTCCCCTGTCGGACAGGCTCGGGAGAGACGGCTCGTGTGCGAACTCTCTTGCATGCAGGCGCTACCGGAGCATCCTGCTCACCATCATCACCATCATCATAATCAGAGACAGGAACACTAGCATTCTTTGGAGCTTTATGTTGCAATTTTTGGGTGCGGGATTATGCATGTAACGAGCACAGGGGGGAGAGGCAAATCCAATTGTCGTAGATACACAGCCGACTCTTCCTCGGGACTTGGGACCAGCCTCTATGTACACTCTATCTAAAGATAAAATAAATTAAAAAAATTAAAACAATGCAACTTAGTATAAGTAATAGATAAATAATAAACTATGATTTAACCTGCATGTAATTTATGTTACCTGTGAATCGAAATAGGTGGTGTAGTCGTATCCGCGATCTCTTGTGCATTGAAACCGTATCATCCGGGGCATGGGCTCAGCTCCATCTATCTTCACAGCAACACGTCCCACCAAACTTGGCACAGCCTCAACCGCCCATATCTAGTACATTTAAAATTATAAAATCATCAAACGTACAAAAAATGATCAGATTTTAGCATCTAGAATTTTACATTATTTAATTGTATATAAATATATGCACGTACCAGCACTGCATAAAAATTACAATAGACATGGTAAAGTTTCTTGTTCTCTATATCATTGGGTATGTCCTGGATGTAGTGTCGTACTTTGTCCCAACTGTATGCGCCCCAAGGGAATGACTCCCACCTCTCCTGATCCTCCACTAAATGCCATAGCCATTTATGAGGGATTTTCTTCTGTCCATCCTCCCCCAGAATGATAAAATAGGCTGCTAGCACTTTTGCTACTTTCAGAGAGTCGTCTACACTGCCCCTGAATACTCCTTCCTTAAAATTATCCCTAAGTTTATCCCCCGAAATAGATACGGCCGTGGTATATCGCGCATACACGCTCTGCTCTGAATGAGACAGACTACTATTTACATCAAAGTCGTTTGACCCAAATCGGAGGCCCGTAATTAATGCATACTCCTGACGACCGAAACTAATAAATTTATTTTCTACCCTAAACGTAAACAACTTCTTGCCCGCGCCAGGTATACTAACTTCGTTGGTGAACAACGAATGAATGGTTGCGTACCCAGGGACACCCGTGTCCCATGTCGGTCTTAAAAAATGACCGAAGCACGAATCTCTAAACCTAGCTACTAAGTCATCCCCACCAGCAGCCTGTAGCCCCTTCCTAATAATCTCTACAATAACGAGCCTAACGTATCCGTTAATGTTGCATGCTACATGCCTAGTGGCAGGCCGCTTCCAACTCCAATCAACCTATACATATTTATATGTATTTACATACACAATTTCACAAAAGTTCATATTCACAATTTACAGATAACAAATGCAAGCAACCAAATATATGTACTGAATTCACATTCACAATAGTTAATAACCAAGCTAATGCATTTTTTCATCAAATCTCCAATTT
This sequence comes from Hygrophila difformis, assembly GCA_030278955.1. Taxonomy (NCBI): domain Eukaryota; kingdom Viridiplantae; phylum Streptophyta; class Magnoliopsida; order Lamiales; family Acanthaceae; genus Hygrophila; species Hygrophila difformis. Next base: position 37,684,844 of record JAOANR010000011.1, read on the forward strand.
AAAAAGAACACTAGACAACAGCAAAACACAATCCAATCAAACTATAACTGATTTCACTACCAAACTCATTAAACAAAACAGAACAATGCAAACAAGGTAAGATGCATAACCAAAATGAACACCATCGGAATGTAGAACACAGAGATGCAAAAAATCCAACAAAGAAAACAATGAACACCAAATTCAAGCCCTAACCTCGCCAGAAGTTGCGGCAGCGGTGCCTTTTGAGTGCCCTCCATGGAATTGAATCTGCGACAGACGGCGTTCGACCTCCTCGGAAATTCTTCGAACGGGCGAAGGGGTGGAACGGGAGCGTGGCGGTGGGGATGGGTTTCTGCCGCGGCGAACGGAAGAAGGGGTCGAACGGAAGCGTGGCGGTGGCGATGGGTACCTGCTGCGGGAGCGGGGGCAAACGGGAGGAAGGGGAGCGGCAAACGGCGGAGCAGCGAACGGCGGGAGCGAACGGCTAGAAGGGGAGCGGTGAATGGGAGCAGCGAACGGAGGAATGGGAGCGGCGAACGGAGGAAGGGGTGGAACATGAGCGGCGGAACGGGAGCGCGGCCGCCGCGGTGAGTGGGCGGCGGTTGAGACGAGATGTCCGGCGAGAGGGAATCGGCGAGCGGCGGGAGGGAATTCGCGAGAGGGAAACGGCGAGAGTGACAAAGGAGACCCCACGAGAAGGCCCACCGAGAGAGTATTCCACGAGAAGGCCCACTCACCCCCACTCCCGGCCCACTCTCCTACACTCACGGCCCACTCTCCTCTCAAACATAGCCCACATCCCACTTGTCGCGCACTCAATATCCACTCTCCTCCCACTCAAGGCCCACTCGCGGCCCCCTCGAAAATTACTCGCTCCTCAATTGGTATTAATTGTCCACACGTTGATACGGCTCAGCTTTATACGATTGAAACTCGATGCATGCCGATGGGCACTCGATTTAATTCGATTGGCACTCGTTTAAACAGGTCAAAAAAAGAGTTCTATTTAATCTCAGTGTACAAATGATTTTTCCTATAGGGAATGGGTTTCTGTCACGTATTTCTTCAATAAATTTTAGTGTTCTCTAGTGGTGTATCTAGTTGGATTCAAGAGTTTTCGAGAAGACAATCCCTGCATAAAACCAAGAGGTGAGACTCTAGTATTTAAAAATATCGTTACCCCTAGAAACTCTGTTTGTCTGTATTCTAAAAAATATCTTGGGAGTGGGCCCCTTTCTCTTTTTTTTTTTTTTTGGTGGGGGAGGAGCTGACGTGTCATGGTACATTGGGTACTGTCCCAACTCCCAAGCCCGGCCATGGTACCGAAACATGGCCTAGTAGATTTTGCAATTTCAGCAATCATTTATAAGTATTCGGTTTAAAATTGTTATGAATCCAGAGTATACCAGTCTAATGCATATTTTAAATTATTAATAACTCAACTTTGGTATAAGTAAAAATTATAAAAGTTTGATGTTTAAAAACTACACAACAAGATCATTCTGACAAGATCTCACTTGTCTAAATTTTAACTTGTATAACTATGATAAAACATTAAGTCAAAGTGTGTGTGAACAACTACGTTTCTCAACATGTTGCAAGTATAAAAAAATGGAGGTAGTACATATATATATATATATATATTGAGGAAAATAGTTTATTCCAGCATCATGTCCCAAATACAAGGAAACAATGAAACGTTGATGCAAAGTACCCATCAAACATAACAGACTCAGGTAACAAAACAGAACATGCAGACAATGAAGAGCACAGACTCAGACAAAGAGGAGACGCAGCTCTGTAGTCTGTAGTGTCCGTATGTGGGTTCGGAGCCACAGTGGACATTAACTTTTTTGACCGCTGCAATAAACCTTTCACTTTTATGCTCGAAAAGATCAAAACGACCCTAGGTCGACATAGTGGTCGACGTCGACCCCGAAACAAAAGCACGACCCAGAGTATTAATTAGTAAGGGTGTTTATGAAACCCGGGGTCGTGAAATTAGGGGGGTCGGGGTCGGTCCTTTGTGTAGTGTGGTCGATTCCTGAGCATGGGGTCGTAACATTGACGAACCCGGCACGTGAGTCACTCGCGCACCCGGTTCGTTACCTGTGTGGTCGATCCCGCCAAGAGCCTCGAACCGTCCGGGTCGTAGTCGAACCATAAGGGTCGAAGTCGAACCACAAAGATTCTCTGCCATTTGTGGGGACCGGTGGTCAGTTTAGTGGTGCTCACGACCCCGTGGGTTCGTTGTCGAACCCGCTTCTGACCCTGGAACAATTGCTGACCACCCACCTATTATGTTGAAGTCAATAAATTTCGGATCTAAGTTTCATTCATGCACTGGCCTTATTCTATACTACTTGAGACTTGAGAGGTGAAAGTTTAAGCTGAAGGGAGTATTGTTGCTGCATTTTGGGAAGAGCCTCGCAGTGAGCCAAAAGATCCAAGAGCATTGTTGCTGTTGACAGCCTTAAATTTGCTGTGAGCTTCCATTTTTAGTATGCTTTGTTTAGTAAGTCCGATAAGTTAGTTATTAAATGTAATGAGTAGTTAAATATGTTGTATTATTAGTTTAAATTAGAAATAATGTAGGTTTGTTTGGTGCAGTGCGTGTTGTTTGTTATGTTTTGCGGAGGGGTGAGGAAAACTCGACTTGATACTCGACTAAAACTCGATTAAATTATTAGATATGTGTTTTTGTTATGTGTTTTTGTTAATACGAAATATAGATATGTGTTTTTGTTAGATATGTGTTTTTGTTAATACGAAATATAGATGTGTAATTGTTAGTTGAGTAAATAGTCTTAATTTTAATGAATTAGTTAAATATTAATTTAGTTAAATATGTTTTATGTTGTTAATTATCATTACAGTAGGACTATTAATGTTTAATTTTTTTTGTTTTACTGTTTTCGTTGGTATTATTATGATTATTATTATTATTATTATTATTATTATTATTATTATTATTATTATTAATGTTATTACTATTATTATTATTATTATTATTATTTATTACTATTATTACTGTTATTACTATTAATATTATTATTTATTATTTTTATTATTATTACTATTATTATTATTAATTTATTATGATTTTACTATTATTATTATTATTATTATTAATTACTATTATTATTATTACTACTATATATTAATAAGTAGTATTATTTTAATTACTGTTTTTATTATTATTGTTATTATTATTTATTACTATTATTATTATTTATTATTATTATTATTATTATATTATTTCTATTATTATTATTAATTTAATATAATTTTATTATTATTATTATTATTACTATTACTAAGTATTATTATTTTTATTACTGTTTTTATTATTATTATAATTATTATTATTTATTACTATTATTATTTATTATTATTAATAAGTATTATTTTTATTTATTAATAAGTAGTATTATTTTTATGACGGTTTTTATTATTATTGTTATTATTATTTATTACTATTATCATATATTATTTTTATTATTATAATATTATTAATATTATTATTATTAATTTAGTATGATTTTATTACTATTATTATTATTTACTATTATTATGATTATTATTACTATTAATAAGTATTTTCATTTTTATTACTGTTTTTATTATTATTATAATTATTATTATTTATTACTACTATTATTTATTATTATTAATAAGTATTATTTATTATTTATTAATAAGTAGTATTATTTTTAGTACTGTTTTTATTATTAATTATTGTTATTATTATTTATTACTATTATTATTATTGTTACTACTAATAAGTATTATTATTTTTATTACTGTTTTTATTATTATTATTATTATTATTATTATAATTATTATTTATTACTATTATTATTATTTATTATTATTATTATTATTATTATTACTAATATTATTAATTATTATTATTATAACTAATTATATTACTATTATTAATATTATTGGCAATAATATTATTTATTATTAGTAGTACTATTACTAAGAAATATAATAAGTGGTAGCATTATTATACAGATTATTAAAAATAAAGTTCATGTGGACTTCACTTATGTGTTCTTAGGTGTGGGTGATTGACTAAACGGAGCAATGTCTTTCTGGGAGTCACTGACCGGTAGCACATGGTACCAAGGCGAGTGGCATCCACACGACGAGGAAGAGCAAGGCCGAAACCGTAAGTTTTATTTTGCAATGCTTCTTAAATCCATGTGTATATAAATAATTTAGAAATGTAAAGCTGCATTACATGAGATTACTTGATATCCATAGTAACTTTCAGTATTTTGTATAAGTTTGAGATATTATTGGGAATTGAAGGGATAAAAGAGACACAGAACTCAATTAACTACGACGCGCAAAGAAACTTGCCGTACATTCCTTTACATTCAGGAGGCGTGATGAAGAGCATATTTGGCCCGACACCGACAATAAATTTATACGGGAATGAAAATGTAGCTGGGAGCAGCCACGGGTACGGAGTGGTACGGGGAAATGTGGACGGAAGTAGCGGTATGGGTAATTTTGCAGGATATGGGAGCGGTGTAGCACATGGAGGAGGAAGGCAGTTGCGGATCGAAGAGGTGCCGGAGCCGGTGGAGAATGTATGCGGAGATGCAGTAGAGACCGAGCAGTTGGAGGTCGATGGTCATGCAGCATGTGATGAAGAAAGTAGCTCGGAATCGGAGAGTGAGGAAGAGCCCATGACTTATGGAGATTTTCAGCACTATTACAGTCTTGTGAGAGCCCGCGAGCGGAATCAAGAACGGATCGAGAGGGAAGGGCGTCCAGGGCTGCAAGATGGTCATAATCCGCGTTGGGCGAGGACAGAAGAAGTATACACTGTCCCGGAGATGAGTCGTGGGATGTGGAACCTCCCTCGGCCACACTTTGACTTACCCGAACGGCTGGTCGATGAGCACGTGGACGATACTGTGGAATCATCATTTGCAGTCGGCTCAATGTTCGCAACGAAGGCGAAGTTGCAGGCGAAGCTGACAGAATATCTTGTGGCTGCCAGGTGTGGTCTACGCACGTGGAAGTCGGATAAGGAGAGGTTGTGGGTGAAGTGTAAGGTTGAAGATTGCGCATTTGAGATGCGAGCAAGTGGAACGACATCGCTATGGAAGGTGTACAGGTTGGTGGAGCATTCTTGCAGTGCAAACCCAGACAGGCCACAACCGACGACACTCCCCCCGAGACATTTGGTAAGCTATTATGCAAAGGATATAGTTGTCGAGGAGAAGACGCTAGAGCCTGTGATGATCCAGGATAAGCTGCGGCGTGAGGGTGTTAATGTCCCGATCGAAATGGCCCGGAAGATAAGAAACCACGCAATCTGCTCAATTTTTGGCGATCACGATGATTCATTTAAGATGATTCCGTTGTACTTACACATGTTAGAGGAGACGAATGAGAAAACCATTACGGATTACGCTTGGATATGAATAGGAAATTCGGGATGGCCTTCTTCGCACTCGGTGCCTCTATTGCAGGGTGGCCACTGATGAGGCCTTTCATAGCAATTGATGGGACACATTTAAAGGGAAAGTACAAGGGTGTCCTGTTCGTGGCCGTGATGGAAGACGGCAACAACCAGTTGTTCCCGCTCGCATTTGGTGTGGCCAATGGAGTCGAATGAAACGTGGCAGTGGTTTCTATTGCAGTTAGACTGGGCACTAAACCTGCAGAAAGAGGTTTTGATTGTGTCGGACGGTCATAAGTCCATAAGAGCTGCGATTCGGCAGGTGTTACCGGAAGGCCACCACATCCTATGTTGCGTGCACATCAAGTCAAATCTATCTCGGTATGGCACGAGAGCGACCGACTTGTTCACTTTGGCCGCTTATGCATACAAGAATGCCGACTACAATCGACATATGGATACCCTGAAGCAGCAGTTTCCGGGTGCATACAAGCATCTTATAGAGAAAGTCGGGGAAGCACGGTTTGCACGTGTGAAGTGTCTGGTCCGTCGTTATGACATGATGACGACGAATCCTGTAGAGAGTATGAACATGCGCTTGAGGTGGGCACGAAGGTTACCTGTGTCCTCAATGCTCGACGTAATTCGTGCAACCATAGCCGACTGGTTTTCGGAGAGGCACAATGACGCGGTCAGCAGCACTAACGTCTTGAGTGATTGGGCACATAAGGAGCTGAGAAAGTCGATACATGAGGGAGAGACGCTGAGAGTGAAGGACACAAGGAAGCACAATGAGTACATCGTGGATCAAAAAGGCAAGGCATACACAGTAGACCTGGCCATGAAGACATGCACGTGCCAAAGGTTCCAACAGCATCTCATACCTTGCCAGCACGCAGCTGCAGCGATCAGGTATGCGCCGAGCGTAGGCGATAGATTAATTTATTAAAGGTTGCGAGCAATCTCAGGCATTGTCTGTCTGACACTGGTTGCATGTAATTGCAGATCCGTGAATCAAGAGCAGACTGCATATGCGTCCCCCCACTACAAGCGTTCGGTGCTGGTTCGCGTATGGACACCAAGAGTGTTTCCTATGCCGCACCCGAACGACTGGATAATACCGACCCGAATTTCCGGAGCAACGTGCTTGCCGCCAGATTGCCCAAGGCAGGCCGGTCGACCAAAACAAAGTCGAATTCCATCTGGTCCGGAAGGAGCGCGCAGGTCGAGAAGGAGACAGAGGTGCAGTGCGTGCGGCGTAGTGGGCCATAATCGGAAGCGGTGTCCGGGCCCCAATGGCGATTGCGCCGGATCATCTGAGTATCGACCGTCCACACCCCAGATATGTGCATCATGTGGCGGCGAGGGGCATGATGCGATGAACTGCTGTAATTTCAACTCCAGTTTTGACCTAAACGGGCCTGCTCCTTATTATTATTAGGGTGTATGTAACTGTTATTATTGTTATTGTTATGTTACTCTTATTATTGTTATTATAATTCAATGGCATGATAAGATTAATAAAAACTGAATGTGATAAGTATGGAGCGAAATGTGCATGAGGGAGGAATATTCGGTATACAAAAGGTGACCAGGCCAAAGAAACATAAAACTCAGGGCTGTATGTCCCTAACGATGTCAAAGTGGACGGGCGGCGGAGCCTCTGGGGTACGGAGAGGGCCCTGATCCCGGTCAGCACTAAAGTGCCACACGTCGAAGGCCTGTGCCAATCGCATCATGCCTGCATCTGGATAGGGAGGTCGAAGGAAGCCGCCACGTACGATAGTTGCTGCTGTGAACAATGCTAGGGGCCCGCAGTTGGCGCCGTCTTCCTGCCTGATCACTTCTTTCTGTTCAGCGAACTGGAAGTCCCAAGGAAGGGCCCTGGTATAATCGAAAGTCTCGCCATAGAAACCTGTACGGCCTAACAACTCCGGCATGAGCTTCTGCAGTGGCCAGATCTTCTGAATGCGGTCATTAGCTCGCTCGCGGTGTTCACCCGAGATCGCGACGAGACTGTCGTGCAATTTGACTAGCCTCTCCCTAAAGAGGATCCGTACATTGGCCCAGTGACTCCCTGGGTTGTACGGGCAGATAACCTGTACGGGCAATAAGAAGTCAGGGTTCAATGAGTTTGTAAGTTGTTTCATCACTAACGAAAGAGATCAACAAGCAGGTATTCCACATACCTCGTCCAACTCGGTCCAGTGTGCTGTGGACCCCCAAGATGGCTTACACCCACTGACGTACAGCCTGAAGTGAGTGACCTGGGACTCCGTCATACGGGTTTGACGGTTGTGCACGTCCCAACACTCGCGTAGAAGGCCGGCCTGTTGCATTTAATATCGAAGCGCTTACGTTATTTAAAAAGAAGAAAGAATACGTAGTAGTCTGTGAAGTGGGTACAGGCAAGGAGACCAACCAGAAACTCGACGGGCATGATGGCGTACTTGACATTCTTATGGGGGGTGACGCCGAGCCAGCCAGGAGCGTACTGCAAAATCCCCAAATATGCATCTATGTGCTGAAACAAATACGTATGAAATGTTATTTTACAGTTAACTTAATTATATATAAAAATCAAACCCGTTAACAAAATACTTGAATACTTGTACATACCGTGTCTTCGAGAAACGCTTTGACTTCGAGCCACGTTTTGAAGAAAGCTGGCCCAACTAGTATCCATTCCCCCACGTTCAACCTATCACCAACCAACAGTTAATACACGAATGTGCAAACTATTAATTAAAGGGTTTAGTGTTTAGATGCACTTATGGTTCAGCCTCCGCGTCCTCAAGAGTATAGTTATAAAAGTCCGCTTCCTTTGCCGTGCGGCGCCTGCGGACCAGTGGAACGAATGGGCTCAATAAACGATGCGACAACCTGTTGGGACGTCGCACGCGGAACCTCGAGGTTTGAGCCGATCCACGCGGCCGGACGGTGACAATATCATCGTGCTGTGGGTGCAGCCGCGTGTCGGGTGTCACTAAAAAACAAAACAAGATTATCTGTTCATTGTCTGGAGCCACACCTCTAACAATTCAATCTAATGCTGGGAAGTCAAAATAGTAATACCTGTGGAACACTCGGGATCCATCATACTCGGTATTGGCGTGTGAACCGCCCTCTCAGATGTGGCAGGGCCGGCGCCGGTCTGTGGCGTGCGTGCCTCGGTCGCTCGTCGTGGGGATGCGCCTAGAAAATAAATAGAAATCATATATCATGTATAAAGACTGTAAGTAGACTAGTGAGAAAAAAAAACTAGTTTCGGACGCGAACCTGGGACCGGTGTCGGCCTGTGAACTGGCCCCTCAGCTGTGGCATGGACGGCGCCTGTTTGTGGCGTGCATGGATCAGTCGCGTGCTGCGGCGACGCTATTATACATTGTGGAAAACATATATCAGGTGTGAATCTTGTAAGTAGACTAGTGAAAACAAAAAAAAGGAATAGTTTCGGACTCAAACCTGGGTCCAGTGTCACCGTGTGAACTGTGCCCTCAGAGGTAGCCGGGCCGGCGCCAGTCTGTGGCGTGTGTGGTTCTGTCGGATGCTGTGATGGTGAGCCGCTCACGTCGAACGACTCTGATGACACACGCGCCACTCTCTGCGGGACCGCCCGTACCTCCTCCAATGGATCCCGCTCACTAACGTCCGGCCGAGACATCGGCGTGACGTTGCACGCATGATCACCTCGCATCCCCTGGTGCGATGATGCTCCCTGTCCCTCACCGCGAACTCCTGCAATCCCCTGCTGGCCTGGGGTGGGCGCCCAGCCCGGACGAGCATACCGCTCTATGAATGCTTGAACAGAACGCTGAACCTCTCCGCGCATCTTAGCCACCGCCGCATCGATAAGCTCCTCCGTCCGCCTGGCAGCCACGGCCTGCCGACGCTCGGCATCATCGATAATGCGTCGCTCGGACTGTGCCACTGCCTGTGTCATGATCTCAGTGAACGCAGCGATCAATGACTGATAGCCCTGGTCCTGTGACGGCTGGGGTACTCTCTGGCCAGCAGGGGCGTGCTCCGGGATATGGTTCACGGGCTCAGATGCTCTCTGCGGCTCGGTGTCTGCGAGTCCATGCGCATCGCTGCCGTTCGGACTATCGTCCGTCCCACCTGGGGGGGAAGGCTCCCGGTCCGGACCTGCATCCTTCTTGGACTTCTTCTTCTTACCGCCCTTGCTGCCCGACGGTGCCGCACGCTTCCGCCGGATGAACGGAATCCATACCAAGCCGCGTGGGACAACGATGTCCGTGTGAGCCATATAAGGCTCTCGCAGCTCAAGCTCGGTCGGCGGCATAACCTCAGTAATATAAGAGTCCTGCACGTAACATGCATAATAAGTCCTAATCAATGGTTAACACAGTATGGTTGTATATAATGAAGATTTATAAATGTGAACAAAAAATAATCTCACTGACCGGACTATTGTATACATGTGCCCATGTGTACTGCGACCAATTGCAATCGAACATCCATCTTGTCATCCGCGGCCGCTGTAAAGCGGGGTCCTCAAAATACTTGCCCCTTGCCCAAGTACGGAGCTGTGGGATCGACTCAATCGCCCAGACCTGACAAAACACAAATTTAAACAACCAACGGGTTCACTAGCAGGTGCGTGGCGAACCTAATATATACCTACACTAGATTATGTCGGCATACTTACCCACATCGTGTAACTGGGCCCGTGTAGGTGCATTGACTTACGGTGCTCGTACCTGTGCCGTGGGAACTGTCTGATATATCCGCGCATGACCTGCCACGACAACAGTCCCCACGGGAACCGCTCCCATGCCTCTGTGTCCTCCACCAACCGCCATAACCAATTCTCCGGCTGGCGTGCTCGCGGATCATGCCCCAGCACCATGTGGAACGCGGTCAGCACCCTAGCAACCTTCAGAGCATCGCCCGGCCGATCCCTGAAATGAAACAAGACATGTTAATTGGGACGGGGGGAGTATATTTTTCTTTTGCTACACAACCTATACATGTTAGGAAAGTTATACTTATTATATTAAACTGTGATTAGAATATATACCTAAACGCCTGCTCCTTATGAAACTGTCTCCTCCACACCCCTATCTTCGACCGAAATAGCTCGCGGTACCTCGTCTGAACGCTATCCGATGGTAACGGGTTCCGACCGAAAATGTCGACATCCGTAGTCGGAAAAAAACGGAGCCCCATATACATGGCGTGCTGCTGTCGCTCATACTGAATGAATGTGTCACCCACCCTGAAGTAAATCACATCGTCACTCCCCGTGGTCCACTCCTCGCCCACAACCGGCTCACGGAATACAACCTCACGCGCCAAAAGCTCGTTCAGCACAAGTCCAGAAACAGACCCACGCCACCAATCATCACGAAAATAGTGGCCGAAACATGACCGCCGCAGCTCCGCCAAACCCTCGGGATCCGCCTCCCCAAGTACGCTCTGTATAAGGGGGACGATAGTCGCCTGCCGTGTGTATAACAACAAATGCGGGGACGAATTTTGGCACTTGGGTCTCAACCACCAATCTCCCTAATATTTATAAAATGATTAAGAACCTCCTTTAGTAAGCTTCTATTTTAGCGTTTAGGGTATGAAAGGTTTTGAAGGGTTTGGGGTTCAAACTTATAAATTTTATAAAATTTAATAATCTTCTATTTCTCAGTTGCATAAGGTTTATTATTTTCAAATTTATAAATTAAGGGTTTAGGGAATGAAAGGGTTTGAAGGGTTTAGGGTTTGAAGGGTTTAGTGTTCAAAATTACAATGTTTAAAAAATTTAATTATCTTCTATTGTAATATATTATAATATTTATTATTTTCAAATTAACAATAACCTTAAATTTGGTAATAAAATAATTAATAATATTATAATAATTATTAAATAAAGGATTTAGGTTTTAGGGTTTAAAGGGTCTCGACCGAAATATTTCAATATTTATAATAAATTTAATAATATTACTAAATGTACTAATAGTATATTTTATAATGTTAGCACAACCATTAATTTGGCTCCGGGATAAATGTTTATGGCCAAAGGGTTTATGGTTTAGTGTTTAGGGTTTAAAGCTGTTAGGGTTAAAGGTTATAAAGCTATCCGTAACAAACAGATCAAGATCCCCAAGCAACTTTTCAAATAAGACTAATCTACGATTTTAAATGAACGAGTAAACTAAGAATAATCTACTAGTTTAAACAACCATTAAAAATTCAACAACCAATATTTAACAAAAAATAATAACGTGTACACCGTACGGTTCAAAATTAAACTTATAAATATTGAGATTGAACAATTAGACTAATCTACGATTTTAAATAAACAAGTAAACTAAGAGTAATCTACTAGTTTAAACAACCAATAAAAATTCAACAACCAATATTTAACAAAAAACAATAATGTGTACACTGTAGGATTCAAAATTAAATAATTAAATATTGAAATTCAACAATTAAAGCCGAAAACAATAAAGCCTAACCTTGACGGGGTCGTGGCCGTCCGGCCCCACTGGCGCCGCCGGTTGCTGTTGTGCCTCCGGCCCGGCGGCCGGTATATCACCGGCGGCCGGTATATCTCCGGCGGCGTCGACATTGACGCCGCTTCTGCCTTCTTCGCCGCTGACAGCATCCATCGGAGCACCCTCGTCCTCCATCGCAAGCCACTGAGTAATGTCACTGGCCGGAATGTCGCCGTCCATCCTCCACAGTTCCCGCCACTGCCGCCGCAACAGTCGCCGTTAAAATCGCCCTTCAAATTGCAGGAGAGAGTGAGAGAAAGCGTGAGTCGGTGGGGGGTTCGACTTAGGGATTCGAAATAAAGTAGTCGGTCCCTGGGTCACCATAACGCGGATCGACGTCGATCCGCCCGGTTCGAGTTCGACCCCTTGGTTCGATTACGATCCCATGGGGGCGAGGTCGATCCCGTGCTGGAAATCTGCGCTAGTGTTCCCGCTCACGTCCTTTGTTTTTTATTTAAATTTCATTTAAATTTCTTAATATAATTTGTTAATTTATTAACTTTGTTAATATAATTATTTGTAAGTAATTATGAATTAAATTTATAATTAAAATTTATTTGTTAATAATTATTAGTAAATAATTTATTTGTTCATAATTATTAATGTATTAAATTTATTTGTTAATAATTTATGTGTTAATAATTATTAATTGAATAAATTTATTTGTTAATAATTATTAATAATAATTATTAATATTATTATTATTGTTGTTGTTAATTTTATTATTACTATTCATATTTTTAGCATTAATTTTACTATTTCTAAAAATATTGGGTAATTTTTTATGAGTTTTGCAACATAAATAATTATTGATAATATTACTATAATAGTAATAATAATAATTTATTAATAATGGTAGAGTTAATATTATTTTTAGCAATAATTTTACTATTTCATCGCCGTTATTAATATTATTTTGTAATGTTTACCTGTAGGTATTGTCGAGATACAACAATTGGACACGCGCGGCATTGATAATGACAACATTTGGAAGCACCCTCACTACATCATGATGAATACTTTGATGGTGGCATACCACCAATCTCCCCCGCCAGAAAGCAAGAGTGTGGCCTGTCCCAGAATGGCTGAAGGCGGACATGTGGAACATTGGCCATGCATGAAGCACAATGCTTCAAGCACAGGGCTTGAAGCATCACTGTCGGTAATTTTTCATTAGCGGTATTCGAGTCTTAATATTAACATCATATAGCCTACACACTGTTTCCTTACAAATTGTCATTCTGATACTACATGATATATTGTACAGTGCACACTGCTTCCTTGCGGGGGAATGCAACATTGGCCTGGGCGGCATTGGTAATCAATACATTTCGAACCACGAGCGCAACATTTGGTCTGGGCGGCATTGGTAATGACCGTCCAGAAAATTATCGCACAGGATGGTTAAACAAGCGGGCAGATTCATCACATAGCCCGCCTGACACAGAACATTCGGGCAACTCGGGTACTGAAGGAGGGAATATTATGAAATATTACCCCTAAAAAAGGAGTCGCTCAGCTCGGAGGGGCAAGCATTAGTGGGAGATGTTACCCCTCAAAAAGAGAGGCTGAGAGAGGTTGAACAGAGGGAGAAGAAATGCAAGGCTTACAACAGTAATTAATACACTTACTATTACTATTAACAATATTTCTATTATTATAAATATATACTTAATAAAACTGCAATTACTAATATGGTGTTGTAAAATTAATTTTTCCCCTGTAGGGTTACAACAGTAATTATACTGGCGAGGAATGAGAGGACTCGGCAATTATCATATACCTGCTCCACCACACCGACCGCCAAGTTTTCAATCTCAGCGGCATTTGGCATCGCCCAATTTACAAAGATTGTTAAGAATGTGATGCTGTAGGTTTTATTATTATTATTATTATTATTATTATTATTATTATTATTATTATTATTATTATTATTGGTATTAATTTTATTATTACTATTCATATTATTAGTGTTAATTTACTAAAATATTTTGATCGCCGTTTTTAATATTATTTTGTAATGTTTACCTGTAGGTATTGCCCAAATTCAATATTTGGACATGGACGACATTCGTAATGACAACATTGGCCTAGGCGGCATTGGTAACGACGACTGTTCGAACCACCTCCCCTATCACAACGGTCAAAATGGAAGCGGGTGCACCAGGATAGGGCAAAATGCCTCCCTTTTAAAGATCATCTGCAAACCTCTCGAGGTGGAACATTGGGCATGCTTGAAGCACAATGCTTCAAGCACAAGACTTGAAGCATCAGCCACTGTAGTATGGCATGCGCGAAAGGTAATTTTTCATTAACAGTATTCGAGTCTTATTATTAACATCATATCGCCTACACACTATTTCCTTACAACCTATCATTGTGGTACTACAGGCCATACTGATATCGTGCAAACTACTTCCTTGCGGGGAATACAACATTGACCTGGGCGGCATTGGTAACGACCGTCTTTGGAAGCACAATCACTACATTAGGATGAATGTGATGATTGTGACATTCCAAAATGACCACACTCGGAGGGGCAAGCATTAGCGTGGTGTCCATTTAAAATTAAGTATGTCATTTGGATACAGAAAATTAGCGCGAGTCTTCTTAACTGTTACATGAATGGTTAACTATTAATATTATTATTATTATTATTTGGCCGCTTGTTAAACATCCATCTTGTGCACATTGTTTGCTTATTTAACTGTTGGTCATTGTTGAAAATCGGCAAATTCATTCCGGAGATTGGGTAAATTTTGCCACTTGGGACACCAACATTTGGCAGTTCCACTTCAGGAGAATGGGAGGTATAGGTAAGAGTGCCTCATTCGGAATCACAAGCGCCACAGCAGGGTGAATGTCGCTGTTGTGGAACACTGGGCATGCGTCAACGGTAAGCATGATCACAACATCAACGTCAATGTTGCGGTCGTCACATTTCAAATACTACTCCTTTCGGAACATTTAGAATGGCCTGTGAATACAAAGAGCTGCCGAAGGATGGTGGTATTAGTCGTATTAATTTCATTATTACTATTCATATTATTAGCTTTAATATTATAAAAATGTATTGATCGCCGTTATTAATATTATTTTATAATGTTTACTTGTAGGTATTGCCCAAATACAACATTTGGACATGGACGACGTCGTAACGACAACATTGGCCTGGGCGGCATTGCTAATGACGACGGTTCGAACCACCTCCCATTTCATAAGGGACAAAATGGAAGCGGGTGCACCAGGACCGTAGAACATTCGGAGGGGCAAGCCTTGGTGGGAGGTCTGAACCGTAAAAAAGAGTGGCTGAGAGAGGTTGAACATAGGGAGAAGAAATGCAATGGGTACAACAATAATTACTATTCTTATAGTAAATTATTATTATTATTATTATCATTATTGTCTTATATATTCGTTCACAGTTTTTACTATTATTATTAAGACTATTGGCTTATATATTATGTATGTTCAACTACAGGTTACTGTTGCAAGTTCATAGATCCATTTCAGTTGGAATGGGAGGTATTGGAAAATACAATCGGAGTGACATGAAGGAAAAATTAAAGTCGGCATTTTCCCCATGAAAGGTCCAGAATGACCACACTCGGAGGGGCAAGCATTATCGTGGTGTCCATCTAGAACTAAGTATGTCCTTTGGATACAGAAAATTAGCGTGCGTCTTCTTAACTGTTATTATTATTATTATTATTTGGCTTCTTACTAATATCATATTGTGCACAATGTTTGTTATGATAACTGTAGGTCATTGTTGAAAGTCGGGAAATTCATTTCGGAGATTGGGGAAATTTTGCCACTTGGGACACCAACATTTGGCAGTTCCACTTCAGGGGAATGGGAGGTATAGGTAAGAGTGCCACATTCGAAATCACAAACGCCGCAGCAGGGTGAATGTCGCGGTCGTCACATTTCGAATATTACTCCTTTCGGAACGTTGAGAATGGCCTATGAATACAAAGAGCTGCCGAAGATGGTGGATGGGGTGGCGGCAAGTTGAAAATTGGGCATACACGACGTTCCAAAGGAAATTGAGCGGTTCAGTGGACAATGTGAGATGCCATAGGAAAAGGCTAGCAGCGGATTGATCACAATATAAACTCAGCATTGTAGTTACCTTCATAAAGATCCACCTGAAAAAAGGAAATCCCCTATATAAACCAGACCATGAGTGGGTGTAATGTGACAAATGCAGAAAGTGGAGGAAATTGAATGGCATCATTGACATCATGAAGTTACCTGCTGAGTGGTTCAGTTACATGACGCCTTTCAGTGGACAATGCAAGATGCCATAGGAAAAAGCTAGCACCGGTTTGATCGCAATATCAACTCAGGCGGCCAGAGTGGTATTATTCGTATTAATTTTATTACTATTCATATTATTAGCATTAATATTACAAAAATGTATTGATCGCCGTTATTAATATTATTTTGTAATGTTTACTTGTAGGTATTGCCCAAATACAACATTTGGACATGGACGACGTTCGTAACGACATCATTGGCCTGGGCGGCATTGGTAATGACGACGGTTCGAACCACCTCCCATTTCATAAGGGTCAAAATGGGAGCGGGCGCACCAGGACCGCAGAACATTCAGAGGGGCAAGCCTTGGTGGGTGGTATTACCCCTCAAAAAGTGAGGCTGCGGTACAGTTTTCGAACCACCTCCCGTAGAAACCATTTTAACCGTTGGGGATAGGGAGATGGAGGACATATGGGCACCTGAATCTTAGGCAACTCTATTTAAAGACCCTATGTCCATGCATATGCTCTGTAATTCCAAATCTCTTTCAATTTGAGAAGACTCATCCAACTGTAATGTATCTTCAACTTCCACAACCTGAGAAGTTGGGGAGAAGTTTCTAACCAATTCAGGGTTTTGGTGTTCAACTTCAGTGGCTGGAGATACAACATTTGGAAGCATTTGGAATTGGCGGCATTGTTAATGACCCTAATTGGAAGCACAATCACTACATCAGGATGAATGTAGTGATCGTGACATTCTAAATATTACTCCTTTTGTGTAGCAAGAGTATAGCCTGTCACACAACGGTCGTGTTGCGACAGGTTAAACACTGGGCATGCATCAAGCTCAAATCTTACATCACAGAGCTTGAAGATTCGGCTTTCCGAGAGGATAAAATTCTGCAGTCCCCATCATAGCCACCAGCACCGTAGATAGCACCATTAATTTCGGTTGCATATGGTGCAGAAGGCTGCAGAGAGTAATCAACGAAGGGAGTTAAATTGAGCTACTAGGATGAATTCCCAACAATGATTCTCTAGAGGTAATTTTACAGTTTTTCTCATAACAAATCTATACTAATATTGTTATTATTATTATTATTATTATTATTATTATTATTATTATTATTATTATTATTATTATTATTATTATTATTATTATCATCATCATCATTCAGACTATTGGCTTATATATTGTGGATGTTTAACTGCAGATTAGTGTTCCAAGTTGGCAGTGAAAATTTCTATTGGTATGGAAGGTATTGGAAAATACAACATTTGGCATGGGCGGCATTGGTAACGACCGTCATTGGAAGCAAAATAACTGCACCAGGAAGAATGTGATGATTGTGACATTCCAAATATTACTCCTCTCGGAACATTCAGTATGGCCTTGCAGATTCAAAGAGCTGGAGGAGATGGTGGATGGGGTGGCGGCAAGTTGAAAATTGGGCATACACGACGCCTTTCAGTGGACAATGCGAGATGCCAGAGGAAAAGGATAGCAGCGGATTGATCGCAATATCAACTCATCGTCGTAGTTACCTTGATAAAGATCCACCTGGAGGCAAATCATCTGGAAAAGTGAGCAACCACGAGTACGTTGTGGTCATAGTGATGGTGATAGTTCATCTGATGATGATTCATAAGAGAGCCAAGTTCGATTTACTCACAAACGAAAGCGAGCAAGCCTTAAAAGGAGCTGTAAAGAGGGTTGATTTCATGCAGTTATACGAATCTAAAA
The DNA here is from genome assembly GCA_030278955.1 of Hygrophila difformis. Lineage (NCBI taxonomy): Eukaryota > Viridiplantae > Streptophyta > Magnoliopsida > Lamiales > Acanthaceae > Hygrophila > Hygrophila difformis. Next base: position 37,702,772 of record JAOANR010000011.1, read on the forward strand.
AGATCCCACTTGACTATTTTAATAGTATATAGAAGTTATAGTATGTTAATAATAATTTATTAATAGTATATACTACAAGCATAATAATACTTGTAGTATATAATAATTATTTATAGAATATTAATAATAATGATAATAATAATAAGGTAATATTAATAATAATATTAGTATTGGTATTTTAATTAATGATAATACAATTCTTCTATAATTATAATTCATTTATATTTGTTACAATATTATTGGAGAAAATTATTAATAAACAATATTTATTATTGTAACAAAAGAGAAAGTAATAAATATAGTCAAATTAATTATTACTATTATTAAATTATTAATAAAAATTGATAATTTTAATATTTATATTATTAATTATATTTTTAGAATGGACGAATCTAAAAAAATCTCACTTGACTACTTTTTCTAAAAAGATTGATCAGTTGGTCTATGTGTAAAAAAAATTGATCAGACGAATCTAAAAAGATCTCACTTGACTATTTTTTCTTCGAAAATAACTGTATTACAAAGTCAAATCAAAGTTACTAAATGAAATGTAACAAAACTCCTACCGTGTTAAATAAAAAGGATCGCAGAAAGTATAATTTTTTTAAACATTTATTATAATATTTATTTTTATTATAATAATAATAATTATGAAAATAATAATTACTACAAGTATAATAATAATAATAATTATTTATATACTAGAACTATATACATATTATAAATAATATTAGACAAGTATATAATAATAATTATTAAAAATTATTTATTAATATTACAGTATATTAATAATAATTTATTACTATTACATACTAGAAGCATAATTATAATTGTAGTATCTAATAATTATTTATAGAATATTAATAATCATATTAGTATTAGTATTTTAGTTAATGATAATATGATTCTTTCATAATTATAATTATTTTATCTTTGTTACAATATTATTGGAGAATATTATTAATAAACACTATTTATTATTTTAACAAAAGAGAAAGTAATAAATATAGCCAAATTAATTATTACTATTATTAAATTATTAATTTGTCGAATTTTTAATATTTATTTTTACACTAAATACTAATTCCTCTTTTGATAATAATAAATATTGTTTAATACTTTTTAAAAAAATTATAAAAAAATCTTAATATTTATTATAATTATAAAATAATTATATTAGCATTACTTTAAATACAAATAGTAATATTAAATATTCATATTATTAATATTTATTATTGATAATAATTGTTCAAATTTAATTATAATAATAATTCATAATAAATAATAATAAATAATTTCTTAATATTATAATAATTTTTTAATACTATTTATTAATATTTATTATAGATAATAATTATTCAAATTTACTTATAAAAATAATTCATAATAAATAATAAAAAATAATAATCAGCTTAACGTGAGTTGTCGGACCTGGGTCGACTTCGGACACCCGGGTTCGACCCTCACACACGACCCCGCCCCCCTAATCCACATTATTAATTAAGCCCGGGTTCGTCTTCTTGTTTCAGGGTCGACGTCGACCCTATTGTCGACCCAGGGTCGTTTTGGTCTTTTCGGACATAAAAGTGAAGGGTTTATTGCGGCGGTAAAAAAAAGTTAATGCTCAGTATCTGACCGGGTATTGTCGTATATTACTTCGTCCGTATGTACATATGTACAGACATCACAGCTCCGTAGTACATATGTACAGACCTCACAAAAAATATTTCCTCTATCACATATCCTCACATCACACAGAATATCTCTCTTATTACACAAAACACACCAACTATTTCATGAATCACATAATATAACTCACATATCAAGGGTGCCTCCATATACAGACACATGTACCCTAACTCCATCCGAATTTCAATATAAATTGTATATATTCAATCAAACGTGTGGTATTGATTTTTTTTTTCCCGGTCTTTAATTTATGTCATTATCAAATATTAGAAATAATGTTGTTGGGGCCATGGGCCACAAGAAGTCAAGTGAGCCATACAACATGGGCCGAAGAAGGACCTCGAAGAAGAGTTGGGCCTGAAATTTGTTGGGCCGAGAAATTAAAGGGGAAAGATCCAAAACAAAAGAAGAAACCCGAATGAAGGAAGACTTCGGAAGGGAGAGATTTCGGCCGAAATAGAATCAAATCAGCCGATTGAGGAGATGGGAATCGGCTTAGGGGAATCGGCCGGAGAGCGGTTATTTCAGCTCCGGCTATAAATAGGGGAAGCCATACACAAAATCAGAGAGATCAATCCAACCCCCAAATTCCTTTATCAAATTTACTTCTTTGTATCTTTACTGCTTTCTTTACAGCTTTTCCTAGACTCAAGCTTAGCTTGTAGCGGTTACTTCCAAGTCCACCGTTGTTTCTTAACAACCGGTAGTTTGGTTCTAGTTTTTCCGGTGAATTCGCCGTTGTTTCTTAACAACAGGTAGACTCTCCATTGTATTTTGTTGCCATTCGAATACTAAGGAATATTCAGTCAAGTTTGGGCGTAATTTGTTAAGTTTGGACGCATTATCATAAATCTGGACTCGTAACCGGTTTGATCCTTTTCCGGTAGCCTCCCTTGAGGAGAAAAAGGTCCTTTGGCACGCAGAGCCAAACAGTGGCACGCCCAGTGGGACCAGAAATGGCATTTGAAAAAGCAACTCCAGCGGTTAACACGGCGGCGAGGACTGATTTGCCGCCGATTTAGGAAGAACGCGCAGCTGAAGCCGGAGAATTCCCTCCAGGGTTCCCCGGACCATCAAACTTCCACAATCAGGAGTTTTCAAACGACGATTTAACCCCGCGGTTCCGAGATCAGGTCCAATTTATGGTTGAAGCGGCGGTTACTAATTCGGTTCGCCAGATAGAAGGCAATATCCTGGCAGCAATGCCAGCTATGTTCAGAGCCAAAATAGCGAGGAATATGTATCCGATGGGAACGCAGCAAGCACCAATGGCTAAAAATCCACCACCTGCAATGCAAAATCCTCATAATTTTCAACAGCAGGCCTATCGGCCGCCAGGAGGGCACGGACCACGGCCTTTCGTCCCTCCGCAGCAAAGGTACGATCAGCAACAGAATCAACTGCCTCAACCAGTAGTCCAACCGCCTGCTCCAGTGGTTCAACAGCAATACTTACCACAGCAGCAGAATCCACCACAGCTGGTTGACAGGGAGTTAATTGCTGAGATAATTCGTACTCAGTTTGGAAATATCATCGGCCAGGAGAATAGGCCGATGTATCGGAAGCCTTATCCAGACTACATTGAGGAGCAGTATCCACTGCCTAGAGGAGTAAAGGTTCCAGATTTTAATACTTTCTCTGGAGAAGTCGGCCGGTCTACGATCGAACATATTGGCCGATTTACAGCTCAATGCACCAGAATCGCGCAAAATGATTTTCATAAGCTGATATTGTTCAGCTTATCATTAACTGGTCCAGCATTCGAGTGGTACATTAATTTACCAGCAGGATCGGTCAATACATGGGCCGAAATGGAGCGGTTATTCCATGACCGGTTCTATAATACCAGTCCTGAAGTTTCGGTAGTTGATCTGACGTCAACCAAGCAGAAGACGTCCGAATCAGTTACAGAATTCATTGAAAGATTTTATGCAGTGAAGGCTCAGATGAAGACAATGTTGCCTGAGCATGAATATATTCAAATCCTCTAGCAGAATTTGAAGTTTGCCATCAAGGATAGATTGATGGTTACAAGACCAAGGACTGCGGCCGAATTAACGGCCGAAGCCATAAGGATGGAGACTTATTTGGCAGAACAAGCGGCTTTCAAATCAAGCCGAAGTCAAAGTGGAAGCTCGCAACCTATCCAGTCAGCTGCTTCATTTGCTGAGTCTCTGGATAGATGTGAAGTCCAGGAAGAGTACAACACGGATGATGTTCCCGCCTTAGCCGAAGTTGCAAGGGCTGAATTAGTCATTAAGAAGCCTATGACTTGTCCAGCACTTCGGCTAGCCAGAGGTAAGGAGAAAGAAGGAGGGGATGAATCTCAGAGATTTTATTCTTTCGACCTATCACAAATGGACAAAATATTTGATTACTGCCAGAAGAACGGATTGCTGGAATTTAAAGAAAACCACCCACAGCCCACCAAGGATCAATTGGAAGCCGGATGGTGCAGATTCCATGGATCGGCTACTCATTCCACGGCGGTTTGTGGACATTTTAGGAAACTAATTCAGAAACATGTCGATGATGGGAAGCTAAAATTCCCGGACAGGCTTATGGCGATCGATAAGAATCCGTTCCCTGTCGCCAACATGGTGATGGTGCATCCTGACCAGAATAGGTCTGTACATGACCGATTGGGGGATCAATCATCGTCTAGCAAAAGTTCTGTGCACGATCGGCTTGGAGATCGGCCATCAGCTCAGAAGACAAGAGTATGGAAACGATTAGGATCTCCGAAGGGGAAGGAGAAAGTTGCGGATGTTTTCGACCGATTGGGGAATTATGAAGTAAAGGAGTGGATCAAGCAATCGGATAAACATCAGAAGGTCGAAGTCAGGGATGAGAATGAGAAACCAACATTGAAAATCATAACTAACGGTTGGAACTCAGAAATGAAGTTAACAGCCGATAAGCTGAACAGGAAGACTGTAATTCAGATCACAGTTCCTGAAGAAGCTGTCAGTCCCGAAATGAAGAAGCTCAGAAGGCCACCAGCAAATACTCAGGTAGGCCGATGGGTTCGGAATTCCCCAGAGAAAAGGCATTTTGGCCAACGCCGATTTGAGAATTCGGCTTGGAGGGCAGAAGAGAAGAAGGTCCCAAAAGGAAAAGGGATCGTATCGTACTTTCAAACGAAGAATGCAGCGGCTTAAAGCAGCTGGTGCTTTTGAGCAAGAGGAGTACGAAATGATGCTGTAATGCCCGAGAATTTTCCAACATAAAATAAATACAATAAATAAATAAATAAAGATAAGGAAATGAGAAATGAGATTTAACTTAAAAAGGAAGTAAAGGAATTTAGTTAAATAAAAAGAATTAAATAAAGATAAATAAATTGTACACCGAAACCCGACACCAGTGAACTCGAGAATTCGAGTTCAAACATATATTTAGACCCGAATAAAATTTAGATAGGAAGTAGGACCTCGAAGATACCCCGGAAATCCCAATCCAAGAACATAGAGGGATAGAAGTCCGAAAGAGAGGAGAAAAAGCACGACGGATCGCACGACCCGCCCGGACCGAAGTCCAGGCGGCATCCGCACGGTGGCCGCGCGGTCAATGGCTAGAAGGCGCGCCACGGCCGCGCCAGCCTACAGATTTGGCCGTTGCGAGATTCACTCGCCCGAATCCGGATTTTCCGACTTCGGTTGAACACCTTGCGGCTCAAGACTCACCAAGGCTGACCTTGGACGTCCCTAGGTCATGTCTATCTATAAATAACACCTTTTGGAAGCCCCGAACATTTTTTAAAAACCCTACGATACTCTCTATACACAAAACCCTAGATCCGGAAGTCGTCGGAGGCACAAAACCGAACAACGGGACTGATTTGGACGAGAATTGGGAGTCTTCGATCGTCGGGGTAAGATCCAATCTATTCTTGTCCATTCTTTTCCATCCTTGAATCAAAAAACGAGTCCTAATTCGATCTTTTCCTATTCTAAACCCCCGGATTGGATCGAGAACGAAGAACCCGACGAACGGAGAGGATAAACGGTGGACTGGAAGCCACGCCTCCGAAATCGACGTTCCTGGACGACTACGAATCGGTAAGTTAATACTTACATGGTTTTGGGAGTAACTAAAATATTCAAACCTAAAAGTTAAACAAGATTTCGAAAATCTGTCATTGAATGTTTTCTACCGGTGCAACAGTTTGACGAATTTTTCCGAACCTTAAAACGACTTCAAACAGAAAAACCTAAAACACAAAAAACGTTCCTAAGGCTTAGATCTATCTACTGCAAAAGTTTTAGAATTTTTCATGATGATTTGATATATGAAATCCACTCGAAGCCGAACTGCATTAAATCTGGATCTTGGAATTCGTGACAGAACTCTAGTTCGAACTTGTTGGTGATTTTTACTTTAGTTCTGGACCGATCTAGGATTGGTGTTGAACATAAGAATTGTAGATCTATGAGTTTATAACATCTCTGTAAAATTTTAGAATTTTTGTTAAGATTTGAACCTCCGAACCTGAGCCGATCCAATCTGCGTTTGTACCGAAATCAAGAAACTTGAACAAAATCAGTTTCGAATTTGATGACGTTTTTGACATTAGATCTAAACCGATTTGGAACTTTAGCCGAACATGAAAGTTGTAGATATATGTCTTATAAAGATCTCTGTAAAATTTTATTAAATTTGGAGTTAGTTTGCTATGGTAGATCTCGAAATCTTGAAACTGGTGTCAGAATTTTCTGACAGATTATCATCCTGTTAAAGATTGACATTTTTCACCTACTTCCGTATCTCGAATTGAAAAACGTAAAACATGAAACTTGTTCATCTATGTGTTTTTGAGTTACTGGTCAAATTTCAGAACTTTTGGAATTAAACTCGATTTTTAATGAATTTTGAAGTGAACTGTGGTTGACCGAGTCAAATCTTGAAATCTTGTTGAAACTTGTGAAATTTGTGAAACTTGTTTTGACCTTGCGGGTTCGATTCCCCAAGGGCGTCCGTGTCCCTGCGGGTTCGATTCCCCAGGATGTCTGTGTCAAGCCTTGCGGGTTCGATTCCCCAGGGTGTATGTTTTCCTGCGGGTTCGATTCCCCAGGATGTCCGTGTCAAACCTTGCGGGTTCGATTCCCCAGGGTGTATGTGAGTTCTTGCGGGTTCGATTCCCCAAGGGCGATTGTCTGTCTTCCTGCGGGTTCGATTCCCCAGGATATGTGTTGATTCCTATGGGTTCGATTCCCTAGGATGTATTTGAGTTCTTGCGGGTTCGATTCCCCAAGGGCGAACTATACTAGATCATATTGAACAAAAGTGGAAGAATGGAATCCTGAAATACTTGAATATTTTTCCTATTTAAATTATGCCTGTAAATTATATCTTGCGATTATTTTATCATGTTGTTGAATTATGATCATATGGAAATCTTTATCTTTTGAATTATGCAATTAAATTATTATTAGATGGATAAAATTAAATCATGTCTTGTATGAACATGTTTTCTTTAAATCTAATTAAAGGCTTTGAAACCTCATAATCATGTCTGTGTTAACTTACTCAGCAAATCTTTGCTGACCAAACCATACTTTTTCCCCCTGTTTCTTTCAGAGCTGAAGAATATGCATCATCATATGCATTCATGGGAATGTCGGGGAACACTTTATTCTTAAATTTTGTTTTAGACTAGACCCTGCATGAACGGGCCTGTTTAACCCGTGATTAGGCCATGTTGGCCCTATTGTTATATTCCGCTGCATTATATATGTAAATATTATTTTCCGCTGCAACTTTGATGTATTATTTTTTTTAAATTATATATGAATGGGCTGTTTGAATGTTTTAGATTCTGAAAAACCATAGCCTTGCATCTCTTTAGCAAGCTCGGAGAAACCGTGTCTTGCTAGGGAGGTGTGGCGGTGACACCCCGACCTGGGTGACCAAAAACCGGGGTGTTACAGATGCATATGGAAGAGGACTTTCCAGAGGATTGTTCGTTCTAGAAAGGAAGGATCCTTAATAGAGTGTTTTCGACTCGGTTGAGGTCAGCCGAAGGGAAAGAAGAAAGGAAGCCGAAAGTAGGGCAGGATCGGCTGAAAAACAAAACTGAATTTCGGCCGAAAGTAATGCAGCCAAAAATCGAAGGTGAACAGCCGAAAGTAAAAGAAGAGTTGAAGCCTAGACCAGTCCGAACTAGGGAATGGAAGCCGAAAACAAATATTGTCCCGAATGGTGATATATTTTCGATCGGGCAGTGCAAGTTCGTCTTTGGGTCTAGTGCGAACATGGTAGGAGTGACCACAACAACTGAGGAGGAGTACTGGTCTGATTCCGAACCAGCCGTGGTCTTCTGCCAAAAGGAGGGAGAATATTTCAGCGATGAAGAGCCCATTGTGGATTTCTGTTTCGCCAAACTTGAAGCATTCCGGCCTAAGGCCGAAACTGAGAAAGTAGTCGAAGAAGGCTATGAGGCGTTTGTCCCAGAAGCTCAACCAAGCACGATCTTACCTCCGACTGCAAAGATGTCTCAACATGTGAGGCCTTTATATGTGAAAGGTTGGGTCAATGGGAGACCGCTCAGGAGAATGTTTATTGACGGAGGACCAACCGTCAATATCATGCCATTGTCTACATTGACAAAGATAGGCCGTTCAAAGGAGGACTTACTCCCTACAAGGATGAAAGTATTGAGTTTTGTGGGAGCCCAAACAGCGGCCGAAGGGTGTATTTTAGTGGATGTAATGGTCGGGACGATTTCGATTCCGACCATGTTCTTTGTTGTAGATGCAGAAGTCCCGTATGCGGCCCTTCTAGGCCGATGCTGGATACATACATCTCGATGTTTGCCATCAACACTACACCAGAAAGTGTGGTTCTGGAAAAAGGATGGCACAGTTGAAGAAGTGGATGGAGACCAACCTCCGTTTCCAGTCAGCTCAGCCAGCCGAATTGACGCGGTATTATACGAAGAGCCCATACAACCATTCTTAGCAGTGGTAGGGGATCGGTACCCGCACGTTGTTGAGTGTGATTGGACAGATTTGGGGTTCGAGGTCAGATATCAGGCCGACGAACGACCAGTTGAGGAAGAAAGTAAATGTTGGATGCACAACCGAATCAAGTGATCGAGTTCGAATCGGCCGAACTCGGAGTTTCAGACGATAAAGCAGGATGGAGCGAATTAATGGATCCTATTCCAAAACAAACACCAGATTTCAAAGCTCAAGACCCCTTGAAAATGGTCAATGTTGGTACAGATGAGCACCCGAGGGAGATCCCATTGAGTGCAAATTTAGATCAGCAGATAACAAGCCGATTCAAGGAGGTGCTAATCGAGTTCAAGGATTGTTTCGCATGGGACTATACAGAGATGCCAGGATTGGAGCGATCCATTGTGGAGCATAGATTACCAATCAAAGAAGGGTTTAGGCCGCATAAACAGCCGGCTAGGAAGGCAGCGCCCGAAATAGTCCCAAGGATAAAAGAGGAAATAGAAAAATTGTTAGCGGCCGGATTTGTGAGGCCAGCTAAATATGTAGAGTGGTTGTCTAATATTGTTCCTGTAATAAAGAAGAATGGGAAATTGAGAGTTTGTATCGATTTCAGAAATCTTAATATAGCCACTCCTAAAGATGAGTATATGATGCCTATTGTTGATTTATTGATTGATTCGGCCGCAAAACAGGGGATGTTGTCATTTATGGATGGATATTCAGGATACAACCAAATCTTTATGGCCGAAGAAGATATCCATAAAACTGCATTTCGGTGCCCTGGAGCCATAGGAATATACGAATGGGTAGTAATGCCATTCGGGTTGAAGAATGCAGGAGCTACCTATCAAAGGGCCATGAATTATGTCTTTCATGATCTAATAGGAGAATGTGTCGAAGTCTATATAGATGATGTCATGGTCAGATCCAAAGATATGGAAAGCCACTTGGACGATTTGCGAAGGGTATTCACAAGGATGAGATTATATGAAGTAAAGATGAATCAAGCCAAGTGTGCTTTTGGAGTGCAAGCAGGAAATTTTCTTGGGTTCTTGGTACACAATAAGGGTATAGAAGTTGATGCGAATAAGACCAGAGCAATCCAAGAAGCCAGGCCTCCACATGATAAGAAGAGTTTGCAAAAATTCCTTGGGAAGATCGGTTTCTTGAGGCGATTTCTGGCAAATGCAGCCGGGAAGTCGAAACCATTAACCGATTTACTGAGGCTGAAGAAAGAAGAGGAATTCAAATGGGGAATTGATCAACAAAGGGCCTTTGAGCAATTGAAGCAAGCTTTGGTGAATCCGCCAGTGTTGGTCCCTCCAATTTTGGGCCGACCGCTGAAATTGTACATAGCAGCGGCCGAAGAGTCTATTGGAGCGTTGTTGGCTCAAGAAGACGATGAAGGAAGAGATCGGGCGATTTACTACCTAAGCCGAATCCTTAGGGATGCCGAATTAAGGTACTCGCCGATTCATAAATTGTGTTTAAGTCTTTATCATGCATGTCAAAAGTTGGAATATTATATTCAACCACGGCAAGTGATAGTGGTAGCTTTGGTTGACATAGTAAAAATTATGATGAATGATCCAATCAGTAGCCGAAGAATGGCCAAGTGGGCCATGAAGTTAAATGCATATGATTTAAAATATCAGCCACTCAGGGCTATGAAAGGTCAAATTGTAGCCGATTTTTTGGCCGATCATGCGATGCTCCCAGTGTCCGACGATATCGGGGATCAAGTTCGGCCGAAAGAAATAAATGAAGTAGGGATTGTATATCTACAGCCATGGATAATGATGTTCGATGGTTCAAAAGCCGCTTCAGGAGTTGGAGCAGGGTTTACTCTACATACACCGGAGGGCAAGATATACAAATATTTCGTGCAGTTACCGAATTCCTATACGAATAACCAAGCTGAATACAAAGCATTGATTTCGGGATTACAAAGTCTAACAGAAGAAGGAGTAAGAGCTATCGTAATCAGAGGAGATTCGCAAATAGGTATTCAGTAGTTATTAGGAGATTTTTCGGTCAAAAGTTCTCAACTAATCAGATTGTAAGAAGAAGCAATCGGTTTGTTAGAAGAATTCGACGAGGTTTACATCGAATATATCCCAAGGGAGAAGAACGAATTAGCTAACGAATTGGCTCAACATGCAGCCAAATATCGGCTGATGCCGATAGCGGGAAATTTGGAAATACATTTGGCCGAAACAGAAAAGGCCGAATGGATAAAAAAGATAGCGTAAACGTTGGAAAATCAATCCGAAGCTAATCCAGTCAAAAAGCAGAAGGTGATGGATTACATAGTGATAGGAGGGTTACTCTTTAAGCGGGCCATTGATGGAGTATTACTCAGATGTGTCGGAGAGGAAGATGCTAAGAGAGTAATGAGAGAAGTTCATGAAGGAATATGCGGCGCACATCGTGCAGGAAAATCGATGAAATGGAGTATTATTCGGCTGGGGTATTATTGGCCGAATATGGGAATTGATTGTGAGAAATATGCTAAAGGATGCCGCGAATGTCAGAAGCATGGGCCGATTCAAAAGTTACCGGCCGAAGAACTGCCTATAATGATTAAGCCATGGCCATTCCGAGGATGGGCTATAGATATCATTGGAAAGATTCATCCTTCTTCGTCGAAAAGGCATGAGTTTGTGCTAGTGGCAACGGACTATTTCACAAAGTGGGCCGAAGCTCAGGCATATGTCAGCATTTCACAAGAAGAAGTGATCGAATTTATTAAGAGACAGTTGATATATAGATTTGGAATTCCACAAACGATTCTAACAGATAGAGGAACTGTATTTGTGGGAGAAAAAGTCAAGGCCTTTGCAAAAGAGTATGGGATAAAGATTGTGCACTCGTCGCCATATTATCCACAAGGGAATGGGCAGGCAGAGGCCACGAATAAGCAGTTAATAGGAATTATAAAGAAAATGATCGAAGAGCAACCAAGGAAGTGGCATGAGAAGTTAGCCGAAGCGTTGTGGGCCTATCGAAATGCCAAAACTTCAGCTACTGGATTTACACCATTTCGGCTGACTTATGGTATGGATGCAGTGCTTCCAGCCGAAATAACAGTGACGACTTTAAGGACAAGCCAAGCAGATTTAATGTCAGCCGAACAATATGATTGTACGATGAAAAATGAATTATTGGAAGTTAACCCCGATTGGGTGCAGGCCTTTGAGAATTTGCAAAAAAATAAAGATATTGTGGCCGATTGGTATAATAAGCGAATTCGTATAACGCGATTTGAAGTCGTTGATTTAGTTTGGAAAGTTATATGGCCACCTTAACAGAAGGATGGCCGATTAGGTAAGTGGAGCCCCAATTGGAAGGGGACGTTTATTGTTCAGACGAAATTACCGAATGGAGCATACATGTTAGTGGATGAAAATGGTGAACAGATGTCAAATCCAGTAAATGCGAGATACATGAAGAAATATTATCCATCAGCATGGGATTAACATCAAATAAGGCAAAAAAAGTAAAGATTTTATTGTATGAGCAAGCATTACAAAAAGGTACTACTTCGGCCGAAAACGGCGCCGATAGTCCGAAATTACAGTATACAAGGGAAACGTCCTATTCTATGCAGGCATATACAAGGGAAAGGTCCTTGAAGGATGCTTAGCCTTGTAAAAATGCCGCTTAAAACTATCGGCAAAACAGAAACAGGGCACAATTGCTTGCCCCAAAACAGTATTGCCGATTTTAGTCCTACCACCGAACTTCTACTCCTGGATACGCTAGAACGAATGGTACAACGTCCCAGAGGTAGAAGTCAAACTCAGGTACAGCATCCGCACTATCTCAGACAGAAGTAGGAGATGTGCAGCGAGGCAGTCACCCAAAAACGGTGGAAGGGGGAGGAGATGGAGCAATAACTAAGGGCAATTATTCCCCTATTAGATAGTCCGACCGGATATGCAACCGCAAACTAGAAAAGAGGAGCACGTCCGCATAGCCGTCGAGACCTGCATTTGGAATAATAAATAGAGATCCTTGCCCATACGAACATGATGAAAAGGATGTTAGCTGAACTCGTGCTGCATGAGCGAAAAGTTTTCGTATCACGTCTGGAAATCCTTGAAGATGCATGATCCAAATACCATGGAGGCACTGGAGATAAAGGATTGAGTAAAGAAAAGAGGAGAGTCATACTGTTAAAGAAAACAGGAACTGAAGAAGTGGTGGATAAACATCAACAAAAGCCGGGTATTTATAGAAGAAGGATAAGTACTCGGCAGAGGAAACGGTCAATATTAAATGTTATTTATGGAAAAACGTTGTAGCTGATTCCCGGAAAAAGCTGCTAACATTCAGAAATCAGTAATGAAGAAAACCGAAAATTATGGGATGAATGGGATACGAATCGTATTGCAGAAAAAAAAAAGATATGAATCCAAGTACATTCCGTCGGCCAATACAACTTACAAAAAAGAAAAAGGGGCCGACAACAGTTGGCAAAAATAGCCGAAATTCATATTCAAAGGAAAACCAGGGCGAAATTTCGGCCCATATACAGAAACAAGTAACACAAAGGAAACTAATGATCCGCGCTGTCATCAAAATGGATATCATCGTCCAATCCTTGAAGAGCATCGCTAGAAGGGTTAACTGCAGACATCATCTGATCCGAGTCTGCTGTCGAAGAAGGGCCAGGAATATTATTAGAAGAAGGACGATCGGTGGCCAAATCAGCGCCATCATCAGATTTCCCTAGATAAGTGAAAGAAAAAGGACGATGGAGTAAGAGTACATATAGAGCAATCAAATGACAAAAGGGAAAGGATAGAATACCTCCAGGAGGTTTCGAAGAAGAAGGAGCATCATCCGACGGGGGAGACTCCATCTCCGACGGGTTCAAAGGGAATAAAGCATGGGGAGAAAGAACATGAGCAACACTTTTCCCACCAAGGCTTTTGATAGCTAAATCGAGATGGCCGACTAAGAATTGAGTTTCGGCCCACTTTTCTTGGAAAGTACCAAGTATGTAATCATTAAAACTAGACCGCATGGCAAGGTAGACAGCATCCCGTTGAAAGTCCAAGATCATGGCTTTGGGGGCTTCGGCCGATTGTCGAAGGACTTTTATCGACTGCTTCAAATCAGCCGATTTTCGCTTGGTCTGGTCCAAAGCTGATTCCAACTCCCATTCCCTTTGTTGAAGTTCGGCTGTCTGTGAGCGAACTAAAGAAAGATCTTCAGAATGCTTATGCTCCAGAGACTCCGTTTCAGAGAGAACATTCATTTTAGCTCGGTATTCCGCTGAATAGTTGTCAAAGATGGCTTGAGAAGAGGCCGCAGCCTCACGCTCGGCGGCAAGTTTGTTCCGCATCGCCAAATGAGCTACCAGCTCTTGGTCCAAAGAAAGGTCAGCTTTCATAATCATCTGGAGAGAACTACTCAGATTTAGGGAAACCATCTCTGCATGTAAGTGTTGTTCGAGATGAGACAGGAGAATGAGAATCGGTTTTGGATTGACAAATTCCACGTCGGTTTGCCTGGCGATCAAATTACACAACTGAGGCAAACACTCGCCAAGATGAGTCGAAGGGTCTGATGGAAGAGAAGAAGAAGGGACAGGAGAAAAGAAGTCATCCAAAATACGCCGATCAGGAAATGGAGATGAGGGAATTTGATCGGCAGAGGCATCACTAGCAACTATGCCACCAGGAGAAGGGTTGAGGGGTTCCAAAGTAGCCAAAGATGAAGGCACATAGGAATCTCCAGCGGGTTGAGGAGGATTGATCAAGGGAGAAATAATAGGATCGGTCAAAACAGAGTCTTGGGCCAATTCCAGAGGAATGACCAAAGAGGAACCAGCACGAGCAACTGAATTACTACTGTCAGGCGATTTGCAAGGTTCTGTTAAAAGAGGACTCGAAGCAATAGTCGAAATCGGGGAGACGCTGGATACTGGTAAGGCAGTAGAAATCGGCCAAAAAAAAGAGGAGGAGATTAGTCAAAAGGAGAGAGCATACAGAAAAGAGATATAAAAAGAAAAAGGGAGAGAGAAAGAAAAAAGTTAGTGAACCGCAAGATGAGTAGAAGAAATTCTGCCAAGAGGTGAACGGGATGAACGCCTTCTAGTCTGAGCTGGAGGGAGAGAGCCGACAAGAGGATCTAAAGACGAAGCGGGCCTCTTTCGACCAGGATCCGAGGTAGAAGAACGAGGAGCATCTAAATTCAAGAAAAACAACCAAATGAGAAATGTGAAAATGAGAAAGGAGACCGTGAAAAAGAAAGAAATTTTCCTGGATGAGAAGAAGAAGGCGAACCAAGAGTGCGCTGGGGAGTAGAATTCGGCGAAGATGAAAGGCACGAGGAAAAAGCCAGAATAGGAGAGAAACCACCGCGCCGCAAGAGTGAATTGAAATCAGCGCCGAAAAAAGTACGAGCAACACCGTCCCACCAGGTCCGAAAGCGAGAAGTAGTAAGTCCAGGACGAACGTTGAATTTCACCACCTTGAATTCAATTAAGCACTTATGGTACAAAGAACATTGTGCGCGGCTAGCAGAAGCAGAAAGATGCTTATCGGCCCTGAGAACTACTACTAAGTCCTGACCAAAGCCGAACTGACGGCTAACCAAATGAGGATTGTAAATCTCAGAGGGAATAGCAGTCTTGGTAGACATAAATGAAGAACCATTGAAAATGGGACGGGGAAGTATGCACCTATTCCAAATCTGAGCAAGAGATACAGAAAGGGTAGTCCCGAAAGGGGCAGTGGCGATCTCCCTCACCCAGTCGAGTTCGGTCCTCCTATAATGATAATGGGAAAAAGACTGATTGACAGTTCGGCCCAAGAAATAATTGATCCAATGTGGGATCGATAGGGCAGGAAGGGATGACCTTAGGAGATCAGGGGCGGCGAAATAATTAGGACAGATATCCTGAGTAGGAAACTTGGAGATATCACGAAAATGCCAAACCAACCACAAATGAAGAAACCATAATGGACCACGGGCTTTATCAGGGAAACCCTTTTCCCAGCCCGACACAGTAGCCGTTATGCCCGCGTACAGATGGGCAAGGAAGAAATCGGCTAAAGGCATAGCAACAAGGTTGAGAATCGCCAAGGCCAAGGGATGCGTCTCAAGAAGAACTCCTTTTGAGGGAGTACACCAAAAGAACCTCGTGAGGAAATACATCATGAAGGCCAGGGGCTCCGAAGGGTGCGGGGTAGGCGAAGCAGGATCACTCTGATGAGTGACAATCCAATCCTTGAAAGAGTCACCAGAAGAAAAACTGGCATTTTTCTCCTTGGGCAGAGACATAACACTGAGGTTATCCCCACGAACCGAAAGACCCAAAAGAAGTTTCACATCTTGGATAGTGGGGGTCATCATACCCTGATAATGGCCAAAATTGTCCATTATTTTCAATCCATTTCCGTGTCTGAGACGGACATTTTGATCGTGATTCCATCTTATTTCAATAAGAAAGCAGTTGAATTTGACAGATTAATGCGAGTTTGTAAAAACATCGAGCCGGTAACAAAAAGACACAAAACATGCAATTTTAATTGCATTTGTGTTAGAAAAATCCAAAAACATGAAAAAAAGAAAAAGAAAAGAAAAAGGAATGAAAAGATGGGCAAAAGAATAAGAGAGCCCACAAAAATCCAAAAAGATGGGAAAAAGATTGAAAAATCCCACAACCGAAAATTTGGTTAAGTGATTGAAGCACAATTCGAATTGTGAGCAATTCGAATTAATTCGAATTGCACAACAATTCGAATTGCTAAATAGAGCAAGAAATGGTTAAGTGTTGGAAGGGATGCAGAAGGCTAGTTCGAATTATTCGAGTTCGAATTAATTCGAATTAGGGAATGAAGAGAGAAGAAGCTAACTCGAATTGTTCAAGTTCGAATTAATTCGAATTAGGGAATGAAGAGAAAAGAAACCCAAAGGTAAGAAGAAGAGGCAATTCGAATTGTCCAAGTTCGAATTAATTCGAATTGGCACAAACAATTCGAATTGCCAACAAAGTGCAATGAGCCAAGCAAAAACCCTCATCCAATTTGAGAAAAAAAATCAATTCGAATTATTCACAACAATTCGAATTGACTACTGAAGGCCAAAACCCCAGCTCAAGGAAGAGATCTCACAATTCGAATTAATTCGAATTGGTTGAGATAATTCGAACTTCACTCAACAACTCATCCAAAGAAAGCTGTGCACAATACTGGTGGGCCTAGGGTTTTGAAGATTGTCTATAAAAGCAGACCTTCCACAACAGAATCAGAAGATCAAGAATTTTAACCAAAAGGCAGCTTGGGACAAAAAGAACAGCAGGAGGTTCCACACCCCTTAAGGGTTAGGTAGGTAGTTTAGATTAGTTTAGCTTATTTCTCTTGCAAGTATTTTAATCTTTACATGCTGTAATCTTAGTTTAGTATAGAAGCAGTTTGTGTAACCCTTAGAGTAGCCATTTTCCATATGTTTACATGCTTTCTAGTGAGAATAAACCCTACCTTCAAGCTAATGATGGTTTTGGGTTTTTATTTTGCTTTCAAGTGTCAATACAAGGAAAATTTCCAGAAATGGTTTTATTCATTTGTTTTGGCACTCTTTAATGCTTTCCTTAGAAATAAATGCTTAGTGTTTGTTTGTTTCAACTAGGTTACATTTATTATGTCCTAGTTGACATTCAAACTTAATAAATGCATGCTTGTTGGGTTTTTGGCTTGATTTAGTGCCTTAGAGCTTCAAATAAGTGTTCTTAGGTTTTAGATGTTTTTAATGTCTGTGTTAATTTGTGTTTTTATTTTATTCTTCCTGCCTTAATCTCATTTCGTGCTTCCTTAGATAACTTGAGTGTTCTTAGTGTACTCATGTAGTTCTTAGACAACTAGATGTTTTAGGCTCTTTGATCTCTGATTTCTTGTTTGTAGAAATAGGGTTGAATCTGGCCAATACCCACTAGACATGCAGTTGTTTATTTCTTGAAAATCTCACTAGGGTGGCTATGAAATGACACTGATGTGAGATGAGGGATTTAGTAAATCTAAACCCATCATTACAGTACAGTGTTCACCTAACCCATACTTGTGAGAACAAAAATTGTGTTTGAAAATATGTGATTCGAATTGAGGCAATTCGAATTAATTCGAATTACTAAGGGAAATTCGAATTGCATACCCAAACTATTCTCTTCATGTGGTTTTCAACCAATTCGAATTATGTCATTCGAGTTAATTCGAACTGCTACAATTCGAATTGGGTTAAAAACCACATTGTATCCATCGCCCCACATTCATGCCTTGGTTTATTTTCCATCCTCTACCAATTCGAATTGTTGCAATTCGAATTAATTCGAATTGCTGCACAATTCGAACTCACCCTCCCTTTGAGGTAAATACCTTAGTCAATTTGAGCAAAGAAGGGAACTTCGCCAATTCGAATTGTCCAATTCGAATTAATTCGAATTGGCCAATAATTCGAATTGGGTGATGCTCCAATTTCTAGCAATGATCAATTGAGTAAGTAATACTTCATCCTACATGCATTCTCAATTCGAATTACCCCAATAATTCGAATTGAACCATCCCTTCTATTTTGAAAACTCCAAAGATATTTTCTTTCATGATTTGTGTAAGTTGCATGGGTGTATTGGGCCTCGGCCCAGTTCATCTGAATTCTATCCATTACACATTTCAACCCTCTAGTGTCTACTTATTGTGTGCTTAACACCCACACAATACCAAAAAAAAATAAAATTTTATTACTTTCCTATTTTCTCTTTCATTGTGTGTATGAACGGATAATGAGAAACACCACAGATTAATGTTGGTGAAAGGTCCCTTCACAGGGATATCGACTAACCCGTCTTCTGTGTGTCAATCATTACCTGTTATTTTGCATGATCTGGTTAGTGGTTGGTGGAAGCTTCGGCGAGCGTTCTCTTCACTAAGAGTTTCGATTAGTCACTCAGCCAATTCCTAATCAGATACAGTTTTAATTTTCTTTATCTTAATTTCTCAACCTGAATTCAAGTTGCAATAGTATCAACTGATGTCGACCAACATCAGTTGAGAAATATTACAGCAAGAAATATGTAGGTTTTTCTTCCATTCACAGACAAAAGAAAACTAAATGACGGCGGTCACCGTTGTTTGGAATTCTTTTTGTCTAAAACCAATCATCTGGGAAAATTGGGGACCGGACAGCAGATGTTTGCAGTCCGGAAAACCTCAATTATCTCTGGCATTATTTTTAGCTGATTTCTTCTCATCTCAGGCTAATCCACCTCTGTATATCGCATTCTGTCTAACCCCACCATATATTTTGGGGTATTTTATTTTCCTTTTCATATACTTGTATGCATGATACTATTATGTAGATGTTCCGGTCATATAATTATTTTGGGGATCCTTCCCCTTGGACACAGAAGACTTGATATAAATCTGATGTTGCATAATAAATTTCCAACAAAAATTCCTTTATAAAATCCGGATCTGAGTAAGGGATAAATTCAACAGTTATGACTAATTCATATTCCATTGGGGGTTGATTTTGAGAGCTTAGAAGCAGAGTCAGCGATTAGGTCTCGTCTAGACTGAAAGGATCTGTGTTTTGATTGAGAGTCTAGTACCTGTTTAGGGAATGATTTTCAAATATTCATTTGCTTCTCAAAATTGCTGTGCGTTGGAAATCTGATATTAGATATCGCATTAAGTCAATATCCACTTGGGTGTAGATGAGATGTGATAAATAATACTAGAGGAACAACATATAGGCCTTGGTGAATTTATAAGGTAAGGTCGAGTATTCCTTCGACTACTATCTTCTTCTGCCAAAGTCTAGAATTGAGTCTTGAGTGAGTACATCCGGAATAGGTTCATTTATGAATCTGTTTCATTTAGTTTGTATCTAATAACTACCCAGATGTTGTAAGCCCTGTGGCTTATTGATATCTCGGGGGTTCTTGATCTGCATCTGGTCACCAAGACCAGGGGCTCTTTTATACTAACGGAAAGAGACGTTTTTAACAATTCCGAGTGATAGATTTAAATGCTTTCTTTACAGCTTTCTTACTGCTTTCCTTTTAAATGCTTTCATAGAGGTCACTCGGAAGAATTAGGGGCTGTCCATCTGTTAAAAGGTTTGAGAGTTATGGAATGGTTCGGGGCTTGATTTGAAACTTTGGGTGTGACATGGGGGAATGATAGCAGTACTTGGCAAGTCAACTAATGATTTGACAGGTGTTGCTCGTCCACCGTAAATGATTAACATACGTTTGCAAGGCATTGCAAAGGGAGTTAAGAGTTTATGGTATCTTAGAAATCGCTATCTTAAGAGCATGTAAACTCTTACTGTAAGTACCTGTCTGTTAAAGGGAACATGGTATAGAGAGCATGAGAGTTAGCTAACTGGAGGATTATCCCAAGCTAAGATCTGTGTATAAAAAATGGAAGTTTAATTGTGTTTCATCTGAATCTTGTCCAATCTTTATTATTTCCTCCCTGTCCCTTCTGTCATATTTAACCTGCTTTCTAGATAGTGTAGCATAATTTTATATTGCTTTTGTAGTATAGATTTAATTGCTTTCTTCGATCTAGTTTACTGTGCTTTGTAGAATAATTTTTACTGCTTTCATGATCTGGTTTTATTTATGTTAAGTAGTTGATAGAAACCCTTGCAAAACTTGAAACGAGTAACCGAATGGAAAATCTTAGTAAACGACGTGGGTCCTGCTTCCATCGCACATCCTCCAGTGAACGATCCGGTACTTACTATAAATTACTGCAATTTTTGACCCGTGCGCTTTCGGGAGCACAGTTTCGTGACACGAGTAAATAAACATAACATTTTGGGAAAATACTCATACAGTGGGAAGATGTTCAAGAATTTCATGGCAGGTATCTTCTTGACATGAAATTAAGAGAAGCATTATGGTGCAGATACCTAGGACTTTCAGGGTGACAGACTGAAGGTCCATCCCGGTTGCACCGTGATACTTGTCAAAGGTTTCATGGCTGGAAGAACCACAGCGCCGTTTGAACCCCACAGGAGTAATAAAAAGGGAAATCTTAGTATATTCTTAAACCCCTTCCCCCAATCATAACTCTTTTCATTTAATAAATCCGAACTTGGAAATTGTATTTAGACGGTCCTTCAATCCCCTAGCAGCAAAATGAAATTTGGCTTGAGTGCAAAAGTTTCATGGCCGTCACCGGGGACTCTTGGGGCACCATTTGAAATCACAGTCTCCTCCTTAAGCTTAATTTGACGACCTGGTTGCCATACCCCAGGGGAAACAAAAACAATTTACAGAGGGATTCCAGAAACAGAGGAGAGCCTGAATAGGACGAATGTCCGATGGAAAAGACATAGTACTAAGAAGAATCATGCGACGAGTATAAGATTTAACCCAGGATTCGCGGCAATAAGGTTCAAGATGACGATACCACTCCACGTAATCAGGAGAATCCGAAGGCCAATTAGCAAGAGACGGGGGAAAAGCTTAGAAGAAAAACAGGAAGAGTATAATGGTATGGAGCGATTCTCGAAGATACGAGCAGTACACTCGTCAATTTCTTCGGGAATACCTAGCGGACTAAGGGAATAGTAGCCTTCAGGAAGAAGACGCACTGCAGAGTAAGAAGCGAATGTGTTTTCAATCTTGAGAAGATCGGAAGAAAGAGCAGTGACGGGAGGAGGATCCATCAGAGAAGACAGGCAAAAGAAGAAAAGGAAGAAGAAGTTGAAAGGGCGGTTTACTACGAAGGCAGAACAGGCTACGTAAATAGGGTAGTGATGACAGGAGCCCTCGAGAAGGGAAAAATAACCGCCAAAGAAAAGAAAGTAAGGGGAGTTACTTGAGCTCTTTTCCGGACGAAAAACCGCCCAAGTAAGGAGGGCATCTGTTGGGGCCATGGGCCACAAGAAGTCAAGTGAGCCATACAACATGGGCCGAAGAAGGACCTCGAAGAAGAGTTGGGCCTGAGATTTGTTGGGCCGAGAAATTAAAGGGGAAAGATCCAAAACAGAAGAAGAAACCCGAATAAAGGAAGACTTCGGAAGGGAGAGATTTCGGCCGAAATAGAATCAAATCAGCCGATTGAGGAGATGGGAATCGGCTTAGGGGAATCGGTCGGAGAGCGGTTATTTCAGCTCCGGCTATAAATAGGGGAAGCCATACACAAAATCAGAGAGATCAATCCAACCCCCAAATTCCTTTATCAAATTTACTTCTTTGTATCTTTACTGCTTTCTTTACAGCTTTCCTTTACAGCTTTTCCTAAACTCTAGCTTAGCTTGTAGCGGTTACTTCCAAGTCCACCGTTGTTTCTTAACAACCGGTAGTTTGGTTCTAGTTTTTCCGGTGAATTCGCCGTTGTTTCTTAACAACAGGTAGATTCTCCATTGTATTTTGTTGGCATTCGAATACTAAGGAATATTCAATCAAGTTTGGGCGTAATTTGTTAAGTTTGGGCGCATTATCATAAATTCGGACCCGTAACCGGTTTGATCCTTTTCCGGTAGCATCCCTTGAGGAGAAAAAGGTCATTTGGCACGCAGAGCCAAACAAATGTGAATGAATTAAATGCCTCGAGCGATATCTTGTCAACCTAGCCAGCTACACTATATGATCAGACAAGATCGACAATGGATTGACATGGTATATTGATGACATCCATTTTTCCATTTAATTTTTCTTTTTAAACACATATTGTAATCAAGTTTCTAGAATTTCTTTTCCAAAAAAGAAAAAATGTTTCTAGAATTTAATTCAAACCTAAGCTCTGGTCGACTCTTGAGGCTCCTAAAGGACATACATATATGGCTGAAATATATCTAGCTTAGCATATTGGTGAATAATGTAGAGTTGCCATCATATATAGTCCTAACAAATGGCTATTAATATAATAAAAGGAGCAGCCACAGCCACTGATTTTAATTTGCCGTATAGTAATGTAGAAAAAAATCATGCATAAACGTGGGAGGAGATTATGTGCATGTGGCTGCACATATAATTACTATGTATGTGATGTACTGATATCACTAATGTGGAGAATTGTGTTGTCTGATGAATAAAATAGTGCGTTTTGAATTATGAGAGAAATATCTACTAGTATAAAGTTTTATTACACATTACATCTGTTAGCTGGGGATGACATGGCGCATTTATTGGCATCTTTGAAAATCTACCTTGCCACTTTGATCCAATCAGGATTTTTATCTGGTTTAATAATAGTAGTTTATTACATTAGTGTGTACCACGTAGGATCATGCCACATGTCTCTTACGGTGGATTTTATTTTATTTTATTTTATTACTTTTTTTCTGGATTAGGAGTACATTTGTTGGATTGTTAATTAATAATGTTGATTATATTAAGAAATAAGAATATACTATTACTATAATATTATACTGAAAGTGGTAATAATATAGTGATCAGGGAAGATTGGAGGCCCAACCAATTAGGCTAGAGCCAATCCTCAAGTGAATATAATTAGTTTATTGTGTACATAATTGATTATAAGAACGTTTTGAAATTTTAAAGAACTTTATCTCTTTTCTTTATTAAATGCAACTTTTTATTGCTTTCAAAAAAAAAGAAATGCCAACTTTTGATGCTATAGTAAAACTTGTGATTAAATTTGATTAAATGAGTAGTTTTAGAGACACTCACACAACGGGATAAATACCAAATTAGTCCCATAACTTACTCTTAATTCCAAAATTATCCAAAAATGTATTTGAATTTCTCAATCGGTTCTATAAATACCCTAATGACGATCCATTCAGTTCTCCAACTCATTAATGTAGATTTGTATGAAACGTAATACTCACTCGACCTCATAACTCATCTCTAATGTCAATTTAGTCCATATACTTTTAATGCCAATGTGGCCCAAATTGGTATTAATTGTGGGATTTGTGGGACCAAATTGGCATTATGTGTAAGTTATGTGACCAAATGAGTATTGCATTTCACACTAATTGTCATTAGTGGTTTGAATGACTGAATTAGTCGTTTAGGTAAGTTACAGAATTGATTGAAAAATTCAAATATTTTTTTGGACGATTTTGGAATTAAGGGTAATTACAGGACTATTTTGATCTTTGACCCTTCAAACACCATCAATTGGGTGGCAGCATCATTTTATTCATTTACAGCTATTTTTTTTTTGTTCTATTTTTATTACTTTTCTTTTTCTTTCTTTCTTTCTTTCTTCTTTTTCTTTCTTTTTTTATTTTTTTTATGAAAGAGTGTTTTGTTTGTTTATATGTTAGTTGAAACAATTTCATCAATCAATTAAATTTTGTATATTTTACATTTGATGCATGCTAGAGTAATTATTTGGTGTTTATATATATATATATATATATACCAATATAGTAATTATCTTGCATAATATTTACTAAACCAAATGACTTTCATAATATGTTGCAAGATTGAGACCTTAATTACTCAATAGGGTACACCAATATACACATAGATTTCAAGAGTTAAGATTAGATCTTTAAAAATGATTTTGGATTCCAACCTCATAATGATTTTGGGCTCGATTTTGCCTCTAAAATGAAGTACTACATAAAAGGATACCGGAAAATTCAAATTTTATTTATTTTTATTTATCTAAAAAAAAGTAGATATATAGAGTTTTCATGACCAAAATGTGTGACGTAAGGTAGCAAAAACAGAAATGTAAGATTGTAAGGTCATTTTAAATGCATGATCATATTCCACTAGTACACCTCACTTGCCCCATATTTTACTCAATAATCCATCAATATTATTTTATCACTACAAAAATATTGCGGGAAGGTGATGAAAGAATTTCGTCGCCCGATAGGCTACAAACAAGGCGACGAAATTCGTCATACAACGAAGTTTTAGGCAACGACTTCAATAAAATTCCGTCGCCTTCCCACAATTTTCTTGTAGTGTATAGAAGTATATTACTAATACATATATGCCTTTTCTCCCATTTTATTTATTTATTTATTTATTTTTTATGTGCCACCCAATTCAATTGTAAGTTGTAACTATTACTCTTTGTTTGAGTCAATAGAATGTATATTCCTATATACATACATTAAGCTTTAAAGTTTAAAGAGATGGTTTGATTTACAATTTTAAAATTTAAAATACGAAATTAAGGGTTTGATTAATTTACTTAAATTCCAATCACACGATATAATAATTTGGGGTATTATTATTATTATTATTATTATTATTATTATTATTATTATTATTATTATTATTATTATTATTATTATTATTATTATTATTATTATTTCCAACACTATATTTATTTTATATATTTAAGTACTACTCTCTCTGCCACATTTAACTTGTCCTGTTTGATTTCTACACACAATCTAATTTACTTTTCCAACAGTATGCGTTAAAATCTCAAAATATATAAAACAAAAAATTATGTAAAATACATATTCTAAAACTATATAATTATACGATTCTAACAAGATCGAACTCGACTATTTTTTCCAAATATATAATTGTAATATAATTGTGTTAAAGTTAAATAATAAATAATAGAAAAAAATCAAACAAGACAACTAACATTGGACGGATTTATAACTGTTTAGAGGAAAATATGAATCCCTCTCCGCCCTCTTCTGCACAGCCACCGCCTCCGGTCCCCCGGACCCAGATCTACCGCCGGTCAAACCTCTATTCCGAGACACTGCTCTCCCCCGCCCTCCTTCTGCCCCGGCTCCGGCCGCCTTGAACGCCCCCGTAAGTGAATTTGTGTCATTTGATATGGTGGACGACAATCACTATTGCCTAGAATTCATATTCACAAGGCGGCAAATGATTGCCTTAGTGCGCCCTTCACAGATGAACTTGTGCGCCTTCTCGGTAAGCGGGTTAGCCTTGCGATCATGCAAGAACGGATCTTGGCTTTGTGGAAGCCTAAGAGCCACTATAGGGTGGTGGACAGTGACAAGAGGTACTTCCTCGTCAAGTTTACGTCTGAAAAAGATCGTCGCCGTGCGCTTTATGATGGGCCATGGACGATCTTTGGCCATCACTTGGCGGTTGCTCCCTGGTCGAAAGATACGCATGCGACAGCTGGAGAGATTACCAAAACGTCGATATGGGTTCGGTTTCCTAGTTTGGACCCAATTTTCTATGAAGAAGAGATGTTATTACTCATTGCCACCATGGTGGAAAAACCAATTCGGATTGACGTCAATTCGAAGGATCTGAGTCGCGCCCGGTTTGCCCGTGTGTGTGTGATAATGGCCAGAAATGTCCATTATTTCAATCCAATTCCGTGTCTGAAACGGGCATTTGATCGCATTCCGGTCTTATATTAAATAAGAAAGCAGTTGAATTGGACTGATTTATGCATAATTGTAAAAATATTGAGCTGGTATGAAAAATGCATAAATATGTAAATTTATTACACATTTATGTTAGAAAAATCCAAAAAATATGAGAAAAAGAAAAGAAAATAAAAAGGAATGAAAAAGATGCGAAAACAAAGAAAAGCCCACAAAAATGCAGATTCGGCCCATCTGGCCCAAGTAGACAGTGTCCGAAGCACCCTGTCGCTAGACTCCCGTGGCGCGAAGCATGGTCTCGCGACACGGGAGGGCTTAGCGACACAACAGCCCAGGAGGACCCTGTCGCTAGACCCGTGGCGCGAAGCTTGGTCTAGCGACACGGGATAGTTCCGCGACACAAGACTCAAATGCAGAAGACTCCTGTCGCCAGACCCCAGTGGCGCGAAACATGGTCTCGCGAAAGGGGTATGTTTAGCGACACAGAAGCAAGAAATGGAGAGAACCAAGACCCAGTCGTGAAGCTTTGCGCCATGCAGCCTCGTTCGCGCCACATCGCGTGATGTCGCGACATAGGGTGCGATGTGTGTGATGTCTTGCGACACAATGGGCCTCGGATCAACGCCCATGGGCCTAAGGTTTCACTTATATAAATATGAAGTGATCCCCTTGAGCTCAGGAGTTAGACATTCATTCTTGAAGACACAGAATCAAGAATTCTCTCTAGGTAGTTCTTAGTTTAGGTTTATTTTCTTTGTATTATTTAATTTATGCACTAGTTTAGCTTAGATTAGTTCATTTTAATGTTGTTCTTCCTTTAAATAGTCTAGGTAGCCACTGTCACAGTTTGATTTTTGTTATGACTCTTTAGTTTTTAGGGTTTGTAATATCCAAAATAATGGGTATTAACAAACCCATCAATAAAATGGGAAAACATTCATCAAGAGGTGTCCCAAAAACATGAAATGAGTTTCACACCCCATGGATTCTTTACTGCTTTCTACTTTCTGTTGGTCATTTGACCTCTATTCTCTCTATTTTTAAGCTTACTGTTCTTGAATTTTTGGATAATGTTCATGTGCGATGTGTGATCAAACCCTAGTTAGGATCTTGCTTTATTTTAAATACTGATTTAGTTAGATTTATATTTTTGTTCAAGCATGTTCTTATTAGATTCAATTCTGTTTAGTTATTTTGGGTTAGAATAGCTTTTTGATCTGAAATAGGGTGAGATCACGTACAATGCATGCTACTGTTCCTTTTTCTAGCTTGTGTCCTGAACCACATCCATGTCGCCAACCTCTTCCTGTCGCGAGACCACGTCTAGCGACAGAAAGGCTGTTTCGCGACATGGGTGCCTAGGGACATCTGTCTTATAAAATTTTGAAACCCTCAGTCGTGAACCCACGGTTCACGACCCAATTTCTTGCTTAGCGACTGAGGGTCAAATCCTTGTAATTGCATTCCTAAAGCTTATGTCGCTAGACTCCTGTCGCGGACCCACGGTTCGCGACACACTTTTTAGTCTCGAGACAGGAAATTATGCCTTAGCAAAATTTTGAAAACCCCAGTCGCTAGACCATCCTGTCGCGAGACCACATCTCACGACACACTTTTGGGTTTCGCGACTGGGGATCCAATACTTAGATATTATCAGAAAATTTCATGTCGCGAGACCACGTCTTGCGACACAATTTTTGGTCTAGCGACATGAGGCCGTTATCATGCAAAAATTTCTAAAATCCACCAGTCGCGATACCCGTGGCGCGAACCTCGGTTCGCGACACGATTTCTCGTAGCACGACTAGGTTCTCATCCCTTTATTAAATTACCAAAATTCTATCTTCTTGACCCCTAGTCCTCAAACCCCAGTCGCTAGAGCATGTTTGGCGACTGGCAATTGGTTTAAGGACTGGGAAAACCCTAAAACCAAATTCTTTTATTCTCCACCCATCATGTCGTGATCTTCCCGTCGTGAACCATGGGTTCATGACGCAATTCTGTCTCACGACATGCATGGCACCCTCTTGCCAAAATTTTATGATTCTCCATGTCCGACCATTAATTAATTGAACCCTTAAGTAATTAATTACTGATTATGATTAGCAATAATTTAAATCAATAATTACCATGATTAAAGGACATTTGTTCAATTCTCACTAAAATATTTTTCTATAAACAAAACCTTAATGCCTTAAGCAGATAATCCGGACTATAATTAATTATGGTATGAAGGATTATGTAAGCATTAATTATGGATTAATCCCACAACCTTGCATGAGAAACCAATGTCTCTCATACAAGGCACCCTCTTTCATTTTATTTATTTATTTATTTTGTCTTTTTCGTGATGTGTGAATGAATAGTAAAAGATATCACAGAATAATGTCGGCGAACGGTCCCTTCACCGGGAAATGAAGTAGCCCGTAGTCTGTATATTAATTACTGTTTGTTATTTTGCATGGTTTGGATAATGATTAATGAGGTCAGGCGAACGGTCTTTTCACCGGGAAATGAAGTAGCCACTCAGCTAATTACTATCCAGATACAGTTTTGTTTTCCTTATTTTAATTTCAAGACCCAAATTCTGATCTGTAATATGAATCAGCCAATATCTGTCAATATTAGCTGATGAGTATTGCAGAGAGGAAACATGTAGGTTTTTATCTGAATTCGCAGACAGTGGAGGCCCAACTGGTAGCGACACTACCATTATAGGGTTTCTGCGGTCTAAATTCATTCCATCCGAGTAATTGGGAAATTCGATAGTAGATGTTTGCAGTCCACTGATTATTCTGCCACTATTTTTGCTTCACGGCTTCCTCATATTTGTGTCCTACATTCTGTCTAAACCCACCATTATATTTTGGGTTAATTAATTTTACACTTGCATATATCTGTATGCATGTTAATATTATGTAATTATTGTGGTCTATAATATTTTAGGATCTTTCCCTTGGACATTGGAAGTCTGGATTTAAACAGATATTGCATATTAAATTTCTAACAAAAACTCATTTATAAAATCCGGATCTAAGTAAGGGATAAATTCCTCAGTTATGATTAGTTCATATTCGATCAAGGATTGATTTTGGGAAATTAGAAGCAGGGTCTGCGATTAGGTCTCTTCTAGACTGAAAGGGTCTGTGTTCTTATTGAGAGTCTAGTTCCTGTTTCGGGAATGGTTTTCAAATTTATTATTCTCCAAAATTGCTATGTGTTGGAATTTAGTCTAAACTGTCACACCGAGATGGGATCCACTTGGATTCAAATACAGTGTGATAGGTAATTCTAGAGGAACAATATGTAGGCCTTGGTTATTTTCTAAGATAGGGTTGAGTTCCTTTCAACTGTTATCCTCCTCTACCAAAGCCTAATTTCTGAGTCCTGAGTGAGTGCATCCGGAACGAACTATTCTATTAGTTTGTTTCATTAGTTTGTATCTCATAATTACCCGGAAGGAAGTGAACACTGCGAGCGGTTCACCGAGATCGGGGAATTCTTGATCCACTTCCGGTCATCTTAACTGGGGGCTTTCTTTCACTACCAGTACGAAGCTTTTGAAACTTCCGAGTGATAGGATTTTAAATGCTTTCTTTACTGCTTTCTTTACCGCTTTCTTTTAAACGCTTTTATAGAGGTCACTCGGAAGCATCGCTAGATCTTCTAACTGCCACTAGGACTGAGAGTTAAGGGATAGTTCAGGCTTATTTTTAGACTTTGGGTGTGACATGGGGGAATGATAGCAGTACTTGGCACTTCAACTAATGATTTTTCAGCTGTTGCTTATCCACCACAGATGAAATAACACACCCTGGCTGGGGCAGTTATGAATCTGTGGTATCTTAGAATTTGTGGTCTTAAGAACATGTAAACTCATACTATAAGTACCTGTCTGTTAAAGGGAACATAGTACTGAGAGCATGAGAACTAGCCATCTGACAGAATTATCCCGAACAAAGATCTGTCTGTAAAAAAATGGAAGTTTAATTATGCTTTATCTAAATCTTGTCCAATCTTTATTCTTTTCCCCCTGTCCCTTCTGTCATCATTTTGAATCAGCTTCATAGCTAGTATAGCATAGATTTACAGCTTTCTTAGCATAATTTTAATCGCTTCTTAGCATAAACTTATCGGCTTTCTAGACTAGAATTAATGTGCTTTGCAGAATAGTTTAAACTGCTTTCATAGTTTAGATTAAATTCAGTAAAGTAAAGTAGTTGATAGTCAACTTCTAAAACTGATTCGAGTAACTGAGGTGAAAATCTTGTAAAATGGCGTGGGACCTGCTTCTATCGCACATCCTCCAGTGAACGATCTAGTCTTACTATAATTTACTATAATTTTTGACACCGTGCGCTTTCGGACCACAGTTTCCTACATGAGTATATAAAAACGTGACAACCTATAAACATATCCCCAATCCCAACTCCATCTTCATAATTGGTTTCATTAAATAAAATTAAACCGGGATTATATTTTTTCAGAAAATACTCATATAGTGGAAAATTGTCAAAAGTTTCAGGGCGCCGTTGCCGGGGAGGATGCAGCGCCGTGTTATAAGAGAATTAAACTCCTGATTTACTCATAGCTAGTGTACATACTTTCTTCAAAACGAAAACATCTTAGTCTCAAAAACAATCACACATTTAGAGTAGTAAAACTCTAAATGTGAGGATGTTGATTTCCGAGAAATAATTTCCCTATACCAATTCTAACCTGGGGATGTTGCAGGTACTGTCCTTATTGAGCGAAGTTGTACATGCAACGAAGAAAGGAAACACCACCCGAACTTCCACTCAACCTCGAAATAGAAAGGGAAGCAAGACGTATCAGAGCCCTCACTAAGCAGAGGAAAGAGCAGGAAAAGAGGAAACGTGCAAGGCGATCTTCTTCCAGTACAAGCAGCGGTGTTTCTGACATGGCACAGCTACCGGGCAATCCAACCTTCATTCCTGACAACCCTGTCATCATTGACAACAACCCACCGCCACTACATGAAAACCAAGACGATGATGACGACGATACAGATGACCCTCCATTGAATGAAATTCAAGGAGAGGGGGATCTCCCTAACGTCGTTAATCAATATCTCAACCCACCACCTCCCCAAAACTAGTTTGATAATCCACTCAACCAGAATAATCCAAAAAATCCAATTTCCAGAACCCTCAGTTCCAATACCCTCAATACAATCAGCATCAGAATCCTCCCAACCCAAATGATTTCAATGATCCAAGAAACTACTATCCGAACCAAAACTTTTACCCACAGCATTACCAAGGAGGACCGGGGAATAACCAACAGGCGGCAGCTGCTGGCTACATGCAGCCCATTCTGGAGCCATATTTGAACATTCCTGGGCAAGCTCCATTCTTGGCCAGGAATTTTGAACTGAAGCCAGCACTCATCAACCTTGTTCAGAGCAATCAGTTTGCAGGGGCAAATCATGAAGACCCGCATGACCATTTGCAAACTTTCCTGGAATTGTGTGATACCATTAAGAATCATAATGTATCTCCTAACACTATTCGTTTGAGATTGTTTCCATTCTCTTTGTCTAGTGGATCAAGAACGTGGTACAAATCACTGCCAGTCAATCAGAAGTCCACATGGGAAGAAGTGATCAGAAACTTCCTGGCAAAGTACTTTCCGGAATCTAAGGTGGATGAATGTCGATAAAAAATTGCGGAGTTCAAAATGAAACCGGAAGAGTCCTTGTACGACGCCAAGGAGCGATTCTTCAATCTGCTTAAGAAGTGTCCCCAGCATGGTTTCCATGACTGGGAACAATTGAGGAAATTTTACAGCGGTTTGACCCCATCATGGAAATACATGCTTGACGCTGCTGGTGACCAACATCTGTTGTACATGCCCATGGATCAGGCCTGGGCCAAAATTAAAGCAATGACTGTGAACAGATCTGTTTTAACTGATGATGTTAATCCCCCTTCCCCTCGTGGTTTATGTGCTGTAGGTACAGAAGGCAAATCTAAATTGGAAAAATTGAAGGATCAAGTGGCCGTGTTTGCCCTAAATCAAGAATCTGGGAGTTCTACGCAAGTTCAAAATGCTGAAGCTGTTTGTGGATCATGCCAAGGCCCACATTCCACTGAAGCCTGTCAACAGGTGACAAATGAAAGCTGTAATTATGCGGGTGGGTTCCAAAACCGGCACCCTAACCTTTCATACTCCAACAACAATGTTTTGAACTCACACATATTGACCCAACCCCAACAGTTTAACCAACCAAGGCCCCAGTATTTCAACCTAAATTTTCAGCCCCAGATTCTAGCTAGGCCACCTCAGAACCAGAATTTCCAAAATTTCCAGCAGCCACAGAATCAATTTATTCAGAACCAAAACCAAGCCCAAAACCAGTGGAATCCACCTTCACAGAAGCCCCCATCTAGACTTGAGAACATCATGACTGATTTTATCTCTAGCCAAAAAGAGATAAACACACAGCTGCAGGCTTCTATAAGAAACGTGGAGACCCAGGTGACGCAGATGGCCAAGGAACTTCAGAAGAGGGATCAGGGGACTTTACCAAGCAGTTCGGAAAAGAACCCACAATGCAAAGCCATTACACTGAAGTCGGGCAAGGTTCTGGCAGGGCCACTAATCAAGGAAATGCAAGGGAAAG
Organism: Hygrophila difformis; assembly: GCA_030278955.1. Classification (NCBI taxonomy): domain Eukaryota; kingdom Viridiplantae; phylum Streptophyta; class Magnoliopsida; order Lamiales; family Acanthaceae; genus Hygrophila; species Hygrophila difformis. The sequence goes on from JAOANR010000011.1 coordinate 37,735,355, forward strand.
GATCTGAGAAAGAAAGTATTGAAGAGAATCAGGGAACAAAGGATGAAGGAGAAAAAGAGAAAGAGACTGAGACAACAGACCTCAGTGAAAAATCTGGTAAAGGTGAAGGTACAATTTCTGACCCTTCACCACAAAAACCTTTTGATAATAAAAAGTTCATGCCAAGGGTGCCATACCCAGCCAGGCTTAAGAATAAAGAACAGGATTTAAAGTTTGAAAAATTTCTGAAAAGACTGCAAGAAGTTGAGATTACCATACCTTTGATTGAAATGATCTCTGAAATGCCAACCTATGCTAAGTTCTTAAAAGAAATGATTTCAGGTAAAAGAAAGGTTGAGCAAGAAGAATTGGTGGTACTCAACAGCACTTGCAGTGCTATCATTCAAAAGAAGCTGCCTAAGAAGAAAGAGGACCCCGGCTGTTACACTCTGCCGATCCGGATTGGCCAGGTCAGCGCTGGGAAAGGACTATGTGACCTCGGCTCCAGTATCAACGTCATGCAATTAGCCATGGTTAAACGTCTTAAGCTTGGAGTGGTGGAGCCTATCAAAATGAGGCTCCAACTTGCAGATAGGTCAATCACAAAGTCAATCGGGATCCTGAAGGATGTGATAATCAAAGCTGGCAGTGCTCCATTTCCAGTGGACTTCATCATTTTAGACATCGAGGAGGACTCTGACATGCCTCTCATCTTAGGCAGGCCATTCTTGGCCACGGGTGGAGCCTTGATCGATGCCAAATCCGGAAAGGTGACGCTCCGGGTAGATGGAGATGAAGTCGTCTTCGACATGGCGCAATTACAGAAATTTCCAAATGACAGTTCTTGTTTTTCGTTTGACGATGTAATAGATAGAAGAGAGAGAGAGCTAGACTCTGAAACTGGGATTGTAATGATGATGGATGATGACTTTTCAAAGCAGGTACTGAAGCCTGCTGGCGTGGAGCACGAAGGATGCAGCGCCGTCCATTTCGCCGATCCCGAAACTGGGGATTTGGAGGAGTTTGACGGCGCCGATTTCCATGATGACGCCAACCAAGAGGAGGCGGATCCTGCACTGACGCAGGGTCCCGAAGGTAAAACTGAATTTCCCCCATCTAATTCTCAAAATTTACTTCCTTCAGTGGAATGCCCACCAGAGATTGAACTAAAAGTCTTACCGGAACATCTTAAGTACGCGTTACTCGCAAAACATAAAAAGCTACCGGTAATTGTGTCAGCTAATCTGACACAAGATCAAGAAAACGCTCTGTTGGGAGTACTTAAAAAACATGTGCGTGCAATCGGTTGGACCATTTCTGATATCAAATGAATAAGCCCTTCTGTTTGTATGCACAGGATTTTAATGAACGAGAATTTCAAGCTTTCGCGCCAGCCCCAACGAAGATTGAACCCACCCATGCAAGAAGTGGTAAGAAAGAAAGTGATAAAGCTGTTAGATGCCGGTATTATATACCCGATTTCTGACAGCAAATGGGTCAGTCCTGTGCAGGTTGTTCCAAAGCGGGGTGGGATGTGCATCACCAAGAATGAACATGGGGAGGAAATTGCCACACGGCGGTCACCGGATGGAGAGTCTGCATAGAATACCGGAAGCTGAACGAGGCCACTCGCAAGGACCATTTCCCTTTACCTTTTATCGATCAAATGTTGGAACGGTTGGCGGGAAAGGAATTTTATTATTTTTTGGATGGTTATTCAGGATACAATCAAATAGTGATCGCCAGTGAGGATCACGAAAAAAAAACTTTCACATGCCCTTATGGCACTTTTGCCTATAGGCGCATGCCTTTTGGTTTTTGCAATGCACCAGCAACTTTTCAACGATGCATGATGTCTATATTTTCTGAATTTATCGAAAAATGCATTGAAGTCTTCATGGATGACTTCTCTGTATATGGAGATACGTTTGAAGAATGTTTGACCAATCTTGCTAAGATTTTAAAGAGATGTGAGGACACTAACTTGGTCTTAAACTGGGAAAAGTGCCATTTTATGGTCACAGATGGCATAGTGTTAGGTCACCGCATCCCTCGTGCAGGCATCGAGGTCGATCCGGCCAAAGTCTCCATCATTTCGAATCTCCCTCTCCCCAATTTAATAAAATTGGTTAGGAGCTTCTTAGGGCATGCCGGTTTTTACCGGAGATTCATTAAGAATTTCTCTAAAATTGCCAAGCCGCTCACTAACCTGCTTTGCAAAGAAAATTCTTTTGTAATAAGTGAAGCGTGTGTCCAAGCCTTTGACACGCTCAAAACGATGTTAGCTTCTGCTCCAATTGTGCAACCACCCGATTGGTCACTGCCATTCGAGGTGATGTGTGATGCAAGTGGTCTTGCAGTGGGAGCAATTTTAGGGCAACATAAGGATGGGAGACATTGCGTAATTCATTACGCAAGTCATGCCTTGAATGAAGCCCAAATAAACTACACCACTACAGAAAAAGAGATGCATGCTGTAGTCTTTGCGTTTGACAAGTTCAGACAGTATCTTATTGGTACAAAGACTATAGTATACACTGACCACAGTGCACTTAGATACTTGATCAGCAAGCAAGACGCAAAGCCTCGTTTAATCAGGTGGGTGCTGTTGTTGCAGGAGTTTGACATCGTAATAAAAGATAGGCGAGGTCGAGATAATGGTGCTGCTGACCACCTATCTCGATTAGAAATTGATAAAAATGAAAAAGCCGTTAATGAAGAATTCCCGGACGAGCAGTTGTTCGCACTGCATTTGCATGACCAAGCGTGTCCATGGTTCTCCGACATTGCTAACTTTTTGGCATGTGGGATAATCCCACCATTCCAGCAGAAATACAAAAGGGCTAAATTCTTCATAGAAGTAGTAAACTACTTCTGGGAAGACCCTTTCCTGTTCAAACACTGCGCTGATTCTATGATCAGACGATGTGTGACTGAGTCTGAGGCTTACCAAATAATCAAGAAATGCCACGAATCTGAATATGGAGGTCATCACGGTCCCACTCGAATTGCCCACAAGGTACTCGAGTGTGGATTTTTCTGGCCTACTATTTGTGAGGACTGCAAGGTGTTTGTAAAAGCCTGCGACAGATGCCAAAGATTAGGAAATATTTCCAAGAGGGATGAGATGCCTCAGAAAGGAATTCTCACACTTGAGATTTTTTATGTATGGGGTATTGACTTCATGGGACCGTTTCCACCGTCAGGTGGATACTACTATATCTTGATAGCTGTCGATTACATGTCCAAGTGGGTCGAGGCGGTCGCATTACCGACCAATGATGGTAGCCAAGTCATCAAGTTCCTCAAGAATAACATTTTCAGTAGATTTGGCATACCTAGGGTGGTAATATTTGATGGAGGAACACACTTTGTTAATAAAAATTTTGAAACTTTAATGAGTAAAAATGGAATCCTCCCTCTTATCATCCCCAAACTAGTGGTCAAGTCGAGGTGTCAAATCGCGAGATCAAACACATCCTCGAAGCCAAAGTTGGGATAACCCGCAAGGATTGGGCACGTAAGCTCAATGATGCTCTACGGGCATACCGCACTGCATATAAGACTCCCATTGACATGTCTCCTTACAGGCTTATCTTTGGAAAAGCTTGTCATTTGCCCGTAGAGTTAGAGCATAAGGCTTACTGGGCCGTTAAAACGCTTAATTTCGATCCAAGAGTTGCTTAGGGCAAGCGTAAGTTGGACCTCAATGAAATTGAGGAAATACGAGCGCAGGCTTATGAAAGCTCTAGGATCTATAAAGAGCGAACCCAGAAGTTGCACGATCGCCGGATAAAACCCAAGCAATTTTATATTGGCCAAAACATTTTATTGTTCAATTCTAGGTTGAAGCTGTTCCCCGGAAAGCTGAGATCCAGATGGGAAGGGCCATATGAAGTGTTGGAGGTATTTGAGAGCGGTGCAGTCAGGATCCGAAATGACAAAGGTAATCTGGTGGTGAATGGATAACGACTGAAAGAGTACATTGGACAGTTCGATCCGGAAAAAGAGAGCCAAGCAGTGGCAGACCCGGCTTATACTCAATAATAAACAGCATTGAAAATCATAAAAATTTCATTTCATGTATATATATATATATATATTGCTTTATTTCAAAACAGAAAGTATCCAAAAATCAATTGAACATTTAGAGTACTAAGACTCTAAATGTGAGGATGTTGATATTTGGAGAAAACCTAACATTGTTTATTTATCTGTCTTGCAGAAATTCCGGAACCACCAAAAAGAATGAGCAGGAAAGTAGCACGGAAAACCAGGTTCCCGGTTGGATTAATTCCATGAATTTAAGAAAATATTTTCGGAATTTAAAGCAATTTAAAATACGAAATAAATTTTTCAAATAAATGGAATTAATCCGACCTATTTTTAAGCAAGTGGATTATTTTAATTTCCAGCCCAGTACTTTAAATTTATTCAGATCCAAAACAAATAAAATGGACTCAGGCCCAATATCACACTCGGGCCCAGTCCATAAAGTTATTATTTTTTTTTTGAAAATTCAAACTCTGTGTCGCGAAACCCCTCCCCTGTCGTGAAACTTAGTGTCACGACAGGGAGAGAGGATAGCGACACAGTCTCTATTGTCCTTAAAACCCCTTCTTTTATTATCCTGTCGCGAAGCAAACCCAGTCGCGAGACCACGTCTCGCGCCAGGGGTGAGTTTCGCAACACAGTTTCTCTTGTCCCCAAACCTTCCTCATTCCATATCCTGTCGCGGAACGAACTCATGTCGCGAGACTACGTCTAGCGACTGGCTCCCAGTTCCGCGACACGGTTCACGCTTGGCCCCACCTTCCTATTAAACCCTTCCCCCCACCCCCCCTTCTTCCCCACTTCTCCATTCCAACACTGAGAAATTTTCAAATCCTCTCTGACGCGAACCCTTCTTCCCGAAGCACACCACCGTGTTCTTCGCACTTGCTCCGTCCATATTCAGGCGAAAACCCTACCCAAATTTTTCAGAAATCACTGAAATGGCGTCCTCTTCCTCTTCGAAAGCCGTGGAGCCGAGGTAAGTGCTTTTCCCCCTTCGTTTCTCGAAAGTTCTTTGCACTCTGTTTCGCGATTTCTAGGGCATTTTAGTTTCTATGTGTAAATGGGTGTCCAGTGTTCCTTATCAGTTTCTTTGAGTCAGTTTTAGGCCATATTTGCCATGGGCAAACTGTCTTCTTGAGTTTGTAAAGAATGAGCATTTGCCGAGCATGTTTTAGAAAAAATGGGTGTTCAATTATGTTATTGTTGGGAGTGTTCAAGTCTTGATGAGCATGTTGATCCTCGTAGGCTACGATGAGTTGTTGGGGATTTGACAGTGTCAAATACCACCATTATTGCGGATTTTGAGTTTTAGGGTTCATGAGGGAAATAAATCTCTCAACACTGTGTGGCACCCTTTTGAACCTGAGTCTTGTTTGGTTCTGTTCTAGATTGAGAACTTCCTGTTTAGTTGCATTTTAGACTTATGAAGGGTTGAAAATGGAAAACTGATGAATACAGGGATGTTTCATGAGCATCACTGTGTTATTAGTTACTATGTTGTTTGATTTTTAAGCTTGACTGATTTTTATGTCTATTCATTAACCTGTGTTGGTAACATGAGTATGAATAGGAGTAAGAAAATGCTTGCTGTTTGATTTGTTTTGGTGTTCACTTGATATATTGATGCATGCCACTGTGGTGCTGTGGGGAGCATTAAATTTGATGATTCATTTGGTATTTCTGTCTTGGCGTGTTGGAAACTGAGAAAGTGAATGTTTGTATGTTTTGGGCAAACTGTGCAAACAACCAAAATTACAGCAAACACGTATTTTAGAAAAGACAAAATAGTTGGTATGATCTCAAGTTGACCAAATTGGTTTTCTTCCCAATGGAACATAAAACTAGTGTAATAAAATAGCAGTCTTTTTCATCATGTGGACTGCTATTACTTTAAAAATCCGAAAATGGGACCACTAAAACCCCACCTCTCTATTAAATAAAATAAGTCAACCTTTATTAAAAATTAAAATTGCTTTTGTTTATTTTAAAAGTCTTGGACTGATCAAACCATGCCAAACAGTCCAAGATCAAGCATAACCGAGCCGCCGCATTCTATTTTCACATTCCTCGGTTCGCGCTCCATTCCACTCCATCTCATTCTATTGCACTTTCAACAATCACCTCGGGATTGTTTAAAAATAGGCAAATCAAAATTTGTTTGGGCCCAATGGCCCTGTAAAAATATTGTTGGTCCTATGACCATTTTTATTTTATTTGGACTCAATAGTCCATTCAAAAATATTTTGGGGCCCAATGACCCCTTTCTCTTGTAAATAACTCATGATTTTAAATAAACTCTCAAAACTTTGTAAAAAGAAAAATTTACCTTTGCTTTATATTAAAATTCAAATTGAGGATTTAATGACTTCACATCTAGAGCAAAGCTCTAAATGTGAGGATGTTGGTTTTCAACTTGAATGATTCTTGTAAAAATTATAAAAACTGGATTTAATACTTCCTATCTTTTCAGGGGCAACATTTTCCTTGACCTGAATCAAGTACAAGAAAGGACCAAGCTGCTGGACTTACCACTGGAGCTTTTAGGAGAAATCCTCTCCCGAATAGGAGAGGATGACATTAAGAAAGTGTTTACCGTTCAGAACATGCAGAAAACTCAGGGCTGCGGGGAATCTTCCCATCGTCTATAAAAATGTGAGCTGGAGACCACCGTTGTGAAGGTGTTTCAACAGGGGGTTAGAAGGCAAAAGGAAGAACTCCTGCAAAGATGTATGGAAGCAGAAAATCACAACCTCCAGCTCCAACCGGCGTTGCAAGCATTCGGTGTGCTTAAGGACGAGGAGAAAGCCTGCCAGCTGCTGAAATCAGGAATTGAGGATAACCACAGAGCATCAATCTTCGTAAGAGGACTAATGTTGTTAAGCAAACATGACGAGGGTCTAGTTCTTCAGGGGGTGAAAATGATAGAAGAAATGGCGACAAACAGATCAGTCCTGATCACCGCCACCAACACCATTTCTTGGCTAATGCAGAGCGAGGACACCCCTGATTTATTCAGAGACCAGGAACCAATGGTCTACTGTCCAAGGATCCAAGCAGGCCTAGAAGAACTAGACACCTACTGCTTACCCTGTGACTTAACAAACTTTGTCCACATGTACAGAATCTTCTTCCATTGATGATGCTGCTGAAGGAAGATTGAGGCTTTAATATTTTCACTCTTTTTTTAAGCTTAATTGTAAACATCATATAAGAGAATTTCTATCATCTGTGCAAGCTCTATCTTACTGCATGGAAATCTCTTGTAATTGATGTGTTATTGCTTTAAAAAAAGAAAGGGAATTTTGTAGTCCAAACAATTTATTTTGAAAAGATGTCTGAAAGTCCAAGATGAATAAGTGACTGTCAGGCCAAAAATATACTGTTGACATACTTTGTATGTTGAGAGTGCCTCTTTTACTGCTTTAAATTAAATAACCAGCAAAAGTATGCATAAACCTACTCTAAATTCACATGTTGAATTTAGGCTTGTGATTAAATTTTCAAACATTTAAATTGGGATAATATAATGGAAGACATGCATGAAATGAATTCCTAAGGTTTTGAGCTATAAAAATTTAATGATGCGATCATCTTTTTGGGTAATAAATCTTCATGTTGAAAATTTTGATTGAAAAATTGTTAGAATTAAGCTTTGATTAAATTTTAGAATATTGTATGACGTGAATCAATCCAACCTTGTGAGATTTGAGCCATGAGTCACTTTTACTCATTTAAATTCTTTAATGTGTGAATCAATTTGATTAAAGGAAACTAGAACTTGCAATTGGGACCGATTCAAGACCATGCCATATTCCCGAAATCGAGCATATGATCGAGGCACTTAGAAAAACCAAATTATTGGCCTTCGTTTGAAATCCAAAACAAAAAATATTTTCCCTTTAGGATTAACCACTCTGAGCTTATAAGCCTAATTTTTCTTGAAACCCACTATATTTTCGTAGCCTTATAAAAAGACCAAAATATTCAACCCAAGTGGGCAAGGATAAATTCTATCAAAGGCATTAAATTTATGATCATCAAAAAGATTTAAATCGGTATTCAATAAACCAATTCAAAAAAAAAAGAAGAAGAGAAAAAGAAAAAGAAAGATGTTGAGCTTCATTCAACAATAATAAATTGCACATGACAAAGCAATTAGGCATAGTCTAAATGTCATGCAATAGAAAAGAAAAACAAAAGAAAGAAATAACTGATGATCATAAATTTTAAATAAAAATGCCAAGTTATGATAGAATAATCTCTTGCCACTTCCTAGCCCAATAATTTCCCTTTCCTACCAAATGTTACAACCGTATGCCCCGTTATAACCCTTAAATAAGAGCTCTGGATCTCGATTTGAGGAAATGAGCCGGTGGCGAGTTGGTCTAATTGCAAGCATATGAGATAATTTAATTAAATTTGATTTTGAGTGTTCAATGATAAACCCTATTTGAGAGTGAGTGAATTTTCCAATTCTACCATATGTGAGGCTCTGTTTCATTAAATATGTTAATGTCATGCCTTAATTCTAATTTTTAATCCTTGCATTTTCCAAACATGATATTCATGAAGGATTAACAATAATGTTTGATTTGTAGGCCCGATTTAGTGAGCAAGTATCATTTCATTAAACACTGCAATCAATGGGATTTAATACTTGTAGTTTTTAATTGTCTTATCCCAATCCAAAAAGAATGTAATTTATGAAGCCACGAAAATGAATTGAATATGTAGAGTCCGTGTTCCAAGGAACATTGACTCTGACTGCTCGAGGACAATCAGTATTAAATGTGAGAATGTTGATAATGGCCAGAAATGTCCATTATTTCAATCCATTTCCGTGTCTGAAACGGGCATTGGATCGCATTCCGGTCTTATATTAAATAAGAAATCAGTTGAATTGGACTGATGTGACGACCCGAATATTTCCGGATATTTTATACGAATACTTTGTACCCCAAAGAAACAAATTCAAATTGTTTTGAACTACGTAATGACTTGATCCCTTCACGGGGTACGTAGGCAACTCGGAAATTTCAATTCTGGGTTCAGTCAAATAATAACAAACAACGACACACAATAATACAATCGCCGAATCAAACAATTCCCGAACTCGCGAGAGGATGAAGTACAACTTCGAGGACGAAGTTGGTTCTTAAGGGGGGGTAGACTGTAATACCCGTAAATTTTAGAACATAAAAATAGGAATTAATCCAATAGGAAAGAAAGTTTTGTTTCCGAGAACCCATAAACTCGGAAATGCTCGGAAATCAAAAGACGACGATTTAGAACCCGACGGACCTAAACCTAAGATTTCAGACGTGAAATCGAATTAAGTCGGAATAAATTTATGATGAGAAGCATAATCCGAAAATGACTCGGAAAATCGAGCGCGAAAACGTGGAAGGATAGAAGTCCGAAAGAGAGGAGAAAAAGACCCGACAGATAGGATCGCACGGACCCGCCCGGACCGCAGTCCTGGCGGGGACCGCGCGCTGGCCGGGCGGGGTTTGGCCAAAAGGCGCGCCAACCCCGCGTGGCTCTACAGGTTTTGGCAACTTGCGCGTTTTCGGCGATTTCTTACCATAATTCGACCCCCCGACTTTGGAAAGTGGATTTTGGACGGGGGAAGGAGAATAAGGTCGACCTAGGGTTGTCTCCCCACCCCATAGGCAGTCACAACAACCTCCTAAAGCTCTCTCAAACTCTCCCAAGCCAAAACACTCTCCCGACGAACTTCCGACGGACTTCCGGCGACTTTCCGGCAACCTACAACGACCGAGCAAGGGAGTGGAACAAGGATTTCAGTGATAGATTCATTGGTAAGCCTTCAAACAGATTTCCATTCTCGTTTTTCCTCTCAAATCCCCAATCTAACTCTCGAATCGTTGGTTGCAAATACGATCGTGGCCAAAGTCGGGAACTTTGCGTTTCGTAGATCCGTTCGTAGGATTTTGGGACGAGCCGAGCGACCCTAGGACTACTCAAGAACACAACCACTGTAAGTTGAGCCTTCCATATCAATACGGGTGATTTAGGGGCGTCCGGTATAGGCGTAATGTAACGAAACGTAAAAATCGAAATTAAAAACCCCAACGTGCGCAGTTTCTGTAATCGGCCTAAAACTCATATTTCGAGGATTCAATCCGAGAAACTCAAAACTAGACTTTTAATCATAACACATAAATCTAGGTTGTGTAAAAATTTCAGTCATTTTCGTTAACGGTTGCTATTTCAAATCGCGCCGAACATAAACTGTTTACTAGGACTTTACGAAAAACCTGACAGTGTTCATATTCGAACTTGATGAGCATGTTTCTATATTTTCTACTCCGATTTGATCCTTGAAATCTAAATGAAAGTTGTAGATAATCATATCTAGTATGTGCATATAAAATTTCAGAATTTTTTAAGTCCATTTGATATGTTAAAAAGTCGAAACTTTGAACTTTGTCAAACCTGAGTCCGGACAGATTCCTGTTTGCATAATAAAATCGATTTTTGACATGTTTCCTCAACTTATTTCGAAAAAGTTAAAACACGAAAGTTGTTCGTTAGGGTGTTTTGCATAAACTGTGAAATTGTCAGATTTTTCGGACTTAAACCGAATTTTTAAATTAAAAAGGCGTAAACTGTGACGCCAAGATACTTTTAAATCGAAGGATTTTGAAATTTCGAAACGAACGATCAAAGATTTGAAATACGATAGATCTATACTTTTGAAAAACCCCGATACATTAAATCTAAACGATACATGAGATACTTGGTGGAGGGTGAGTGCTCTGCAGGGTGCCCCTCTAGCCTTTCTCTTCGGGCCTATAATGGACGAGAGAATTTGATGAGATATTACGCCAATCGGCGGGAGATACATGGCCTACTCTCTCGGGTTGTCCGTATGGATTTCTTGAGGCTCCGGAGTGGTACTGGGTATGGCAGATACGGCTGCGGCCGCCGGATCACCGGCTAAACGGGATACTTACGAAACGGCTGCGGCCGCCGGATCACCGGCTATACAAAACACTGAGAAATGGTTACGTAACGGGGAAAATAAAAGATTTAATATTTTTGAGTATTTATTTATTTATGCATGCCTTTAAATTATGCATTTAAATTATGTCTTTAAATTTCATATCATGACTAAATTGTTATTGTGGATTAGATGCATGTTCAAGTACACAATTAAAATTATTATTTCCTTTAAATTTTGTGAATGCATGTTAGGAGTGAAATTTTAAATTATCTAATTAAATCCCTTTATTGCTATGTTAGGATCGACTTACTCAGTATTTTATATACTGATAAAATTGTTGTTTTCTCTTTTGCTTTCAGAGTATGAAGATAATGCATGAGCATATGCATTGGGGGATGGAAAAACTTAAACATTGTTTTTATTGCTTTTACGATACTTGCATAACGGGCATGTAAATCCCGAGTTTTGGCCATGTCGGCCCACTTTACATTTTTCCGCTGCGATATATTATTACTACTACTATATGTGTGGATGCCACTTATTATTATTTTTAAATAGATTCCGGACTTGTTTTTAAATCTTTTTGCAATACCTATAGCCTTGCATCTCTTTGGCAAGCTCGGAGAATCCGTGTCTTGCTAGAGAGATGTGGCGGTGACACCCCGGCCTGGGTTATCAAATCCGGGGTGTTACAACTGATTTATGCATAATTGTAAAAATATTGAGCTGGTATGAAAAATACATAAATACATAAATATTTAATTTTATTACACATTTATGTTAGAAAAATCCAAAAAAACATGAGAAAAAGAAAAGAAAAGAAAAAGGAATGAAAAAGATGGGAAAAGAAAGAAAAGCCCACAAAAATGCAGATTCGGCCCATCTGGCCCAAGTAGACAGTGTCCGGAGCACCCTGTCGCTAGACTCCCGTGGCGCGAAGCATGGTCTCGCGACACGGGATAGTTCCGCGACACAAGACTCAAATGTAGAAGACTCCTGTCGCCAGACCCCCGTGGCGCGAAACATGGTATCGCGACAGGGATATGTTTAGCGACACAGAAGCAAGAAATGGAGGGAACCAAGACCCAGTCGTGAAGCTTTCCGCCATGCAGCCTCGTTTTGCGCCACATCGCGTGATGTCGCGACACAGGGTGTGATGTGTGTGATGTTTTGCGATACAAAGGGCTTCAGATCAAGGCCCATGAGCCAAGGGTTTAACTTCTATAAATATGAGGTGTTCCCCTTGAGCTCAGGAGTTAGACATTCATTCTTGAAGACACAGAATCAAGAATTCTCTCTAGGTAGTTCATAGTTTAGGTTTATTTTCTTTATATTATTTAATTTATGCACTAGTTTAGCTTAGATTAGTTCATTTTAATGTTGTTCTTCATTTAAATAGTCTAGGTAGCCACTGTCACAGTTTGATTTTTGTTATGACTCTTTAGTTTTTAGGGTTTGTAATATCCAAAATAATGGGTATTAACAAACCCATCAATAAAATGGGAAAACATTCATCAAGAGGTGTCCCAAAAACATGAAATGGGTTTCACACCCCATGGATTCTTTAATGCTTTCTACTTTCCGTTGGTCATTTGACCTCTATTCTCTCTATTTTTAAGCCTACTGTTCTTGAATTTTTGGATAATGTTCATGTGTGATGTGCGATCAAACCCTAGTTAGGATCTTGCTTTATGTTAAATACTAATTTAATAATGTTCATGTGTGATGTGCGATCAAACCCTAGTTAGGATCTTTCTTTATGTTAAATACTGATTTAGTTAGATTTATATTTTTGTTCAAGCATGTTCTTATTAGATTCAATTCTGTTTAGTTATTTTGGGTTAGAATAGCTTTTTGATCTGAAATGGGGTGAGATCACGTACAATGCATGCTACTGTTCCTTTTTCTGACTTGTGTCCTGAACCACATCCATGTCGCCAACATCTTCCTGTTGCGAGACCACGTCTAGCGACAAGAAGGCTGTTTCGCGACCTGGGTGCCTAGGGACATCTGTCTTATAAAATTTTGAAACCCTCAGTTGTGAGGCAACCCTGTCGTGAACCCACGGTTCACGACACAATTTCTTGCTTAGCGACTGAGGGTCAAATCCTTGTAATTGCATTCCTAAGGCTTTCGTCGCTAGACTCCTGTCGCGGACCACGGTTCGCGACACACTTTTTAGTCTCGAGACAGGAAATTAGGCCTTAGCAAAATTTTGAAAACCCCAGTCGCTAGACCATCCTGTCGCGAGACCACATCTCGCGACACACTTTTGGGTTCCGCGACTGGGGATCCAATACTTAGATATTAACAGAAAATTTCATGTCGCCAGACTCTTGTCGCGAGACGCGAGACCGCGTCTCGCGATACAATTTTTGGTCTAGCGACATGAGGCCGTTATCATGCAAAAATTTCTAAAATCCACCAGTCGCGATACCCATGGCGTGAACCTCGGTTCGTGACACAATTTCTGGTATCACGACTGGGTTCCCATCCCTTTATTAAATTACCAAAATTCTATCTTCTTGACCCCTAGTCCTCAAACCCCAGTCGCTAGAGCACGTTTGGCGACTGGCAATTGGTTTAAGGACTGGGAAAACCCTAAAACCAAATTCTTTTATTCTCCACCCCTCATATCGTGATCTTCCTATCGTGAACCTACGTGTAACACCCCGGTTTTGGTAACCCAGGCCGGGATGCCACCGCCACACCTCCCTAGCAAGACACGGTTTCTCCGAGCTCACTAAAGAGATGCAAGGCTATGGTTTTTCAGAATTAAAAATATTCAAACAGCCCATTCATATATAATTTAAAGATAATACATCAAAGTTGCAGTGGAATTTAAATATAGGGCCAACATGGCCAAAACACGGGTTAAACAGGCCCGTTCATGCAAGTCGTAATTAAATGCAGGGATTTAAAATAAAGATTTCCCCTAATGTTCCCATGTATGCATATGACGATGCATATTCTTCGTACTCTGTAAGAAAAAGGAGATATATGGTTTGGGTCAGCAAAAACGCGCTGAGTAAGTTAACACATAGCATGGGTTAGGGGTTTCAAAGCCTTTAATTAAATTTAATAAAAACATTTCAACAATATTTAATTTAGCCGGCAATCCGGCGGCCGCAGCCAATTTCATAAAATCTAAGCTTTTTAATATATTTCCCGTTACGCCATCATCTCAACAATATATCATTTAGCCGGTGATCCGGCGGCCGCAGCCAATATCAAAAGTATCATTTAGCCGGTGATCCGGCGGCCTCAGCCAATTTCAAAAGTATCATTTCTCAAAATATTTTTCGTTTCTTTTATAGTTCACCATTCACCAAGGCTCTTGTGACCGCAATCCTCATAATCAATATTTATAAATAACCATTCGCCAGGGCTCTTATGTCCACTGGCCGTTCGCTTGGGCTCTTATGTCCACAAGCCGTTTGGCCGACCATTCGCTAGGGCTCTTATGTCCACTAGCCGTTCGCTTGGGCTCTTATGTCCACAAGCCGTCTGGCCCATATTGATAATTTCAAACTTGGTCACAAATCCCCAATGTTTCAAAAGAATTCTTTTACAAAAATGTTTTTATTTGGTGTAACGGGATTTTTCAAAAGTATAGATATATCGTAATTCAACGTTTCGACCGTTTGTTTCGAATTTCAAAATCTCTTTGATTTAAAAATCATTTGGCGTCACAGTTTGCGCCTTTTTGGTTTAAAAATCCATTTCTTAGGCGATTGATTTGAAACTTTCACAGTATCTTAAAAACATCCCAATGAACAACTTTCATGTTTTAAGTTTTTCGGAAAAACGATGGGAAGCATGTCAAAAATCGAGTTTTCTACAGGAACGAAAAGCTGTCAGGATTCAGGTTTGACAACGTTAAAAGATTTGACTTTTTATCATACCAAATGGACTCCAAAAATTCTGAAATTTTACATGCATATACTAGACATGATTATATGCAACTTTTGTTTAGAACTCCAAGATTAGTTCGGGCTAGAAATGATAGGAATAAGCTCATCAAGATCGGCTATGAAAACTGCCATCCTTTGAAGATTCTTAAAAACGCAGAATATGTCCGATACGATTTGGGGTGTCAAAACTTGATGAAAATCTTTGAAATATTTACACAATATAGCTTATGATCTTTGGATCAAAATCTTAGTTTTGAGTTTTCAGATTTGAACACTCGAAGTAATAGAAATATGCTCATCAAGTTCGGTTAAGAAATCTGTCAAGGTTCTTGACATCGGTTCTAACGCAGATCGGATCGGCTCGAGTTTAGAGGTTCAAATCTCAATGAAAAATTCTAAAAACTTACAGTAATATTCCAAACTCATAGATCTACAATTCTTATGTTCAACTCCAATCCTAGATCGGTCTAGATCTAAGGTAAAAATAACCAACAAGTTTGAATAAAGAATCTATCACTATTTCAAGATCTAAGTCGATGGCAGGTCTGTTCATGGTCGTTTTCGGATACCAAAACACGATGAAAAATTATGAAATTTTTACAGTAGCTAGATTAATGTCTTAGGAATGTTTTTCATGTTTTGGGTTTTTCCGTTTGAAGACTTTTAAGGGTTCGAAAAATTCATACGAAAACGCTGCGCCGGGGGTTTTTCTTGTTGACAGATTTTAGAGTTTTTAAAACTCTATGTTTGGTTGCATTTTAAGTCACCCAAAACCATAGTAAGGTTAACTTACAGTGGGGATGATGTTTAGGAGGTCACGGGGTCGTCCGGAATCCACGGGATGTCACGAACGAATCTCCTCCACCCGATTTATTCTTCCTTTGGCTCCGATTTGTGTTTGAATATGAAGATTCGTAAGTTTAGGATAATGGTTATGTTCTTAAAACAATAAGGAAACTTGATTTACATCTTACCAACAATCCAAAGCTTGCAATCCTTGATCTACACACTTCCTTGGTCGGATTTGGTTGCCGGAAACTCGTCGGAAAGTCGCCGGAAGTTCGTCGGAAGAGTGTTTGGCTTTGGGAGAGTTTTGGGAGAGTTTTGGGGTGAATGATTGATGAAAATGGCTGACAAATGAAGATGGGACTCAATACATAACGTCCAAAAGATGCCACACCCGTGATAGATCGAGATTCTCGCGTTGGGGTCAAGGAATATGGCAAGAAAGTCGCCAAAACGCGACAAGGGCTGCTGTCAGGACTCCCACGCGGGGTTGGCGCGGGAATCGGCCAAAAGCCGCGCCGGGTGCGCGCCACCGAAACGCGACAAACGCACCTGCTGCGCCGCGCGGGGTTGGCGCGCTAAAGGGGGGATTCCCGCGCCGGGTGCGCGCCACTCTCGCCTGGACTTCGGTCCGGGCGGGGTCGTGCGATCCGTCGGGCTTTTTCTCCTCTCTTTCGGACTTCTATTCTCCTATGTTTTTGGGCTCGATTTTTCGGGTCATCCTCGGGTCATGAATTCTTATTTTAAGTTTATCCCGACTCAAATGAATTTCATGTTAAAATCTTAAGTCCGTCGGTCTCGGTTTCGTCGGCTTTCAATTCGTCGTCTTTTGATTCCCGTGCAATAACTTGTTTCATTAAATTTCTTCCGACTTCACGGGTTCTTGGAATTAAAATTCTTTTCCTTATTGAACTTAACTCCAATTATTTTGACTCAATTCATGGAATGTCTTCGGGCTTCCTTTCCCTCTTTTATTCCATTTTGAATTTAAATCTATCGGCGTTTCATTTCCGAGCAATAAATTATTGTGATAAATTATTTTCTTCTTCTCGGATATATTTCGACATTGATAGGAATAAACTTTATTCCCTTGGACGTTGATAAAAATTCGGGGTATTACATCCTCCCCCCCTTAAGAATCAACTTCGTCCTCGAAGTTGTGCTTCGGCTTTTCTCGCGCGAAGAGTTAGGGTTCTTTTGTTTACTTGGGATACAAACTATTCGGGTTTCAAAAATAAATGCTTCTTCGGCTTTTCTCGCGCGAAGAGTTAGGGTTCTTTTGTTTACTTGGGATACAAACTATTCGGGTTTCAAAAATAAATGCTTATGCATCCTTACGGGGTATTACATCCTCCCCCCCTTAAGATTACAGTTATGTCCCCATAACTGCCTATGTATTATTCACAACCATGTTCGGGTATCATCGCATATGATCCTTCCTCAGTATTCTTCTAGGTGTCATTCTAGAAGCACGCGAAGATGAGTTTCTAAGTGATCAAGATCTAGGACTAAGGCAAAGTTTGTCTTTAGCAAGCGCTCCTAAGTCAAGATCATGTCGAGTTCTAAGGTAGGAGTGTTTCTTATTACCGATAATTCACATAAAAAGGGTTAGTGTATTCATGTATGCATATGGATATGTGATCCCCCCAAAAAAAATTTTTTATGCATGCACTTATTTATCCATGGGTTTTAAAAATAAATTTATTCCATGGATAGATTAAAATAAGGATAAAAAGGTTTGGGCCACTATATTGGGCCGAAAGAAATAAATTATTTGGGCTTTAACTCCAAAATAATACTTGGGATCTTTAAAATATAATAGCTTCAAAATAATCCGGGCTCTGATACCACTTTGTAACACCCCGGTTTTGGTAACCCAGGCCGGGATGCCACCGCCACACCTCCCTAGCAAGACACGGTTTCTCCGAGCTCACTAAAGAGATGCAAGGCTATGGTTTTTCAGAATTAAAAATATTCAAACAGCCCATTCATATATAATTTAAAGATAATACATCAAAGTTGCAGCGGAATTTAAATATAGGGCCAACATGGCCAAAACACGGGTTAAACAGGCCCGTTCATGCAAGTCGTAATTAAATGCAGGGATTTAAAATAAAGATTTCCCCTAATGTTCCCATGTATGCATATGACGATGCATATTCTTCGTACTCTGTAAGAAAAAGGAGATATATGGTTTGGGTCAGCAAAAACGCGCTGAGTAAGTTAACACATAGCATGGGTTAGGGGTTTCAAAGCCTTTAATTAAATTTAATAAAAACATTTCAACAATATTTAATTTAGCCGGCAATCCGGCGGCCGCAGCCAATTTCATAAAATCTAAGCTTTTTAATATATTTCCCGTTACGCCATCATCTCAACAATATATCATTTAGCCGGTGATCCGGCGGCCGCAGCCAATATCAAAAGTATCATTTAGCCGGTGATCCGGCGGCCTCAGCCAATTTCAAAAGTATCATTTCTCAAAATATTTTTCGTTTCTTTTATAGTTCACCATTCACCAAGGCTCTTGTGACCGCAATCCTCATAATCAATATTTATAAATAACCATTCGCCAGGGCTCTTATGTCCACTGGCCGTTCGCTTGGGCTCTTATGTCCACAAGCCGTTTGGCCGACCATTCGCTAGGGCTCTTATGTCCACTAGCCGTTCGCTTGGGCTCTTATGTCCACAAGCCGTCTGGCCCATATTGATAATTTCAAACTTGGTCACAAATCCCCAATGTTTCAAAAGAATTCTTTTACAAAAATGTTTTTATTTGGTGTAACGGGATTTTTCAAAAGTATAGATATATCGTAATTCAACGTTTCGACCGTTTGTTTCGAATTTCAAAATCTCTTTGATTTAAAAATCATTTGGCGTCACAGTTTGCGCCTTTTTGGTTTAAAAATCCATTTCTTAGGCGATTGATTTGAAACTTTCACAGTATCTTAAAAACATCCCAATGAACAACTTTCATGTTTTAAGTTTTTCGGAAAAACGATGGGAAGCATGTCAAAAATCGAGTTTTCTACAGGAACGAAAAGCTGTCAGGATTCAGGTTTGACAACGTTAAAAGATTTGACTTTTTATCATACCAAATGGACTCCAAAAATTCTGAAATTTTACATGCATATACTAGACATGATTATATGCAACTTTTGTTTAGAACTCCAAGATTAGTTCGGGCTAGAAATGATAGGAATAAGCTCATCAAGATCGGCTATGAAAACTGTCATCCTTTGAAGATTCTTAAAAACGCAGAATATGTCCGATACGATTTGGGGTGTCAAAACTTGATGAAAATCTTTGAAATATTTACACAATATAGCTTATGATCTTTGGATCAAAATCTTAGTTTTGAGTTTTCAGATTTGAACACTCGAAGTAATAGAAATATGCTCATCAAGTTCGGTTAAGAAATCTGTCAAGGTTCTTGACATCGGTTCTAACGCAGATCGGATCGGCTCGAGTTTGGAGGTTCAAATCTCAATGAAAAATTCTAAAAACTTACAGTAATATTCCAAACTCATAGATCTACAATTCTTATGTTCAACTCCAATCCTAGATCGGTCTAGATCTAAGGTAAAAATAACCAACAAGTTTGAATAAAGAATCTATCACTATTTCAAGATCTAAGTCGATGGCAGGTCTGTTCATGGTCGTTTTCGGATAGCAAAACACGATGAAAAATTATGAAATTTTTACAGTAGCTAGATTAATGTCTTAGGAATGTTTTTCATGTTTTGGGTTTTTCCGTTTGAAGACTTTTAAGGGTTCGAAAAATTCATACGAAAACGCTGCGCCGGGGGTTTTTCTTGTTGACAGATTTTAGAGTTTTTAAAACTCTATGTTTGGTTGCATTTTAAGTCACCCAAAACCATAGTAAGGTTAACTTACAGTGGGGATGATGTTTAGGAGGTCACGGGGTCGTCCGGAATCCACGGGATGTCACGAACGAAACTCCTCCACCCGATTTATTCTTCCTTTGGCTCCGATTTGTGTTTGAATATGAAGATTCGTAAGTTTAGGATAATGGTTATGTTCTTAAAACAATAAGGAAACTTGATTTACATCTTACCAACAATCCAAAGCTTGCAATCCTTGATCTACACACTTCCTTGGTCGGATTTGGTTGCCGGAAACTCGTCGGAAAGTCGCCGGAAGTTCGTCGGAAGAGTGTTTGGCTTTGGGAGAGTTTTGGGAGAGTTTTGGGGTGAATGATTGATGAAAATGGCTGACAAATGAAGATGGGACTCAATACATAACGTCCAAAAGATGCCACACCCGTGATAGATCGAGATTCTCGCGTTGGGGTCAAGGAATATGGCAAGAAAGTCGCCAAAACGCGACAAGGGCTGCTGTCAGGACTCCCACGCGGGGTTGGCGCGGGAATCGGCCAAAAGCCGCGCCGGGTGCGCGCCACCGAAACGCGACAAACGCACCTGCTGCGCCGCGCGGGGTTGGCGCGCTAAAGGGGGGATTCCCGCGCCGGGTGCGCGCCACTCTCGCCTGGACTTCGGTCCGGGCGGGGTCGTGCGATCCGTCGGGCTTTTTCTCCTCTCTTTCGGACTTCTATTCTCCTATGTTTTTGGGCTCGATTTTTCGGGTCATCCTCGGGTCATGAATTCTTATTTTAAGTTTATCTCGACTCAAATGAATTTCATGTTAAAATCTTAAGTCCGTCGGTCTCGGTTTCGTCGGCTTTCAATTCGTCGTCTTTTGATTCCCGTGCAATAACTTGTTTCATTAAATTTCTTCCGACTTCACGGGTTCTTGGAATTAAAATTCTTTTCCTTATTGAACTTAACTCCAATTATTTTGACTCAATTCATGGAATGTCTTCGGGCTTCCTTTCCCTCTTTTATTCCATTTTGAATTTAAATCTATCGGCGTTTCATTTCCGAGCAATAAATTATTGTGATAAATTATTTTCTTCTTCTCGGATATATTTCGACATTGATAGGAATAAACTTTATTCCCTTGGACGTTGATAAAAATTCGGGGTATTACACTACGGTTCACGACGCAATTCTGTCTCACGACATGCATGGCACCCTTTGCCAAAATTTTATGATTCTCCATGTCCGACCATTAATTAATTGAACCCTTAAGTTATTAATTACTGATTATGATTAGCAATAATTTAAATCAATAATTACAATGATTAAAGGACCTTTGTTCAATTCTCACTAAAATATTTTTCTATAAACAAAACCTTAATGCCTTAAGCAGATAATCCGGACTATTATTAATTATGGTATGAAGGATTATGTAAGCATTAATTATGGATTAATCTCACAACCTTGCATGAGAAACCAATGTCTCTCCTACAAGGCACCCTTTTTCATTTTATTTATTTATTTATTTTGTCTTTTTCGTGATGTGTGATTGAACAGAAGAAGATATCACAGAATAATGTCGGCGAACGGTCCCTTCACCGGGAAATGTAGTAGCCCGTAGTCCAATATTAATTATTGTTTGTTATTTTGAATGGTTTGGATAATGATTAATGAGGTCAGGCGAACGGTCATTTCACTGGGAAATGAAGTAGCCACTCAGCTAATTACTATCCAGATAGAGTTTTATTTTCCTTATTTTAATTTCAAGACCCAAATTCTGATCTGTAATATGAATCAGCCAATATCTGTCAATATTAGCTGATGAGTATTGCAGAGAGGAAACATGTAGGTTTTTATCTGAATTCGCAGACAGTAGAGGCCCAACTGGTAGCGACACTGCCATTATAGGGTTTCTGCGGTCTAAATTCATTCCATCCGAGTAATTGGGAAATTGGATAGCAGATGTTTGCAGTCCACTTGATTATTCTGCCACTATTTTTGCCTCACAGCTTCCTCATATTTGTGTCCCACGTTCTATCTAAACTCACCATTATATTTTGAGTTAATTAATTTTACACTTCCATATATCTGTATGCATGTTAATATTATGTATTTATTGTGGTCTATAATATTTTGGGATCCTTCCCTTGGACATTAGAAGTCTGGATTTAAACAGATATTGCATATTAAATTTCTAACAAAAACTCATTTATAAAATCCGGATCTAAGTAAGGGATAAATTCCTCAGTTATGACTAGTTCATATTCGATCAAGGGTTGATTGTGGGAAATTAGAAGCAGGGTCAGCGATTAGGTCTCTTCTAGACTGAAAGGGTCTGTGTTCTTATTGTGAGTCTAGTACCTGTTTAGGGAATGGTTTTCAAATTTATTATTCTCCGAAATTGCTCTGTGTTGGGAATTTAGTCTTAACTGTCACACCGAGATGGGATCCACTTGGATTCAAATACAGTGTGATAGGTAATTCTAGAGGAACAATATGTAGGTGTTGGTTATTTTCTAAGATAGGGTTGAGTTCCTTTAAACTGCTATCCTCCTCTGCCAAAGCCTAATTTCTGAGTCCTGAGTGAGTGCATC
The DNA here is from genome assembly GCA_030278955.1 of Hygrophila difformis. Classification (NCBI taxonomy): domain Eukaryota; kingdom Viridiplantae; phylum Streptophyta; class Magnoliopsida; order Lamiales; family Acanthaceae; genus Hygrophila; species Hygrophila difformis. Next base: position 37,757,493 of record JAOANR010000011.1, read on the forward strand.
CGGAACGAACTATTCTATTAGTTTGTTTCATTAGTTTTTATCTCATAATCACCCGGAAGGAAGTGAACACTGCGAGCGGTTCACCGAGATCCGGGAATTCTTGATCCACATCCGGTCATCCTGACTGGGGGGCCTTCTTTCACTACCAGTACGAAGCTTTTGAAACTTCCGAGTGATAGGATTTTAAATGCTTTCTTTACTGATTTATTTACCGCTTTCTTTTAAACGCTTTTATAGAGGTCACTCGGAAGCATCGCTAGATCTTCTAACTGCTACTACGACTAAGAGTTAAGGGATAGTTCAGGCTTATTTTTAGACTTTGGGTGTGACATGGTGGAATGATAGCAGTACTTGGCACTTCAACTAATGATTTGTCAGGTGTTGCTTATCCACCACAGATGAAATAACACACCCTGGCCGGGGCAGTTATGAATCTGTGGTATCTTAGAATTTGTGGTCTTAAGAACATGTAAACTCATACTGTAAGTACCTGTCTGTTAAAGGAAACATAGTACTGATAGCATGAGAACTAGCTATCTGACAGAATTATCCCAAACAAAGATCTGTGTGTAAAAAATGGAAGTTTAATTATGCTTTATCTAAATCTTGTCCAATCTTTATTCTTTTTCCCCTGTCCCTTCTGTCATCATTTTGAATCAGCTTCATAGCTAGTATAGCGTAGATTTACAGTTTTCTTAGCATAATTTTAATCGTTTCTTAGCATAAACTTATCGGCTTTCTAGACTAGAATTAATGTGCTTTGTAGAATAGTTTAAACTGCTTTCATAGTTTAGATTAAATTCAGTAAAGTAAAGTAGTTGATAGTCAACTTCTAAAACTGATTCGAGTAACCGAGTTGAAAATCTTGTAAAATGGCGTGGGACCTGCTTCTATCGCACAACCTCCAGTGAACGATCCGGTCTTACTATAAATTACTGCAATTTTTGACACCGTGCGCTTTCGGGCCACAGTTTCCTACATGAGTATATAAAAACATGACAACCTATAAACATATCCCCAATCCCAACTCCATCTTCATAATTGGTTTCATTAAATAAAATTAAACCGGGATTATATTTTTTTCAGAAAATACTCATATAGTAGGAAATTGTCAAAAGTTTCAGTGTGTAACAATTGACTTGAGTAAACCTGTGATAGGCAAGGTTATGGTGAATGATTACTAGCAGAACGTCGCGTATGAAGGGCTCCATCATATCTGCACCGCTTGCGGTAGATTCAGATTTAATCTTGACGAGTGCCAACACCATGACCGGCAAAGGAAGTCTCCACCGGCGGCCACTTCAGCGGCGGGATGTACAGCTGTGGCAATGGAGTAGGACAGCCAGGGTAAAGATCCGGTTGGAGATATTGGAGGGGATTTGAATCTTGAGGAGATTCAGTTACCTTTGAGTGCAGATACTTCTAGGCCAGGTAAGGTAAATGGAGATCCCAATCTCCCCCATATCGGGGATACACCTAATTTCGGTAATAAGCCTGTTGCAACCCACGGGGATTGGATCATGGTGACCCGACCCCCGCGTAAGCCTCGACGAGAGCCTCCGAATAATGTGATGCAGATGCCTTTGTATGATAGATCGAACGTCATAGAAAGGAAGGGTATGACCGCTGCTTCGAAGCATGCAGGGATTAAAGGGAAAGAATTGATTGTTGCGAGTCCATCCTTGAAGGAAGATGATCAGCCTTCTGTCGGTCGAACATATAAGGGGAAACGACAGCGCCGCACTCTGGAGACGGGTCACACTTCGACGTCGGTGATTGCAGTTAGAAACCCTAGTCCACCCCAGCACAACTCTTTTCTGGCTTTGGCATGGGATAGAAATGATTTGGATGCAGCGAATGGAAGCCATGGGCCGAGGGATCCACCCCAAAATGGTTCCCAGTGATTGAGTTCCAAGATTTTCAGTTCTTGCATGGAATATTCGTGGCGCCGTGCATGCGAACACTCATCGCCACCTAGTGGATGTTTTACGCACTACCAGGCCGTCGGTTCTAATCCTATTGGAACCTAGAGGCCTTTTTGATCGTCTTCGTGTTCAATTGTACAGATGGGATTATGAGGCTATTCATGTGACTTAGAGTGTGGACAAGCTGGAGGCATCTGGATCCTCCAAAGGCTTGGCCGGCAGATCTCCTTCTCAGTTGTATTTGTCATGCCTCGAATTGTCACTATATGTGTTTCCTGTGGGCCGACTTCTTGGTTTCTTTCTGCAGTTTATGCCAATCCTTGTGCAAGTGATCGGATTGTGGATTGGAATGACCTGAGATCTATTAGTAATCTTTTTTCTGGACCTTGGATGGCTATCGAGGACTGGAATGACGTCCTTTCAATGTCTGAATCGAGTGGTTTTTCCCATGATCACTGTCGCTGTTCCCTATTCCCTGACACCTTGGATGGCTGTGGTCTTCGCACGGTTCATACGATTGGTGAGGCCTTCACTTGGCAACACAATACCTCGGGATGACCACTGGCTCGAAAGTGTCTTGATAGGGCGGTGGCAAATGTGGCTTGGTCCTTGCTATTTCCTCAGTCGCTAGTGGAAGTCCTTCCCCGGTGTGTGTCAGACCATAATGCTCTCCTCTTGAAGTGCTACCATTGCATTGGGGCGACGGGTGATAGGCCCTTTCGTTGGGAGCTCGCATGGTCGACACATCCAAACTATCAGTATGTTGTTGATGCCGCTTGGCATGGAGGGGATCAGGAGCTCACAAATCGTATCCAACAAGTTTAGGAGGCTTACAAGTTCTTCAATAAGCTTAGCTTCGGCCACATTCGTAAGAGGAAAGAGCGCATCCTTCGGAGAATGGCTGGCATTCGGCGTGTCCTTGGCCGTGTGGACTCGACTGTCTTGATCCTGCTGGAAGCCAAGTTGGCAAAGGATTTGGATGAGCTGCTCCGACAAGAAGAGATGTTATGGTTTCAGAAGTCACGGGATAAGTGAGTTCATCATGGAGACGGTAACACAAGGTATTTCCATTCCCAAACCCTAGTCCGGATGAAAAAGAGCTCGGTTTTGGGATTGGAAATAAATGGATCATGGACGACTGATGAGACTTCCCTTCGGAATCATGCACGTGCCTATTTCAGGTCACTATTTTGATTTTCCCTTCGGCCACCACAGCAGCTGGATGCCTTAGCTCCACTTCCTCCCATCCAAGCCGGGCAGTCTCTTGATCGCTCGGTTTCAATGGAAGAAGTTGGTCTGGCAGTTAAAGGTATGAAGAGCTTCTCGGCGCCGGGTCCGGATGGACTTCCCCCCGTCTTTCTATAAGCGTTATTGGCCTAGTGTTGGGGCTGACGTGTGGACATTTGTTAGAGAAGCCGTGGATACGGGCCGGTTTGATCCCAGCATTGCTGCCACATATGTGTGCTTGATCCCCAAGACTGATATCCCTAGAGAGATCCGCCATTTTCGGCCTATAAGCTTGTGTAACTTTTGCTAGAAGATCCTGACCAAGGTATTAGTGAATCGGTTGCGCCCGGTTCTCCAAACGTACATAGGGCCATTCCAATCAGCTTTTCTGCCGGGGCGTGGTACGGCCAGTAACGCCATCATTCTGCAGGAGGTGCTCTCGGTGTTTAAGAATAAACACAGGCGGTCTCAATCTATTCTATTAAAAGTGGATCCAGAAAAGGCCTATGACAACGTTCAATGGGATTTCTCAGAAGAGTGCCTTCGGGAGATGGGTCTCTCTCAACTGCTGATCCGTATTATTATGGTTTGTGTGCAATCACCCACCTATTCTATCTTGTGGAATGGTACGACTCTTCAGCCTTTTACCCCGGCTAGAGGCCTTCGCCAGGGTGACCCCTTATCACCGTATTTATTTATTATAGTCATGGAGAAGCTTCCGAGGACTATTTCAGCTCGCGTGGCGGAGGGTCTTTGGGAGCCTGTCTCGTTAGGCCGTGGGGTTTCTCCCATTTCTCATCTCATTTTTGCAGATGATTTATTGCTTTTCTCCGGAGCTTCAGAGGTGAGTATTCAATGTTTGGACAACACTCTTTCTGCTTGTGCTATGGCATCGGCTTCGGTTCCTTAACCAATGATTGCAGGTCAATCCGGGTTGAAGGTTAATTTCCAAAAATCCTGTGCTATGGCATCGGCTTCGGTTCCTTAACCAATGATTGCTCGTTTTGAGGGTATTATGAATATTTGATTCACTTTGGATATTGGGAGTTATCTAGGCTTTCCTCTGCGGCCTAATGTGACGAGTGCATGTCATTTGGATTTCCTGCTTGACCGACTTCATGCTAAAATGGGGGCTTGGAAGAGGGCACTTCTCAACAAAGCCGGCCGTGTGAATTTGGCATGGGCTGTTCTTAATTCATTTGCATCTTATATCATGCAAATTATGTGGATTCCATCCTCAACTTGTGAAGCAATTGATAAAATTATAAAGAAATTTATTTGGAAGGATATCAACGGCCGAGGCACCCGTCTTGTAAATTGGGATGTGGTGGCGAAGCCTCGTAAGTGGGGTGGTCTAGGCCTTCGGAAGAGCCGAGATATGAATATTGCTTTCCTCGGTAAGCTGTATAGGGACGTCCTGACTAATGCACCTCATGCTTGGACTTCTCTATTCCTATCGAAGTACCCTTGTCAAAATGGGTTCCTGCCCCAAAAGTCAGTTGCTATTTTATAAAGCATTTCAGCGGGATGCTCCCTTCCTGGAGTCTGGCTTCCGACTACGACTTGGCTCGGGGACCTCCAGCTTCTGGTCCGGCAAGTGGCTCCCCCGGGGGGGGAGGGGTGCTTGCTCCTCGTGTCCCCTATGTTCACATTGTTGATTCCGAGCTAAGGGTGAAGGACATGTTTGATGGGGAAAGATGGTGTCTGGAAAGGTTGTGGTTGCCGCTGCCCGACTCTCTCATATCTGAAATTAAAAACTTTGGGCCTCCACCGTTCTATCAAGAAGAGGAGGATGTCTTTTGCTGGAAAGGTGGGAGTTCAGGTAACTATTCTGTTAGTAGTGGCTACACCTGGTTACTTCAAAGCTATGGGACTCCCATTGAGGACGGGATTGCATGGGTATGGAAGGGTAAAGCGCCGGAGAAAGTAAACCTTCTTCTTTGGCTTCTTTTGAGGAAGGCGCTGCCAACGAATGGCCTTCGCTTTGGGCGTGGTATGGCCTCGTCTTCTGCATGCAATATTTGTGGTGCAACGGAGGAGAGTGCGTGGCATGTTTTCTTCCAGTGCTCTTGGACGCTGCAAGTTTGGTGTGGGCTGGGGATGCACATGCCGTTTCTTGACACGGCTGCTGATAGCCTCCTTTGGATGCTATCTTTTAAGCTATTTCCAAGCCATATTTTCAATGAATTTTAGAGTGAAATCCTCATTTTTGTGTGTTTTTGTTGTGTTTTGAGTGAGTTTTTAAATTAGAATATTATATTAGATATTAGTTGAATAACACTAAAATCACATTTAAAGTTTATGATTTATATTGATTTATCTTGATGAGTTTTGAATGTGATTTTGTAGGTTGCAATGAGATGAAGAAAGCATAAATGGAGGTGAAGAGAAGAAAAGAATTGAATGTCATTCTTGGCGTAGGCAAGGCCAACTACGCCAAGAAACCTATGCTAGCGTCAGTTTACGCTAACATTGAAAGATGGAAAATTTGTACAAGTCTCAGCTAGCGTAGGCAAGAGCAACTACGCCAAAATGATGAAGCTGGCGGCACTTTACGCCAGAACTGAAGAAGCCAAAATTTTGACTTTCAAACCTGGCGCAATTCAAGCAAACTACGCCAAATGTCGCGGGCTAGCGTCACTTTACGCTAGGTCTGGCAGTTCCAGAATTCGGTTTTGGTGGTTCCAAGGTCGGTTTTTGTTGGTTTTGCTCGACTTTCCCTTGTTTTTTTGAAGGCTGGAAAACATCAAATATAGGGGAGAAGTCAGAGATTCGTCATCATCCATCCTAGAAACACACACATTATTTCTTTTTCATCTCCATCAATTCCATTTTAGTTTGGTATTGTAACAGGTTAGGATAAGTTCCGTTCTTGTATTCTAGGATTGTTATATAACTATTATTAGGTTGTGATCTAGATTATGTACTGGGAATCATCATCATTCGATCCGTAAATTTGATGCAATCTGAAGACGGGAGTCGACAGGAGCAATTGAAGTACGAGTTCAATGTCCTTCTAGGGAGTATTTGAAAAAGAATGCTATTTTAAATTTCCTGGATGAATTCAATATTTGACATTGATTGTTGTTCTTGTTTCTGGAATCATTATTGTGAATTGTTGATTAATTTTCAAGCCAATTCATGAAGTCGAGATTTGTCGGGAGACAGATTTCGAATCTTTTCAATGATCAATTATTTGAACATGGGAAAGAAGAATAATCTGATCAATAAAAATTTCTAGAACAATTTACTTGCATGAAAAGATGATTCCTGTACATATATTCTAGTTTCACATACCTTTTTCTAAAATCTGCGACTTGGTGCATTAATGAAGTGGTGTGGCTTCTGTATACTAAATCAATTTCACAATGAATATGATTAAACTTTAGTAAAATTGGGAAATAGACTAAGGTTTTAAATTAATATTCATATCTGAAATTTATATTAAGTCGGGAGGCTTGATATAAGGATTTGGCAATTAGAAGTTATATTATTTTCAATTATTTTTTTTAGCAGATTAAACATAATCCTAGTTTGCAAGAATTCTTTCATTATTATTTTTATATATTAATTTTAATATTAGCATTAGTAGTCATTAAATAAAATTGTCAACTCGACTTATTTTTTTTAATAGCTAGAACATGGATTTATTTTAATACATATGGCCAAGGCATGAATTAATATGCTTTTAACTCCCTGTGGATTCGACCCGGCATTAGCCGGTATATTATTTGTGATATCGTGGTTTGTGTTTAATTTAAAGGCACAATTCTACTCATCAAAAATTTGGCGCCGTTGCCGGGGAGTTAAATGGCAATATGTGTTTTTATATTTTTGTGCTTTAGCTTTGTAAATATGTGTTTTTACATGTTTTGAGTTTCTGTGTTTGTGTTGTTCTGCAGTGCCAAGAAGCAATCAAAATTTGTTGTTTGATCCAGAAATCGAACGAACATTTCGAGCACTACGCCTTGGAAAAAGAGTGAGGCCTGACCAAATTGAAGTGTTTGTAAATTCCTCTTCAGACGACGAAAGATTAGTTGATAACAATTCTGAAATCAGTCGAGCAACAGAAATGGCTGCCGAGCAGACAATTGAGCAACATCTTCAAGGGACAAATGCAGATTACTTAACCCGACCAGCAAAGCCTATGGTTGATGCCCTTCATTTCCAAATTCAGCCAGCGTTAATCATAATGGTGCATGCCAATCAATTCAATGGTTCGCCCGTGAATGATGCTGTTGAACACATTACCAACTTTCTGGACTTGTGTGACACCGTGAAGCTTAATGGAGTGTCTGAAGATGCCATCAAGTTGAGGTTGTTCCCCTTTTTACTCCGAGACAAAGCAAAGGCCTGGTACAATACATTGCCACTACATCGAATTAACACTTGGGAAGCGTTGGTAAAACTCTTCCTGGAACAATATTTTCCTCCTTCTAAAGTTCTAGAGATACAAGAGAAAATTAAGGACTTTATCCAGGATGAGGATGAGAACCTACTTGAGGCATGGGATCGCTACAACACTTTAGTTGTGCGATGCCCAAAGCATGACTTTGAGGAGTGGCAATTAGTTCACTTTTTCTATAATGGCCTAACTGATACTTGGAGAAATCTTTTGGATGCAGCTGCTGGAGACTCTTTTATGGCTATTGGCCCTACAAAAGCCAAAGCCATCATTGAAAAGAAAATTGAAAATATGAAAAAGTTTCCAGCAAAGCAAGCAGGAAAGGGGAAGGGAACAAGAGGATTATACCAGGTGACAAATGAGGTGTCTTTGGAGGCTAAAGTGGAGCTTCTTTCTAGGGAGTTGGAGTCTTTAAAGACTAAGCAGGGAAGAACTTTGAGGTGTGGGTTGTGTCATGGTGGGCATGAGACGTCTGAATGCCATTTGTTGACACAAAAAGAAAGTAAGAAGGAAAATGAGCATCAAGTCAAGTGTGAGGATGTTAACTATGTTAACAATCCTCACAGCAACTATAATCGCCCTTCTTATCATCAAATTCAGCCCCCTTGCCCACAAAATCCTTATCGCCAACCAAACTTTAACCAATATCCCAATCATCCACCAAGTCTCCAACCTTTACCACCTCAACATCAACAACCAAACAAGGACGTTAATGGGCAGGAACTGATGAATATGTTTATGGCCAACCAACAAGTAATTCAACAATTGCAAGCAGCCATGAAGAATCTGGAAGTTCAGGTGGAGCAAATAGCCAAGGATGTGGCTGGACGAAAAGAGGATGGCTCTGGATCATCAGGGAGCAAATGAGGGAGAATCCTCATTTTTAGTTTTCTTGCACTGTTGTTTTCTTTTCTGTCTTGTTTTTTTTTTAATTTTTAGTTTGAGTGTTTCTTATGTTTTTGCAGGAAGATGGTGTCCATTTACAATGCTTGGAGCAGGAATTAGAACAAGGGACATGAACATTAATACTCCATAAAAAAGCATAGAGAATTTCCAGGTTTTGTTTATTTGTTTTATGGTGAGGTTTAAAGCCACCACAAAGGTATGAACATGTTAATGTGGAAAAATTTTCTTGCATATTTGAAGCGAATGTCCAGAAATTTAATTCTAGTTCTAAGCATTTAGATTTCATGTTTCTTGTCTGTGGTACTTCTTTTTCTTGGATGATTGTTCAGAGTGTTCTAGAAATTCACCAATACATGGAAAATTTATACCTTTTAACACTAAGATTTGGCAATGTCTAAGTGTGAGGATGTACATCCACACATTGTGTTGTGAGAAATCTACATTTATTCATGTTATAATTAATTAAATTCTCACATAGTACAAAGGAGTTAAAATTTCCAGATTTACATTGGTAAGGCTTTGAATGTGAAATCCATGTTTTGTGTGTCTGTTGTGTCGTTTTTCTGTGTATCAGGTCTGTTGTGTGTGTTGTTTTGTGCTTTTGTTTTGAAGATATACTTTGGAATTCATGAGGCTCATGGCTTGGGAATTATTATTTAACATTTTAACACTTTTCATTATTTTTAGAGATTGGACATATTTAAGTTCTACTTTTATTCATAATTCCCATTTTTCAATGATGAGACGAGTTGAGTTCTAAGCCTAGTAAATTGTTTAAAAGCCAAATTTTAGAAACGAAGCCATACTTGGATTTTAGCATCTAAGGTTGCATTATATTCTGGTTGGAAAGTGCATCGAGGCTGTCTATTTTATATACACTTTTCCATGGCTGAAAATCTAAAGGATATGGGATGATCTTTATTTTCATTGATGAGTTAAAGAAACAAAGAAAGAAAATCTGAAAAAAAAAATTGAAAAAAAAATCTGAAAAGATGGCACATTGTTCCTCTGGCACAAGTAGCTTTTCGAATTCAACCGTGTACAACTCAGCAAAAGTGTCATGAACAAGGAAGGTTGAAGTCTCGTCCATTAATTCGGATATTGGGGTTCCCTTTTGAGTTGCCAAAGAATAAATCACTCAATAATAAAAATAAGAATCTGATCATATCCAATTAATAGGTCCATGATGTGGTTTATGTGAAATAGGTGCCTTGATGCTCATTTCTTACATGTGGTGTGATGTGGCTGATCTATGATGGTCCAAGTTGCTGAGTTTCTGAAATTTTAGCACATTACACAGTTGAATGGAAAGGAAATCTTTGTTTCATTATTGAGAATATGATGTTTATGCCTATATATGTTGGATGCTTGGAAATGTCTTTTTCTTATTTTATTTTTATCGCTCAAGGGACGAGCGATGTTTAAGTGTGAGGATGTTGATAGCCTCCTTTGGATGCTATCTTTTAAGCTATTTCCAAGCCATATCTTCAATGAATTTTAGAGTGAAATCCTCATTTTTGTGTATTTTTGTTGTGTTTTGAGTGAGTTTTTAAATTAGGATATTATATTAGATATTAGTTGAATAACACTAAAATCACATTTAAAGTTGATGATTTATAATGATTTATCTTGATGAATTTTGAATGTGATTTTGTAGGTTGCAATAAGATGAAGAAAGCATAAATGGAGGTGAAGAGAAGAAAAGAATTGAATAAGTCATTCTTGGCGTAGGCAAGGCCAACTACGCCAAGAAACCTATGCTAGCGTCAGTTTACGCTAACATTGAAAGATGGAAAATTTGTACAAGTGTCAGCTAGCGTAGGCAAGAGCAACTACGCCAAAATGATGAAGCTGGCGTCACTTTACGCCAGAACTGAAGAAGCCAAAATTTTGACTTTCAAACCTGGCGCAATTCAAGCAAACTACGCCAAATGTCGCGGGCTAGCGTCACTTTACGCTAGGTCTGGCAGTTCCAGAATTCGGTTTTGGTGGTTCCAAGGTCGGTTTTTGTTGGTTTTGCTCGACTTTCCCTTGTTTTTTTGAAGGCTGAAAAACATCAAATATAGGGGAGAAGTCAGAGATTCGTCATCATCCATCCTAGAAACACACACATTATTTCTTTTTCATCTCCATCAATTCCATTTTAGTTTGGTATTGTAACAGGTTAGGATAAGTTCCGTTCTTGTATTCTAGGATTGTTATATAACTATTATTAGGTTGTGATCTAGATTATGTACTGGGAATCATCATCATTCGATCCGTAAATTTGATGCAATCTGAAGACGGGAGTCGACAGGAGCAATTGAAGTACGAGTTCAATGTCCTTCCAGGGAGTATTTGAAAAAGAATGCTATTTTAAATTTCCTGGATGAATTCAATATTTGACATTGATTGTTGTTCTTGTTTCTGGAATCATTATTGTGAATTGTTGATTAATTTTCAAGCCAATTCATGAAGTCGAGATTTGTCGGGAGACAGATTTCGAATCTTTTCGATGATCAATTATTTGAACTTGGGAAAGAAGAATAATCTGATCAATAAAAATTTCTAGAACAATTTACTTGCATGAAAAGATGATTCCTGTACATATATTCTAGTTTCACATACCTTTTTCTAAAATCTGCGACTTGGTGCATTAATGAAGTGGTGTGGCTTCGGTATACTAAATCAATTTCACAATGAATATGATTAAACTTTAGTAAAATTGGGAAATAGACTAAGGTTTTAAATTAATATTCATATCTGAAATTTATATTAAGTCGGGAGGCTTGATATAAGGATTTGGCAATTAGAAGTTATATTATTTTCAATTATTTTTTTTAGCAGATTAAACATAATCCTAGTTTGCAAGAATTCTTTCATTATTATTTTTATATATTTAGTTTAATATTAGCATTAGTAGTCATTAAATAAAATTGTCAACTCGACTTATTTTTTTAATAGCTAGAACATGGATTTATTTTAATACATATGGCCAAGGCATGAATAAATATGCTTTTAACTCCCTGTGAATTCAACCCGGCATTAGCCGGTATATTATTTGCGATATCGTGGTTTGTGTTTAATTTAAAGGCACAATTCTACGCATCAGCTGCTCCAGCGGACCCCTCTCCTTTGTTGCGGCAGTGTAGCAAACGGTGGAGTGACTTGGGATGGGCAACGTTATGGAATATTTGGAAGGCAAGGAATGCATTTTGTACGGGTGGTGACCCTATCTTCATCCCTTCCATCTGTCGACAAGCCCAAAGTATGGGGGCGGCTATCGACCGTGCCTATGGGCGTAAGATCGATCATTGTCCGCTGAGGCTTGTGACTTGGAACACGGGGCATCATGCTGGTATCCTGTTGCACGTTGATGGCAGTTCATTTGGCATTCCAGGCCCTGCTGGATTTGGTGGAGTGATCCGGCTTGGTGATGGCCAATGGGTTGAAGGTTATTCGGGATCCCTTGGTGTTGCCACCAATTTGGTGGCTGAGCTCCACGGTGTTTGGAAGGGCATGTTGGCACTTCATCAGCGGGGGATTGAAGTTGCTTCATGCTATTCAGACTCCCAGGAGGCGATTCGACTAATTCGAGATGGAGTCCCCCAATCCCACTCATTGGCTCCCTTAATTCGGCACATTAAAGACTTGCTCACTCCTCACCCGGATTATGTTTGGTCTCATATTCTTCGTGAGGGGAATATGGTTGCTGATATTCTGGCTAAGCGTGGAGCTCACTCAGTTAACTTCTTTACGACCTGGGCATTCCCTCCAGACGATGCCCGTCCACATCTGGCTGCTGATCTCGCGAGGGTTTGGTTCCCTCGCGACTAGTTTCTATTTTTTCTTGGTTTATTTCATTTCGCTCCTCTCCCTCGGCCCCCCTGCTGTAGTTTTTGCTTAGTTTTCTCTCTTAGCCGACGTTTTCACGTCATTGTTTATCCCAAAAAAAAAAATATTGGACGGATTTTAATAGGTAAATTAATGGTGGACACCCAGGTGCACATGTTGATGTCTTGATGATAAGTTAAGATAAACTACTTGTTGTTTCTAAGTTGTATGATTTTAATAATAGAATGTAAAGTTATTGTACTTATGACAGACATGTAACTTTTAAGTCATTCTAACTATCATAAGTATTAAAGTAACCAAAAATTTCATACACTTCATATATGAAATCTATAAAACTAGATAGATAGATCAGATATGCATACATATTACTTCCCGTTCCTTTTTAATTGCCACATACCCATATTTTACGCAATCCAATACACATTTTTAATCCTTAATAACTCAAATTGCATACGAGTAAAAATTATGAAAATTTGATATTCTAAATCTATGCGATGAGACGAATCCAACAAGATCTCAATTGACTATATTTTATCTTATATAATTGTATGAAAAAGTCGAATCAAAGTTACTCAATGAACAGTGACAAAACACCATCCGTATCAGTTAATTAGGAACGGAGGAAGTACTATTATCTTATTCTATTATTTATATAACTAGTAAGTAAACCGTCGACACTCGACGGGCATAACTATATATTTTATATAATATATATACTTATATTATATAAAGTAATAATAAATTGTATTTTGAGTAATGAAAAATGTGTAATAATTTTATATATGATAATATGATTTAATTATTTTTGAAACAAACAAAAAAAAATCATATTATACATTTTCCAAAACAAAACATTCATATTTTGTGGTATTCTTTAGCTTCTGTGGCTTGTCCGGTACAAATCTACAGTTCAATAAAATAATTATTTAAATAATAATATTTTTATTTCTTTTGAAATTTAAATTAAGATAAAACAAAATTAAATATAATTATTAAACATAATATGAAAAATTCTCTCACAATTTGCTGAAAATTTCATTGTTGAAAATCTCATTGGTAGGGACTAGTATAGCACTATCTTTAACATGTCTGAATTTGAAGTGATGCAGTTTATATTTGTATATGTATTCTAAAAAATTGCCGCTATAGGATCACCCATAGAGTTTACAAGAATATTATCCGAAAATGTCACATCTGATTGTACATCTTCAAAATCAATACCAGCTTTCTCATCATATACATCAAGTATCCATTTTTCAAAATTTATGTCATATATAAATTTAATTGTAAACAACATTTCTTGTGGTATCTAGAGTTAATCATTTTTAATTGCATATTAATACTTTGAGTCACATCTTGCTAGTGACAGAAATATTACAACATAACTGTTCATGGCTAAAAACTGGTATTGGAAGATCAAATCCAACATTCTTTAAAGATTGACATTGACTTTTATTTATAATCATTAAAAAACAAACTGCGAGTGAGAATTTTCTCATCTGAAATCAAATGGGAAATTTAGTTAAATCAAATAGGCTCATAATCATTCTCTTAATTTACTTGATGGATCTATATTTCTAAGAAGCATGACTATGCAACCCCCATTCAACTATATTTCATGATTCAGTAATCCAAAACAATTGATCGTGTTTAAATATTCCAGTGAAAATAATTCATTAGCATTATCTATGCTTTCATCATCTTAACAATTATTGTTAGAACATATATATATATATATATATATATATATATACATTTTCATTTGCAGGCATACGTTACATGATTTAATCATTGATCGTATCAACAATCTCATTGGTAGGGGGTAAATATATAGTAATGTAATACCCATAATTTTTAGGATATAAAATAGAATTTAATACGATGATTAAAGAGGTTTCGTTCCGAGAACCCGTAAAATCGGAAATGCACGGAAGCCAAAAGACGACGATTTAGAAGCCGACGAATCCAAAACCGACGGACTTAAGATTCGAACACGAAACAAATTTAAGTCGGAATAAATTTAGGATGGGAATCGTAATCCGAGAATGACCCGGGAAAAATCGGAATCCGAGAACATAGATGGATAGAAGTCCAAAAGAGAAGAGGAAAGGCTCGACGGATCGCACGACCCGCCCGACCAAGGTCCGGGCGGAGGCCGCGCGCTATCCACGCGGGGTTTACCCTACCACCACGCCAACCCCGCGTGGTTGCCCAGAATGCGGCAGATCACGCGATTTCGGCGATTTCTTGCCATAATTCGACCCCCCGACTATGGAAAGTGGATTTTGGACGGGGGAAAGAGTATTAGGTCGAGGGAGAGCAGATTCTCACCTCATTTACCAGTCTCCAAACCCTTCCCTACTCTCCCAAAACTCTCCCAAAGCCAAACACTTTTCCAACGACTTCCCGAAGAACTTCCGGCGACTTTCCGGCGACCAACGACGACCGTGGGAACGTCTAGATCAAGGTTTACAACCCGTAGATCTTTGGTAAGGAGTATTTCAGATTCCTTTTCTCGTTTTTATCCCCAATCCTCAATCTAACTTTCAATTATTGGACTTGCAAACACGTTCGTGGCCAAAAGAGAAGGAGAACGTGTGCGTAGATCCGTTCGTAGGGAATTTGGACGAGCCGAGCGACCCTAGGACGACAAAGAATTCTATCACTATAAGTTGATGCCTTTCATATCAATACGGGTGGCTTAGGGGCGTCCGATTTATTGGCTTTGTAACGAAACGTAAAAATCAAACTTAAAACCCCAACATGCGCAATTTTTGAAATCCGATTAAAAACCCTATTTTGAGAAGTCAAACCGAAAAATCAAAACTAGACTTTTAATCCTAACACATTAAACTATGCTGTGTAAAAAGTTCAGAGATTTTCATCAACGTTTACTACCCCAAATCGCTCCGAACATAAACTGCCTTGTTAAAACATTTTTGAAAACTGACAGTGTACATGTCCGAACTTGATGAGCATGTTTCTATATTTTCTAGTCCGAATTGATCTTTGTAATCTAAATGAAAGTTGTAGATAATCATGTCTAGTATGTGTGTATAAAATTTCAGAATTTTTGGAGTCCATTTGATATGTCAAAACGTCGATTTTCTGAACTGTGGTAAAAACTGAAACCTGACAGTGTATATGTTGTGCAATAAACTCGATTTTTGACATGTTTCCTCAACTTATTTCGAAATCGTTAAACACGAAAGTTGTTTGTTAGGGTGTTTTTGATATACTGTGAAAATTTCAGATTTTTCGGACTTGGAATGAATTTTTAAACTAAAAAGGAGTAAACTGTGACGCCAAACGATTTTAGGTCGAAGAGATTTTGAAATTTCGAAACTGAAACTTTTGACAGTTTTCCCACACGAGTATTTTTAAGAAAATAAGATAATCCCGGTTTTTGATTTTTATTTAATCAAAATCAATTTATGATCACGGAGTTGGGATTAGGGATATATGTATAGGTTGTCACGTTTTTATTACTCGTGTTAAGAAACTGTGGCCCGAAAGCGCACGGTGTCAAAAATTGCAATAATTTGTAGGTAAGACTGGATCGTTCACTGGAGGATGTGCGATAGAAGCAGGGCCCACGTCATTTTACAAGATTTTCAACTCGGTTACTCGAATCAGTTTGAGAAGTTGACTAACAACTACTTTACTGAAATTAAGCTAGTTAAGAAAGCAATTAAAGTTAATCTACAAAGCATGTAAAGTTCTCCTCTAGAATGTAGATAAGTTTAAGCTACAAAGCAATTAAAATTAGGTCTAGAAAGCAGGTAATTTTACCCTATGGAAGCAGCATAGTTATTCTAGAAAAGCTGTAAATTATGCTATGCTATCTATGAAGCTGATTCAAAGAGATGACAGAATGGACAGGGAGAAAAGAATAAAAATTGGACAAGATTCATATGAAACACAATTAAACTTCCATTTTAATACACAGATCTTTGCTTGGGATAATCCTGTCAGATAGCTAATTCTCATGCTCTCAGCACTTTTTCCCTTTAACCGACAGGTACTTACAGTGTGAGTTTACATGCTCTTAAGAAAACAAATTCTAAGATACCACAGACCTACAACTGCTCCCGTCAGAGCATGTCATTTATCTGTGGTGGATAAGCAACACCTGACAATTCATTAGTTGAAGTGTTAAGTACTACTATCATTCTCCCATGTCACACCCAAAGATTCTAATCAAGCCTGAACTATCCCATAACTCTCAAACCTAGAAGCAGTTCCACTACTTTCAATCCATCCGAGTGACCTCTAAAGAAAACATTTAAATGAAAGCGGTGAAGAAAGCATTAAAAATCCTATCACTCGAAGGTTTCGAAAGAGTTACCCTGGTAGTATAAGAAGAGCCCCCAGTCAGGATGACCGGACGTGGATCAAGAATTCCCGGATCTCGGTGAACTGCTCGCAGTGTTCACTTCCTTCCGGGTATTATGAGATACAAACTAATGAAACAAACTAATTAGTTCGTTCCTGATGCACTCACTCAGGACTCAAAAATAGGCTTTGGCAGAAGAGGATAGCAGTTGAAAGGGACTCAACCCTATCTTAGAAAATAACCAAGGCCTGAGTGATGTTCCTCTAGAATTATCCATTACACTGTATTTGAATCCAAGTAGATCCCATCTCGGTGTAATATCCAAAACCAGATTTCCAACACACAATAATTTTGGAAAATAATGGATTTTTGAAAATCATTCCCTAAACAGGTACTAGACTCTCAATAAGAACACAGACCCTTTCAGTCTACATGAGACCTAATCGCTGACTCTGGTTCTAATTTCCCAAAATCAACCCCCGGTAGAATATGAATTAGACATAACTGAGGAATTTATCCCTTAGATCCGGATTTTATAAAGGATTTTTGTTGGAAATTTATTGCGAGACATCTGATTTAAATCACGACTTCTATGCCCAAGGGAAGGGTCCCAAAATAATATTGACCACAATATTTACATAATATTATTATGCATAAATTTATAAAGAAGTGTAAAATTAAAGTAACCCAAAATATAATGTCGGTTTAGACAGAATGCGAAACACAGAGGTGAAATAGCCGGAGATGAGAAGAATTGGTTTGGCCAAAATATGACTGAAATAATCAGGATAACCTGGACTGCAAACATCTGCTATCCAGTTCTTGGTTATTCCAGATGGGATGTTTTTAGACAACAACAGCCTAAAATAACAGTGATCGCTGTTATCCAGACTCCTACTATTTGTGAACTGAGGGAAAAACCTATATGTTTTCTTACTGTAGTATTATTCAAATTGTGTTGATCGACACAATTTGTTAATATTACAGCTCAAAATTCAGGTTTTAAATTAAGATAAGAAAATAAAACTGTATCCGGATAGGAGTCAGCTGAGCAGCTATTATAATCCCGGATGGACGAACCGCCAAGGCTTCCACTGACCACTGCCCGGACCATGCAAAATAACAACTAGTAATTAATATTCAGACTACGAGCTAGTTTATCTGTGTGGGAATACCCGCTAACATTAATCTGATATATTCCTTACTAGTTGTTTCACGCAATCACGAGAAAAACAAAATAAAATACAATAAACCGAAATAAAATGGAATTCCTAGCATGAGAGACATTGCTTTCTCATGCACGGATATGGAATTAATCCATAATTAATGATTTAAATAATCCTTCATGCCATAATTAATTACAGTCCAGATTATCTGCTTAAGGCATTAAGGTTTGTTTATAGAAAAATATTTTAATGAGAATTGAACAAAAATCCTTTAATCATGGTAATTATTGACCTTAATTATTGCTAATCATGATCTTTAATTATTGATTTAAGGGTTCAATTATTTAAGTGAAAGAGTGGAGAATCAAAATTTTGGCAGCATAATGCCTCATATTGCAATCTTGGGATATTACACCTTAACCCGTGGGGTTAAGATGTGAGTGATGCAATATAATAGAGGGTTAGAGATTTTGAGATTTAAAAGAGATAGGGATCCTGTCGTGAGACCATAAGTTGTGTCGCGAACCGAGGCTCGCGGCATGGGTATCTCGACAGGATGGTTTTAGAAGTTTTTGGTAGACTAGGCTTTGTGTCGCTAGACAGGGGTTGTGTCGCAAGACATGGTCCCGCGACAGGAATCTGGCGCCACAAGGCTTAGCTGAAAATTTTCTAAGTGTTTGGGTCCCAGTCGCTAGAGTTGGGGATTGTGTCGCGAGACGTGGCCTCGCGACAGGATGGTCTGGCGACTGGGTTTTCAAAGATTTTAACAAGGCATAATTGCCTGTCTCGAAACAAAAGTGTGTCGCGAACCGTGGGTTCGCGACAGGGGTTCCTCGACAGAGCCTTTTCACAAAAATGCAAGAGTTTTGGTTCTCAGTCGCTAAACAGGGATTGTGTCGCGAACCGTGGGTTCTCGACAGGAGTGCCTCGCGACTGAGGTTTTCAAAATATTAAGACAAGTGTCCCTAAGCATCCATGTCGCGAAACAACCTTCCTGTCGCGAGACGTGGTCTCGCGACAGGAAGAGGTTGGCAACATGGGTGGGTCAGGACACAAGTCAGAAAAAGTAAAATGGAACAGTAGCATGCAAACAGCGTGATCTACCCTATTTCAGATCAAAAAGTGATTCTAGCCCAAAATAACCAAACAAAAATTTAAATCTACCTAGAACATGCTTGCATAAAAATGAAATTAACTAAGACAATATTTAAAATAAAGCAAATCCTAATTTAGGGTTGATCACATATGAACATGAAACATCATCCAAGAAAATAGGAACAGTAGCATAAAAATAGAGAATAAAGGTCAAATGACCCATAAATGAAAAGGAAGGCAGTAAACCCATGGGTTGTGAGACCCATTTCATGTTTTTGGGACACAATATCTTGAATATACTCCCATTTTATTAATGGGTTTGTTAATACCCATCATTTGGATATTACAAACCCTAAAAACAAAGTTTAATAACAAAAATAAAACTGTGAACAATGGCTACCTAAACTATTCAAAGCATGAACAACATAAAAAAATAAAATCAATCTAAGCTAAGCTAATGCAGAAATTAAATAATACAAAAAAATTAAAACTAAACTACACTAAGAACTACCTAGAGAGAAACCTCCAAACTGCCTTCCAGAGAAATGAATGTCTAACCCTTTGGCACCTTGGGATCACCACATATTTATAGAGGTGGAACCCTAGGCCCATGGGCCTTGGTCTGAAGCCCGTGTCGCAAGACATCACACACATCTTGGCCATGTCGCGGAGTCACGCGATGTGGCGCGAAACGAGGCCTCATGTTGCAAAGCTTCACGACTGGGTCTTGGCTTTCTTTTGATTTCTGCTTCTGTGGCGCGGGACACCTCCCTGTCGCGAGGCCATGTATCGCGACACGGGTGGCTAGCGACAGGGTTCATGGGACATGGTTCCTTCTCCATCTGCGAGTTGTGGCGCGGAACCCTCGTGCGTCGCTAGACCATGCTTCGCGCCATGAGTCTAGCGACAGGGTCCTTCTGGACTGGCCATCCTTCCATTTGGGATGTTGTGTCGCTAGACTGCCCCCAGTCGCGAGGTCACGTCTCGTGACAGGGCACAGTCTAGCGACTGGCTTGCCTTACTGGGCCTGGTGGGCCAAAACATGTATTTTTGTGGGCTTTTTCTTTTTTTTCCCATCTTTTTGTATTTCGTGGGCCTATTTTATTCTTTTGCCCATCTTTTTCATCCCTTTTTCTTTTCTTTTCTTTTTCTCATGTTTTTGGATTTTTCTAGCATAAATGTGTAATAAGATTACATATTTATGCATTTTTCATACCAGCTCAATATTTTTACAAATATGCATAAATCAGTCTAGTTCTACTGCTTTCTTATTTAATATAAGACCGGAATGCGATCAAATGCCCGTTTCAGACACGGAAATGGATTGAAAATAATGGACATTTCTGGCCATTATCAACATCCTCACATTTAATATTGATCGTCCCCGAGCAGTCAGAGTCAATGTTCCTAAGAACACGGAATCTACATATTCAATTCATTTTCGTGGCTTCGTAAATTACATTCTTTTTGGATTGGGATAAGATAATCAAAAACTACAAGTATTAAATTTCCTTGATTGCAATGTTTAATGAAATGATACTTGCTCACTACATCGGGCCTACAAATCAAGCATTATTGTCAATCCTTCATGAATATCATGTTTGAGAGATGCAAAGATTAAGAATGAGAATTAAGGTACGACACGAACATGTTTAATGAAACAGAGCCTCACATATAAGAGAATCGGAAAGTTCACTCACTCTCAATGGGGTTTAATCATTGAACGCTCAAAATCAAGTTTAATTAAATTGTTCCATAAGCTTGCAATCAGACCAACTCGCCACCAGCTTATTTCCTCAAATCGAGATCCCGAGGTCTTATTTAAGGGTTGTAATGAGGCATACGGTTGTAACATTCGGTAGGGAAGGGAAATTATAGGGCTAAGAAGTGACAAGAATTTATTCCATCATAACTTGGCATTTTTATTTAAAATTTATGATCATCAATGTTTTTCTCTTTCTTTTGCTTTTCTTCTTCTATTGCATGACATTAGACTAAGTCTAATTTGCTTTGTCATTTGCAATTTATTGTTGTTGAATGAAACTCAACAATTGTAACACCCCGGTTTTTGGTAACCCAGGTCGGGATGTCACCGCCACATCTCCCTAGTAAGACACGGTTTCTCCGAGCTTACTAAAGAGATGCAAGGCTAGGTATTGCAGTGTTTAAAACATTTAAAGCATTCAAAATAGCCCATACAATATAAATCGAAAATAATAATAGCATAGCGCAGCGGAAATATTTAGTTTAGTACAGTATCGCAGCGGAAAATATAAAAAGGGCCGACATGGCCAAAACACGGGTTAAACAGGCCCGTTCATAATGTAGTCTACGTACGAAATTTAAAAGCAAAATAAAAACTCCCAAAATCCCATGCATGATTCGTGCTCACACATGCTCATTCCACATATTCTGTAAAGAAAGGAATAAAAATGGTTTTGATCAGCAAAATTGCTGAGTAAGTTAACACATGCATGATCGTAGGGTTTAAAAGCCATAACTTTAATAATTTAACAAAAGCATGATAATAACATAATATTTGATTTCATATAATCCATATCATATAGCACAATCTATCTCAGGCTCTATTTAATAACACATATCACATGGTTCAAGATAATAACCATAATTTAAATAAAGCATTTAATAATTTAATTGGACAACAATATCATTTAATCTAGTTTAATTTAATTTAGAATCCCCATTACATTCCCGATTTGGTATTTCAAAGTTTCACGATAACAATCGCGATGTCAACAAGTTTAGCCGGTAGCCCGGCGGCCGCAGCCGTATCAGCCATACCCAGTACCACTCCGGAGCCTCGGGAAACCCATACGGATATTCACGAGAGTGTAGGCTCTAAGTTTCGCCGTTTTGGCAATATCACATTTCAAGTATAGCGCGCGGGGTCACCATCGTCCATTACGGCACGAAGTGAATCGTTAGGGGGCACCCTGCAGAGCACTCACCCCTAATTTTAATTTATCAAGTTTGTAAGGGGATTTAGTTTTTAAAATCTGCCTTCCAATGTATTAATTTAGAAACAATATCTCAATTCGTTTCAACCCTAAAGGTTAATTCCATGTTTCAACAAGATTTCAAAATTTCGTTTCGGTAAATCACAGTTTACTCCAAAATTCGTCTAAAATCAGATTTAATTCCAAAAATTCCAAAATTTCATATCTGACTCGGAAACATCAAGATCTACAACTTTCGTGTTTTAACTTTTTCAATCCGAGATACCTAAGTAGGTTAAAATCGCCAATTTTTGCATAACAAGAAATCTGTCCGAGTTCAAAGTGTCACAGTTTACAAATTTCACATTCTACCATATCAATTCAACTCCAAATTTAATGAAATTTGACAGGGATCATCTTGAGACATTTATCTACAACTTTCATGTTCGGCCAAAGATCTAAAACAGCCTAGATCCTATGTCAAAAACGAGATCAAGATCATTCCTAAGTTCTGTCCAAGATTTCAAGATCTAAAATCAAACAGTTCGGTTTCAACGGGTTTTCACATATCAAATCAACTCCAAAAATTCTCAAATTTTTACAGTAGCTGGGTCTAAGTCTTAGGAACGTTTTTTGTGTTTTAAGTTTTTCCGTTTGAGTTCGTTTTAAGGGTCGGAAAAATTCACCAAATCTGTTGCGTCGGTAGAAAAACAAAAGTGGACAGATTTATGGTTCTTGTTGAATCTTTTAGGTTTCGAATGTTTTAGAATCTCCCAAAACCATGTAAGGTTAACTTACAGTGTCTATGAACGTCGGGAATGTCCAATTCGGAGGCGTGGCTTCCAGATCACCGTTTCTCCTCTCCGTTCGTCGGGTTCTACGATCTAGATTCGATACGGGGGTGTAGAAAGAAAAAGGAGATGATTAGGATTCGTTTTCGAATCGTTTATTGAATAAAGATTGGACCGAGACTTACCACGACTATGGAGATCTGTAGAGAAACTCGTCCAACAGCGTTCGTCTTGGTTTCGTGCCTCCGACGACTCCGGATTTAGGGTTTCGAACGTATAGAATGTTTTAGGGTTTTGTAAACTTGTTCGGGGCTCCCAAGGGGCTTATTTATAGAATTCTTAATCCCTAGGGCGTCCACAACCGACCTAGAGGTCTGGAGTCGAGAGATGTTCAACCGAAAGTCGAAAAATCCGCGTTCGGGCGAGAGATTCACGCAACGACCAAATCTGTGGGGGGGGGCGCGGTCGTGGCGCGCTGAACCCCCTTTACCGCGCGGCCACCGCGCCGACTTCGCCTGGACTTCGGTCCGGGCGGGTCGTGCGATCCGTCGTGCTTTTCCGCCTCTCTTTCGGGTTTCTATCCCTCTATGCTCCCGAATTCCGATTTCCGGGGTATATTCGGGTTCTTACTTTCTCTCTAATTTTATTCTTAGTCTAGTTGGATGTTTTGGACTCGAATACTCGAGTTCATTAGTGTCGGGTGTTGGTGTTCCATTTATCCATCCTTTTGTTTAATTAAATTCCTTTAATTCCTTTTAAGTAAAAGTCTCATTTCTCATTTCCTTATCTTTATTTATTTCTTTTATTTGCTGGATTGGTTTATTTATTTATAGTATTCATTTTATTTATTATTTATTTATTTAATTATTGTTTTATTTTATGTTGGAAAATTCTCGGGTATTACAACAATTTTTTTTTGAATCGGTTCATTGAACAACGATTTATGCTTTTTCCGATGATCATAAAGTTAATGCCTTTTGACAGAATTCGTTATTGCACACTTGGGTTTGATATATTTGGTCTTTTATGAGGTTAGGACTAATATAGAGGGCTTCAAAGAAAAATTAGGCTTGAAGGCTCAAATTGATTAATCCTAAAGGAAAAATATTTTTGGGTTTGGATTTCAAATGAAGGCCAAAAATTTGGGTTTTCTAAGTGCCTCGATCATATGCTCGATTTTTGGAATATGACATGGTCTTGAATCGGTCCCAATTGCAAGTTCTAGTTTCCTTTAATCAAATTGATTCACACATCAAAGAAAATAAATGAGTAAAAATGACTCATGGCTCAAATCTCACAAGGTTGGATTGATTCATATCATACAATATTCTCAAATTTAATCAATGCTTAATTCTAACAATTTATTCAATTAAAATTTCCAACATGAAGATTTATTACCCAAAAAGATGATCGCATCATTAATTTTTTATAGCTCAAAAACCTTAGGAATTCACGTCATGCATGTTCTCAATTATATTATCCCAATTTAAAAGTTTGAAAATTTAATCACAAGCCTAAATTCAACATGTGAATTTAGAACAGGTTTATGCATACTTTTTGCTGGTTATTTAATTTAAAGCATTAAAAAGGCACTGCTGACATACGGAGTATGTCAACAGCATATTTTTGGCCTGACAGTCACTTATGTAACACCCCGGTTTTTGGTCACCCAGGTCGGGATGTCACCGCCACATCCCCCTAGTAAGACACGGTTTCTCCGAGCTCACTAAAGAGATGCAAGGCTAGGTATTGCAGTATTTAAAAGTATTTAAATCATTCAAAATAGCCCATACAATATAATTGAAAATAATAATAGTATAGCGCAGCGGAAATAATTGTTTTAGTATAGTATCGCAGCGGAAAATATAAATAGGGCCGACATGGCCAAAACACGGGTTAAACAGGCCCGTTCATAATATAATCTAAAGTACGAACTTAAAAGCAAAATAATGTTCCCAAAATCCCATGCATGAATCGTGCTCACACATGCTCATTCCACATATTCTGTAAGAAAATGAATAAAAACGGTTTTGGTCAGCAAACTTGCTGAGTAAGTTAACATATGCATGATCGTAGGGTTTAAAAGCCATTAACTTTAATAATTTAATAAAAGCATGATAATAACATAATATTTAATTTAATCTAATCAATTATCCAATAGCATAATTTATCTCAGGGCTCTATTTAATAACACATATCGCATGATTTAAGATAAAAGCCATAATTTAAATAAAGCATTTAAATAATTTAAGTAGACAACAACGTAATTTAATCTAATTTAATTTAATTTAAAATCCCCATTACATCCCCGATTTGGTATATCAAAGTTTCACGATAGCATCGCGATATCAACAAGTTTAGCCGGTAGCCCGGCGGCCGCAACCGTATCAGCCATACCCAGTACCACTTCGGAGCCTCGGGAAACCCATACGGATATTCACGAGAGTGTAGGCTCTATATTTCGCCGTTTAGGCAATATCACATTTCAAGTTTAGGCGCGGGGTCACCATCGTCCATTAAGGCACGAAGTGAAGCAGTTAGGGGCACCCTGCAGAGCACTCACCCCTAATTTTAATTTATCAAGTTTGTAAGGGGATTTAGTTTTTAAAATCTGATTTCAATTGTATTCAATTAAAAATAATATCTCAATTCGTTTCAACCCTAAAGGTTAACTCCATGTTTCAACAAGATTTCAAGATTTCGTTTCCGGTAAACCACAGTTTACTCTAAAATTCGTCTAAAATCAGATTTAATTCCAAAAACTCCAAAGTTTCACGACTGACTCCGAAACATCGAGATCTACAACTTTCGTGTTTTAACTTTTTCAATCCGAGATACCTAACTAGGTCAAAATGACCAATTTTTCGTAGAAGAATAATTCTGTCCGAATTTAATGTATCACAGTTTAAAGATTTTGCATTCTACCATAGCAATTAAACTCCAAATTTGATGAAATTTTACAGAGATCATCTTAAGACAATTATCTACGACTTTCATGTTCGGCCAAAGATCTAAAATAGTCTAGATCCTATGTCAAAAACGTGATCAAGATCATTCCTAAGTTCTGTCCAGGATTTCAAGATCTAGATTCAAACAGTTCGGTTTCGATGGTATTTTCACATATCAAATCGTCTCTAAAAATTCTCAAAAATTTACAGTAGCTAGATCTAAGTCTTAGGAACGTTTTTTGTGTTTTAATTTTCTCCGTTTGAATTCGTTTTAAGGTTCGGAAAAATTCATCAAATCTGTTGCATCGGTAGAAAGTATAGATTGACAGATTTTTGATTTCTTGTTAATCTTTTAGTTTTGAATGTTTTAATTCATCCCAAAACCATGTAAGAGTTAATTTATAGAGTTTATGAACGTCCGGGATCGTCTATTCGAAGGCGTGGCTTCCCGTCCACCGTTTCTCCTCTCCGTTCGTCGGGTTCTATGATCTAGATCCAATTCGAGGTGTAGAAGAGAAAAGAAGAAGATTAGGGTTCATTTTTGAATCGTTTATTGAACAAGGATTGGATCGAGACTTACTACGACTCCGGAGTCGTCGGAGGCACGAAACCAAGACGAACGCTGTAGGATGAATTTTTCCAAGGATCTCCATAAGTTGTTCGGGGCTCCCAAGGGGTTTATTTATAGATTTCCCAAGCCCTAGGGCGTCCAACATCTGACCTAAGGGTCCTGGGTCGAGAGATGTTCAACCGAAAGTCGAAAAATCCGCGCTCGGGCGAGAGATTCACGCAACGGGCGAATCTGTCGCATGGCGCGGTCGTGGCGCGCCCTCCCTTGTTCGACCGCGCGGCCACCGCGCCGAGCTCGCCTGGACTTCGGTCCGGGCGGGTCGTGCGATCCGTCGTGCTTTTCCGCCTCTCTTTCGGGTTTCTATCCCTCTATGCTCCCGAATTCCGATTTCCGGGGTATCTTCGGGTTTCTACTTTCTCTCTAAATTTTTAATCGGGTCTAATTGGATGTTTGGACTCGAATTCTCGAGTTTATTAGTGTCGGGTTTTGGTGTACAATTTATTTACCTTTAATAATTCCTTTTTATGTAATTAAATTCCTTTAATTCTTTTTTAAGTTAAATCTCATTTCTCATTTCCTTATCTTTATTTATTTATTTATTTGCTGGATTTATCTATTTATTTATGGTATTTATTTTATTTATTATTTATTTATTTAATTATTGTTTTATTTTATGTTGGAAAATTCTCGGGTATTACAGTCTACCCTCCTTAAGAATCAACTTCGTCCTCGAAGTTGTGTTTTGGCTTTTTCTTGTGCTAAGGTCCTGTGTTTGTTTTATTATGTTGTGACTGAACTTAGAATTGAAACTTCTAAGCTGCCTACGTACCCGGTGAAGGGATCAAGCCATAACGTAGTTCAAAAGTTTACAAAAGTGCACGAAAAATAGGTTGTATGACATCCTCCCCCCCCTTAAGATTGCAGTTATGTCCCCATAACTGTGTCGGTATCGGTTTGGAACAATGTCGGGTAGCGTTCTCTCATGTCGGATTCTACTTCCCAAGTTGCCGTCTCACTTTCGTGGTTTGACCAAAGAACCTTGATCATTTTGACGGTTTTGTTCCTCGTTACTCGTTCCTTAGTGTCAAGAATACGCACTGGGACTTCTTCGTAAGTCAAGTCTTCATCGAGCTCAATTATCTCCGGTTGAAGTACATGTGTCAGGTCCGGCACATACTTCTTTAGTTGCGAGACATGGAAGACATTATGAACTCTATCTAAGTGTGGCGGTAAAGCCAATCGGTGGGCTAGAGTTCCGACTCGTTCTAGAATTTCGTAAGGTCCTATGTATCAAGGACTCAACTTTCCTCCTTTGCCAAAGCGCATCACCCCCTTCATGGGTGATATCTTTAGCATGACTCTATCTCCCACTTGAAATTCTAGGTCTCGTCGTCTCACGTCGGCATAACTCTTTTGACGGTCTTGTGCGGCTTTCATCTTCCCTTGAATCACTTTGATTTGTTGAGCCATGTCTTCGATAAGTTGTGGTCCCACTACCACGGACTTATCGTTTCCTTCCCAGCTCAACGGGCTTCGGCACTTTCGTCCATACAACGCCTCGAAAGGTGCCATGCCGATACTAGCATGGTAGCTATTATTATAGGAAAACTCAATCAAGGGTAAATGAGATTCCCAATTTCCTTTGAATTCCAACACACATGCTCTCAGCATGTGTTCTAGTGTTTTGATTGTTCTCTCGGTTTGTCCATCCGTCATCGGGTGGAATGCGGTGCTCATTTTGATTTGAGTACCGAGAGCTTTTTGTAACTCTGTCCAGAAATGAGAGACAAATCTACTGTTTCTATCGGAAATGATATCATGTGGTACTCCATGTCGTCGTACCACATTATCAACGTAGGCTCGGGCCAATTGGTCCATAGTCCACGTGTCTTTCATTGGGATAAATATGGCTGTCTTTGTTAGCCTATCCACAATCACCCAAATCTTGTTCATGCCTTTAGGTGATCGGGGTAATCCCGAGACAAAATCCATTGAGATGCTATCCCACTTCCAACTTGGAATCTCTAGTGGTTGCATCAGTCCTAGGGGTTTATGTCGCACTGCCTTAACCTTTTGGCAGGTGAGACATCTCGCCACGAAGTTCGCCACTTCCTTCTTCATTCCTGGCCACCAATAGATCTTCTTCAGATCTTTGTATAGCTTGTCTCCTCCGGGATGTACGGAATATGGCGTGTTGTGCCCTTCCTCCATCAACATTTGTTTCAACTCGAAACATTTAAGGGGCACACACCATCTCCCTTTAAAACGGATGCTTCCATCCTCGTGGACAGCAAATCCTATTGCCTTTCCTTCGGCAATATATCCTTTTATCTTCTCGAGTTTCGGGTCGCCCGGTTGAGCGAGTCGAATCTCGTCCAATATTGGAGTTTCTACGACCATGGCATTGACCGTTTCTCTCACTGTGCCAGGATGCACAAGTTCTAGCTCCAATCTTGCCAATTCCATGTACAATGCCGGCGGAATTACCAACGAGTTTGTCACGTGTTGGGTTTTCCGACTTAGGGCATCGGTTACCACATTCGCCTTCCCCTCGTGGTATGCTATCTCTAAGTCGTAGTCTTTAATAAGTTCCAACCACCTTCGCTGTCTCAGATTCAACTCCTTCTGAGTGAATATATATTTCAAGCTCTTGTGGTCGGTGAACATTCGACACTTCCGCCCATAAAGATAATGTCTCCATATCTTTAGCGCGAAAACGACCGCTGCCAACTCCAGGTCGTGGGTCGGATAATGCTCCTCGTGGGGTTTTAGTTGGCGTGATGCATATGCTACGACTCTCGAGTCTTGCATCAAGACACAACCTAAACCTTCCTTCGAAGCATCGCTATATACTTCGAAGTCACCATTCTCTGATGGGAGTGTTAATACGGGTGTGGTTGTGAGTTGTTTCTTCAGCTCTTGAAACGCAGTCTCACACGCTTCGGTCCACTCGTATTTTGCTCCTTTCTTCAGTAGCTGGGTCAAAGGACGTGCAATCCTTGAAAAGTCCTTCACAAATCGTCTATAGTACCCGGCTAATCCAAGGAAACTCCTTATTTCCGTTGGACTCTTCGGGGTTGCCCACTCCGTCACGGCAGAAACCTTTGCCGGATCCACTGATACTCCATCAGCGGATACTATGTGTCCGAGAAATGCCACTTCTTTCAACTAGAAATCGCATTTCGACAGCTTGCCGTATAGCTGATTTCTTCGCAAGATTTCTAACACTTGATGTAAGTGTTGGGCATGCTCTTCCTCGCTCTTTGAGTAGATCAGGATGTCGTCGATAAACACTACGACGCACTGATCTAACAATTCTCGGAACACGTTGTTCATGAGATTCATGAACATGGCCGGCGCATTTGTTAACCCGAAGGATAACACTGTGAACTCGTAATGGCCATATCGCATTCGAAATGCCGTCTTCGGGATGTCCTTCTCGGCGATCCTCAATTGATGATACCCAGATCGCAAATCGATCTTCGAGAATACAGAAGCTCCCTTCAGTTGATCAAACAGATCCTCTATTCTCGGTAGGGGGTATTTATTCTTGATGGTCACTTGGTTTAGTCCTCGGTAATCTATGCAAAGACGTAGTCCTCCGTCTTTCTTCTTAACGAACAAAACCGGTGCTCCCCAAGGGGACGTACTCGGTCTTATGTAACCTTTTCCTAACAGTTCCGCGAGTTGTTCCTTTAACTCCTTCATTTTCAGTGGTGCCATCCGGTACGGAGCTTTTGAGACAGGCTCTGTCCCCGGAATGAGATCTATAGTGAATTCAAGATCTCTCTCAGGTGGCATGCCCGGAACGTCCTCAGGGAACACGTCCGGGTATTCTCTTACCACCGGTATGCTATCAACCTTGTTTTCTTCTGCCTCAAGGTTGTGCACATAACACGCATATAGTTCGTATCCCTTACGCATCAAGTTACTTAGTTTAAGTGCACTAACGATTTTGTTACTTTTCTTTAGGGGGCTGAGAGTAAAAGATAACTCTCTTTCCCCTACCTTTTGACAAGGTGATCTTTTGCTTTTGGCATTCGATCACTGCTTTATACTGGGATAACTAATCCATCCCCAGTATGATGTCGAAGTCTCTTAAGTTAAATTCTACTAAGTTCGCGAAGAATTCTATGTTCTTTATCAATATAGGAATTCCGTTATATCGTTTAGAGCAAGACACTACTTCTCCAGAAGGCAATTGAATTTCTAAGCTAATTCTCTCGCACTTAGGTAGATCTAACTCAGGTACTATCCTTGATGCTATAATTGAGCAACTAGCTCCAGAATCAAATAGAATTCTAAGGGGCGTATTCAACACATAAAATGTACCTGCCATCACTTCTCCTTGCGCAGGCACGTCCGCTTGGTTCACCACGTTCAGCCTCCCCATAGGGCGTCCCTGATTGCTCTGTTGATTCGCATTCGGCTGCTGATTTTGTTGCTGGGTTTGATTCTGAGGGGGCGGTGGTCGTTGGTTCTGGTTCTGGTTTTGCGGCCTATTTTGAGGGGGTCTGTACCCTTGGTTATTCCCGTTTCGCCCGTTTTGATTTTGAGGCTGTTCTTGCCCCGTGACCAAATCGTCCCTTCTCGTTATGTTCTCGAGCCTAGTCTGGCAATCCCGTCGAACGTGACCCATTCGACCGCATCGGTAACAGGCGCCTTGTTGCGGGCATCCCCTTGCCAGATGGGGTCGTCCACATCTCGGGCAAGGTGGTACCGGATCTTCTTGGTTGAACCTCCTCCCAGTGTTGTTTTGTTGGGGCCTATTCGACCCTCTGCGCTGCTCGTTCCTTCCAGTGTTGTTCTCGTTTCTTGAGTCTCGGCTTCTCTTGTCTTGGGGACCCCTGCTAGACTCCCCACTCACCCTTCTTTTCAGCTGCTGCACACGTGCTACCGCCACAGCGCGGTCATACACTGCTTGCAAATCAGGGTAGTGTACCCCCGCGATCACCTCGCGCACAGACAGGTTCAGTCCCATCTCGAACTTCTGTGCCTTTTCTGCATCAGTAAGCACTAGCCTTGGTCCGAACCTCACCAGCTCCTTGAAGCGTGTGTAGTATTCCTGCACCGTTTGGCCTCCTTGCTTCAGCGACAGGAACTCTTCGTACATGGCAGCTTTAGTACTCAAGGGATAGAATCGATCCCTGAGTAGTTCCATCATCTCCATCCACGAGTAGGGCTCGTCATCTTCCGTCAGTTTGGCTTGCGTCGCCTGCCACCAGTCGTCAGCTTCGCCTCCCAAGTAGTATGAAGCGACATGTACCCTCTCTCTTTCCGGACATTTGACCGCTCCCAGCAGCTTGTCAAAAGTCCGGATCCATTCCTCCAGTTTTGCTGGATCCTCCTCACCAGCGTAGTGGGGCGGCTGGTAAGGATTTACCATCGCCAGGTAGTTAGGGCGAGCTTGGGGCGGAGGTACCGCCGCAGCTTGACCCTGGTCGACTTGCGCGTTTCCGAGCGCAATCAACACTTCCTCTATCGTCCTAAGACGATCGCCCACATTGTTCGGTGCGGGGGCGTCCTGCGCACCTTGGGGTTGTTCCATCTCAGGTTGAATCGGTTCAGTGACGTTTGGTGGTGTTTCAGTAGGTGTTTCAGTGGTGTTTTGAGGAGCGGTTTGAGTTCTTCCTCTTCCTCTTCCTCTGGGTGCTATTCTGGTACAAATGGGATAGATTAGGACTGTGAATTTAACATATGGTCTAAGCAATTTCTATAAATGTATATGTGTGTTGCAATTTAGCACGTGGTGCTTTGTTCGAACTAAGAAGCGTCGTACGCTTCGGGGTTTTATTTTAATTTGTTCTTATTTCGAAATTTTTTTTTTTGGCTGTACGGACAGATCTGTCCGTTTTTTTTTTCGATTTATTACAAATAAATCGGCCATTTTATTCGTCAAAAGAGATTTTAGTACAAAAGATATTTTCCTAGCAAAATAGCATCTAACAATAGAATCTCTAGTGTCTCATGACATCCTCCGGTGGGGTAGCAGGATCTTCCTCCTCCGAACTCGGTGGCAGAAGCTCGTCAAAGATAGTGTTTAAGTCCCGCCCGTGGGCATCGATGTATTCCTTTAGTATTAAGTTTTGTGTGGTGAGGGTTTGGACTTGGCGTTCGAGTTGGTTTATGCGGTGATGATCCGCCTCTCTCAAGTTACCCATGTGATGTAAATTGGCCTCCAATTGGGCCATACGGTACTTCATTTGCTCTAGGGTTTGGTGGGAATCGAGATGAACACTCATCATCCTGACCATCAACTGCATCATGTCTTGACTAGCCATCTAGCGCAAGTAAGAGATCTAAGTTAATATTCGCCAAGATCTAAGTTCAATTCGCCAAGATTCTAGGTTCAATTCGCCAAGATTCTAAGTTCAAGTTTCGCCAAGATTCTAAGTTCAAGTTTCACCAAGATTCTAAGTTCAAGTTTCGCCAAGATTCTAAGTTCATAGAAGAGATGCAATATGCAAATGCAAATGATGTTTCCCCCCAATAATAATTTGATGCACCACATATATATATATATATATTTTTCCATGGGGTTTAAAATAAAAATTTTCCATGGAAATAATACTTTTAAATTTAAAATACTAGTCAAAATACTAATAATAGTTTAAAAATAGTAATGGTTTAAAAATAATAGTTTAAAAATAGCCGGGCTCTGATACCAACTTGTAACACCCCGGTTTTTGGTCACCCAGGTCGGGATGTCACCGCCACATCCCCCTAGTAAGACACGGTTTCTCCGAGCTCACTAAAGAGATGCAAGGCTAGGTATTGCAGTATTTAAAAGTATTTAAATCATTCAAGATAGCCCATACAATATAATTGAAAATAATAATAGTATAGCACAGCGGAAATAATTGTTTTAGTATAGTATCGCAGCGGAAAATATAAATAGGGCCGACATGGCCAAAACACGGGTTAAACAGGCCCGTTCATAATATAATCTAAAGTACGAACTTAAAAGCAAAATAATGTTCCCAAAATCCCATGCATGAATCGTGCTCACACATGCTCATTCCACATATTCTGTAAGAAAAGGAATAAAAACGGTTTTGGTCAGCAAACTTGCTGAGTAAGTTAACATATGCATGATCGTAGGGTTTAAAAGCCATTAACTTTAATAATTTAATAAAAGCATGATAATAACATAATATTTAATTTAATCTAATCAATTATCCAATAGCATAATTTATCTCAGGGCTCTATTTAATAACACATATCGCATGATTTAAGATAAAAGCCATAATTTAAATAAGGCATTTAAATAATTTAACTAGACAAACACGTAATTTAATCTAATTTAATTTAATTTAAAATCCCCATTACATCCCCGATTTGGTATCTCAAAGTTTCACGATAGCATCGCGATATCAACAAGTTTAGCCGGTAGCCCGGCGGCCGCAACCGTATCAGCCATACCCAGTACCACTCCGGAGCCTCGGGAAACCCATACGGATATTCACGAGAGTGTAGGCTCTATATTTCGCCGTTTAGGCAATATCACATTTCAAGTTTAGCTCGCGGGGTCACCATCGTCCATTAAGGCACGAAGTGAAGCAGTTAGGGGGCACCCTGCAGAGCACTCACCCCTAATTTTAATTTATCAAGTTTGTAAGGGGATTTAGTTTTTAAAATCTGATTTCAATTGTATTCATTTAAAAATAATATCTCAATTCGTTTCAACCCTAAAGGTTAACTCCATGTTTCAACAAGATTTCAAGATTTCGTTTCCGGTAAACCACAGTTTACTCTAAAATTCGTCTAAAATCAGATTTAATTCCCAAAACTCCAAAATTTCACGACAGACTCCGAAACATTAAGATCTACAACTTTCATGTTTTAACTTTTTCAATCCGAGATACCTAAATAGGTCAAAATGACCAATTTTCGTAGAAGAATAATTCTGTCCGAATTTAATGTATCACAGTTTAAAGATTTCGAATTCTACCATAGCAATTCAACTCCAAATTTGATGAAATTTTACAGAGATCATCTTAAGACAATTATCTACGACTTTCATGTTCGGCCAAAGATCTAAAACAGTCTAGATCCTATGTCAAAAACGTGATCAAGATCATTCCTAAGTTCTGTCCAGGATTTCAAGATCTAGATTCAAACAGTTCGGTTTTGATGGGATTTCACATATCAAATCGTCTCTAAAAATTCTCAAAAATTTACAGTAGCTAGATCTAAGTCTTAGGAACGTTTTTCGTGTTTTAAGTTTCTTCGTTTGAATTTGTTTTAAGGTTCGGAAAAATTCATCAAATCTGTTGCGTCGGTAGAAAGTATAGATTGACAGATTTTCGATTTCTTGTTAATCTTTTAGTTTTGAATGTTTTAATTCATCCCAAAACCATGTAAGAGTTAACTTACAGAGTTTATGAACGTCCAGGATCGTCTATTCGAATGCGTGGCTTCCCGTCCAACGTTTCTCCTCTCCGTTCGTCGGGTTCTACGATCTAGATCCAATTCGAGGTGTAGAAGAGAAAAGAAGAAGATTAGGATTCGTTTTTGAATCGTTTATTGAACAAGGATTGGATCGAGACTTACCACGACTATGGAGATCCTTGGAAAAATTCGTCCAGCAGCGTTCGTCTTGGTTTCGTGCCTCCGACGACTCCGGATTTAGGGTTTCGAATGTGTAGAACGTTGTAGGGTTTTGTAAAGTTGTTCGGGGCTCCCAAGGGGTTTATTTATAGATTTCCCAAGCCCTAGGGCGTCCAACATCTGACCTAAGGGTCCTGGGTCGAGAGATGTTCAACCGAAAGTCAAAAAATCCGCGCTCGGGCGAGAGATTCACGCAACGGGCGAATCTGTCGCATGGCGCGGTCGTGGCGCGCCCTCACTTGTTCGACCGCGCGGCCACCGCGCCGAGCTCGCCTGGACTTCGGTCCGGGCGGGTCGTGCGATCCGTCGTGCTTTTCCGCATCTCTTTCGGGTTTCTATCCCTCTATGCTCCCGAATTCCGATTTCCGGGGTATCTTCGGGTTTCTACTTTCTCTCTAAATTTTTACTCGGGTCTAATTGGATGTTTGGACTCTAATTCTCGAGTTTATTAGTGTCGGGTTTCGGTGTACAATTTATTTACCTTTAATAATTCCTTTTTATGTAATTAAATTCCTTTAATTCCTTTTTAAGTTAAATCTCATTTCTCATTTCCTTATCTTTATTTATTTATTTATTTGCTGGATTTATCTATTTATTTATGGTATTTATTTTATTTATTATTTATTTATTTAATTATTGTTTTATTTTATGTTGGAAAATTCTCGGGTATTACAACTTATTCATCTCGGACTGTCAGACATCTTTTCAAGAATAAAATTGTTTGCGGATCTCAAAGATCGAGTTCCATTCATGGAAAGCGATAAATTACATCATTTACAAGAGATTCTTATGCAGTTAGTACAAACCTGCACACAAAAGAAGAATTCCCTAATATGATGTTAACACTTTAAATAAAATATTTTAGGATTCATTCTTCCTCCATTCCTCCTTTCCTAGGGAAAGAAGATTCTACTCCAGTGGATGAAGCTTGTTAAGTCACAACGCAGGCACCAGCCGTTATGTTCTTCCAGGGTTGCCCCCATCATTGGGCAGTAGATCCGGTCTGCCTGGCCATGGAATAAACCAGGGGAGTCTTGGTGATTTGCCAGCCAACCGAGGGTGTTGGTGGACGTGTAGATAAAAACTGATCTATGAGTTACCATTTCTTCGATCATTTTGATCCCTAGAAGAACTTGGCTCTCATCCAGCTTGCTTAACAACATCAGTCCCCGTGCGAAGATTGGCGCTTTATGATTATCTTCTATCCCTAGTCGCAGCATCTCGCAGGCTTGCTCTTCATCCCCTCCTGTAAATGCTTCTATTGCCGGGATGATCTGAAGGTTAAAATTTCCTGCTTCTATGCACCTTTGCAGGAATTCTTCCTTCTGCCTCCGAATATTTTGTTGCCACATTTTCACGACGGAGGTTTCCAGTTTGCATCGCTTGAAAACGATGGTGAGATCGCCTGCGTCCCTGAACTTCGTGCATGTTTCCCTAGCTGTGAACACTTTCTTCATGTCATCCTCTCCGATTCGAGAGAGGATTTCTCCTAGCAGCTCCAATGGAAGGTCCAAAAGCTGGGTCCCTCTGGGTACCGGATCTGGAATCTGGAAAATGTTGTCCCTGAAAAGATAGAGAGTAATGAATCCAATTTTTTTTTTCTCAAAAACCTTTCAAGTTTGTAAACCAACATCCTCACATTTAGAGCTTTGCTCTAGATGTGAGGTTATTAAACTTCCAACTTGAATTTTAATATAAAGCATAGGTAAATTTTTTTTTTCTTTTTACACTTTGAGATAATTTCAAAGCAGTGAGTTATCAGGAAAAGATAGGGGTCATTGGTCCCCTAAATATATTTGAGTGGACTATTAAGTCCAAAATAAAACAAAAATGGGTAGGGACCAAAAATCTTTTTAATGGGCTGTAGGGCCCAAAAACTTGATTTTCCAATTTTTTAAACAATCCCGAGATGATTGTTGAAAGTGCAATGGAATGGAATGGAACGCGAATCGAGGAATGTGCAAATGGTGACGCGGCGACTCGGAACTGCTCAACTTGAACTGTTTGGAAAGGAGAAAAGGGCAGTTCAAGTGATAGAAATAAGGGGAAATCATTTTATAATTTTATAAGGGTTGACCAAATTTATTTAATAAAAGGTGGGATTTTGTGGTCCCAGTTTTTGGAATTTTCTAAATGATAGCAGTCCACATGAAGAGAAAGGACTGCTATTTTATTACATTAGTTTGTGTTCCATTGGGAACAAAACAAATTGGTCAATCTTAAAAAGAAAGACCCCACTTACTATTTTGTCTTTTTCAAAAAGTCACTTTTATTGAAAAGTGGTTGGTAAGCTCCCATTGGGTGTTTGTACCATGTTTCCAAAAACAGGCAAACATTTATTCCCACAAGATTTTGTCATGCTATCAACAGATATGCCAAAAAGAACACCCACTTGAGTGCTCCATTTACCCACAACAGCAAGCATAAATCCTTGTTAACACAAAATTAAACCCCAACAAGGTTTGAACAAAAATTATTACTCAAGCTTTTGTCATGATCTTTTGGAAAACTAACAACATCATGGTGCTCAAAACAACACCCTAATGCTCATCAGTTTGATTTTCAGGTTTTAGGTTTCAAAGATTTCAAACCCTAACTGCTCTTAACCAAAGTTTTTGTGGGTTTCAAAAATCAAAAGCTTAAACCAGTTTAAACATTCTCAACCCTCAAACAGCAAAAATCGAACACCCATTCCTATTCAAGCTCGGTTAACACAGGGGTGCCATGAGAAACATAGAAACACTCCCTACTCAAGACCGAAAGCAACAAAACCCAAAACAAGAAAACAAAAAAAAACAAAACAAAGTACATTATGCTATTTACAAGCAAAAACAAGAACAAGAAACAGAAATGCCCAAACAGAAATCATGAACAGGGGGGGGGGGGGGGGGGGTTCGAGAATGGGAAGGGGGAAATGAAGCATCTTACTCCGATCTTCCCCTTGGGGGAGAGGGAGGCATCGGTCCCAAGTTTGGGAAAAGTCTGAAAAATCTGGCTATGGTATCCCGTTGGTTTTGGGTGGGTATGTGCGAAGAACACAGTAGTGTTCGTTCGGGAATGAGGGTTTAGCTCAAGAGTGGTGAGAAAAAGAAATTGTGAATGCTGGGAAAGTGGAGAAGAGGGAAGAAGAGTGGGGGTATAAATACTGGTGCACCCAGTCGCGGAACAGGGTTTCACGACTGGGCCTAGCGCCATTAGATGGGGCGCTAAACTGGAAGCTAGTCGCGAGGCACTGCCTTGCGACTGGGGGTGGGGGTAGGTGGGCCAAGTGTGAGTTATGGCGCGAGAGCGAAAGCCAGTCGCGAGACCATGTTCCGCGACTGGGGGTATCGCGCCACAGGTTTGGGAATGGGATTGTAAGGGTGTGTCGCAGAACTAGGAGCCAGTCGCGAGGCATGGCCTCGCGACACGGGTTCATTCCGCGACAGGAGATTTTTTAATTTTTCAAAATTCCGTGGTCTAGGCCCGAGCGTGTTATTGGGCCTGATTCCACTTTATTTGATTTGGACCTGAATAAATTCAGTCCAAATAAATTCAAAACTATGGGCTGAAATTAAATAATCTGCTTGCTTATAAATGGGTTGGATCAATTCCATTTATTATGAAATTTATTCCGGATTTTAAACTGCTTTAAACTCCGGGAATATTTTCTTAAATTTAATGGAATTAATCCAACCGGGAACCTGGTTTTCTGTGTCATTTTCTCCTCCTTCTTTTTGGTGGTTCCGGAATTCCTGCAAGATAGATAAATGAAACGCATTAGATCTTCTCCAAATATCAACATCCTCACATTTAGAGTCTTAGTACTCTAAATGTTTAGTTGATTTTTGGATACTTCCTGATTTGGAATGAAATAGTATATATGTATGCATATATAATGAAATTTTTATAATTTTAATTGCTATTTTTATTCAGTGTAAGCCGGGTCTGCCACTGTTTGGCTCTCTTTTTCCGGATCGAACTGTCCGATGTATTCCTTCAGTCGGTGCCCATTCACCACTATGTTGCCCTTGTCAGTTCTGATCCTGACGGCTCCATTTGCAAACACCTCTAACACTTCATGTGGCCCTTCCCATCTGGATTTAAGCTTTCCGGGGAACAGCTTCAACCTAGAATTGAACAATAATACATTTTGACCAACATAAAAGTGCTTAGGCTTAATTCGACGATCGTGTAACTTCTGGGTCCGCTCCTTATAAATCCGAGAGCTTTCATAAGCTTGCACTCATATTTCCTCAATTTCATTGAGGTCCAACTTGCGTTTGCTTTGAGCAACTTTCGGATCGAAGTTAAGCGTTTTGACGGCCCAGTAAACTTTATGCTCTAACTCTACAGGCAAATGATAGGCTTTTCCGAAGACAAGCCTATATGGAGACATCCCGATAGGAGTCTTGTATGCGGTGCGATATGCCGATAGAGCATCATTGAGCTTACGTGCCCAGTCCTTTCGGGTTATCCCAACCGTGGCTTCGAGTATATGTTTGATCTCGCGATTTGATACCTCGACTTGTCCACTGGTTTGGGGATGATAAGGCGTGCCTATCTCATGGAGGATTCCATTTTTACTCATTAAAGTTTCAAAAGCTTTATTAACAAAGTGTGTTCCTCCATCAGATATCACCACCCTAGGTATGCCAAATCTATTGAAAATGTTGCTCTTGAGAAACTTAATGACTTGGCTACCATCATTGGTTGGTAATGCGACTGCCTCGACCCATTTGGACACGTAATCGACAGCTACCAAGATATAGTAGTTTCCACCAGATGGTGGGAACGGTCCCATGAAGTCAATGCCCCACACATCGAAGATCTCAAGTGCGAGAATCCCCTTTTGAGGCATCTCATCCCTCTTGGAGGTGTTTCCTAATCTTTGGCACCTGTCGCAAGCTTTTACAAATGTCTTGCAATCCTCATAGATGTAAGGCCAGTAGAATCCACACTCGAGGACTTTATAGGCCGTTCGAGTGTGGCCGTGGTGACCTCCATACTCTAATTCATTGCATTTTTTGACAATTTCATAAGCTTCATGCTCAGTTACACATCGCCTGATTATCGAATCAGCGCAGTGTCTGAAGAGATAGGGTTCTTCCCAGAAGTAATTCAATACATCTCGGTTGAACTTATTCTTGCGATGATTGCGTGAAAAAGGTGGGGTTATTCCGCATGCCAAGAAGTTAGCAATGTTAGAAAACCATGGACACGCTTGATTATGCAGATGCAGTGCAAACATTTGTTCATCTGGAAAGTCCTTATTGACGGCTTTATTGTTTTTATCATTTTCTAATCGAGATAAGTGGTCAGCAGCACCATTATCTCGACCTCGCCTATCTTTTATTATGATATCAAATTCCTGCAACAGTAGTACCCACCTGATTAATCAAGGTTTGGCATCTTGTTTGATGAACAAGTATCTCAGTGCAGAATGATCTGTGTATACTATGGTTTTCGTACCAATGAGGTACTGTCTGAATTTGTCAAACGCGAAAACCACATCATACATCTCTTTCTCCGTGGTGGTGTAGTTGATTTGAGCTTCATTGAGGGCATGACTTGCGTAATGAATTACACAATGTCTCCCGTCCTTATGTTGCCCAAGGACTGCACCTACGGCGAGATCACTTGCATCGCACATGACCTCGAAAGGTATTGACCAATCGGGTGGTTGTACTATTGGGGCAGAAATTAACATCTTCTTGAGCGTGTCAAAGGCTTGAACACACGCTTCATTTATTAAAAAGGAATTTTCTTTACAAAGCAGATTAGTGAGCGGCTTGGCAATTTTAGAGAAGTCCTTAATGAATCTTCGGTAAAAACCGGCATGCCCTAAGAAACTCCTAACCGATTTAATAGAGTTAGGGAGAGGAAGATTAGAAATGACATAGACCTTAGCTGGATCAACCTCAATGCCTTCTTTTGAGATGCGATGACCTAACACTATTCCCTCGGTAACCATGAAATGGCATTTCTCCCAATTGAGTACTAGGTTAGTTTCTTCGCATCTTTTCAAAATCTTAGCAAGATTGGTCAGACATTCTTCAAATGTATCTCCATATACAGAAAAGTCATCCATGAAGACCTCAATGCATTTTTCGATAAATTCGGAAAATATAGACATCATGGAACGTTGAAAAGTAACAGGTGCATTGCAAAGACCGAATGGCATACGCCTGTAGGCAAAAGTACCATAAGAGCAAGTAAAAGTTGTTTTTTCATGGTCTTCGCTTGAAATAACAATTTGGTTATACCCAGAGTATCCATCAAGAAAACAGTAAAACGCTCTCCCTGCCAACCTCTCAAGCATCTGATCAATAAACGGCAATGGAAAGTGGTCCTTGCGGGTGGCCTCGTTCAGCTTTCGGTAATCGATGCAAACTCTCCATCCGGTCACTGGCCTGGTTGCGACCTCTTCTCCTTGCTCGTTTCTGGTTATGCACATCCCTCCTCGTTTTGGCACGACCTGCACTGGGCTAACCCATTTGCTGTCAGAAATAGGATAGATTATATCAGCATCTAAGAGCTTGATAACCTCTTTCCTTACCACTTCTTGCATGAGGGGGTTCAAACGACTCTGAGGTTGACAGGAGGGTTTATACTCTTCTTCCATTAAAATCCTGTGCATGCAAATAGACGGGCTTATTCCTTTTATATCAGAAATGGTCCAACCTATTGCATGTACGTATTTCTTAAGAATGGCCACCAGAGCATTTTCTTGCTCTTGGGAGAGCTTAGCCGAAACAATCACAGGTAATTTTTTATGTTCTGCGAGAAACGCATACTTGAGATGATCCGGTAATATTTTAAGTTCAAGCTCTGGCGGACATTCAATGGAAGGGAGTAGTTTGCGAGAAGTGGATAGTGGGGGATCAGATTTACCTTCGGGGCCCTGTGTCAGTACAGGGCCCTCTTCTTTCTCTTCGGTGCCATCATTCCCTTGTGCAGTGAAATCAGCACCGTCGTATGCTTCAAGGTTTCCGGACTCGGGATCCTCGAAATGGACAGCGTTGCACTATTCCTTTGGCTCAGCACCAGCAGTCTTCTGTACCTGCTTTGATAGTTCATTCATCATCATTTTATCATTGTGTCCAGAGTCAAGCTATCTCTCAAAGTCAATCTCCTCTCCACTAACTATTACAGATTTTGATGAACAGAACCCGTCATCTCGGTATTTCTGCAATTGTGCCATGTCAAATGTAACTTCTTCCTCATCGACTCGCAGTGTTACTCGTCCAGCTTTTGCATCTATCAGCGCTCCGCCTGTTGCAAGGAATGGGCTCCCTAAGATCAATGGCATGTCCAGATCCTCCTCTATGTCTAGAATCACAAAATCGACTGGGAATAAGATATTCCCAGTCTTCACTATGATGTCCTTGAGGATGCCGACAGGCTTCGTGATGGATCTATCCGCTAATTGGAGTCTCATCTTGACTGGCTCGATATGTCCCAGCTTAAGGCGTTGCACCATTGCCAAAGGCATGACATTGATGCTAGAACCAAGATCACAAAGGCCTTTTCCTGCTTTGATTTTCCCGATTTGAATCGGCAGCGTGCAACAGCCTGGATCTTCTTGCTTCTCAGGAAGCTTGCGCTGGATGATAGCACTGCATGTATTGTTAAGAACTACCAGTTCTTCCTGCTCAATTCTCCTTTTTCCTGAAACTAATTCTTTCAGAAATTTAGTGTATGCTGGCATTTCAGCTATCATTTCGATGAGAGGAATAGTTATTTCTACTTATTGCAGCCTTTTCAGAAATTTTTCAATTTAAGGTCCTGTTCTTGATTTTTAAGTATGGCCGGGTATGGCACCCTTGGCATGAACTTTTTATTATCAAAATGTTTTTTGGTGAAAGGTCAGAAATTGTACCTTCACCTTTACCAGTTTTTCCACTGAGTTCTGCTGTCTCAGTTTCTTTTTCTTTTTCTCCTTCCTCCTCTGTTCCCTGATTCTCCTCAATACTTTCTTTTTCAGACTCCTTCCCCTGCACTTCTTTGATCTGTGGCCCTGCCAGAACCTTGCCCGATTTCAACGTGATAGCCTTACACTGGGGGTTCTTTTCTGAACTGCTCGGCAAAGTCCCCTGATCTCTTTTCTGGAGTTCCTTGGCCATCTGCGTCACCTGGGTCTCCACGTTTCTTATGGAAGCCTGCAGCTGTGTGTTTATCTCCTTCTGGCTTGAGATGAATTCAGTAATTATGTTCTCAAGTCTAGAATGTGGCTTCTGCTGAGGTGGATTCCACTGATTCTGGGCTTGGTTTTGGTTAGGAACAAATTTGTTTTTGGGGCTGGGTCTGATTGGGGACAAACTGATTTTGTGGCTGCTGGAAATTTTGGAAATTCTGGTTCTGAGGTGGCCTGGCTAGAATCTGGGG
Source organism: Hygrophila difformis (assembly GCA_030278955.1). Taxonomy (NCBI): domain Eukaryota; kingdom Viridiplantae; phylum Streptophyta; class Magnoliopsida; order Lamiales; family Acanthaceae; genus Hygrophila; species Hygrophila difformis. The sequence goes on from JAOANR010000011.1 coordinate 37,800,631, forward strand.
TTGAAAGTTTTGGTTAAAATGTTGGGGCCTTAGCTGGTTAAACTGTTGAGGCTGGGTTAACAGGTGCGAATTCAAGGCGTTGTTGTTGGAATATGAGAGGTTAGGGTGCCGGTTCTGAAATCCACCTGCATAGTTACAGCTCTCATTCGTCACCTGTTGACAGGCTTCCGTGGGATGTGGACCTTGGCATGATCCACATACAATTTCAGCATTTTGAGCTTGCGAGGAGCTCCCAGATTCTTGATTCAAGGCCAACACAGCCACTTGATCTTTCAATTTGTCCAGTTCAGACTTCCCTGCTGTACCTACAGCACATAAACCACGAGGGGGAGGGGGATCAACATCATCAGTTAGAACAGATCTGTTTACACTCATTGTCTCGATCTTGCCCCAGGCCTGATCCATTGGCATGTGGAGCAAATGTTGACCACCAGCAGCATCAAGCATGTATTTCCAGGATGGGGTCAAACACCTGTAGAATTTCCTCAATTGCTCCCACTCATGGAAACCATGTTGGGGACATTTTCTGAGTAGGTTGAAGAACCGATCCTTTGCGTCATACAAGGATTCGTCTGGCTTCATTTTGAATTCCGCAATTTTGGATCGGCATTCGTCCACCTTGGATTCCGGAAAGTATTTCGCTAAGAAGTTTCTGATCACTTTTTCCCATGTGGACTTCTGATTGACTGGCAGCGATTTGTACCACGTCCGGGCTCCACTAGACAAAGAGAAAGGAAACAATCTCAAACGGATAGTGTTAGGAGATACATTATGATTCTTTATGGTGTCACAAAGCTCCAAAAAGGTCTGCAAATGGTCATGCGGGTCTTCATGACTTGCCCCCGCAAACTGATTGCTTTGAACAAGATTGATTAGTGCCGGCTTCAATTCGAAATTCCTGGCCAAGAATGGAGCTTGTCCAGGAATGTTCAAATATGGCTCCAGAATGGGTTGCATGTAGTCAGCAGCTGCTGCTTGTTGATTGTTTCCCGACCCTCCTTGGTACTGCTGTGGGTAGAAGTTCTGATTTGGATAGTAGTTTCTGGGATCATTGAAATCATTTGGGTTGGGAGGATTCTGATGCTGATTGAATTGAGGGTTCTGGTACTGAGGATTCTGGAAGTGTTGGTTGTTTGGATTATTCTGGTTGAGTGGGTTATTGAACTGGTTTTGGGGAGGTGGTGGGTTGAGATTTTGATCAGCGATATTGGGCAGATTCCCTTCACCTTGAATTTCATTCAATGGAGGGTCATTTGTCTCATCGCCATCTCCCTCTCGGTTTTCATGAAGTGGTGGGGGGTTATTGTCAATGATGATAGGGTTATCAGGAATGATGGGTGGATTGTTGCCTGGTAACTGTGCCATGTCTGAAACTCCGCTGCTCGTACTGGAAGAATATTGTCTTACACGTTCCCTCCTTTCCTGCTCTTTCCTCTGCTTAGTGAGGGTTCTGATTCGTCTCGCTTCCCTTTCTATTTCGAGGTTGAGTGGAAGTTCAGGTGGTGTTTCCTTTCTTCGTTGCATGTACAGCTTCGTTCAATGAGGTCAGTACCTGCAACCATCCCAGGTTAGAACTGGTGTAGAAGAAGTATTTCTCAGAAATCAACATCCACACATTTAGGGCATTACTGCTCTAAATGTGAGATTGATTTTTGGGACTGGAATATTTTTGTTTTGAATAAAGTATGTACACTAGCTATGAGTAAATCAGGAGTTTAATTCTCTTATAAAATGGCGCTGCATCCTCCCCGGCAACGGCGCCATGAAACTTTTGACAGTTTTCCCACACGAGTATTTTTAAGAAAATAAGATAATCCCGGTTTTTAATTTTTATTTAATGAAAATCAATTTATGATCACTGTAACACCCCGGTTTTTGGTCACCCAGGTCGGGATGTCACCGCCACACCTCCCTAGCAAGACACGGTTTCTCCGAGCTTGCTAAAGAGATGCAAGGCTACGGTTTTTCAGAATTTAAAACATTCAAACAGCCCATTTATATATATATATATATATAATTTGAAAATAATATCATTACAGTTGCAGCGGAAAATAAATATTACATATATAATGCAGCGGAAATTAATAATAGTTTCAACATGGCCAAGACACGGGTTAAACAGGCCCGCTCATGCAAGATCTAGTCTAATACAATAATTCAAAATAATACATCTTCCCAAATTCCCATGTATGCATAGGACGATGCATAATTCTCAACTCTGAAAGAAAAAGGAAAAATATGGTTTGGTCAGCAAAAACTTGCTGAGTAAGTTAACACGTACAAGATTATGAGGTCTCAAAGCCTTTAATTAAATTTAATGAAAACATGTGCATAATTTAAATAATTCATGTAATCGCATACTTGTAACGTAATTAAATAAGTTGCCATAAATTTAAAAACACAAATTATCAATGACTTAATTGGATTCCCTTATCGATGTATCGTTTCGATTCTTTTACAGATCACCACCGCTAGGGCTCTTGTGTTCGCCAGCCTTACGCCTGGGCTCTTATGTCCACAGGTATCATGGTTGATCTTTTAATTAGAGTTAATCCGTCCGCTAGCCATACGATCAGTGTTTCGCTAGGGCTCTTACGTCAACCTAGACATACACTTGGGCTCTTATGTCCCAAGCCGTAGAGAACATTGACAGTATCTAGCTTAGTCATAACCCGCAATATTTTAATCTTCTCGTTTCGTGTATCCTATTTCAAAGAATTTCTATCCGTTTCAACCTCAAAGGCTAATTCCACTGTTTCCACAAAATATCAAGATTTGACTTGGTCAACCACAGTTTACTCTAAAATTCGTCTAAAATCAGATTTAATTTCAAAAATTCCGAAATTTCATGACTGACTCCAAAACGTCGAGATCTACAACTTCCGTGTTTTAACTTTTTCGATCCGAGATACATAAACAGGTCAACAACATCAATTTTCGTCAGATCAAAAAAATCTGTCCGCGTTTTTCACACAGCAGTTTAAAAGTTTCGAGATCTACCATAGCAAATGAACTCTAAATTTGATGAAATTTTACAGAGATCATCTTAAGACAATTATCTACAACTTTCATGTTCGGCTAAAGATCTAGTTCAGCCTAGAACCCTAGTCAAAAACGTCAGCAAGTTCGAATCTATGTTCTGTCCAGTTTTCAAGATCCGATTTTAAACCAGTTCGGTTTGGGATGGATTTCTTATATCAAATCATCACGAAAAATTCTGAAATTTTACGGAGGTATTCATAACGTATAGATCTACAACTCTTACGTTCAACACCAAGCCTAGATCGGTCTAGATCTAAGGTAGAAATCACCAACAAGTTCGAATAAAGAATCTATCTTTGTTTCAAGATCTAAATCTAAAGCAGGCTCGTTTACGATCGTTTTCGGATATCGAAACATGATGAAAAATCATGAAATTTTTACCAGAGCTAGATCAGTGTCTTAGGAATGTTTTTCGTGTTTTAAGTTTTCTCGTTTGAACGTTTTAAGGAGTCCGAATAAATTCAATAAAAGCGCTGCGCCGGTGTAGACAGATTTTAGGTAGGGTTCCATTAGATCTATATGTTCGAATCTTTTAACAACCAAAAACCAAAGTAAGCGTTAACTTACAGATTGTTGAGCGTCCGGGATCGTCAATTCGGAGGCGTGGCTTCCAGTCCTCCGTTTATCCTCTCCGTTTGTCGGGTTCTTCGCTCTCGATTCGGATCGGGGGTTTAGAATAGAAAAAAGATGAGGTTAGGATTTGTTTTCGAATCAAGAATGTATAGAGGAATAGATCGGATCTTACCAAGGCGATAGAAGACCCCAAATTCGTCCAAGTCAGTCCCTCCTCTCGGTGTTGTGCCTCCGACGATTCCGGGATTAGGGTTTCGACGTATAGAGAGATTTCGTAGGGTTTCGTAAGGAGTTTGGGGCTTCCAAGAGGGTTTATTTATAGATAACTAAGACCTAGGGCGTCCAAAATCTGACCCTAATGGTCTTGAGTCGAGAGACGTTCAACCGAAAGTCGAAAACTCCGGAATCGGGCGAGAAAATCGCGGAACGGCCGTCTCTGCCAAGTGGCGCGCTCTTGGCACGGGAAACCCTTAAAGAGCGCGCGGACATCGCGCCATCTTGGCCTGGACTTCGGTCTGGGCCAGGTCGTGCGATCCGTCGTGCTTTTCCTCCTCTCTTTCGGACTTCTATCCCTCTATGCTCCTGAATTCCGATTTTCGGGCTATCTTCGGGCTCCGATTTCCTATCTTAATTTTATTCGGACCTAAATTTATATTTGGACTCGAGTTATTGAGTCTATCGGTGTCGGGTCCTCGTGTAACTATTTATTCATTTAAATTGCCTTCGGATTCCCGGGTTCTCGGAACTTTGATTCCTTTTTAATTCAAATTTCATTTCTCATCTTTTATGATTCTTTATCCCTTTATCAAGTTTATTATATTTATTTATTGTATTTATTTTATGTTGGAAAATTCTCGGGTATTACAGTCTACCCTCCTTAAGAATCAACTTCGTCCTCGAAATTGTGTTTCGGCTTTTCTTGTGCTAAGGTCTTTTGTTTGTTTTATTATTTTGTGACTGAACTTAGAATTAAAACTTCTAAGTTGGCTACGTACCCTGTGAAGGGATCATGCCATAACGTAGTTCAAAACAATTTGAATTTGTTTATTTATGATTTAGGATACATCTTATCGAATCGAACTCCGAAAATAAATTTTTTTACGGGGTATCACATCCTCTCCCCCTTAGGACGTCAGTTATGCCCCCATAACTGCCTATTTATTATTCTCAAGAGGGTTCGGGTCAAGGTTTAAATGAGTCGTGCGTTTGAAATGGATTTGTTGTTTGGGAAACCAAACAAGATTTTTGGAATAAATAGTGTTTTAATAAAAACTTGATTTTTATTGTTCCACATAAGGAAATTTTCTAATTCGTACAAGGATAGGAATGGCTAAGGTCGAGATTTGTTATGCTTAGGCGTGCGCTTAGATGAACGCGATCTAGAACTAAGGCAAGGTCAGTCTCTAGTTAGCGTTCCTAATTTGATGTCAAGCCTCTAAGTCATCTAGTGCAAGCAAAAGGTCTAAGTTAATGTTCGTCAAGATTCTAGGTTAACTTCGCCAAGATTCTAAGTTAAAATTCGCCAAGATTCTAAGTTCTCTACATAGAAGAGATGCAAAATGCAAATGCGAATGATGATTTCCCCCCCAAAAATAATTTATGCACTATATATATATTTTTCCCATGGGTTTTAAAATAGAAATTTCTCCATGGAAATAATAATTTAAAATTTAAAATAATAGTCAAAATATTAATAATAGTTTAAAAATAATAATGGTTTAAAAATAATAGTTTAAAAATAGCCGGGCTCTGATACCAACTTGGTATCAGATATTTTCTTTAAAATAGATAGCTTTAAAATATTTTGGGCTCTGATACCACTTTGTAACACCCCGGTTTTTGGTCACCCAGGTCGGGATGTCACCGCCACACCTCCCTAGCAAGACACGGTTTCTCCGAGCTTGCTAAAGAGATGCAAGGCTGCGGTTTTTCAGAATTTAAAACATTCAAACAGCTCATTTATATATATATAATTTGAAAATAATATCGTTACAGTTGCAGCGGAAAATAAATATTACATATATAATGCAGCGAAAATTAATAATAGGGCCAACATGGCCAAGACACAGGTTAAACAAGCCCGTTCATGCAAGATCTAGTCTAATACAATAATTCAAAATAATACATCTTCCCAAATTCCCATGTATGCATATGACGATGCATAATTCTCAACTCTGAAAGAAAAAGGAAAAATATGGTTTGGTCAGCAAAAACTTGCTGAGTAAGTTAACACGTACAAGATTATGAGGTTTCAAAGCCTTTAATTAAATTTAATGAAAACATGTGCATAATTTAAATAATTCATGTAATCGCATACTTGTAACGTAATTAAATAAGTTGTCATAAATTTAAAAACACAAATTATCAAGGACTTAATTGGATTCCCTTATCGATGTATCGTTTCGATTCTTTTACAGATCACCACCGCTAGGGCTCTTGTGTCCGCCAGCCTTACGCCTGGGCTCTTATGTCCACAGGTATCATGGTTGATCTTTTAATTAGAGTTAATCCGTCCGCTAGCCATACGATCAGTGTTTCGCTAGGGCTCTTACGTCAACCTAGACATACACTTGGGCTCTTATGTCCCAAGCCGCAGAGAACATTGACAGTATCTAGCTTAGTCATAACCCGCAATATTTTAATCTTCTTGTTTCGTGTATCGTATTTCAAAGAATTTCTATCCGTTTCAACCTCAAAGGCTAATTCCACTGTTTCCACAAAATATCAAGATTTGACTTGGTCAACCACAGTTTACTCTAAAATTCGTCTAAAATCAGATTTAATTTCAAAAATTCCGAAATTTCACGACTGACTCCAAAACGTCGAGATCTACAACTTCTGTGTTTTAACTTTTTCGATCCGAGATACGGAAACAGGTCAACAACGTCAATTTTCGTCAGATCAAAAAAATCTGTCCGCGTTTTCACACAGCAGTTTAAAAGTTTCAAGATCTACCATAGCAAATGAACTCTAAATTTGATGAAATTTTACAGAGATCATCTTAAGACAATTATCTACAACTTTCATGTTCGGCTAAAGATCTAATTCGGCCTAAAACCCTAGTCAAAAACGTCAGCAAGTTCGAATCTATGTTCTATCCAGTTTTCAAGATCCGATTTTAAACCAGTTCGGTTTGGGGTGGATTTCTTATACCAAATCATCACGAAAAATTCTGAAATTTTACGGAGGTATTCATAACGTATAGATCTAAAACTCTTATGTTCAATGCCAAGCCTAGATCGGTCTAGATCTAAGGTAGAAATCACCAACAAGTTCGAATAAAGAATCTATCTTTGTTTCAAGATCTAAATCTAAAGCAGGCTCGTTTACGATCGTTTTCGGATATCGAAACACGATGAAAAATCATGAAATTTTTACCAGAGCTAGATCAGTGTCTTAGGAATGTTTTTTGTGTTTTAAGTTTTCTCGTTTGAACGTTTTAAGGAGTCCGAATAAATTCAATAAAAGCGTTGCGCCGGTGTAGACAGATTTTAGGTAGGGTTCCATTAGATCTATATGTTCGAATCTTTTAACAACCCAAAACCAAAGTAAGCGTTAACTTACAGATTGTTGAGCATCCGGAATCGTCGATTCGGAGGCGTGGCTTCCAGTCCTCCGTTTATCCTCTCCGTTTGTCGGGTTCTTCGCTCTCGATTCGGATCGGGGGTTTAGAATAGAAAAAGGATGAGGTTAGGATTTGTTTTCGAATCAAGAATGTATAGAGGAATAGATCGGATCTTACCAAGGCGATAGAAGACCCCAAATTCGTCCAAGTCAGTGCCTCCTCTCGGTGTTGTGCCTCCGACGACTCCGGGATTAGGGTTTCGACGTATAGAGAGATTTCGTAGGGTTTCGTAAGGAGTTTGGGGCTTCCAAGAGGGTTTATTTATAGATAACTAAGACCTAGGGCGTCCAAAATCTGACCCTAAGAGTCTTGAGTCGAGAGACGTTCAACCGAAAGTCGAAAAATCCGGAATCGGGCGAGAAAATCGCGGAACGGCCGTCTCTGCCAAGTGGCGCGCTCTTGGCACGGGAAACCCTTAAAGAGCGCGCGGACACCGTGCCATCTTGGCCTGGACTTCGGTCTGGGCCGGGTCGTGCGATCCGTCGTGTTTTTCCTCCTCTCTTTCGGACTTCTATCACTCTACGCTCCTGAATTCCGATTTCCGGGCTATCTTCGGGCTCCGATTTCCTATCTTAATTTTATTCGGACCTAAATCTATATTTGGACTCGAGTATTGAGTCTATCGGTGTCGGGTCCCCGTGTAACTATTTGTTCAATTAAATTGCCTTCGGATTCCCGGGTTCTCGGAACTTTGATTCCTTTTTAATTCAAATTTCATTTCTCATCTTTTATGATTCTTTATCCCTTTATCATGTTTATTATATTTATTTAATGTATTTATTTTATGTTGGAAAATTCTCGGGTATTACAATCACGGAGTTGGGATTAGGGATATATGTATAGGTTATCACGTTTTTATTACTCGTGTTAAGAAACTGTGGCCCGAAAGCGCACGGTGTCAAAAATTGCAATAATTTGTAGGTAAGACCGGATCGTTCACTGGAGGATGTGCGATAGAAGCAGAGCCCACGTCATTTTACAAGATTTTCAACTCGGTTACTCGAATCAGTTTGAGAAGTTGACTAACAACTACTTTACTGAAATTAAGCTAGTTAAGAAAGCAATTAAAGTTAATCTACAAAGCATGTAAAGTTCTCCTCTAGAATGCAGATAAGTTTAAGCTACAAAGCAATTAAAATTAGGTCTAGAAAGCAGGTAATTTTACCCTATGGAAGCAGCAGAGTTATTCTAGAAAAGCTGTAAATTATGCTATGCTATCTATGAAGCTGATTCAAAGAGATGACAGAATGGACAGGGAGAAAAGAATAAAAATTGGACAAGATTCAGATGAAACACAATTAAACTTCCATTTTAATACACAGATCTTTGCTTGGGATAATCCTGTCAGATAGCTAATTCTCATGCTCTCAGCACTGTTTTCCCTTTAACGGACAGGTACTTACAGTGTGAGTTTACATGCTCTTAAGAAAATGAATTCTAAGATACCACAGACTTAGAACTGCTTTCGTCAGAGCATGTCATTAAATCTGTGGTGGATAAGCAACACCTGACAATTCATTAGTTGAAGTGTCAAGTACTACTATCATTCTCCCATGTCACAAAAATGCAAGAGTTTTGGTTCTCAGTCGCTAAACAGGGATTGTGTCGCGAACCGTGGGTTCTCGACAGGAGTGCCTCGCGACTGAGGTTTTCAAAATATTAAGACAAGTGTCCCTAAGCATCCATGTCGCGAAACAACCTTCCTGTCGTTAGACGTGGTCTCGCGACAGGAAGAGGTTGGCGACATGGGTGGGTCAGGACACAAGTCAGAAAAAGTAAAATGGAACAGTAGCATGCAAACAACGTGATCTACCCTATTTCAGATCAAAAAGTGATTCTAGCCCAAAATAACCAAACAAAAATTTAAATCTACCTAGAACATGCTTGCATAAAAATGAAATTAACTAAGACAATATTTAAAATAAAGCAAATCCTAATCTAGGGTTGATCACATATGAACATGAAACATCATCCAAGAAAATAGGAACAGTAGCATAAAAATAGAGAATAAAGGTCAAATGACCCATAAATGAAAAGGAAGGCAGTAAACCCATGGGTTGTGAGACCCATTTCATGTTTTTGGGACACAATATCTTGAATATACTCCCATTTTATTAATGGGTTTGTTAATACCCATCATTTGGATATTACAAACCCTAAAAACAAAGTTTAATAACAAAAATAAAACTGTGAACAATGGCTACCTAAACTATTCAAATCATGAACAACATAAAAAAATAAAATCAATCTAAGCTAAGCTAATGCAGAAATTAAATAATACAAAAAAATTAAAACTAAACTACACTAAGAACTACCTAGAGAGAAACCTCCAAACTGCCTTCCAGAGAAATGAATGTCTAACCCTTTGGCACCTTGGGATCACCACATATTTATAGAGGTGGAACCCTAGGCCCATGGGCCTTGGTCTGAAGCCCGTGTCGCAAGACATCACACACATCTTGGCCATGTCGCGGAGTCACGCGATGTGGCGCGAAACGAGGCCTCATATTGCAAAGCTTCACGACTGGGTCTTGGCTTTCTTTTGATTTCTGCTTCTGTGGCGCGGGACACCTCCCTGTCGCGAGGCCATGTATCGCGACACGGGTGGCTAGCGACAGGGTTCATGGGACATGGTTCCTTCTCCATCTGCGAGTTGTGGCGCGGAACCCTCGTGCGTCGCTAGACCATGCTTCGCGCCATGAGTCTAGCGACAGGGTCCTTCTGGACTGGCCATCCTTCCATTTGGGATGTTGTGTCGCTAGACTGCCCCCAGTCGCGAGGTCACGTCTCGCGACAGGAAACAGTCTAGCGACTGGCTTGCCTTACTGGGCCTGGTGGGCCAAAACATGTATTTTTTTGGGCTTTTTCTTTCTTTTTCCCATCTTTTTGTATTTCGTGGGCCTATTTTATTCTTTTGCCCATCTTTTTCATCCGTTTTTCTTTTCTTTTCTTTTTCTCATGTTTTTGGGTTTTTCTAACATAAATGTGTAATAAGATTACATATTTATGCATTTTTCATACCAGCTCAATATTTTTACGAGTATGCATAAATCAGTCTAATTCTACTGCTTTCTTATTTAATATAAGATCGGAATGCGATCAAATGCCCGTTTCAGACATGGAAATGGATTGAAAATAATGGACATTTCTGGCCTTTATCAGAAACCAACGGTCGAAACCTTGAAATACGATAAATCTATACTTTTGAAAAATCCCGTTACACTAAATCTAAACGATATGAGATACTTTGGTGGAGGGTGAGTGCTCTGCAGGGTGCCCCTCTAGCCTTTCTATTCGGGCCTATAATGGACGAGAGAATTCAATGGAAAACTACGCCAAAACGGCATGAGATACATGGCCTACACTCTCGGGACTATCCGTATGGATTTCCCGAGGCTCCGGAGTGTTCCTGGGTATGGCAGATATGGCTGCGGCCGCCGGATGACCGGCTACACAAGAAACTTATGAAACGGCTGCGGCCGCAGGATGACCGGCTACACTAATTATTGAGAAATGGTGACGTAACGGGAAAAATTAAAAGACTTAATTCTTTTTACGTATTTATTTATTTATTTTTGTCTTTAAATTTTGCATTTAAATTTATGTCTTAAATTTATAACATGTTAAACTATTATTTATGAACTCAATGCATGTTCAAGTATACAATTAAATTATTTATTTTTAAATTGGTAAATGGAATATTTTTGTATGCATGCCTAGGAGTAAAATTTAATTATTTAATTAAACCCATTTATTGCTATGTTAGGATCGACTTACTCAGTATTTTATATATTGATAAAATTGTTGTTTTTCTCTTTTTCAGAGTATGGAGAAAATGCATGAGCATATGCATTTGGGGGATGGAAAAATTTAAATATTATTTTATCGCTTTTTATGATACTTGCATATCGGGCATGTAAAACCCGAGTTTTGACCATGTCGGCCCATTTTATTATTTTCCGCTGCGACTTATTATTATCACTATTATGTGTGGATGAGACTTATTATTATTATTATTATTATTATTTTTAAATAAATTCCGGACTTGTTTTAAAACTCTTTGCAATACCTATAGCCTTGCATCTCTTTAGCAAGCTCGGAGAATCCGTGTCTTGCTAGGGAGGTGTGGCGGTGACATCCCGGCCAGGGTTATCATATCCGGGGTGTTACAAGTTGGTATCAGAGACCGGAATATTTTAAAGCTACTATTATTATTATTTTTAGACCATTATTTTAAACCTAATATTATTTTTAAATTTATTATTTTTAAGACTACTAGTATTATTTTTAGCCCAAAATTTGAGCCCAAAATTTTCTATCTAGTTGGAATAATATTTTGTGCCCAAAGATTAATTATTTTGACCAAATTTTTTTTTTATGATAGGCCAAATCATTTTGGCCCAATATAGAGGCCCAACTTTTTAATTACTTAAATCCATGATTTTATTTAAATTAAAGACACATTAAATTAATTTTTATTGGGGGGATTGCATATGCATATTCATGTAGATTTAAATTCCTGCATATCTTGACTTTGCTCGAAACATGTTCTAACTCTAACCTCCTTGTGGACATTAGATGGCCGAACCCAATGCAAACATGATCAATCTGATGATGAAACTAATGAATGCCTATCTAGAGTCACAACAACATGTCAATTACTTCAAGACTCGGGTACAACAACTAGAGGATAACGTGGCCCATTTGGGACATCTTAGGGAAGCTGATCATCACGATATAACTCAACTCAAGGCCCAAGTCGCCGAACTTCAAACCCAAGTGGTTGCACTTCAAAACAAGGATAACGAATTGATGATGCAAGTAGGGCACTTAGGAATGGAACTGACGAACCTAGCTGATGATGTATTTCCTCAGAGCCCCGAGCCTGTTGGAACACCCACCTCGATTGACGTATCCAGCGACGAGGACGATCCCATCGAGGATGCACCTACTTATTCACTCTAGACTTAGAGATCCACACCGATGCACTATTATTTATATTTCCCATTAGATTTCTGTTTCGAATGCTTGTAACCCAAATAAAAGTTTTCTCTTGAGTAATAAATATACAAGCATTTATTTTATATACAAGTATATTTAAGTTATTCCTTACATTTTATTAAATTATCATTCTTTAATTACCTTGATCAAATGAAGGAACAAGGTAATAATAAATAAACAACATATGTATATATAATAACGAGATAACAACTAAACAAAAATACAAGTATTAATAAATAAACGACATATATATATTATATAAAGACAATAATTAAACAAGGGTACCTCCAACCCCAAACCCTGAAAACCCTGAAACCCTGAAAACCCTAAACCCTAGACCCTAGATTTTCAAAAAAAAAAAACCCTGAACAGGTTATTGTTCACGAAAAAAAAACAAACAAAACAAAAACAAAACAACAAGTATTAAGCAACTTCCAACAACAACAAATAATACACTAAAACTCTAAACAACCTCTACTAACAGGGTCTAGTGGATTGATACCTGTTAATACCATCCATTATTTAATAAATCACTTCACAAGCATTATATGATACTTCAACAAGAAAATCTAAAATCTCTTGTTCTTGCAACAGCATGGCACCGAGAGGAAGACCACAAGCCCAGCCCTTTACTCCCAATACCAACGAAACACCTGGGCAGCAAGATATGCCTATACCCAACGAGGGGGTGCACGCTCAGGAGGAGCCAGCAAACTCTATGCCAAACAACATGGACGCTCGCATACGCACTTTAGAAGAGGTTCTCATTGCGATAGGGAACACACATGTGAACCAGGGCCAAGCAGCTGCGGTACCTCCACCCGAGGCCCGCATTGACTACCTAGCTATGGTAAATTCGTATCACCCTCCGCGCTACGCCGGCGAAGAGGACCCGGCTAAACTCGAGGAATGGATCCGAACATTCGATAAGTTACTAAACGCTGTAAGGTGCCCGATTGGCGAGAAGGTGCACGTGGCATCATACTACCTCGGAGCTAAGGCGGACGAGTGGTGGCGTGCCACGCAAGATAAGTTAACTGAAGACGAAGAACCCTACTCGTGGGAGGAATTCATGGGACTGCTCAGGGATCGATTTTATCCCATGAGCACAAAGGCGGCGATGTACGAGGAGTTCCTCTCGTTGAAGCAAGGAGGACAAACGGTACAGGAATACTACGCCCGATTCAAGGAGTTGGTGCGTTTCGCACCAAGACTCGTGCTGACAGACGTGGAAAAGGCACAAAATTTTGAAATGGGACTGAACTTGACCATACGAGAAGTGATCACTGGTGTCCATTACCCGGACTTGCAGGCGGTGTATGATCGTGCGATAGCTGTCGCGAGGGTGCAACAAATGAAGAGGAAAGTGAGTGGAGAGCCCAGTCGGGTATCTCAGGGACAAGATAAGAGGAATAGGGATAACCGATCCGGTAACAATTCTGGGGGAGACAACTTCCGAGGAGGCCTGAACAGACCCCCTCCGAACAACAATGGGGAAATGATGGGAGAATCTTTTTCCAGGGTAACCCGGTGCCACCATGCCCGAGATGTGGCAAGCCCCACTTGGCTAGGGGATGCCCCCAACAGGGCGCATGCTACCAGTGTGGTCGCAATGGCCACTGGGTGAACGAGTGCCGCACTCGAATGGAAAACATCACCAAGAGGGAAGACTTAGGCACGGGGCCAACGTAGCCTCGCAATCAGGATGGGCGGAATGGAAACAACCAGAGGTATGGACCCCCTCAAAACCAGAACTTTAACCAAAATCAACGTCCTCCACAGAACCCAAATCAGCAACAAAATCAGAACCCGAACCGGGATCAGCAAGGCAATCAGGGACGGCCAATGGGGCGGTTGAATGTTATCAACCAGGAGGATGTGCCTGTGCAGGGTGACGTAATGGGAGATACGTTCCATATTTTAAGTACACCCCTTAAAGTTCTGTTTGACTCAGGAGCTAGTTGTTCAATAATATCATCAAGAGTCTTACCTGAACTAGATCTACCTAAATGCGAACTGATTAACTTAGGAATTCAACTTCCATCAGGAGAAATAGTATCATGCTCTAAGCGCTATAACGGAATTCCGATAAAGAACGTAGAGTTTTTCGCGAACTTGGTAGAATTCGATTTAAGGGATTTTGACGTCATACTAGGGATGGATTGGTTAACCCGATATAAAGCCGTGATCGAATGCCAAAAGAAAAAGATCACACTGTCAAAGACTAAGGGGAGAAGAGTCATCTTTTACTCCCAGCCCCCTAAGAAGTCTAACAAGATAGTTAACGCCCTCAAATTATGTATCTTAATGCGTAAGGGTTACGCGTTATATACATGCTACATTCATAACCTTGAGGCCGAAGGAGTCAAGGTAGATAACATTCTGGTGGTGAGAGAATACCCGGATGTATTTCCTAAAGACGTTCCCGGCATGCCACCTGAGAGAGATCTTGAATTCACCATAGATCTCATTCCGGGAACGGAACCTGTCTCGAAAGCTCCTTACCGCATGGCGCCACTGGAAATGAAGGAGCTAAAGGAACAACTCGAGGAGTTGTTGGAGAATGGGTACATAAGGCCGAGCACCTCTCCATGGGGAGCCCCGGTCTTATTCGTTAAGAAGAAGGACGGAGGTCTACGACTATGCATTGATTATAGAGGACTTAATGAAGTCACCGTCAAGAACAAGTACCCGTTGCCCAGGATCGAAGACTTATTCGACCAACTGAAGGGAGCTTCAGTATTCTCAAAGATCGACCTGCGATCTGGATATCACTAGTTAAGGATCGCCGAAAAGGACATTCCAAAGACGGCATTCAGAACTCGTTACGGACACTACGAGTTCACGGTGCTATCATTCGGGCTAACGAACGCCCCCGCGATGTTCATGAATCTCATGAACAACGTATTTCGAGAGCTATTAGATCAATGCGTGGTGGTGTTCATAGATGACATACTGATTTACTCGAAAAGCGAAGAAGAACATTCCGAACACTTACACAAAGTGTTAGGAATCTTACGAGTAAATCAACTGTATGGTAAATTGTCCAAATGCGACTTTTGGTTAAAAGAAGTAGCATTTCTTGGGCATATAGTATCCGCCAACGGAGTGGCAGTAGATCCGGCAAAGATCTCGTTAGTGACCGAGTGGGTGCCACCAAAGAATCCAACAGAGATAAGAAGTTTTCTTGGATTGGCGGGTTACTATAGGCGATATGTAAAGGATTTCTCGAAAATCGCACGCCCGTTGACCCAGCTATTGAAGAAAGGGGTGAAATACGACTGGACCAGTGAGTGCGAGTGTGCGTTCCAAGATTTGAAGAAACGACTTACCACAGCGCCAGTATTGGCGTTACCATCAGAAGATGGAGACTTTGAGGTGTACAGCGACGCCTCGAAAGAGGGATTGGGATGCGTGCTAATGCAAGATCAAAGGGTTATAGCATACGCATCACGTCAACTAAAACCACACGAAGAAAACTACCCGACGCACGACTTAGAACTGGCCGCAGTCGTGTTCGCCTTAAAGATATGGAGACATTATCTCTATGGACGAAAGTGTCGGATGTTCACCGACCATAAGAGCCTCAAGTACATATTCACGCAAAAAGAGCTGAATTTGAGGCAAAGAAGATGGTTGGAATTAATCAAGGATTATGATCTGGAGATCGCTTATCATGAAAGGAAAAGCCAACGTAGTAGCCGACGCCTTGAGTCGAAAGACTCAACACGTGGTGAATTCACTCGTGATACCGGCCGAGTTATACAGAGACTTGGCGAAATTGAGTCTAGAGTTGGTGCATTCAGGCACAATAAACGAAGTCGTCAACGCGATGGTAGTGGGACCTACCATATTCGATGAAATACGACTCGCCCAACCTGGTGATGAGAAGTTGGAGGAAATTAGGAAGAGCATTGCCGAAGGAAAGGCAATGGATTTTAAAATTCATGAGGACGGAAGCATCCGATTCAAGGGAAGATGGTGTATACCACGAAAATGCGACGACCTGAAGTAAAAAGTAATGGAGGAAGGCCATAATACTCCATACTCGGTTCATCCCGGAGGCGATAAACTGTACAAGGACTTAAAGAAGAACTATTGGTGGCCGAACATGAAAAGAGAGGTAGCCGAGTTTGTGGTAAGATGCCTCACCTGCCAGAAGATCAAGGCAGTACGTCAAAAACCCCTATGACTACTGCAACCATTGGAAATCCCGAGTTGGAAATGGTATAGCATTTCGATGGATTTCGTTTCGGGATTACTGCGGTCACCGAAAGGGATGAATAAAATCTGGGTGATCGTGGATAGGTTGACGAAAGTTGCCATATTCATACCAATGAAGGACACTTGGTCAATGGACCAATTGGCAAAGGCGTATGTCGACAATGTGGTACGCCGGCATGGAGTACCACATGACATCATCTCGGATAGAGACAGTAGATTTGTCTCTCATTTTTGGACAAAACTGCAAGAAGCCCTCGGTACGAAAATAAAGATGAGTACCGCGTTCCACCCCATGATGGATGGACAAATAGAAAGAACGATCCAAACGTTGGAGGACATGCTGAGGGCATGTGTCCTAGAGTTTAAGGGAAGTTGGGAAAACCATTTACCTTTGATCGAGTTTTCCTACAACAATAGTTACCATGCTAGCATCGGCATGGCACCTTTTGAGGCACTGTATGGGCGCAAGTGCCGAAGCCCATTGAGCTGGGAAGAGAACAATAGGACTATGGAAGTTGGACCGCAACTTGTTGAGGACATGGCTCAACAAATCAAGATAATCCAAGGAAAGATGAGAGCCGCTCAGGACCGGAAAAAGAGCTATGCCGACGTGAGACGGCAAGACTTGGAATTTCAAATCGGCAATAAAGTCATGCTGAAGGTATCACCAATGAAGGGTGTGATGCGCTTCGGCAAGCGAGGGAAATTGAGTCCACGATACATAGGACCGTATGAGATCCTGAAAGAGTGGGAAACCTAGCATATCGGCTAGCATTGCCGCCACAATTTGCTCGTGTCCATGATGTGTTCCATGTCTCACAATTGAAAAAGTATGTACACGATCCGACCCATGTACTCCAACCGGAGGAGATTGAATTGGATGATGACTTGAGCTACGAGGAAATTCCGGTACGAATACTTGACGTGAAGGAGAGAGTAACAAGAAACAAGACCGTGAGAATGGTCAAAGTTCTTTGGTCTAACCACGAAGCCGAGACGGCAACGTGGGAATTAGAGGCGGATATGAAGGATCGTTGAAACTTTTGACGAGCTTCGCCGACACGAGTAGTTTTCTGAAAATTCCTTTTACTGGTTTATTGCTTAAGGAGGAAACTGTGATTTCAAATGGTGCTCCAAGAGTCCCCGGTGACGACCATGAAACTTTTGCACTCAAGCCAAGTTTCATTTTGCTGCTGGGGGATTGAAGGACCGTCTAAATACAATTTCCAAGTTCGGATTTATTAAATGAAAAGAGTTATGATTTATGGAATGGGTTTAAGAATATATTAAGATTTCCCTTTTTTATTACTCCTGTGGGGTTCAAACGGCGCTGTAGTTCTTCCAGCCATGAAACTTTTGACAAGTATCACGGTGCAACCGGGATGGACCTTCAGTCTGTCACCCTGAAAGTCCTAGGTATCTGCACCATAATGCTTCTCTAAATTTCATGTCAAGAAGATACCTGCCATGAAATTCTTGAACATCTTCCCACTGTATGAGTATTTTCCCAAAATGTTATTTTTATTTACTCGTGTCACGAAACTGTGCTCCCGAAAGCGCACGGGTCAAAAATTGCAGTAATTTATAGTAAGTACCGGATCGTTCACTGGAGGATGTGCGATGGAAGCAGGACCCACGTCGTTTACTAAGATTTTCCATTCGGTTACTCGTTTCAAGTTTTGCAAGGGTTTCTATCAACTACTTAACATAAATAAAACCAGATCATGAAAGCAGTAAAAATTATTCTACAAAGCACAGTAAACTAGATCGAAGAAAGCAATTAAATCTATACTACGAAAGCAATATAAAATTATGCTACACTATCTAGAAAGCAGGTTAAATATGACAGAAGGGACAGGGAGGAAATAATAAAGATTGGACAAGATTCAGATGAAACACAATTAAACTTCCATTTTTTATACACAGATCTTAGCTTGGGATAATCCTCCAGTTAGCTAACTCTCATGCTCTCTATACCATGTTCCCTTTAACAGACAGGTACTTACAGTAAGAGTTTACATGCTCTTAAGATAGCGATTTCTAAGATACCATAAACTCTTAACTCCCTTTGCAATGCCTTGCAAACATATGTTAATCATTTACGGTGGACGAGCAACACCTATCAAATCATTAGTTGACTTGCCAAGTACTGCTATCATTCCCCCATGTCACACCCAAAGTTTCAAATCAAGCCCCGAACCATTCCGTAACTCTCAAACCTTTTAACAGATGGACAGCCCCTAATTCTTCCGAGTGACCTCTATGAAAGCATTTAAAAGGAAAGCAGTAAGAAAGCTGTAAAGAAAGCATTTAAATCTATCACTCGGAATTGTTAAAAACGTCTCTTTCCGTTAGTATAAAAGAGCCCCTGGTCTTGGTGACCAGATGCAGATCAAGAACCCCCGAGATATCAATAAGCCACAGGGCTTACAACATCTGGGTAGTTATGAGATACAAACTAAATGAAACAGATCCATAAATGAACCTATTCTGGATGTACTCACTCAAGACTCAATTCTAGACTTTGGCAGAAGAAGATAGTAGTCGAAGGAATACTCGACCTTACCTTATAAATTCACCAAGGCCTATATGTTGTTCCTCTAGTATTATTTATCACATCTCATCTACACCCAAGTGGATATTGACTTAATGCGATATCTAATATCAGATTTCCAACACACAGCAATTTTGAGAAGCAAATGAATATTTGAAAATCATTCCCTAAACAGGTACTAGACTCTCAATCAAAACACAGATCCTTTCAGTCTAGACGAGACCTAATCGCTGACTCTGCTTCTAAGCTCTCAAAATCAACCCCCAGTGGAATATGAATTAGTCATAACTGTTGAATTTATCCCTTACTCAGATCCGGATTTTATAAAGGAATTTTTGTTGGAAATTTATTATGCAACATCATATTTATATCAAGTCTTCTGTGTCCAAGGGGAAGGATCCCCAAAATAATAGTATGACCACAACATCTACATAATAGTATCATGCATACGAGTATATGAAAAGGAAAATAAAGTACCCCAAAATATAATGGTGGGGTTAGACAGAATGCGATACACAAAAGTGAATTAGCCTGAGATGAGAGGAAATTGGCTAAATAGAGTGCCAGAGATAGTTGGGGTTCTCCGGACTGCAAACATCTGCTGTCCGGTTCCCAATTATCCAAGATGAATGATTTTAGACAGAAAGAATTCCAAACAACGGTGACCGCCGTCATTTAGTTTTCTTTTGTCTATGATTGGAAGAAGAACCCACATATTTCTTGCTGTAATATTTCTCAACTGATGTTGGTCGACATCAGTTGGTACTATTGCAACTTGAATTCAGGTTGAGAAATTAAGATAAGGAAAATTAAAACTGTATCTGATTAGGAATTGGCTGAGTGACTAATCGAAACTCTTAGTGAAGAGAACGCTCGCCGAAGCTTCCACCAACCACTAACCAGATCATGCAAAATAACAGGTAATGATTGACACACAGAAGACGGGTTAGTCGATATCCCTGTGAAGGGACCTTTCACCAACATTAATCTGTGGTGTTTCTCATTATCCGTTCATACACACAATGAAAGAGAAAATAGGAAAGTAATAAAATATTTTTTGGTATTGTGTGGGTGTTAAGCACACAATAAGTAGACACTAGAGGGTTGAAATGTGTAATGGATAGAATTCAGATGAACTGGGCCGAGGCCCAATACACCCATGCAACTTACACAAATCATGAAAGAAAATATCTTTGGAGTTTTCAAAATAGAAGGGATGGTTCAATTCGAATTATTGGGGTAATTCGAATTGAGAATGCATGAAGGATGAAGTATTACTTACTCAATTGATCATTGCTAGAAATTGGAGCATCACCCAATTCGAATTATTGGCCAATTCGAATTAATTCGAATTGGACAATTCGAATTGGCGAAGTTCCCTTCTTTGCTCAAATTGACTAAGGTATTTACCTCAAAGGGAGGGTGAGTTCGAATTGTGCAGCAATTCGAATTAATTCGAATTGCAACAATTCGAATTGGTAGAGGATGGAAAATAAACTAAGGCATGAATGTGGGGCAATGGATACAATGTGGTTTTTAACCCAATTCGAATTGTAGCAGTTCGAATTAACTCGAATGACATAATTCGAATTGGTTGAAAACCACATGAAGAGAATAGTTTGGGTATGCAATTCGAATTTCCCTTAGCAATTCGAATTAATTCGAATTGCCTCAATTCGAATCACATATTTTCAAACACAATTTTTGTTCTCACAAGTATGGGTTAGGTGAACACTGTACTGTAATGATGGGTTTAGATTTACTAAATCCCTCATCTCACATCAGTGTCATTTCATAGCCACCCTAGTGAGATTTTCAAGAAATAAACAACTGCATGTCTAGTGGGTATTGGCCAGATTCAACCCTATTTCTACAAACAAGAAATCAGAGATCAAAGAGCCTAAAACATCTAGTTGTCTAAGAACTACATGAGTACACTAAGAACACTCAAGTTATCTAAGGAAGCATGAAATGAGATTAAGGCAGGAAGAATAAAATAAAAACACAAATTAACACAGACATTAAAAACATCTAAAACCTAAGAACACTTATTTGAAGCTCTAAGGCACTAAATCAAGCCAAAAACCCAACAAGCATGCATTTATTAAGTTTGAATGTCAACTAGGACATAATAAATGTAACCTAGTTGAAACAAACAAACACTAAGCATTTATTTCTAAGGAAAGCATTAAAGAGTGCCAAAACAAATGAATAAAACCATTTCTGGAAATTTTCCTTGTATTGACACTTGAAAGCAAAATAAAAACCCAAAACCATCATTAGCTTGAAGGTAGGGTTTATTCTCACTAGAAAGCATGTAAACATATGGAAAATGGCTACTCTAAGGGTTACACAAACTGCTTCTATACTAAACTAAGATTACAGCATGTAAAGATTAAAATACTTGCAAGAGAAATAAGCTAAACTAATCTAAACTACCTACCTAACCCTTAAGGGGTGTGGAACCTCCTGCTGTTCTTTTTGTCCCAAGCTGCCTTTTGGTTAAAATTCTTGATCTCTTGATTCTGTTGTGGAAGGTCTGCTTTTATAGACAATCTTCAAAACCCTAGGCCCACCAATGTTGTGTTCTTGCTCCACAGCTGAAGTTCGAATTATCTCAACCAATTCGAATTAATTCGAATTGTGAGATCCCTTCCTTGAGTTGGAGTTGTAGCCTTCAGTAGTCAATTCGAATTGTTGTGATAATTCGAATTGGTATTTCTCGAATTGGATGAGGGTTTCTGCTTGGCTCCTTGCACTTTGTTGGCATTCGAATTGTTTGTGCCAATTCGAATTAATTCGAACTTGGACAATTCGAATTGCATCTTCTTCTTGCCTTTGGGTTTCTTCTCTCTTCATTCCCTAATTCGAATTAATTCGAACTTGAACAATTCGAATTAGCTTCTTCTCTCTTCATTCCCTAATTCGAATTAATTCGAACTCGAATAATTCGAACTAGCCTTCTGCATCCCTTCCAACACTTAACCATTTCTTGCTCTATTTAGCAATTCGAATTGTTGTGCAATTCGAATTAATTCGAATTGCTCACAATTCGAATTGTGCTTCAATCACTTAACCAAATTTTCAGTTGTGGGATTTTTCAATCTTTTTCCCATCTTTTTGGATTTTTGTGGGCTCTCTTATTCTTTTGCCCATCTTTTCATTCCTTTTTCTTTTCTTTTTCCTTTTTTTCATGTTTTTGGATTTTTCTAACACAAATACAATTAAAATTGCATATTTTGTGTCTTTTTATTACCGGCTCAATGTTTTTACAAACTCGCATTAATCTGTCAAATTCAACTGCTTTCTTATTGAAATAAGATGGAATCACGATCCAAATGTCCGTCTCAGACACGGAAATGGATTGGAAATAATGGACAATTTTGGCCATTATCAACATCCTCACATTTAATACTGATCGTCCCCGAGCAGTCAGAGTCAGTGCTCCTAGGAGCTTGGACTCTGCATATTCAATCCATTTGCGTGGCCTCAGAAATTTCATTCTTTTTATATTGGGATAAGACAATCAAAATTACAAGTATTAAACTCTCTTGGTTGCAGTGTTTAATGGAATGATACTTCTCACTTGAGTGAATCACACAAATCAATCATTATTGTTAATTCTTCTTGAATATGTGTTTAGAAAATTGCATTGGCTCAATTCTTGAATTCAAGCATGACATGAATCATTAATCAATCAAAGCAGAGCCTCACATATCGTAGAATCGGAAAGTTCACTCACTCTCAAGATTGGCTTTTATCATTAGCACTCAAGATCAAATTCAATTAAATTCTCCCATAAGCTTGCAACTGGACCAACTCGCCACTTGCTCATTTCCTCAAACCGAGATCCCGAGGTCTTATTCAAGATTGTAACGGGGCATACGGTTGTAACATTTGGTAGGAAAAGGAATTATTGGGCTAAAAAGTGACATGACACCATCCCACCATAACTTGGCATTTTGTAGAATCTATAATCATCATCATTTCTATTTTTCTTTTGTTTTTCTTTTTCCATTGCATGACATTAGACTTTGTCTAATTTGCTTTGTCATTTGCAATTTATTCTTGTTGAATAGATCTCAACTTCTCTTTTTTTTTTTTTTTTTGAATCGGTTTACAGCATACCGATTGATACATAATTGATGATTAAAGATTATAATGCCTTGATGGGATGGCTCATGTACACTTGGGTTTGATTTTCTTGGTCTTTTTGTAAGGCTAGGAGTAATATAGAGGGCTTCAAAGAAAAATTAGGCTTAAAGGCTCAAAGTGGTTAATCCTAAAGGGAAAATATTTTTGGGTTTGGAATTCAAACGAAAGCCAAAATTTTGGGTTTTTCTAAGTGTCTCGATCATATGCTCGATTTCGGGAATATGGCATGGTCTTGAATCGGTCCCAATTGCAAGTTCTAGTGCCCTTTAATCGAATTGATTCACACAATCAAAGAAATATTGAGTAAAAATGACTCGGCTCAGATCTCACAAGGGACGGTTTGATCATGTCATGCATTTATTCTCAAATCTAACCTTTGAAAAATTCTTACAACTCATTCAATCAAATTCTCAACATGAAAGTTTGTTAGTCTTTCAAGTGATCATATCATTGGATTTTTATAGCTCAAAACTTCAAGAATTTATGTCATGCATATTTTTAATTGTTTTATCCCAATTTAGTAGTCTGAAGATTTCGTCATTAGCCTAAATTCAACATGTGAATTTAGGTGACAGATTTATGCTTGTTTCATGCCGGTTTGTTTAATTGAAAGCAGTAAAAAGAGATACTGTGAACATGCAAGCATGTCACAGCTTGTTTTTTGGCATGACAGTCACTTATTCATCTTGGACTGTCACACATCTTTTTCAAATAATGGAGAACTCAAGGCGAGATTCTCTTGTGGAAAGCAGTAAATGTACGACTGCCCAAAATATGTCGTACACCCATCATAACAGATAATTCTAAGGTTCGTTATACAGACACGACCTTAATTACAACCAGATATAAATACAGACAAAGCTGTACACTTGGATAGGTTAGCGTCAAAGATCAGTCAGAAAGATTACCCCAACCATAGTCCCAGTCAGTCCAGTCAAAAGTGAATCTTTACAGATTCAGTCCTTCATCAGCATCTTTCCCCGCTACCCTTGGAAGAAGATTCTGCTCCAATGGACGAAGTTTGTTAGGCTGCAGGGCAAACAGTAATCTCCCTCGTCATCCTGATTCTCTAGCACTTTTTGGCAGTAGACTCTGGGTCCTTGGTCAATGAACAGATCAGGAGTCTCCAGGCTTTCCATCAACCATGCAAAGACGCGATTGCCCACATATGCCATGATTGATTCGTCTGTCACCATCTTGTCGATCATCGCTATTCCTTGCTGGACCTGTTCATTGTCCAGCTTGCTGAGCAGCATAAATCCTCTGACAAAGACTGAGGCCTTGTGGTTGTCCTTAATCCCTTCATTTAGCAGCTCACAAGCCAGAGTCTCGTTTCCTGCTCCGAATGCCTGCAGGGCTGGGATGAGTTTCAAGTTATAGTTGCCAGCTTCTACGCATTTGGCCATGAGTGCCTCTTTTTGCGGTTCCAACCTCTGCTCCCACATCTTGACGATGGTGGTTTCCAGTTCACACCTTCTGTAGACGATGGGAAGATCAGCTGCGTCCCTTAGCTTGGTGCACACTCCTCTGACCCTCCACACTTTCTTGATGCAATCCTCCCCGATGCGGGAGAGGATTTCTCCTAGGAGCTCCACGGGCAGATCCAGTAGTTGGGTTTCTTCCTCGTGATCTTCGTTCTGTGCTAGGGGAATGATGTCTCTGAAAAGACATGGAGAGATGATTAGGTCTGAGACCCTCAGCCTAATACCTTCAGCCACTTCAAAGTACAGTTCACTTTCTAGCACCTGTCTCACTTGAGGCACACTATGAAAGTCCAAGTGGTCAGATTATCAAATCTACTCTTATTATAACAAAAGTAAGGAAAGCAAGAGAGAGAGAAGGATCCTGAATCCTTAGGAATTTTTCTTAGACTATAAATAGTCTAAGATGTTTTTGGGTGGTCAAAGGACCAAAAAGAGAAAATTTCGTAGGTTATTGAGCCTACGAAGAAATTTGATTTTTATCACTTAAAAAATGATTTAAATCATGCGAGGTAAGGAAGATAAGAGATTAATGATGAAAATCGAATGCAAGCGATAAACTATGCAGTTACTAGTATGTATAATGGATCGTGACCAAAGATAAGAAATAAAGATAAAAATTAGACATGCATACATACAAAAGGTGATTTTTGGATTTTTTATGAAAAGGTGTTGACTTGTTTATTTAATGAAATTGGGGGTGTAAGTGGTCCCCCATTTGGATTTTGTTTTGGAAAGTGGTTTTTAAGGAATAAAACAAAACATTCCTTACAAGTATTTCCCACTTGTTCTAAATTGACAAAGATCAAACACTTTAAACAAAAAGAACAATCTATCATTTTGTCTTTTTACACATAAATGCCATGCCAAAGGTGTTGGAAAAATTTTGGCATGGTTTCGGCTGTACCATGTGTCCCGGATGTGCAAAAATCAACTTCTAGAGTTGAGTTTGCAGAATGTGGGCAACATGTACCCGACAAAAGCATTTATTGCCAAAGTATTCATATAATATTATACATGCAAACACTAACAGAAACGAGAACAGTTGATCCATCTATACTACTGTAATGTACTAATGTCACCAACAAAACTCATGCTTTAAAAACATGAAATTTTGTAGATATTATCAATATGCATTTTCAGTCATCATCACCAATTATCTATTGAAAAACAACACAGTGGTTGAACCAAGCATGACCACCGTGTTAACCTTATTCACAGATTGGCAAAACACAAACACAGATAACACAAATACACACAAAGACACAAATGGCACAACAATACTGCAATATGAACAAAAATCAAATCTTTAAGGGTTTTGAGACCCTCATTTTCAAAATAAAAGAATTTCCCTTCACAGAAGCACTCGACTCCATCAATGGCAGTTTCACAAAAAACCCTAAAAAATTTAGGTTCTGCCCTAGTGGTTTTATCCTCATTCCCGAACAACCTAACACATTCCGGGCACATTCCGACCATCCCCATCATGAAAAACGGAACACATTCCCTCCCCAACCTCGATTTCGCAAGGAATACGAAGAGACAAACTAAAACTGCGAAAACCGAGTGCGAAAAATGGAAAAGAAGCACTTACCCCCTGCTCCCACTTGGATTAGACGAAGAAAAAGCCATTTCCGAGTGATTTGGCCGGAGGAAAGCTTGAAATAAGCGACTGGTTTTCGCGAGGGGGAAGGGTTCGCGAGAGAGAAAACACGGGTGTTTTGGAAATGTGAAAAGTGAAAGTGATGGAAGTGGGGGGAAACACGGATATATAAAGGATTTTGGAAGGGGAGTTC
Organism: Hygrophila difformis; assembly: GCA_030278955.1. NCBI lineage: Eukaryota > Viridiplantae > Streptophyta > Magnoliopsida > Lamiales > Acanthaceae > Hygrophila > Hygrophila difformis. Next base: position 37,827,082 of record JAOANR010000011.1, read on the forward strand.
GAATTATTGCATCAATTCGAATTAATTCGAATTGATGCTTCCTGTGAGAGATGCGAGTTATTCAGGCCAATTCGAATTAATTCGAATTGGCTTTGAAAAACAGAGAAACCAAGCAGGTTCGAATTATTGAGATCAATTCGAATTAATTCGAATTGACTCACAATTCGAACTTGAGAATGTAGGCAAAATTTTGCACAAGGCTGAAATGAGCTAATTCGAATTATTCAAGCAGTTCGAATTAATTCGAATTGCGAGAATAACTCGAATTGCTCACTTGCTGAGGAAAATGCCTTGTGCCTGCCAATTCGAATTAGTTAGGCAATTCGAATTAATTCGAATTGCCTTATAATTCAAATTGCACTACTTGGCCTATATAACTCCGAAAATTTGTTTGCCTTGGTTGCCAATTCAAATTTTCATGGCAATTCGAATTAATTCGAATTGCTAGAATAACTCGAATTAACAGATCCGAGAGTGAAAAAATTCCAAGGCAAAATGTCTTATGCGGTATGTTCCAAGCAATTCGAATTGATTCGAATTTTCTTGAAATGAGAAGTATACCACATTCAATACTTAGGAAAAATTTTTGGGTTTTTCCAAAAATTATATGACTTCAAAAGCAAACATATCTACACCGAATGAGAATCTAAAACATATTGCTTGCATAAATTAGGTTGGGTTAACAATTTTATTTTATGAATGTATTCTGGATTTTAGATTTCTCTAAATTCCAAAAGTAACCTCCATTAAATATAATGTTACCCCAACCGGGAACCTGGTTTTTTGGAAGCTTTATCTTTCTTTTTGTTGGTTCCTCGAATTCCTGCAAAACAATTATGAAAAGGTATTAGGTTTTCCCCAAATATCAACATCCTCACATTTAGAGTCTTAGTACTCTAAATGTTCACTTGATTTTTGGATACTTTGTCCCAATAAAATAAATGAAGAAAGTAATAAAAAAATAAGTAAATATATGTATAATATTTATTGAACATAAGCCGGTTCTGTTGTCATCTGAGCTTCTTTTTCGCGGTCGAACTGCCCAAGATACTCCTTCAGTCTGTGTCCATTCACCACCAGCTCTCCCTTGTCAGTTCGGATCCTGACAGCTCCACTTTCAAACACGTGCATCACTTCGTATGGCCCTTCCCATCTGGATTTAAGCTTTCCGGGGAATAACTTCAACCTAGAATTAAATAACAAGACATTCTGGCCAACATAGAAGTGTTTAGATTTAATACGACGATCGTGTAACTTCTGGGTCCGCTCTTTATAAATCCTCGAGCTTTCATAAGCTTGCGTACGTATTTCCTCAATTTCATTGAGGTCCAACTTGCGCTTACTCTGAGCAACTCGGGAGTCAAAATTGAGCATTCGTACGGCCCAGTAAGCCTTATGCTCTAGTTCTACGGGCAAATGACAGGCTTTTCCGAAGATGAGTCTGTAAGGAGACATCCCAATGGGAGTCTTGAATGCAGTGCGGTATGCCCATAAAGCATCATTGAGCTTACGTGACCAATCTTTGCGAGTTGTCCCCACAGTGGCCTCGAGTATATGTTTGATTTCGCGGTTAGAGACCTCGACCTGACCACTGGTTTGGGGATGATAAGGCGTGCCGATCTTGTGGAGAATCCCATTTTTGCTCATAAGATTTGCAAATGCTTTATTAACAAAATGGGTTCCTCCATCTGATATGATCACCCTGGGTACACCAAATTTATTGAAAATGTTATTTTTCAAAAATTTGACGACCTGGTTGCCATCATTGGTTGGCAGTGCAACAGCCTCAACCCACTTGGAAACGTAATCGACAGCTACCAAGATGTAATGGTTCCCATCAGATGTCGGAAATGGTCCCATGAAGTCAATACCCCATACATCGAAAATCTCGAGAGTGAGAATTCCTTGTTGAGGCATCTCATCCCTCTTGGAGATATTCCCTAGTCTTTGGCATCTGTCGCAAGCTTTAACAAACGCTTTGCAATCCTCGTAAATGGTAGGCCAATAAAAACCGCACTCGAGTACCTTATGAGCTGTTCGAGTGGGGCCATGGTGACCTCCGTATTCCGATTCATGGCATTTTTTAGCGATTTGATAAGTCTCGTGCTCAGTTACACATCGCCTGATAATCGAATCTGCACAATGCTTGAAGAGGTAAGGGTCTTCCCAGAAGTAGTTAACTACATCTCGGTTGAACCTCGCTTTGTGGCCTCTGCTTTGAAATGGTGGGGTTATTCCGCATGCTAAAAAGTTAGCAATATCGGAAAACCACGGACAAGCTTGATCATGAAGATGCAAGGCAAACAGTTGTTCGTCCGGAAAATTCTCATTTACGGCTAGCTCATTTTTATCATTTTCTAGTCGAGACAAATGGTCAGCAGCACCATTGTCTCTGCCTTTTCTATCTTTTATTATGATGTTGAATTCTTGCAACAAAAGTACCCACCTGATTAATCGAGGTTTGGCGTCTTGTTTGCTAAACAAGTATCTCAGTGCAGAGTGATCTGTGTACACTGTGGTTTTCGTACCAATGAGGTATTGTCTGAATTTGTCAAACGCAAAAACCACAGCATACATCTCCTTCTCCGTGGTGGTGTAGTTGATTTGGGCCTCATTCAGGGCATGACTTGCGTAATGAATTACGCAATGCTTCCCTTCCTTATGTTGCCCAAGAACTGCACCCACGGCGAGATCACTTGCATCACACATTACCTCGAAAGGCATTGACCAATCGGGTGGTTGTACTATTGGAGCAGAAATCAACATTTCTTTGAGCGTGTCAAAGGCTTGAACACACGCTTCATTTATTACAAAAGGGTTTTCTTTACAAAGCAAGTTAGTGAGCGGCTTGGCAATTTTAGAAAAGTCTTTTATGAATCTCCGGTAGAAACCGGCATGCCCTAAGAAACTCCTAACTGCTTTAATAGAATTAGGCAATGGGAGGTTTGAGATGACTGAGACCTTAGCTCTGTCGACTTCGATACCTGCGCGCGAGATGCGGTGACCCAACACTATTCCTTCGATGACCATGAAATGGCACTTCTCCCAGTTCAACACTAGGTTGGTGTCCTCACATCTTTTCAAAATTTGTGCAAGATTAGTCAAGCATTCATCAAAAGTATCTCCATACACAGAGAAGTCGTCCATGAAAACTTCTATGCATTTTTCGATAAATTCTGAGAAAATTGACATCATGCATCTTTGAAATGTGGCAGGCGCATTACAGAGTCCAAAAGGCATGCGCCTGTATGCAAAAGTTCCATATGGACATGTGAACGTGGTCTTGTCGTGATCCTCGCTAGCTATTACAATCTGATTATAGCCAGAATACCCATCCAAAAAGCAGTAGTACTCCCTTCCGGCCAACCTCTCCAGCATCTGATCAATGAATGGCAAGGGGAAATGGTCCTTCCTGGTAGCGGTATTGAGCTTCCGGTAGTCGATGCAAACTCTCCAACCGGTCACTGGACGCGTTGCCACTTCTTCTCCTTGCTCATTAGTCGTTACACAGATCCCCCCACGTTTCGGCACGACCTGCACTGGGCTAACCCATTTGCTATCAGAGATAGGATAGATGATACCAGCATCTAAGAGCTTGATAACTTCTTTCCTTACCACTTCATGCATATGGGGGTTCAGACGCCTTTGTGGTTGCCTTGAGGGCTTATACTCCTCTTCCATTAAAATTCTGTGCATGCAAACAGAGGGGCTTATTCCTTTTATGTCAGAAATGGTCCATCCGATTGCATGTACATATTTCTTTAGAATGTCTACCAGAGCTTTTTCTTGTTCTTGTGTCAGCTTGGCTGACACAATCACCGGTAATCTTTTATGTTCAGCGAGAAAAACGTACTTAAGATGATCCGGAAGTATTTTAAGTTCAAGCTCTGGTGGGCATTCAACGGAAGGCAGCAGTTTGCGAGAAATGAGTGGGAGAGAGAGATCGGATTTACCTTCAGGATCCTGTGTCAGTACAGGATCCATTTCTTCCTCAGCAGTGCTCTCCTCTTCCTCCGGGATGAACTCAACTCCATTGAATTCTTCAAGGTCCCCAGAGATAGGATCCTCGAAGTGGACAGCGTTGCAGCTCCTTGGTTGCTCTGCACCTTCAGGCTTCAGTACCTGTTTTGAAACTTTGCTCGGCTCATCAGTCACAGAGTCTATGCTCTCATCCTCACTCCTACTATCTATTACATCAAAAATGGAACATGATCCCTCAGACGGGAACTTCTGCAGCTTTCCCATGTTGAAATCCAATTCTTCTTCTCCGACTCGGAGCTTGATTTGATTTGATCGAGCGTCTATAAGTGCACCGCCGGTTGAGAGAAAGGGGCGGCCTAAGATCAGTGGCATCTCGTAGTCCTCCTCTATATCCAAAATAATGAAGTCGACGGGAAAGAGAGTCCCTCCCGTCTTGACAATTACGTCCTTCAGGATTCCGATTGGATGGGTAATTGATCGGTCTGCCAGCTGTAACTTCATTGTAACCGGTTCAATTGTCCCCAAGTGAAGACGTTTCACCATGGCAAGTGGCATAACGTTGATGCTCGATCCTAGATCGCACAACCCTTTTCCAACATTAGTTTTTCCGATGTGGATTGGCAATGTAATGCATCCTGGATCTTCCTTCTTCTCCGGTAGCACTCTTTGGATAATGGCACTGCAGCTACTGTTCAAAATCACTACTTCCTCCTGCTCAGCTTTTCTCCTCCCTGAAATCATTTCTTTAAGAAATTTAGCATAGACGGGCATTTCTGAAATCATTTCGACCAATGGAATAGTGATCTCGACAGCTTTCAGTCTTTGTAAAAACTTTTTAAATTTTTCATCTTGCTCCTTATTTTTAAGACGTGCCGGGTATGGCACCCTTGGCATGTACTTATTATTATTAGTTTTTGGTGGTAAAGAGAAGGAAGTTGTACCTTTAACCCTACCCTTTTCAGCTCCCTTTGCAGCTTCAGCCTGCGAAATAGCTGTTTCTAATTTGTCCTTGTCCAATTCAATACCATCTCCTCCTTCGATCCTTTCACTTCCTTTTTCACCCTCCACTAGATCCTTTTCCTCCTCGACCATTTCTTTTCCATGTCCAACAATTCCTTTCAGAGTCTTGCCTCCCCGCAATGTGATTGCTTTACACTGCGGGTTAGCTTCAGTACTGCTCGGAAGTGTTCCTTTCCCCCTGTTCTGTAGTTCCTTGGCCAATTGGGTGACTTGCGTCTCCACATTCTTGATTGATGACTGCAGTTGCTGATTTATATCCTTCTGGTTGGCTATAAATTCAGTCATCAGGTTCTCCAAACGAGATGGTGGCCTTTGGTTATATTGCTGATCCTGATCAGGTTGGGGCTGGAAATTCTGGAAATTCTGGCCTTGGTTCTGATTAGGCCTTTGTTGGATTTGAGGTTGGAAACTCTGATTCTGATTTTGGAAGTTTTGCACTCTTTGCTGGACGAATCCTTGATTCTGAGGTCTGAAGTTTTGCTGTGGGTTTTGGAACTGGTTGGGCTGGTTTGGCTGCAACAAATGCGCGTTAAGTGCATTGTTGTTGGAATAAGAGAGGTTGGGATGACGATTTTGGTAGTTCCCGGCATAATTACAGCTTTCGGTAGTTATCTGTTGGCATGTGTCAGTTGGATGAGGTCCCTGACACAGTCCACAGACAACTCCCGATTGCTGTGTTTGAACTTGGTCTGATGAGGTTCCTGCCTGAGAAGTGTCCGTTCCCTTCCCTTTATCCTGACTCAGCTGTATCGCAGCTACCTGTTCTTGCAGTTTTTCAAAATCTGTTTTCCCTTCACTTACAGCAAAGACTTTTCTAGGAGGATTCTCCTTCTTATCGTCCGTGTTTAGGATGGATCTGTTGACAGACATTGTCTCAATCTTCTCCCAAGCTTGGTCCATAGGCAAGTGGAGTAAATGCCGTCCGCCAGCGGCGTCTAACATTGTTCTCCATGGATGGGTGAGTCCTCCGTAGAATTTCCTCAATTGCTCCCATGGTGCGTACCCATGTTGGGGGCATCGCCTGATGAGGCCCAAGAATCTTTCCTTCGCATCATATAATGATTCGTCTGGCTTCATTTTAAAATCTCCAATCTTAGCTCTTCCTTCCTCAATCTTTGATTCTGGAAAATACTTCAGCAAAAAGCTCCTCACCAAGTCTGCCCAAGTACTCCGCAGATTGATAGGCAATGACTTATACCAGTCCCTGGCACCACTATACAAAGAAAATGGAAACAACATTAGCCTTATAGCATCAGGAGAGACTCCCTGATTTTTGATCGTGTCGCAGAGCTCCAGGAAGGTCTGGAGATGATCATGAGGGTCCTCATGATTTGCGCCGCAGAACTGATTGTTTTGCACCAAATTAATGAGTGCCAGTTTGAGCTCGAAATTGCGTGCAGGAAAATGTGCTCTCCCAGGTCCATCCAGATAGGGCTCTACAATTGGTTGCATGAAGTCTGCTGCTGCTTGCTGCTGCTGTTGATTTCCTTGTTCAGCTTGGTTCTGGTACTGTTGGTGATAATTTGGGAATTGCTGGAAGTTATGTGGATCTTGTGGGTTGTTCTGAAATTGATCTGGATTGAAAGCTTGGTTTTGGTATTGTTGGTTTGGTATGTTTTGGTTTTGGTGAAATTGATTCACTGGTGGTGGTGGTTGTTGGTGGAATTGCTGGTATTGTTGCTGATTAGGATTTGGTAGATTCTCCTCTTCGTTGGCACGATTAGGATGTTCTACCACTCCTCCGTCAGCTCCATTACCAGGGTTATTTGGTGGTTGGTCTATGGGTAAGATCGGGGGAATGTTTTGGTTTTCTGCCATATCTGATAGATCGCTGCTTGATGTTTCAGGTGAAGTGCGGCTTCGACGCTCCTGCTCCTTCCGTCTTCTGGCTTCTGCCCTCAGTTGGCGAGCGGTCCTTTCTATTTCTAGATCGAACGGTAGCTCCGGTAATGTGCTCCTTCTCCGTTGCATAAGCAGTTGGTATCAAACTTTTGACAGTACCTGTACAACCCCCAGGTTAATAATAGTTCAAGAACATATACAAGAACTATCTATGAGTAAATCAGGAATGTAATTCTCCTAGTAAACGGCGCTGCATCCTCCCCGGCAACGGCGCCATGAAACTTTTGACGAGCTTCGCCGACACGAGTAGTTTTCTGAAAATTCCTTTTACTGGTTTATTGCTTAAGGAGGAAACTGTGATTTCAAATGGTGCTCCAAGAGTCCCCGGTGACGACCATGAAACTTTTGCACTCAAGCCAAGTTTCATTTTGCTGCTGGGGGATTGAAGGACTGTCTAAATACAATTTCCAAGTTCGGATTTATTAAATGAAAAGAGTTATGATTTATGGAATGGGTTTAAGAATATATTAAGATTTCCCTTTTTTATTACTCCTGTGGGGTTCAAACGGCGCTGTAGTTCTTCCAGCCATGAAACTTTTGACAAGTATCACGGTGCAACCGGGATGGACCTTCAGTCTGTCACCCTGAAAGTCCTAGGTATCTGCACCATAATGCTTCTCTAAATTTCATGTCAAGAAGATACCTGCCATGAAATTCTTGAACATCTTCCCACTGTATGAGTATTTTCCCAAAATGTTATTTTTATTTACTCGTGTCACGAAACTGTGCTCCCGAAAGCGCACGGGTCAAAAATTGCAGTAATTTATAGTAAGTACCGGATCGTTCACTGGAGGATGTGCGATGGAAGCAGGACCCACGTCGTTTACTAAGATTTTCCATTCGGTTACTCGTTTCAAGTTTTGCAAGGGTTTCTATCAACTACTTAACATAAATAAAACCAGATCATGAAAGCAGTAAAAATTATTCTACAAAGCACAGTAAACTAGATCGAAGAAAGCAATTAAATCTATACTACGAAAGCAATATAATATTATGCTACACTATCTAGAAAGCAGGTTAAATATGACAGAAGGGACAGGGAGGAAATAATAAAGATTGGACAAGATTCAGATGAAACACAATTAAACTTCCATTTTTTATACACAGATATTAGCTTGGGATAATCCTCCAGTTAGCTAACTCTCATGCTCTCTATACCATGTTCCCTTTAACAGACAGGTACTTACAGTAAGAGTTTACATGCTCTTAAGATAGCGATTTCTAAGATACCATAAACTCTTAACTCCCTTTGCAATGCCTTGCAAACGTATGTTAATCATTTACGGTGGACGAGCAACACCTGTCAAATCATTAGTTGACTTGCCAAGTACTGCTATCATTCCCCCATGTCACACCCAAAGTTTCAAATCAAGCCCCGAACCATTCCATAACTCTCAAACCTTTTAACAGATGGACAGCCCCTAATTCTTCCGAGTGACCTCTATGAAAGCATTTAAAAGGAAAGCAGTAAGAAAGCTGTAAAGAAAGCATTTAAATCTATCACTCGGAATTGTTAAAAACGTCTCTTTCCGTTAGTATAAAAGAGCCCCTGGTCTTGGTGACCAGATGCAGATCAAGAACCCCCGAGATATCAATAAGCCACAGGGCTTACAACATCTGGGTAGTTATGAGATACAAACTAAATGAAACAGATCCATAAATGAACCTATTCCGGATGTACTCACTCAAGACTCAATTCTAGACTTTGGCAGAAGAAGATAGTAGTCGAAGGAATACTCGACCTTACCTTATAAATTCACCAAGGCCTATATGTTGTTCCTCTAGTATTATTTATCACATCTCATCTACACCCAAGTGGATATTGACTTAATGCGATATCTAATATCAGATTTCCAACACACAGCAATTTTGAGAAGCAAATGAATATTTGAAAATCATTCCCTAAACAGGTACTAGACTCTCAATCAAAACACAGATCCTTTCAGTCTAGACGAGACCTAATCGCTGACTCTGCTTCTAAGCTCTCAAAATCAACCCCCAGTGGAATATGAATTAGTCATAACTGTTGAATTTATCCCTTACTCAGATCCGGATTTTATAAAGGAATTTTTGTTGGAAATTTATTATGCAACATCAGATTTATATCAAGTCTTCTGTGTCCAAGGGGAAGGATCCCCAAAATAATAGTATGACCACAACATCTACATAATAGTATCATGCATACGAGTATATGAAAAGGAAAATAAAGTACCCCAAAATATAATGGTGGGGTTAGACAGAATGCGATACACAAAAGTGAATTAGCCTGAGATGAGAGGAAATTGGCTAAATAGAGTGCCAGAGATAGTTGGGGTTCTCCGGACTGCAAACATCTGCTGTCCGGTTCCCAATTATCCAAGATGAATGATTTTAGACAGAAAGAATTCCAAACAACGGTGACCGCCGTCATTTAGTTTTCTTTTGTCTATGATTGGAAGAAGAACCCACATATTTCTTGCTGTAATATTTCTCAACTGATGTTGGTCGACATCAGTTGGTACTATTGCAACTTGAATTCAGGTTGAGAAATTAAGATAAGGAAAATTAAAACTGTATCTGATTAGGAATTGGCTGAGTGACTAATCGAAACTCTTAGTGAAGAGAACGCTCGCCGAAGCTTCCACCAACCACTAACCAGATCATGCAAAATAACAGGTAATGATTGACACATAGAAGACGGGTTAGTCGATATCCCTGTGAAGGGACCTTTCACCAACATTAATCTGTGGTGTTTCTCATTATCCGTTCATACACACAATGAAAGAGAAAATAGGAAAGTAATAAAATATTTTTTGGTATTGTGTAGGTGTTAAGCACACAATAAGTAGACACTAGAGGGTTGAAATGTGTAATGGATAGAATTCAGATGAACTGGGCCGAGGCCCAATACACCCATGCAACTTACACAAATCATGAAAGAAAATATCTTTGGAGTTTTCAAAATAGAAGGGATGGTTCAATTCGAATTATTGGGGTAATTCGAATTGAGAATGCATGAAGGATGAAGTATTACTTACTCAATTGATCATTGCTAGAAATTGGAGCATCACCCAATTCGAATTATTGGCCAATTCGAATTAATTCGAATTGGACAATTCGAATTGGCGAAGTTCCCTTCTTTGCTCAAATTGACTAAGGTATTTACCTCAAAGGGAGGGTGAGTTCGAATTGTGCAGCAATTCGAATTAATTCGAATTGCAACAATTCGAATTGGTAGAGGATGGAAAATAAACTAAGGCATGAATGTGGGGCAATGGATACAATGTGGTTTTTAACCCAATTCGAATTGTAGCAGTTCGAATTAACTCGAATGACATAATTCGAATTGGTTGAAAACCACATGAAGAGAATAGTTTGGGTATGCAATTCGAATTTCCCTTAGCAATTCGAATTAATTCGAATTGCCTCAATTCGAATCACATATTTTCAAACACAATTTTTGTTCTCACAAGTATGGGTTAGGTGAACACTGTACTGTAATGATGGGTTTAGATTTACTAAATCCCTCATCTCACATCAGTGTCATTTCATAGCCACCCTAGTGAGATTTTCAAGAAATAAACAACTGCATGTCTAGTGGGTATTGGCCAGATTCAACCCTATTTCTACAAACAAGAAATCAGAGATCAAAGAGCCTAAAACATCTAGTTGTCTAAGAACTACATGAGTACACTAAGAACACTCAAGTTATCTAAGGAAGCACGAAATGAGATTAAGGCAGGAAGAATAAAATAAAAACACAAATTAACACAGACATTAAAAACATCTAAAACCTAAGAACACTTATTTGAAGCTCTAAGGCACTAAATCAAGCCAAAAACCCAACAAGCATGCATTTATTAAGTTTGAATGTCAACTAGGACATAATAAATGTAACCTAGTTGAAACAAACAAACACTAAGCATTTATTTCTAAGGAAAGCATTAAAGAGTGCCAAAACAAATGAATAAAACCATTTCTGGAAATTTTCCTTGTATTGACACTTGAAAGCAAAATAAAAACCCAAAACCATCATTAGCTTGAAGGTAGGGTTTATTCTCACTAGAAAGCATGTAAACATATGGAAAATGGCTACTCTAAGGGTTACACAAACTGCTTCTATACTAAACTAAGATTACAGCATGTAAAGATTAAAATACTTGCAAGAGAAATAAGCTAAACTAATCTAAACTACCTACCTAACCCTTAAGGGGTGTGGAACCTCCTGCTGTTCTTTTTGTCCCAAGCTGCCTTTTGGTTAAAATTCTTGATCTCTTGATTCTGTTGTGGAAGGTCTGCTTTTATAGACAATCTTCAAAACCCTAGGCCCACCAATGTTGTGTTCTTGCTCCACAGCTGAAGTTCGAATTATCTCAACCAATTCGAATTAATTCGAATTGTGAGATCCCTTCCTTGAGTTGGAGTTGTAGCCTTCAGTAGTCAATTCGAATTGTTGTGATAATTCGAATTGGTATTTCTCGAATTGGATGAGGGTTTCTGCTTGGCTCCTTGCACTTTGTTGGCAATTCGAATTGTTTGTGCCAATTCGAATTAATTCGAACTTGGACAATTCGAATTGCATCTTCTTCTTGCCTTTGGGTTTCTTCTCTCTTCATTCCCTAATTCGAATTAATTCGAACTTGAACAATTCGAATTAGCTTCTTCTCTCTTCATTCCCTAATTCGAATTAATTCGAACTCGAATAATTCGAACTAGCCTTCTGCATCCCTTCCAACACTTAACCATTTCTTGCTCTATTTAGCAATTCGAATTGTTGTGCAATTCGAATTAATTCGAATTGCTCACAATTCGAATTGTGCTTCAATCACTTAACCAAATTTTCAGTTGTGGGATTTTTCAATCTTTTTCCCATCTTTTTGGATTTTTGTGGGCTCTCTTATTCTTTTGCCCATCTTTTCATTCCTTTTTCTTTTCTTTTTCCTTTTTTTCATGTTTTTGGATTTTTCTAACACAAATACAATTAAAATTGCATATTTTGTGTCTTTTTATCACCGGCTCAATGTTTTTACAAACTCGCATTAATCTGTCAAATTCAACTGCTTTCTTATTGAAATAAGATGGAATCACGATCCAAATGTCCGTCTCAGACACGGAAATGGATTGGAAATAATGGACAATTTTGGCCATTATCAATCGTTACCCGACCCTTTTCCAAAATGATGCAACCACAGTTATGGGGGACATAACTGTAGTCTTAAGAGGGGGAGGATGTAACGGCCCGAATATTTCCGGATATTTTTGTCCGAATATTTTGTACCCCAAATAAACAAATTCAAATTGTTTTGAACTACGTAATGACTTGATCCCTTCACGGGGTACGTAGGCAACTTGGAAATTTCAATTCTGGATTCAGTCAAATAATAACAAACAACAACACACAATAATACAATCACTCAATCAAACAATTCCCGAACTCGCAATATAATAAAGCGCAACTTCGAGGACGAAGTTGATTCTTAAGGAGGGTAGACTCTAATACCCGTAATTTTTAGGATATAAAATAGAATTTAATCCGATGAGTAAAGAGGTTTCGTTCCGAGAACCCGTAAAATCGGAAATGCACGGAAGCCAAAAGACGACGATTTAGAAGCCGGCGAATCCAAAACCGACGGACTTAAGATTCGAACACGAAACCAATTTAATTCGGAATAAATTTAGGATGGGAATCGTAATCCGAGAATGACCCGGGAAAAATCGGAATCCGAGAACATAGATGGATAGAAGTCCGAAAGAGAAGAGAAAAGGATCGACGGATCGCACGAGCCGCTTGACCGAGGTCCAGGAGGAGGCCGCGCGCTATCCGCGTGGGGTTTATCCTACCACCGTGCCAACCCCGCGTGGTTGCCCAGAATGCGGCAGATCACGCGATTTCGGCAATTTCTTGCCATAATTCGACCCCCCGACTATGGAAAGTGGATTTTGGACGGGGGAAAGAGTATTTGGTCGAGGGAGAGCTGATTCTCACCTCATTTACCAGTCTCCAAACCCTTCCCTACTCTCCCAAAACTCTCTCAAAGCCAAACACTTTTCCGACGACTTCCCGAAGAACTTCTGGCGACTTTCCGGCGACCAACGACGACCGTGGGAATGTGTAGATCAAGGTTTAAAACCCGTAGATCATTGGTAAGGAGTATTTCAGATTCCTTTTCTCATTTTTATCCCCAATCCTCAATCTAACTTTCGATTATTGGACTTGCAAACACGTTCGTGGCCAAAGGAGAAGGAGAACGTGTGCGTAGATCCGTTCGTAGGGAATTTGGACGAGCTGAGCGACCCTGGGACGACCAAGAACTCTATCACTGTAAGTTGATGCCTTTCATATCAATATGGGTGGCTTAGGGGCGTCCGATTTAGTGTCTTTGTAACGAAACGTAAAAATCGAACTTAAAAACCCCAACATGCGCAATTTTTGAAATCCGATTAAAAACCCTATTTCAAGAAATCAAACCGAAAAACTCAAAACTAAACTTTTAATCCTAACACATTAAACTATGTTGTGTAAAATTTTCAGAGATTTTCATCAATGTTTACTACCCCAAATCGCTCCGAACATAAACTGCCTTGTTAAAACTTTTTTGAAAACTGACAGTGTACATATCCGAACTTGATGAGCATGTTTCTATATTTTCTAGTCCGAATTGATCTTTACAATCTAAATGAAAGTTGTAGATAATTATGTCAAGTATGTGTGTATAAAATTTCAGAATTTTTTGAGTCCATTTGGTATGTCAAAACGTCGATTTTCGGAACTGTGGTAAAATTGAAACCTGACAGTGTATATGTTGTGCAATAAACTCGATTTTTGACATGTTTCCTCAAACTTATTTCGAAATCGTTAAAACACGAAAGTTGTTCGTTAGGGTGTTTTTGATATACTGTGAAAATTTTAGATTTTTCGGACTTGGAATGAATTTTTAAACTAAAAAGGTGTAAACTGTGACGCCAAACGATTTTAAATCGAAGAGATTTTGAAATCTCGAAACCAACGGTCGAAACCTTGAAATACGATAAATCTATACTTTTGAAAAATTCCGTTACACTAAATCGAAATGATATGAGATACTTTGGTGGGGGGTGAGTGCTCTGCGGGGTGCCCCTCTAGCCTTTCTCTTCGGGCCTATAATGGACGACAGAATTCAAATGAAATACTACGCCAAAAAGGCATGAGATACATGGCCTACACTCTCGGGATTATCCGTATGGATTTCCCGAGGCTCCGGAGTGTTACTGGGTATGGCAGATACGGCTACGGCCGCCGGATGACCGGCTACACAAGAAACTTACGAAACGGCTGCGGCCGCCGGATGACCGGCTACACTAAATATTGAGAAATGGTGACGTAACGGGAAAAATTAAAAGACTTAATACTTTTTACGTATTTATTTATTTATTTATTTTTGTCTTTAAATTTTGTATTTAAATTTATGTCTTAAATTTTATAACATGGTAAACTATTATTTATGAATTTAATGCATGTTCAAGTATACAATTAAATTATTTATTTTTAAATTGGTAAATGGAATATTTTTGTATGCATGCCTAGGAGTAAAATTTAATTATTTAATTAAACCCCTTTATTGCTATGTTAGGATCGACTTACTCAGTATTATATATCCTGATAAAATTATTGTTTTTCTCTTTTTTAGGGTATGGAGAAAATGCATGAGCATATGCATTTGGGGGATGGAAAAATTTAAACATTTTTTTATCGCTTTTTATGATACTTCCATATTGGGCATGTAAAACCGAGTTTTGGCCATGTCGGCCCATTTTATTATTTTCCGCTGCGACTTATTATTATCACTATTATGTATGGATGAGACTTATTATTATTATTATTTTTAAATAAATTCCGAACTTGTTTTAAAACTCTTTGCAATACCTATAGCCTTGCATCTCTTTAGAAAGCTCGGAAAATCCGTGTCTCGCTAGGGAGGTGTGGCGGTGACATCCCGGCCTGGGTTATCAAATCCGGGGTGTTACAAGTAATGTCTGGATTTGAAGGGTGCAGTTTATGTTTCTATTAGTACTCTCAACAATTGCGGCTATAGGATCTCCCGCAGAATTTAGGAAATTATCATCTGGAAATATCACATCTAATTGTACATCTCTAAAATCAATACCAGCTTTACCAATTACCATCGCCTACATGAAGTATTCATTGTGCAAATTTCTGTCATACATAATTTTTATTTTATAAATAACATTTCTTGTAGTATCTTGAGTTAATCCATCTTAATTACATATTAATACTTCGAGTCCCCTCTTTCCAGTGGCATGAGATATTGCAACATATCACTAACATGGGTAAACTGGTTTTTAAAGATAGAGTCCAACATTCTTTAAAAATTGACACTTTCTTTTTATTTTTTTATAGTCATAGTAAAACAAACTGGGAGTGGGAACTTTTTCCTCTGAAATCGAATAGGAGATTTGGTTAATTACCGGCTTATAATCATTTACCAATCAATAAATTTTATCCCAAATGTTAAGCTTTGTTTTAATAAAAGAGGTTAAATAATTTTATGGGGTAAGTCTTTTGCATGTAGAATTCTCGTCAGAATCTAGTGGAATAATAAATCTAGAATTTGCAGTCCTACCTCTTGGAAGAAGTAGGGGTGTTATTCCACTGGATGTTACAGGCTGCACAATATCACCTCTCCCATGAAGACTAAACATAATATTTTCTAGATAAATTATCGATAAATGTCTTGTCAGTTCCACCACGTAAAGATAAAAGAATAACCCTCATCACTATCAATTACAGACATTATTTTATTATAAACATCAATCAACAAAGGTAATAGCTTAGCATGATCCGCCTTCATTTATTCCTTATTATAATATGTCTCTTTTAGTATCAATAGATTATCTGTTTCAGACGTTAAAACTTTATTCATTACTGGCATTCCAGATAAAGTTTCCAAACTTATAGTATTTGCAGCAATTAGCCTTTCAATTTCTGACAAAGCTAGATTTATATTTATTTTTTCGTCGATTGCAAATCTGTTAAAATATATATTAATGGATTACTTCCTCCGTTTTATAAGTGTTACACATTCATTTTTTGGGTGTTTGGAAATAAGTGTCACGTTAGCATATTTGGAATGTTTTGAAGGTTAATACTTTTACTAATTACTTAAATTATTAATTTTTTTTATATTCATTAAAATAAAACTCAAAATTAATAAAGTCAAATGTGACTCATCTTATTTTATTTATTTAATTATTGTAATTCTTCAACTAAATCAATTTTATTAACTTACCTTAAATTCCGTGTAGTTTCCTAGTTTTACACTTATTATAAAACGGAAGGAGTATAAAAATAGATTTTTAAAAAAAATTAAATTTACCTTCTTTATTTACCGGTGGATCTATTCGCACTCCTAATAACTCTTTATATACCCGATTCCTTTATTTATAATATGCTTTATGTTTACTCTAAACCAATTATCCATAGAATATGAATTTCCACATTTCTCTTAATAACTCTAACTGTTTTGTATTATTTTTAATATAATAAAAAACTTATATAAGATTTATATTATTTAGTATATATTTATATACAATTAGAATGATATAATTATAATATATATTTTTTAACGATTAGCAACTATATATTTTATATTACTTTTAGGAGATGTGACACGCGTTTGTAAAAATATGGCCTATATATATATATTTTTTTTGGTGAACCAAACCCTCTTTGAGAAATATGGCCTATATATACATTTTTTTTTAGGAAAAAGATTTATTATTATATCAATGTCAAAACCAGCTACATCACCATCAGCCGCGCCAATAATTACACAGAGTACAAACAATTAGCAGAAAGGACTAAAAAAACAGTACGCAAGACAAATTGGAAATCTGAAGCACTAAACACATGAGAAATGGCGCCCATTGTAGTAAGAGAATGGTCTCCATCAAGCCTTTTATTCACCATCTTCTTTCGAATTGTTGACATGCAGTTCAGGAGTACCATGCCAAGCAATAGAAGCTCTTCAATCCAACACTGTGTGACAATTTATTTCCTCAAACCGGCAGCACTGTCCTTCAAATGGCGGGATTGCAGCGGCACTTTCAAATCCACTGCATATAATCTGTACCGAATCCCTACAATATTCTTACCAAGGCACAACCAAGTCCTTCCCACATTGATAACAACAAGCCAAACCGACCTCTTCAAAGATGTAGTGTATACACTTACTCTCCAAAGGAAACAGTCGATGAGGACTCTCAAGTGGTGAATCCAAAAGACAATCCCGAAGCTAACTTTAAGATCACATATCCCATGCAAAAAGTATTCGAAATCAATGCATCGAAGCAAGGGGAAGGGCAAATATAGGTGATATCGGAACCATGGCCATGGATGGAAAGTGGGTGAAAGGCTATTGGGGATTGGGGAAGCGTCTATTAACAATCACACACAACTACGGTCAATGATGCGACAAAATTATCACAACCAAATGGAATCCATACCAAACTTCCTAAGAAGAACCTGCGTAAATACACTCTTCCAAAATGCCATTCAGTAGAAACCACCCCGATCCGACAAATTATCAAACACCCTCAACATTTTACTCTTTTTTCTTCTTTATTACTTGTTCACTTTTTTTTTCTTCTATCTTCATTTTTTTTCTTTTTTTTTCTTTTTCTTTTATATATATATATATATAGCGGCGTTAATAAGCTATTCTTTTTCTACAGGGAATGTCCAAAGCCAATAGCCAACTGAGATGCCTCAATATGACAACAAACCTTTCAAACAACCAATCAATCGAAACACCCACTCTAGTTCTAAAAGACTCACACCCTACCACTGTCGATGACCTTCCAACCTCCCTTAGAATCCAACTGCTTAAGTTTCACTAACAAGAGAAGTAGCATATAAGAATTCATAGACATTCCGGAGATCCCCAAAGATGTAAAGTAACTGTTTGGCTAGGAGAAAAGATAGGTTAATGGTTTAGGTAGCCAGGTGTCTGCTGGGAAGAATCAGGGTATATCATCAACTATGGCTGATTAGTTGGTAAAGGGGATATTTAGGAAGGGATAGCAACCAAAAAGGGTTTGTCCACAAGCCCTTATCTTAATCGATACAATGAAACGAATATATGCACTTTCAACGTGTATGATAAAGCAGATTCTAGGATGCCTAAATGGATTTCACCTTTACGCACATGTAAGAGATAAGAGGGTTCAGGTCTCACCGGTTAGTTTTTCGGTTGGCTTAATGTGCTCAATGTGAGAGGTCATCAGTCCTGCAAGGTGGTTTATGAGATGACCACTTCCAGCAGAGATTGTTACCAGCAGCGTCAGCCTTATCGCCTTGAAATTTAATGGCACATGAAAAGCAGCAACAGCAGACATCATCAGGTTCTCCCGGCAGACAGCAGCAGTAACATCAAACATCATGGGACAGCATCTACCATGCATATAACCGGGTAAATCAGCAACATTGGCCTCCTAGTTAATCCGCAACTGCCTTGACTCATCAAGGTACTTAGAGAGTCAGCAGGGTCAAGACAGCCCCCTCGAAAAGAATCACAGCAACAGCATCAGCTTCCTAGTTAAACAGCAGCAATCGTAAATCTTCAAGGCATATGAACATCAACAGCTTCGAGAGAGAACAACAGCTTCAATGGACTTGTGTTTCAGCAACAACAGAATTAGCAGCAGCAGTTGCAACCTGTCGTGGCCGAGAGTTGCAATTCCATCCCAGATCTTGGTCCCTTTGCCTAATCCCTTGTGTCTGCCCTTTCAATACATTCTGTCTTATGAGGCCATGAGTTACCATCTCCCTTTAAGGCACCTGTACAAAAACAGCAATGCAGCAGTACCAAAGAATCTACCAAAATGAAACTTCACCTTAAACTCATTCAAGATTGTTACAAATAAAAAAGAAATACCGTGGGAGCAAGTCTTGGGTATAGATATTTAGGCCCAATCCTCAACCTTACCTTCCCCCAATGCCCCCCGTCTTGCCCATTGATCGGCTACCTCGTTTCGCTCCCTCAATATATGTTGGAACTTGACACAGCCAGCGTGATTTATGATAGCCGCAATCGAACCAATGTGGTCATGGAAACGCCATGGGAACGTATTTAGATTTTTTAGCCATCCAATAACATTTTGTGAGTCACTTTCGAACAACAATTTAGGAAGTGGAAATCCTTGATCACGTATTATTACCCTACAGATCCGACAAATTGCCATAACTTCCGCTTCTGTAGAATCTGTACACCCGATGGAGTCGGACAATATAAATATGGATTCTCCCTTGTCGTTTCTAATCACCCCGCCAATTCCAGCCGGACCCGGATTCCCCATTGACGAACCGTCCGTGTTGATCTTCCACCATCCCGACTCCGGTCTTTCCCAAACCAATCCCCTCCGGGTCCTTTTGGGGCTAACCAACCGAGGTTGGAACATGCCCTCAGGGAAGCTCATTTCCAAGACCTGTGCATTACCTATCGTATCCTCTCTTTCCAATTTCCACCAGGAGCTCACACGCCACTTGAGTTCTTCAATCACTGTACCCATAAGTACTCGCTCGCCTCTAAAAACAGCGCTATTACGATACTTCCAGATCGTCCAACAAATTGCCATGCCCAAAAGCAACCAACAGTCCTTGATATGTTGTTTCAAGGGCGCATTCATCCACCAAGCAAATAAATGTTCAACTCTTCCAGGGGTTACTCCTGTCACACCAAACCAGACCATACCCTGAAACCATAATAAACCTGCTATTTCGCACCTACAAAAGAGGTGCTCCACTGATTCATCCTCTTTCTCGCACAAAGGGCATTGGGTGCCACCGCCATTAAGACAGCCCCTAGTACTTAGTAATACCCTGACCGGCAGTGCGTTATTTAATATCTTCCACACCAGAATACGCACTTTCATCGGGCACTTAATGCTCCACAACTTTCTCCATATCCAAGACTGCCCTACCCCATCTCCATTATTCATTCTAGGCCAGCAGGATTTAGAAGAGAACTTCCCATTTGTTTCTTTAGTCCAAACCATCCTATCTCCCACGAATCTGTTTAATCTATACCCCTTTAACATTGTCAACATATTATCCCAAACCTCCCTTTCCCAATCAAACAAAGTTCTACGCAGTTGTATACACCATTCCCACTCCAATCCCACCCATTTTCCGAACTCTTCGATCTTTCCATCTTTGTTAGTAGCTAACACGAAAATTCTAGGATATACGTTAATTAGTATATATAAATATTTTTCATATATTCATTATTGTATCTTTTAATAATATAAATTCCATATATACAATGCAAATTCCATATAAATTTGAAATTCTAAATTTTTTAAATACTGAAAATTGTGGGAAATTCATATATATGGAAATTAAATTAAATATCTTTTAAAAACTAAAAACAGGGGTTGCCATATAGTCATTAATATACCTTTATCATGAATAAATAAATATGATATGTAATGTATATTTTGATTACATCATTTACCACACCTAAAAAAAATATAACCGAAATTGAAACCAAACCTACAAAAAATACCGGCATTAAAATATGAACACCACATTGAAACAAAACACAACATAATTCTTAGTTGCCGGTGCAGAACCTCGTCATAATAATCATATGGTGCAAAAACTGAAAATGCTTATTCATGTCATAATAATCTTATGGTGTAAATACTGAAAATCTATAAATAAATAATAAATACAGCACTAAAATATAAAATAAATAAAATAAAAATGTAAAATAATAAAATCCAGAATAGATGAAATAAAAATGCATAATTTTAAATTTTATCTTTCAAATTTTTTAAAGAGTGAAATATAGTGACACGATAGGATGATACAGTGGAAATTTATAAGTAAATAATAGATTTTATACACGATAGGCTAAAATCTATAATGAATAAATAAATAAATACAAAAATCTAAAATTAGTAAATTAAAAATGCAAAATAATATAGGTAAAATAAAATAAATCTTTCAAATCTTTTTAAAAGTGAATATTGTGGGAATTCCATAGAAATTGAAAATTCCATATATTTCAAAAATAAAAAATCTATAATGAATAAATAAATAAATAAATGTGAAAAATCTAAAATTAATAAATAAAAAATACAAAAATCTATAAAAATTAGAAATTTGAAATGGAGACACTACATTTAGGATGAGTTGTTCATTAATAGTTTTAATATATATATATATATATATATATATTATATTTATATGGGACAAAATATAATGGAGAGAAACAAGACAACATTAAAAAAAAATTGAAGCAGGGAACACTTTCATCATTACACCACATACAAACAAATCAAATACGGTAGCTACTTTCCATTTTCTTACCAAAACCACTGACGTAAGCCAAACAATAATAATAATAATAATAATAATAATAAACACTACTTTATAGCTGTAATTATTATTTAACCTGCCAGAAAATTGGGATGGACTTCACCTTTATTTAGTTCGTTTAACTTCCAATATTTTGGTTGAGTTGCAATTATATTAATAGTTCAACTACGTGACTACGTCATATCACTACAAGAAAATTTTTTGATAGTTCAACTACGTGACTACGTCATATCATTACAAGAATTTTTTTTGATTTGATAGCTAAAATTGTGGTAGCTAATGAATTACGGCCGCTAACGAGTTTCGGTCGCTAACCTCTTTAGCGACCAAATTTTATCAATTTTTTTCGGTTGCTAAAACAAATATTTCTTATAGTGTATATGGGTTTGGGTATGTTTGGGAAATAATTATAGTTTAGATCTGGAGTTTGGAACTTAGATTCTGGAGTTTGAAATTAATGGTGAAAAATAGTTTTAAATTTTAATAATGATGTTTGGTAATGCAATTTTAAATTAGAGTTTAGAGTCTGGAGTTTGGAAAGCTAAAACCTGGGGAGGGGAACGTTCAGAGTTTAGAGATTAGAGATTAAAATTGTAGTTAGTGTTTACTATATATACGATTTTAGGCTATTTTTAATATGTATTTTAAAAGATAAACGCTAATCTTTAGAGTTTGTTCCCAAACGCAGCCTTTAGTTTAACCAATTTAGTTGTTGTGTCAATGAAATTCAATATATGCAGAATGTTGAATTGTCACTTAAGAGACTTATTTAAAAATGGTGAATTTATATTTTCAATATCACTTAGTTAATATTTGAAAAATGATGACAATTTAATATTAATAAATAACAATTCAACATTTTGTATACAGAATCAACATAGTAACCTATTTGAATTATTAATTAAATACATATAGTTTAAATACTTTTATTTGTCTGGATTCAAAGTGACTTTAAATCTATTCCATCTCATGATGGAGTTAAACTCCCAAAACAAGGTATTTCTACTTCCCTCACATTGCCTATTAATACTTTTGTAAATCCATCTGTATCTAATCTAAATAATAAATTTTAAATTCAAAGCATTTTAAAATTTATGAAATTTTAAAAATATATTATTTTAAATTAGAATCAGCTCCAACCCAAACACAAACATGGGTATTTGAAAAATGTTGGAAAATATATCCCATATGACTAATAAATTCCTTACCATACATTAATTGGTTTCACATACATCATTTGGTCAAATCTTTTCCCAGGTTATCCTTAATCAACGTATTAAATTTCGACCATGCATTCATTTGAGATACATGTGTTTAGGGCAAGGTCTCCCCTTAGCTTTTTCTTTTTTCTTTCTAAAATATGTATATACAAAATTTGCGTACCCAAGAATAATTGTCAATTAGTGGCGATAATTATATATGTATATATGTAATGGATACACATGTATTAAGTATGCTTCATTGATAATAGTTACCACTTATGGGATTGGGACTTAGCCCAAGTGGTTAAGCCTCTGGTTCTCAACCTAAATTTTTAGGTTGAGGGTTCGATTTCCACCCGGCCCCTATTCCTCCCCTTTTCCCTTTGTAATTGTGTGGCATGGGCCCCCACCACTTCTCTAGCCTGTATAGGCTGTTCCGCAAAAAAAAAAAAAAAAAAGATAATAGTTACCACTTATTATAGATTCATTATTGTCTTTTTCTATCACTTGCATGCAGGTTGGGGTGATTATCGATTGTAGTTCGAGTCTGTACAGTGTAATTCGAGTCTATACAATAATAAAAATTTGAAGTTCTAACTCGAATTCAACTAGGCTAGATATTATATAATTTGAATTTAAAGACAATTTTGCTTATTATGCATATAAGTTTTTTTAGGCTTGAGAAAGCTTAAATTGTGTCTAATAATTTTTTAAATTTAATAATTTAATTGAGTATCGAGTCGAGTTTTTCTCACCCCTACATGCAGGGACGGACTTACATAGGGGCCTCCACCATTTATGTATATATATACCTATTTTTTTGGTTATATATATACCTATATATATTGGATTTAAATATCTCATATTTATTTTTTCTTCTCCAATTCAAGTTCAATTCTATAATTTTTAAAATTTTCACTAATCTCCTATAAATCTCTAATTGTAAAATTTTACCACATTTCTGACAACTAGCCAAATTGTTTATTCATTTAAGATTACCATGTTCTATTATAAAAATGAGGCAATTATAATATCTTAAAGTATAATTATAAAATATCAATTACTCTATAAAACATATACTATAACACTACAATAACAAAATTTAAAACATAGAAAAAAAAACTTAATTTCTATTTATTTTTAGTTAATTCATGCACTCAAAATATTGTCTAAATAGGAAAAGATATCCAACACCTATGGAATTCTTTAGAAAAGAGTGAAAAAAAATATATTAAAACAAAATATTACAGCTTATAAAACTCTTTGCAGAGAAGAGCCAATTTTGGGGTTTAGGGTTTACTGCGCTACTGCAGGTTCGAAATATCAAAGGAAAACTTAAGGAATGTGAAAAGTTCTTTGAAAAAATTAATAATCAAATAAATATAAAAATATGGGTCCTTAAAAAACATTGAAATCGAGCATGGATTGTATGAGATAATTTCTTGGGTCTGTCTCTGCTTGCATGTAGAAGTATATGGTAATTTTATATTCCTTGACCTTTAAAAAATTACTAAGGCGCCATTTTGTTTTCTTTTTCATTTTCTAGGATTGATTGCAATATTGATCTGGTAAGAAATAACCAAATAGCATTGACAAACAAGAATAGTTATTTTTGTAATAATAATTCCACTAAACTTCAAGGCAATTAGTGTAATTAGTCAAAAATATACTTAATTGATTGGATTGGGCCACCCTTAAATTCTTGGGTATATTCACCAAGATATAGGAAGAATGGATTGGGCCGATTTTCTTCTATTGGACCTGTATTTTATTTTCAGCCCTAAATGAATTTGCTTAGAGGGGCTAATTTTTATTTTTATTTTTATTTTTATTTTTTTATATGTTGTGGATAATTGATTTATATTTATTTTGGCTCATAAATTGATTTCCAATAAAATTACATTCATTTTAGGGGAACAAATTATTAGGTAGACCATTAATTTAATCACCATCTATGAAATGGGATTTCGACATGTAAGTGTTGGAGGGGATATGAATTCAACCCTTCGTGCTGTATAAATGTGAAGTAAACAGATATTGAGTATAAGATGTGGATAATTTTGGAGGTTACGATAGATGAACAAGACAATGGGTTCCCACTTCCACATATATCATGGGTTGGGTTAGTGTACATAATCTTTCTTCTAATATGGAAAATGTCGCTTTTCAGTCAGAATCAGCATACGAGGCACCCGTCTAATGTGTCCTCGTGTATACTACTACTCCCTCCGTCCCACCACAAGTGTCTTGTTACTGTTGGGCACGTGAAATAAGGTAGAGTTTGTTTGTGAGTATATGGTAGGGTCCACATAATTGTTGGAGGGGAAAATTATTTCTATTTATAGAAAGAAGACATTTGTAATGGGACATCCAAAAATAGTAAGTAGGACATTTGGAATGGGACGGAGGGAGTACTATTTTACTACTACTACTAACATCTAGTCATCTATTCTCCATTTGAAAAACTATATGTTACCTTAAAGAGGTAATTACGAATGTACATTCAAGATATTTTAAAACATCCATTAATATTTGAAAAGTACATTCACAAAAGGGAATCATTAACATGGAAGTAATTTTGTACAAACACTTCCCCATATACATTTGTGACCAGCAGCAATGCTTGTCTTGGAGTTCCAGAAATCCCAAGAAAATACTAAGAAACGTAGTTATGACTTTTTGTCAGAAAAGAAAAGCTAGAAGTGGCATTATCTTGAGATCGCACACAACCTAATCATCAACGAACATTTTCAGCAATTTTATGTCATTCTGAACTTTCAACCCAAAAAAAAAAAAAAAAGAAAAAAAAAAAGAAAAGAAAAAGAAAAAGAAAAAGAAAGAAAGAAAGAAAGGGGCCCTATGAGGAGAACAGAGATGCGAGAAGACTGTCACATTACTAAAGCTAAGTATACCCAAGGCACAAAGAATACATATTAACAAATTACAAACCATCAAAAGAGAACCTTCCATGTCCAAAGCAGAAAACATATTGAGCAACCATAGCATCTGTAATGACGCCTGCCCTAGAAACACATTTCTTTTTATACCTAAGTAGTACACAAATTATATGTCCATTCAAGTGTTCAGCCATTCACGACCGAACGATAACCGATGAGAGAAGGATGAAAATAAGTAAAAGGGTAAAGAGATTCAACACAACCATGTTCTTTGTACATTCAGTCATCAGAAAAATAACTGCTTACACTGACCTGCTTCGACTTCCGAGGGGCAATAGGGGCACTTGAATGGCCTAGTGCTGTTATTTTTCGACAATTTGGTGATAGATTGTTTACATAAAACATGTCCACATGACAGCAGCATAGGAGGGTTCTCTTCGCTCGCCTGGTCCCGACTAACTGGGCATACAAATATGGAGTGGAACTGAAATTCCCTATCCAAATCAACTGGCACGGGCAACTGTTTCATGGACTGCCATTCCTGCTTTTTTCCGGACATCACATTCATTAGCTTCAAGAGAGTTGGCAGCCCCTGAACTCCGGCTGCTATTGTCACACTCAACGGACTCTCATAGGATTGCCCCATGAGATTGCAGAACTCCCGTGTCAGTTCTTCTGCCAGTTTGTCCCAGTGAATGGATGATAGCAGTTCTGCATATGGAGAAGAATCGAGCTTCCCAGCCCATAGAAGACACGCCATGAGCTTTTGGATTTCGGCCATATGTTTTGGAGCAAAAGGAGCCAAATAGGCTCTAGCATATTTCAGAGCTTCATCTCGACTCCCATTTTGCAAGATTTCCACAAACTGAAAGCGGTGGAGTTTCAATTCAATATTAGATCCATTTTGTGTCAGCTGCTCGTGATTTCTTGTGGCCCAATTTAGAGCAGGTACAAGGTTCCGGCATTTTATGGCTTCAAGTATCTCAAACATTTCCAGAAAAGGGGTTTTCTTTTCTGCTGCCTCTGGTTCATTGCATTCATTCACAAAGCAATCGCCAAGTTCAAATAAGCCTTCCCGGTAGAAGTGGCAGGCAATTATTTGGTTAACAGTGTGGATATCAAAATCGACATTTCGATACGCCTTTGAAATATCAGGGTTGAACGATTTCTCAAGAAGCTTCGGGTATTTGCTCAGGGAAATATTTAATTCCTTCTGTGTGCCTTCCATTTGATTGAGTGGAGCGAATTCTTTCAAATTGGCTTTCAGTTCGTTGAGGACTGATTTGTGATCAGAAGGAGATGCGGAATCTTGGCCCGATTGTAATCTTGATATAGCTTGCTCGATTTCTTGTCCAATCTGTGTGATAACCTCTTGAGACTTTGAGGATGAAATCTTTTGCTTCTTTGTAACACGGTCAAAAGCATCTTTGATCAAATTCAATTCCATTTCTAAATGTTCAAGCTTCTCAGTTTAACAGTTATATACAACAAATCTTGCACCACCTGCAAGTAAAATAAAGATATTAGTTCATACCAATATTGATTCGTGAACGCATGCCCCCAACAAAATAACATGTATACGCTGACGGATAATCATGAGGGGAAAGAAAAGAATCGTGTAATAACCATCCAGATTAGCATGCCCTAACATCTACACTTATCTCTTTATGCAATTATGTTATTCTAACCTTGCCTTATCGTTCCCCATAAAAGAAAAAACAATCGTAAGGATTAAGGCAATTCCACAACGCCAATACTATCAATTCCTCCTATCTCCAACACCAACATCCGCCTTCAACCCCTTTCTACAATCCCTTCAAATCGACACGAATTCCTCTAGCAAGAAGTCCAGATTAATCTATTCAACAAGAACACACAATGAATCCAAACATGGCCAAATCCCCAATTTAATTAATCAATTAACCATCCAATGATATTAGTTAATTAAATTAACTAATACCAATGGTTTCATATTTGCCAACTCCAAAATAACAATGTCAAATTCCATATTCAAAATTACCAAATGTCCAACACATGCCCAATTTAACAATTTTACTTCAAATCCAACTATTATCATAACCTATTTAAGCAACAAGATAACCAAGACCTAACAACATCCTTAACACCGTTCAAAATAACACAACAAGAATTTATAGAAATTCAATTCAACAACTCCGGAGAATACAAGCACATAAATTCCACCATTACCCATTCAACACTTGAACAACAAAATGAACAATCAACAATTTTCCAAATCTCCCAATTCACCATTCTTTAATTAAATTCAATACTAATATTCAATAATCAACTAAATCTTGCAACTCCAATATTTAGGATTTAAGAACCAATTTAATCAATCAACACCCAATTCCAATTAACTCAAGAGTCTCAACCAAAGCTATTCAAGGATTTACCCATTTATACATTTAAACTTAAAAAATTTCCACCTTCATTATCAATCTCCAATTCCACTTCAAGAACTACAACCTCAATTTCAAGAATTTCCCAACATAATTCAATAAATCCACTTTTATCCAACTCTATTCAACAATAATACTTTCCCAATGATATAACCACTTGCTCCACACTTATCCATGTCAATATAAATTATCAAAACTCCCAAGATGATTTAATTAACAGCTTCATAATTTGAGGTTAACAAGTACTCAACAAAATCCAAATTAACCCAGAATCTTCAAATACACAATTTATCCCAAATTCAACTCATACAAGAAGTTATTCCATTTCTTTCCCAATTCAAAATCCAAATACAATAAAACTCATACCATTTAACCTCCAAATCCAATCAATTCACATTAGCATATCAACCTCTAACAAAATCCATGGAGCAATACCCACATCTACAGCAACAATAGAATCCAAGAATTTAATCAAAAGTTCACAATACACCAAATGAGAGGACATCCCCAATTTACACCGCCACAGCCACCATCATCACCTCACAGCCGCTGCCCAACCTCAATTCAGCCACCACCTGACCGCCGGACATCACCACCACCACGTCTCCATCCTAGTCTCCCCCCAACGCCGGCGACTCCTCTCCTCCGGTGAGCAGCCGGGTCCAACAAGAATGGGGAAATCCCATTCCCTTCCCAAATCCAAAAGCAGAGAAATGAAGAAGGAGATGGAGGAGATTGCATACCTTTAAAATAATGTCTTGAGCCCTTCTCCTCCTCCTCCTCACAATTCCAATCGCTGCTCCATCTTCTTCATCATCGTGATTTCCCTTTTTGTGAGCCCTAGCTTTTCCTTCTCCCTAAAAATGACGGGTTTGTTTGGGGTGAACGAGTGTTCAAGTCTTTTCCAAATCTGAACATAAATAAATACTCGAGTGGATCTGGGTGGGTTGGGATCCAAATCTGAACATAAATAGTAAAATAAGAGTATGGATCTGGGTGGGTTTGGGATCCATGGGTCGTGGGCATGGGTTGTTCTGATTTCTTAATTGGATTGGGCTCGTTGGGTTGGGCTTTTATTGCATTCCGTCATGTACACTAATCTGAGTTCTCCTCCAAGCCCGACTGCAGACAAAATAAAAAGGGAAACTGGGTTGTGGGTTGGGTCATGGGTTTTGGGCATTGGGTAATTGGGTTATAGGGTCAATTGGATTGGAAAGGGA
Source organism: Hygrophila difformis (assembly GCA_030278955.1). Taxonomy (NCBI): domain Eukaryota; kingdom Viridiplantae; phylum Streptophyta; class Magnoliopsida; order Lamiales; family Acanthaceae; genus Hygrophila; species Hygrophila difformis. The sequence goes on from JAOANR010000011.1 coordinate 37,856,083, forward strand.
TAATTGGATGATGGACTTTTTTCCTTTTTCTTTTTTCTTTTCCTTTCTTTTTTTTTTTTTTAAAAAAAAACATTGGAGATAGGAAAGGGATAATTGGATTATGGACTTTTGAAGCCATTACATGAAGTATATTACAACTTAAAAATATATTTTTTTTGCTCAACAATATAAATTTTTAAGAGTGTTAATTTTATTTTTTTTATTGTTTTAAAATAAATGACATATTTCCCTATTTGTGGGAAAATTAAGTGGTGAGAGAGTAGAAATAATAATGGAGTGTAAGAAAAAGTACGATGATAGATGAAATTTATTAAAAAGCACACCAAAGATCAGACATCTAAGGTGGTTTAAACTTTGAATTACAATATTCTTCATCATAAAATATTAAGGGTCCTGGATTGAATTTTGAAAAAAACAGAAGCCAAAAGCAGAAGTAGAAGTGAAAGCCAAAAGCAGAAGGAGGTAACTTTTGAGTTTGGATGGAATGTTTGAAAAGTAGTTTTTTTTTCAAAAGTGTGTTTGGATATATAAAAGTGAAAAGTGCTTTTGAAATGTGTAGATTACAAAAAATGATATGTTACTTATATAGGATAGTATATATTTATAGTGTAATTTAAATAAATTAGTAGGGGCATTTATGACTCTGCATACATTACTAGGTGCTTTTGGCTTCTGCTTTCCGGAGAAGCACATCCTGGGCTGTTTCTCCCAGAAGCACTTTTGCAGCTTTTCAAGGTGTTTTTGCTTTTTTTTAAAAAGTCAAAACATACACTATTTTTTTCATCAAAAGTACTTTTTACAAAAGCAAAAGTCAAAAGCACCTAAAAAACCACTCCAAACGCCCCCTAGGTCTTTTAAAATTTCAACTTTTATAAATATAAGTCATTGTTAATATTTTTGAAACATTTATTCATGAAAGAGTTCTAATTAAATGTCTATTTATATACTCCATCCGTTCTTTTTAGTTGTCTTTTTAAAGGTTGAAAAGTGTTCCAAAATAGTTGTTATTTTTAAGTAGTTATATGTAGTTATGCTATGTTTTTACTATATTGTCCACTTTTAAATAAACGCTATTTGTTGGACATTTATTAAGAATGGGTGTAGTTGAAGGGTAAAAATGTAAATTTATGAGTTAATTAATGCAAATATTGGTTATTGAAATTGAGCTGAAAGAGACAACTATTTAGGAACAGAGGTAGTATTTGGTATTAACGGGTTTTTACGAACATTGAATGCACATCATTATTATATTAATTATTATGAAAGAAATTCTTTAGGTTATCAGAATGAATCATTTCCAAATTTGAGCAATTATTCTTTTTTCATTTAGAGTTTTAGACAATTACAAGAATGTTGGGCCTAGAAAAAGGGCCAAAGCAGGCCGTGTGTTGTCGAAACACATGAACACTCCACGCGCCAACATCCTTATGGCCTAAAACTAGAAATTACTTCCTTTTGATGACCTATTTTAGTTTTTTAAATTTTTATATAATTAAAATAAATACTAATATTTTTTTCATCTCATTATTTATGTTCAACTTTCCTTTTTGTCCGCCCGAATAAAAAAATAAATACTTAATAACAACGTGTCAAACCACACCTCCAGGCCAACTGCTGATATGAGGTTGCTCAGTACCTCAGTATTCCTCTATCACACCAATGCATGTCTAAAATATAATGATCAAAATTTGAAAATGACTGGTATAAAAATTATTATCTCTTATTATGAGTGTAATAATAAATATAAAGTATACAAAAAAAATTATAAAAAAATAAACGAATACATGCCAAGTGTTTTGTGCGATTTGGATGAGTGGCATTCCTAAACATTTGCCAAGTGTTATTGACAGCCACTACAAGAATTTGTATGAACCGTTAAAATTTCGTTGCTTTGTGCATAAGTAGGAGGCGAAATTCTTTCATCATTTTCGAGTGAGTTTTTTGTAATCATTTTTTATTTAACTAATAATATATATGTATCGATTTATTTTTTGCAGTGTTTATTAGCACACAAATTTGTAAGAAACTTTTGGAAGAAATCCCTTTTGTCCCCTCATGATTGGATACTATCCCTTTTTATGCCACACATTTTCAAAGATACTTTTAGTCCAATTTGTGGTTTGTTACGCTTATTTTGATGTCCTTTCAAAATCTCATAGGAGTTTCTTTTACACTCTAAAATTGCTAAAACTGCAACGAGTATTACAAATTGAAGTGAAAATTTGTGCAGTACAAAATGAAACTTTTTTTTTTTTTTGGTTACATATACGACTATACGTTTTTACAGAGATTATTGATTCCATTAATAACATTTTTATGGCAATGGCATGATATAATGCGCTTTGCGAAATTTGAACATAATAATTAAAGATACCTTTTTGTTTTGGACAACCTAATCAAGTTAGGGAAGTGATGGTTGGAGCTTTTTACTGGACACTAATTTTGAAACAACACAGAGTACTAAATATATAAATTACAGTGTATAATTTCAAACAAGAAGTCAGTTTTACAAAACCCTAAGTTGAGAGGCCAAAAATTGGAAAGGGTGTCTATTATTAGTAACATATTTTGAAGCACAGGGAAAAACAAACAAAGTGCATGGGAGCTCAATGCTCATATGCAAGAAAAGATGCGATGTTCCTCTGCACGCGCTCCACGACGCATATTATAAAATTCATACATTGCATGACGGCCGCAATTATGGAATAAATGTTCACTTAGTCATTTTTCTTTTCTTTTTGGCCAAATCAGTCCTTTATTTATTTTTATACTCAATTAGTCCTCTAACTTTTGACTTAATGTCCAATTTAGTCTTTTTTGTATAAAATAATCTCCACTTGACACTCTTTTATATTAAATTGACCACCAACCTTTCAAATTATTTCATTTTAGCCCCAAAACTTCAAATAGTGATTTTTATTAATCCATACATCAAATAAATGTCCAACATGCTTCCGTAAGAAAAATTAAACAAAAACCTCATACATCGGGTTTGACCGCCTTGTTGCCGGGTCTTCCGAGCTCTAGGATTTTACGGACTCCTTCCAACCACACGACCGCAGCCAATGGTTCACCAGATCTGGGCTCCTTCAACAACAATCAGCACAGTCCTATTTCGTTTCCTACCTTAGGACGTAGCGAGGTTTGGGGCAAAAGTTTAATTCTAATTTTGGAAGATTATGGATATAGGAAACCTGGATTTTTATTAAAGAAATATTAAAAATATTACAGAAATTTTTTTCTCCTAATGGAGAAGACGGACACTTAGTTCCTCATATATGAGGATGCTTGACTCTGGGGGACTGACCCCATATGAAAAAGAAATACAGAAAGGAAATTTTGCAGAAAGGAAATACAACTTATTATTTTGAAGAGTTGGGATGATTTTTTATGCCTTCCATCTGCTTCAATCTCTTTTATTTATAGGCGTCCGCGGACTTCAATCACGGACTCCAAACAAACTCTAATTTCTTGTGACGAATGCAGTGACGTCACTTGCCTTGGATTCCAGCCTACATTATTATTCTGCCAGAATTATTGCTAGTGGGCTCCTTTGTCAACTCGTCACATGCCCTTGCCAGCTGCCCCTCTCTACTTTGTCGGCCATTATTGTAGGGTCTTTGCCGACACCTCTCTTTCTCTTACATCCAACTGTTTTCACTTGGACTTGTGAAAGTTTTTTGGACGTTTCTTCCCTTTATCTTGTCCAGATTCGACTTTCTTTTGGGTTACCCGAATCTTTGTAACGAATAGGGGTTTTTCCTGTTCCACGCAATATGGGCATATGTGATTATCCCATTGCCCAACATGCATCATGTTGCATGCCTTTCTTCTGGTAGACTCAGTTGCTTGCAATTTATTTTCCCAGATGAGTAACCTTTTCTTTTCCAAAGAGGTTTCCGCAAACTCCGTGCTTTTCCCTGTTAAAGAATTAACCAGGAACGATCCATTTAAATTATTGGAAAAGATTTTAAATGGATATTTGACCTTTTCCATCTCTGTGAGACAGACCCAGAATCCCCATGCTCGTCTGGTGGAGATCTCATATTCGCTGATTGAAGATACCAATGGTGCCTTCTCATCCATAGACCTAACTCTGTTTAAGGCAATCATATTAGGTCTTTGTAATTTAATAAAGTGAAAGACCGGATAAGAACCTTTCCCGACTATATCTGGTGCTGCCGAAATGAACTTAAGCTCCAGAATATCTCCTCTTTGCAGGTGCGGGTTGTTCTGCCATGATTTGTGCACTGCGCTACTTATCCATCCCGGAAGTTTTTCAATTTCCGGAAACCCTGGTGATGTAGTATGAACCGATGCTAATGAACCAAAATCATACCACTTTCGAACCTCTTCTGGCTTTGATCCCTCGAGCATCCAGATCCTGTTGTATCTTCCGGATGTTTCGATCACCGTTTTGCTGGGATTAATTCCCTTTTTGGAAACCAGTTGTTCCCATTTCCCTTGGTAGTCCAGCCAGGCTGCAGAAATGACCTTCTCTTCTGAATTAACCTTAGAGGTGCCTGTCATTGGCCTAAAGTTAATTTCTTCCTTTTTTACCCCAGAGGCGGTGGGTTGACTTAAACTTTCGGAAATGTGACTTTCCTCTTGCTAAACATTTTTGTCGGTATCCGACAATGGTTCCTTTGAAGCAGTGCTTGAATCTGCTTCTTCATATGTGACCACCTTAGCTTTTTGGGCACATTTCTCTTTGTTTACCAGAGAGGCTGACGCCTTCCTGATTGACTCTAATACTGTTTCCCATAGCGCTGTCATTGCTATATGGGAGGTTCGTATATTGTTGCGGACCATGTCCACATCACTCTGTTGTACTTGGCCAGCTGCTCGTGCATTGATCTCGAGCTGTCCAAAATGCGTTGATAGCTCCTCTATGTTTTCTCTGAGGTGCCTAAATCTCGTAATGATGGAATCGGCTTCAAATGCTTCCATCTCTCGTCAAGAAATCTGCAAAAACATTTTCATGAGATTTTATAACATCAATATCATAAGTATAATATTGACATTCAGCTTGTCATCTGATAATACGAGCTTTTTCAATTTTTGATTCAAGCTTATTTTTTAGAAAAGCTCTAACATTAGTATTATCAACTTTTAATACAAATTTCTTTGCAAGTAAGAATAAAGGCCATTTTTTTAAAATATTTTCCATACTGCAAAAAATTCCTTTTCATTAATGTGCCAGAGTTTGGCTTGTTGTTCAGTGAACAACCCTCCTGTGTATCTAAAGGGTTCTTGACCCGTAGTTGTTTTTCTCATGAGCACTCCTGCCCATCGAAAGTCATTGGCGTCTGTGTAGACTACCAACTCATCCTCATGTTGAGGTATCGCGAGTTTTGGCAAGCTATTGCAGACTTGCTTTAGTTCACGAATTCTCTTGGTATGGATTTCTTCCCATTTCCACCTAGAGCTTTCAGTCTCTTTTAGGAGTGGTCTAAAATCCTTTCTATATTTTGCAAGGTCTTTTATAAATATGCCTGCAAAATTTACAACTCCCAAGAAACTCTGAAGTTGTTTCTTGTCTTCTAATATGTCAGGAAAATTGCTGATTTTCTCCACAATGTGTTCCTGTAACTCTATCCCTGCTTCATCAATTTGAACTCCTAAGAATTCAATTTTATTAGCAGCGACAGTAGCCTTTTTCTCAGAGAGAACAAGACCTTCCCTGTGACATGCATCTGAAAATATTTCAAGATGTTTAATATGTTCTTTTATATTTCGAGATGCAATCAGAATGTCATCTATGTAGACGAACATGAACTCTAGATAATCCTTAAATAGATTATCCATCTTTCTTTGGAATATCTGAGGGGCATTAGAAAGCCCCATTGGCATAACATTCCAAATATATTACCCTTGTGGGGTGGAGAATGCTGTAAATTTCTTCGACTCATTCTCCATCTTAATCTGATAGAAACCAGATTTACAATCAAATTTAGAAAACACTTTAGCACCTTTGATGCAATCAATTAAGTGTTCTCTACTCGGGATGTAATAACCATCAAACTGTATTATTTTATTAATACCTTGATAGTTTATTACCAACCTGGGTTTACCTCTTTTTATTTCTCCATGGTTTCTTACCAAGAATCCAGGGCTACTATAAGCTGAAACTCCAGGCTCGATGAGTTTAAGATCGATATGCTCCTTGATAATTTGCTACATATCTTTCTTATCCTGCATATTCATTAAGATGGGTTTGTATCGAACATACTCATATTTATATTGTTCTTTTACCTGTAGAGTAGCTTCGATCTTATTTTTATCCCACCATGCCAGAGGATCCTCGTTAAAGTTTCTCTGGATAAGTCTTTTAACATTTTCGAGGGACAATTTAGTTTCCCCATCAATGTCTAATGAAGTTATATTTAATGACTTCATTTCCTGCATTGCTTTTTTGAGGTTTATAATTTCCTCAATAGAAGCTTCATCGAATCCTTGCTGTCCAAAAGACAACAAAGCCTTACCAAACTTTCTTTTATCCTGCATTTTTGGATGGGTTAGTTTGGCATCATTATCACCGCATTTGCTGCGTAATAATATAGGCATTAACCTGTTGAATGCCTTTTCCCTGCGCAACACCTGTATCTCATTTCCACAACTTGTGGTAAATATTAACAAATTTCTTTTGTTATCTTGAACATATTTTGTAAAGGATTGTATGAAATTATTCCCTAACAAAATATCTGCTCCTGTATCATGAAAGTAAATAGGAGGCATTTTTACCTTATACCAAGGCGTACCAAATGCTCCTCCAATCATGATATTGGCCTGTCGAATACCCTTATTTAGTACTAAGATTTTTTGGGAAAAATCTCTTCCCGCAATAATGGGTAATGATTCCATAGCTTCGCTAGGGAAAACTCCTGGTTTTGCCGTGCAAATACCTGATCCTGAATCAATATAAGCTGTAAAATATTCTGACTTATATTGTTCATATATTATACCTACTGAGATATAAATGGAAAATGGTAGGGATGGCAATTGGACCCGGTGAACCCGAGAACCGACCCGGACCCAACCCGTTTAGCTCGTTCGGGTCTTTCTTTCCGGGTCTGGGTCGGTTCTTGGGTCGGGTCCAATTTGGTTTTTCCGGGTCTGGGTCGGTTCTTGGGTCCAGGGGTAGACCCGACCAAGACCCGACCCGACCCGAGTTGATTTTGTGTGTGGGAACCCTAAATATGTGAGAGCAGCCTCTAGCCTACAATGTTTGGTTGCTCACCCATTGTTCTACAATGTTATTTTCCCAGTGCCCGGTATGCATATTGTTGATTCTGAAATACATGGCTGATATATTATAGGTCACTCAAAAATTCATCTCCATGTGGTCGAATGGTTGCACAAACTAATCACATTATCTCCATGTTGCTACTGTTGTAGTGTTGCTCTTTTCATTTTTCATAGTTGCTGATGTTTTTTTTTTACTCCATCTGTCCCCTTAATAGTGTTCCATTTCTTTTTGGCACGGTATTTTATGTGAGATAGTTAGCATTTAATGTAGGGGTAGATTAGTGTTAAAGTGTGGGTAAATTAGGAATTTATATGATGTGATTGTAATGTATTTAAATTTTTAATTAATTTATTTATGTATGATGTGATAGTTGTGTGATTGAAATTTTAATATAGTTATTTATTAATGTGATGTGATGATAGTTGTGTTAAAATTTCGAATCAAAGATACTTAATGAATAGTGTTTCTTATGCAAACGTTAATATTTTTAAAAAACGGAGGGAATATGTAATTATTTTCTAAACGGGAAATGCGATAATTGTAATGGGACGGGCGAAAAAGGAAAATGAGACGGAATTAGTGGGACGGAGGGAGTATTATTTTTATCGGGTCCCGGGTCGGGTCCAACCTATTGCTTAGTAATTTTATTAATTCTTCGGGTCCACGGGTCCACGGGTCTGGGTCCGGGTCCTGTCGGTTCGGGTCTGCTCGGGTCCAATGAGTAATACCTCGGGTCTGGGTCGGTTCTTGGGTCCTAGAATTTTCCTCTGGTCGGGTCTTGGGTCCGACAGGACCCGACCCAGACCCGACCCATTGCCATCCCTAGAAAATGGACTTGTCATTTAATTCTGATGGTGTGACCCTTCAGATTAAATTCTATACCATTATCCTTTCTTACCCATGGTTTATGATTTTCGAGAAAACTTAATTCCAAAATCATAACCCCATTGTCTTTTCCTGCGGTGCCTAGGACTCTGATCTCATGTCCTGCAATTTCAATTGTTCCTTCATAGGTTCCAATTGATGGCTGCTGCAAGTAGTATAAGTCATCACATGGAAAACGGTTAATCTTTTCAGTGATGTCAAATATTACTCGTATTTCTTTCCATCATTCAGGGCATTTAATCTTTATATTATCTACCCCAATGGATTGAGGAGTTAGATCTTTGATGAACTCCTTCCCTTTATATGCCATAATTCTGTCTTCCGAAAAAGACATACGGCTTGCGTACTCAATTCTAGCACTCGTTGATCTGTCTAGAATTGGATGATCTCTTATCTGTATGTCTACTCCTCCTAACCTTGGAATCTGGGTAGGATTTGGAGTCATGACTTTAGCAAATTCCTTGAAAATTCTAGGAATTTCTATATATTCTTTCCTGAGAAATAAGTCAGAATGATGACTATTGGAAAGTGCATAAGAGATTCTATAGGTTATAGAATATGGCCTGTTTCCTTCTTTCATCAGATCTTTTCTTTTAAAATCCTGATGAAGGGTTAGAACTCTACTAAAATCTTGGTCAGCTAAGTTATAGGAAATTCTGGGATGTATGTCAAACATTAACTTCCCAGCATATAAATTTCCTATCATAGTCCCAAGAAGACCATCTCTAAGGTTATTGATTCTTCTATCAGTGACTGATAGATGTAATTCAAAATCAATGCTTTCTTTGAAGGTTGCCTTAATTACTACTTCGATGGCTTCTATGTGGATCTATTTCATAGTAATGGCGATTTCCTCCTTCATTCTGCTTAATTCCTCAAGAATTTCTTCTTTAGGAATTAATTGCATATGCATAACATTACAAGTAAGTTCCATAGGAATTGCAAACTCACCTGCACTTACTTTATAGATGATGTTATGTCTTCTCTGGTTGAGTCCATCTGGTTAAGAACTCGTCCAATCCCGCCAATTCTGAATCCGTCATATGGGCTGAGGTTGGAATCTTGTCGCATTATTCTTTCCATGGTTCGATTCGAGATCGTCATCCTTGAAAAGAATCCGGACAGGTTTTCAGCGATCTGAATCCTGTCTTCTTCAGTCAGACTCGGTTGAAGATCCATCTGAATATGAGTCCAAGTCACTTCTTAATTCTTCCTCGTAGATGCTTTCATCCGAGGGGATGTCTTCAAACTGATAGACTGGTACCAGTTTTCCATGGTAGACTGCTTCCACGATATCCTCCGTGGTTTCGTACATTCGTATCTCACGATTTTGAGGGCAATCGGGTGAGATATGACCTCTGGCTCCACACTTCCAACAATTGCAGTCCTTGAAACTTTCGTTTGCTCGGGTATGGGCTCGTCTGAATGTTCTCTTGGACGTCGTTCTCCCCGTGCTCCTTGCTGCTGAGCTAGTTGAACCTTGGGATGAACTCTTCGTTGTTCCCGTTCTTTGTCCAGTTTTATATGATCTGGCCTTGCCCTTGGACCACCATGCTCTTCTTCTTCGGAATGGAGGTCTTCTGAAACTCCTACTGTATGAGCCTCGACTCTTCTTCTTTCTCCTCTTTTCTTCTGATTCTCCTATAATGGTTGGAAAATTGTTATTTTCACAGCAAAGAGGGGTTCTTTTTATTTTACCTCTTAGTCTCTTGATGTTCTTTTGGGCTGCTGCCTGTTGACACCATTCTCTGAGCTTATCCTTTAAGAATGACATTCTCCGGGCTATTGAGTCCATTGTACCAGGGGGTACCGTGTATGATTGGATCAACATCTCTCTCCATGGGCTGCAGATCTTTGCAAAGAACATGGGACATGCTACTTCAGCTGTCATCTTACTCCGAAAATAGTATTTACGAAACCAGTAGATATATTCATCTATTGCGCAAATACTTCTTAATTCCATACCTAACAGTGCTTGGGTATAGACCTTGATTTTTTCGGTTCTCTGTTCTTCAAAATAACCATCTCCTACAAAATGGGTTTTGAATAAGAGACCAAATGTTTCGCAGATTGTGCTTTTGGATTCTCCTTCAAGTATTTGCTCCTTTAGAGCCGCCGTGGAGTTTTTCCAGCCTAACTTTGCCGATCCTTCGAGACTTAGCTCTATTAATCTGACAAAGTTTTCTTTATCGAGATCCAGAGTGGTTGCTGCAATCTTCATTGAAGCTACCCATTCGTCGATCAGATCTTCGATGTTTCGGAAGTCGATAACATCGAGGTTCAGTGTTATGCCATATGAATTTAATGGTTGTAACATCGTCTTGGCCCACGGTGTGGATTCTAGTGCACTACTCGGGTTCCGTCTTGCATTGAGATGCACCTCAGGATACCTGTTCATATGAAAGTCTGTACTTTCTCTTATTGGAACATCAGGCGGTCCATCGTGGGTCACGTTGGATCCTGATTCTTCCGCATAACCCAGTTGAAGAACTTCATTGGGTTTTACATTAACTAGATCCATAATCCCAAGTTGGGAAAATGATTATGCTAATTCTTGTAGATCTGATAGATCTGCCCTGGAAACACTCATTCAACTGATTTCAGGAGATCGATCATAAGCTCTTCTTGTGATTTCTGCTTTGGAACCATAGTTGCTTTACCTTTTTGGTGTAAAGCTTGTACGGGTCCGAATGCATCTCTAATATTGGCTTGGTTATTCTTGGAAGATCCAGGAATATCCTTTTGCCTTTTCTTGATATCCGAAATATCAAATTTCAGATTTAAAATCTCTTTCTTTAGATCTTGAAATAATTTCTAGATCTCCTCTGTTTATTGATTCAAGTTATCTATTTTTCCAGGTAAAATTAATACCCGGTTACCATAATCTTGAATCGTTTTTTGGATTTCCCTTAAGTCCTGTGAGAACTTAGAGCTATCCGGATCAATTTCTTTCCAGTCTGTTCCTCTCATTTTTAGGAAAGAAACTAATTTTGATAATATCTTGTCCCATGGACAAGTTCAAGAAATTCATTTGGAATTTTCTATTTTTTATTTCCAAAATTTGGAAATAACTCGTTGGTTTCAAATTCATTGAATCCATTAAATAATAAAATCTTCTCCATTAAGAAATAAAATATTATAAATAATATAATTAATATGTTCTTCAATAAAACCTAGGCTTTGATACCAATTTTCATGCGGATTCAAAATCAAATGGACAATAAAATTATTTAAGTTTTGAAAGATGACCTTTTTGTACAAAGTCAAACCTTCCTAGGGCCTTAATGAAAGTTTTTGAAAGTTTGGGGTTAAATATAAAAGTGTGGATGTCCACTAGCCCAATTTAATAATACAAAAGGACTATTTTAGCTATTTTATGCATATGTAGAGGACTATTTTGGTATTTTAAAACATAAAGGACTATTTTGATTTTTTTAGCAAAGATAAATGACCATTTTGGCCTTTATTCCCTGCAATTATTTTCTATAACTTCGCCGTGCAAATTACAACTAATATAGATTGTTCATAATGCACCATCGTACGCATTTGAAAATAGACGCTATATTGATGTACTATTTCTTTTAGACACGAAGTTCAATGCAATTATTTTACGGTTGGAGCAAGTGCGGACGTAAAATATTAAGGCTGGGGGCGAATTCTAATATGAATTTTTTTTCTCATAACATACACAATAATATAAGATACTAATATCATATAAAAATTGATTATAAATATTTTATTTTTACGCTATGGGCGATAAATGTAATTTACGAGTCGCCATATTTGAAAGTGTTGTAAAATCTTTTCATTTTTTTTTACAAAAATATTTTTTCAATATAACATACTACGCAATCACTAAGAAAATTATCTCCCATAGTGTTGTGGAAATCTGTTTCAAAAAATTTCAATACAGAAAAAGATCTTTCAACAGTAGCAGTCTTGACAGGCAAGACCAATACTAATACCATAAGCCGGTATACCAAACGAAAAGTAATATCAGCCTTCAGCTGAACCATCTTTTTTGCAAGACCTCCAAGATCACAAATGCTGGTGAAATCTGGTTCCAGTTTAACATAATGAATGTATGTTTGACTTCTTGGTGAAATTCCTTTTGAGTTTTATTGCACTTTGTCGTTTTGCTTCCGCTAAGAGACTACGTTAAAATAAAGAACTCTCTAATCTATTTATGACTTTAGATAGCGGGCCAAATTTATTATTTTATTTTATTAAGATTAAAAAAAATGAGCTTATGTTAAAAAACCTACCAACAAAGAAACATGGTATCTTCTTTTTCCCCTTATTACATAAAACTAGCAAGTAACCCGTCGAGGCTCGACGGGCATATTTATATATTTTATATAATATTTATATTTATATTATATAAATTAATAATAAATTGTATTATGAGTAATGAAAAATACGGATTTTATATAGATTCGAAAGAGGATGTATATAATAATATAATTTAATTATTTTTAAAACTAACAAAAAAATCACATTATATCGTCTTCTTTAGCTTCTGTGGCTTGTCCGGTACAAACCTAACATATCAATAAAATAATTTTTAAAATAATACTTCATCCGTTTCTTAATATATATTTGCCACGGACCCACATTTCACACAATCCAATACACGTTTTTAATCCTTAATAACTCAAATTCCATACAAGTAAAAAGTATAAAAATTTGATATTCCGAATCTATGCGATTAGACGAATTCAACAAGATCACACTTAACTATATTTTATCTTGTATAATTATGTTAGAAAGTGAATCAAAGTTACTCAATAAACAGTGACAAAACTCCCAACGAGTCAATTATTAAGGAACGGAGCAAGTGCTTTTATTTAATTTGAAATTTAAATTAAAATAAAACAATTTAAATATAAGTATTAAGCATAATATGAAAAATTCCCCCATAATTTGCTGAAAATTTCATTATTGAAAATCTTATTGGGAAGGGCTAGTATAACACTATCTTTAAAAATGTCTGTACTAGAAGTGGTGTGGTTTATATTTGTATATGTACTCTAAAAAATTGCCGCTGTATGATTACCCGTAGAGTTTATAAGAATATCATATAGAAATGTCACATCCGATTGTATATCTCCAAAATCAATAACAGATTTACCCTCACCTACATCAAGTATCAATTTTGCAAATTTTTTTGTCATATATAAATTTCATTTTAAACATTTCTTGTGGTATGTTGAGTTAATCATTCTTAATTATATGTTAATACTTTGAGTCACATATTGCTAGTGACACAAAATATTGCAACATAACTGTTAATGGCTAAAAACTGGTTTTGGAAGATAAAGTCCAATATTGTTTAAAGATTGATATTGATTTTTGTTTATAATCATAGCAAAACAAACTGCGAGTGAGAATTTTCTCATCTGAAATTGAATGGGGAATTTGGTGAAATCAGATAAGCTTATAATCATTCTACCAATCAAGAATTTTCTACTTTCATGGTTTCCCGAAAATTAGTTTAACCTCAATTATATGGTTCTGCATCTTAGTTACGATCAACCTACTTCCATTGCATAATTTATTTGATGAATCTATATTCTTAAGAAGCATGACTAGGCAACCCTTATTCAACTATATTTTTTGGTAATCCAGGACAATTGATCGTGTTTAGATATTCCAGTGAAAATAATTCATTGGTTTTATTTATGCTTTCATCATCTTGATAAATATTGTTAGAACTGATATATATACATTTTCATTTGTAGATATACGTTCCATGATGTAATCATTGATCGTATCGGCAATCATTGGTAGGGATTAGTATAACACAATCTTTAAAAATATCTGAATTTGAAGTGTTGCAGTTTATATTTATATAAGTACTCTAAACAATGCCGCTATATGATCTCCCGTAGATTTTATAAAATTATCGTCTGGAAATGTTATATCTAATTGTATATCTCTATGATCAATGCCAGCTTTACCAATTACCATCACCGATGTGAAGTATTCATTGTGCAAATTTCTGCCATATATAATGTTCATTGTAAACAATATTTTTTGTAGTATCTTAAGTTAATCCATCTTAATTACATATTAATACTTCGAATCCTCTATTTCCAGTGACACGAGATATTGCAACATATCACTGACACGGGTGAAAACTTGTTTTAAAAATATAGCCCAACTTTCTTTAGAGATTGATATTGACTTTTTTTTTTTATAATTATAGTAAAACAAACCGTGAGATGATAATTTTTTCCTCTGAAATCAAATGGGGAATTTGGTTAATTCAAACATGCTCATAATCATTCTACCTATCAAGAATTTTTATCCCAAATAATGAGTTTTGTTTTATTGAGAAGAGAGGTTAAATAATTTATGGGGTAAGTTTTTTGCAGTTAGAATTCTCGTCACAATCTAGTTGAATACCAAATTTAGAATATGCATTCCACTGGATGCTACAGGCAACACCATATCTCCTCTTCCACGAAGGGCTATACATAATATTTTCTAGATAAATAATTGATAAAATGTCTTGTTAGTTTCACCACGTAAAGAAAAAAAAAATCAAACACCATTACTATCAACTACAAATATTAATTTATTATAAACATTATTATACTCATCAATCAAGAAAGATAATAGCTTAGCCTGATCCGCATTCATTTCTTCCTCATTATAATATGTATGTTCTAGTATCAATAGATTATATGTTTCAGAAGTTAAAACTTCATTATTAGCATTCAAGAGAAAATTTTTAAACTTATATAATTTGCAGCAATTAGCCTTTCAATTTCTACTGAAGCTATATTTATATTTGTTCTTCCGTCAATTACAAATCTTTTAAAATATAGATTAATGATATTTTTTTTTTTGAGAAATCAGTATCATATCTCATTAAAAAAAACAATACCACATCTTACAGGAAGCCAAAATCTAATGGGAAGGACTCCCACTACTCTCTACCAATACAACTAACAATAATGTAATTTCATCTATCTGTCTGCTACACCCTCTGGTATCGCTAAGAAATCCGCCCTCATAAACAGTCTACCACAATCTAGAACCAAATCTCAGTTCCCCCCTCCCCGGCATCTCCCTCTCTTGCTAATTGATCCGCGGCACTGTTGCGCTCTCGTAGAATATGTTGAAAATGAACCTTACCCGCATATTTCAAAATCACAACGATCGGCTCAAGGAGATAATGCAGCCTCCATGGAACATTGTCCGGATTATTGATCCATCGCACAGCATTACTTAAATCACATTCAAACATTAACTTCGGAAGAGGAAAACATTGGTCCCTAATTAGTGCTTGGCAAACCCGATTTATGGCAGTCAGCTCAGCTTTTGTGGAGTCTGAATAACCAATGCTATCTGAGAGCGTATAAATCACCACCCCGTCTTTGTCTCTAATTACACCACCCACTCCAGCCGGCCCCGGATTGCCCAAGGATGAACCGTCAGTGTTTATCTTCCACCAGCCATCCCTAGGCCTTTTCCCATATCAGTCCAAGCCTAGGCACCTTCATGCTAACCCTTCTCCATTGCAGCATCCCCTTCGGGAAATTGGTATCCAAGCCAGCTATGCTAACATCTACATCACCCTGCATCGCCTTCCACCAGACACTAACTCTCCACTTGATTTCTTCTATCACCTCCCCAATGTTGAAAGATTTACCTATGAAAACAATCTCATTCCTTTTCTTCCATACCGTCCAAACAATGGACATTCCAGTTAAGAGCCAAGCATCCCTTTCTTCTTGTTTCAAGTTAGTATCAGACCACCCTCGTAACAAACATTTCACATCTCTAGGTAATACCCAACTGACTCTAAACCAAGCCACCCCTTGGTACCACAATTTTCCAACAATTTCACATTTACAGAATAGGTGATCAACATTCTCAATATCCCGTACACAAATCAGGCATGACAAATTTTGTACCTGAATATGAGCTCTATACGCCAGGGTCTCTCGGACAGGTAGTGCTTCGTTCAACAGTTTCCACAAAAGTAACTTCACCTTAGTCGGGCATTTTATCCTCCAGATTTGCCGCCACACTCTGCTATCCTCGACCTCCTCCCTGTCCGCCATCATATTCCAACATGATCCAGTAGTAAATTGACCGCTTGCTTCCCTCTTCCAGATGACTCTGTCATTTAAATATTTCTTTGGTAGGTTGCTGTTCAGTAATAGCATAAAGTTACTCCATAAGCCCGACTCCCAGCCAAATAGATGTCTTCGAAGCTGAATCCTCCATGCCCACTCAAATCTGTTCCACACTCAAAACTCTTCTATTTTCTCAGACTTGTTCACCGCTAAAGCATAGAGTCGCGGGAATAACTCTTCCAGTGAACTGCACCCTTCCACCCACGAACTACATATTCTTCCCCAAAGTGTCCTGCCACTCTTAGGTCTCGGTATTAGAGGAGTCTCGTTTTTGTAGTATTTAGCGTTGATTACATCCTTCCATAAAGCCTTTTCCTTCCCGAATCGCCACTTCCATTTTAACATTAGAACTTCGCTAATCCTCTTAACATTTCTGATGCACAGTCCACCCTCCTCAATACTCGAACAGATTTTATTCCAACTTATAGCATGGAATTTCCTTGCCCCATCCCACTCGTTCCAAAAAAACATTCGTTTCAGTTTCTCTAAGCGGTCTGCCACTCCCCTCGGTATCTTGAATATAGACATGTAATATACCGGTAGACAATTCAAGACCGACTTTAATAAACACGATCTTTCCACCCTTTCAATCACTGGCTGCCATAATGCTACCCCATTAGATCTTCCCCCAATTGGAATCCCCAAATATGTAATTGGCCACTGACCCACTGAACATCCGAATAAACTCGCTGCTTTCTCCTCAAATCCAGCCGTGCAATTAATCCCGATCAGACTGCTCTTTCTGTAGTTAATATGAAGACCTGTTGCTAATGATTAGCACTTTAGAATTCTCTTAATTGTTATAACTTGCTGTAACTCCCCCCCACAGAAGATCATGGTGTCATCAGCGTATTGTAGATGTGTGATCGATGGTCCGTTCTCCCATGATGAAAACCCTGATATCATCCCAAGTTTAGCCGCCCTTGACAGTAAGCAATTCAACACTTCAACCACGATAACAAACAGGTATGGTGAGAGCGGATCTCCTTGTCTCAACCCCTTCTCTAATTTGAAAAATTTAGTCAGGGAACCATTAATAAGGACAGTCGCCGAAGCCATAGATACACATTCCTTAATCCAACCACTCCATCTTTCCCCAAACCCTATCACCTCTAATATACTCAAAAGAGCGTCCCACGACACATTGTCATAGGCTTTTGCAAAATCCACTTTTATGACAAAACCTGCCTTACCAGCCGCTTGAGTAGACTGAATAATCTCAGACGCCACCGACACTCCGTCCAAGATTAGGCGACCCTTTAAGAAAGCCATTTGGGATGCACCACCACTTTATCTAGTAGAGCCTGCATCCTCCCCGACAAAACCTTTGAGACTATTTTTTGTATACACCCGATCAAGGATATAGGACGAAAGTTTTTGAAATCGGTCGGCCCCTCCACCTTCGAAATTAACGTGATGAAGGAGCTACCGGTTTCCTTTGGCAGCTTATTGTGTGCTTCCAGTTCATTAAAAACCTCTATTACATCGCCCTTAAGCCATTCCCAATACCGTTTGAAGAATCCGATATTAAAACCATCGGGGCCGGGAGCCCTGTTCCCATCACAGCCCCATACAGCCTTTCTAATTTCCTCTTCAGAGAAACTCCTACTTAGCCACTCTCTGTCCTCCTCTTCAAATGTTGGCAGTCCAATATTTTCAAAGTGAAATATTTCCTCTTTGTGCTTTGTGTATAGCGCCTTGAAAAAGGCCATTGCTTTAAGTTCCCTTCTCTTACCCATCCATTCGGCCCTCACTGCCTCTCCTGCTCCACCATCTTTTAGTATATCCTCAAGATGATCTAACTCTGCCATTAGGCCCTTAATTCTCTTGTCCAACTCTGTCGCCCCATACCCTTCCCATTTTCGGATCTTGCCTTTCAACGACCTTAATCTGTTGAATATCCTAACACCCCTACCCGAACCCTCCCTGCCCCATCCAGTAATTGTAAAATCTGAATAGTTTAGGACCCCAAGATGTTTCCCCCACTTCCAGTATTACCGGATAATGATCTGAAAGAACCGACTCCCCCCTCCTCTGATCCACCCCGCTCCCCGCACAAAACCACCCCGGAGAAAGAAGAAACCTGTCTAACCTACTCCCCACCCTCCCTCCCCTGCCCAACCAATTAACCTGTCCCCCTTGCATAGGAAAATCAACTAACCCCAACTGATTGATGAACTCATTGAACTCACCTTTCGACCTATTATCCTCACTAACCCCGAATCTCTCTCCCTTACTAACTACGGCATTAATGTCCCCAGTGAGACACCAGAGCTCCCCGTTGTTAGTATCACATTTTTGTATGATTAATCTCCATAGCTCACCCCTATCCCTTCGGTCATTGGGGGCATGAATACACAAAATATTAACAACAACTCCGAACCCCCTCATTCTGCCTCTAATCCATACATAGTGATGAGCATTCTCGACCAGTTGAAACGAGTTTCCCTCCCCACCCTAAATTATTAGCAAACCTCCAGCATTCCCAATGGCCGGTTGGAAACAAAACTCATACTCTCTCGAACCCCATATCCTGTATACCAATCGAGCCCTCACTTCGCTCATTTTCATTTCTTGACAGCAAAGGATAGTAGGTTTCTAATTCTTACATAACCTCATCACTGCCTGACGACGAACCCCCCCCCCCCCCCCCCCCCCGTTTAATCCTCTTAAATTGCAAGTTATGATACGCATCCTATTTCCAAAGGAACACTCTCTCTCAACTTCCCATCCACCATTCACATCTCCTCCATAACCCTTGCTACTGCCTTACCCTTGTCCAACCGACTTCCCAATCCCAACATATGTGCCACCTCTAAAACTTTCTCAGCTTCTGAATTGTCGATTTATCTCACCTTTTCCCCAACTTGGATAGTAGTGAATTCTAATCGAGCAAATCTCTCATTGACCAACAACCTTGTATACTGACCTTCTACCGTACTGTTGAGAACCTTCGAACACCTTCTTTTACCTCTTTTCCTCCCTCCTCTTACAGTCTTCAAACGGCCAGCAACGAGACTAGCGATTACATCCTCAATTTTTCTGATTTCCGCATCTTCAATCGATCCTGCCATCTCCACCCCCCCCCCCCCCCCCCACCGGCCAATGAACTATCCACCTATGACTCCCCCGACCCATTTGACAACTGCTCCTCTAGCTCCGGCACACCCCTTCCGACTAGCACCCCAACCACTACACCTTGACCTACTTTCTCCATCGCCTTATCCCCAATCTCACCACTCTCCCTCGATATCAGATTTACTTCCTTAATCGGCCCCGAACTCGGCATAACCCCTTCCGACTCCACACCCTCCCTAATTGCGTTTTCATGATTAATATTTGGGGAGACCAGGTTGGCCCATGTAACATCTTCCTCCTGGGCCCTCTCCACTCCACAAAATCTAGGACCAAAGTCGAGCTCAACCACCGCTCCCCCTGCCGTCGAATTTACGTTATTAGGCCCAGTCAAATGAGGTCCATTATCACTCAACCCTACATCCTCTATACGGCCCGCCTCCTCTAGTCCGACTCCATCATCTGGCACACCTATTGACACCTCACCACCCTCCATACTTAATGCTTCTGTAGGCGCCGCATGAGTTTTGATCTTTACGAAGCCCCCGTTCAACTTCTCAGGTGTCTGTTCCTGTTCCCCATACCCCTTGGTCTTGGACTCGTCGAGAGTCTTCATCCCCGGCGCCCCTTGCTCCATTTCGACCTCCAACATCTCAGGGTTCTGAAGATTATTCCGGCCGTCGTCAACCACCCCCTCCTCCACCACTTTGGCGCTGAAGTCTGCTACTATCCGAGCTGTCGACAAGAGGCCATCTACCTTAACCCTAATTATCGAAGGAATGAAAACCCCGACATGAAGCCACCAAAATCCTTGCTCGGTTTAGACGTTTGTTATCCATTGTTTCCCTGTCTACATTGATCACTTCCCCCCACCCCTTCACAATTCTATGAAAATTCTCAGTGCTCCATGTGTTGAATGGTAATCCAATGACATCTACCCAGACTAGGTGTTTTCTTAATAACGGACCATGATCCCATTTTCTTTTCCATACCACCATATGTCTATCTTCATGATCGGATATGAACCTGTCCCTCATCTCCAAACTCTCTAGGACCACTAAAATCATATGACCTCCCCCGTATTTGATTTCCACATCATCATTGTAAGAGTTCAATACCCAGTCTTGATATTCAATCAAGTTCTCCAACTTGTTGAGTTCGATCATCGCCGATCGTTGGAGCCACCCCATATCCTCCTGAACAATCTCTAGCTCTACCATGTTCCCGACTATGTTCGCCGCACTTGCCGACGATCGCCCAGCTCCTCCTTTAATGACCTCAGAGAAGGACCTTTCGTCTCGCCATGTAGGCTTCCTAACAATACTCCCTCTCCCACCCCAATCCGTATTCGACTGTAACCTTCCCTTTGGCCACACTCCTCTACCCCTAGGTTCATCTCTACCCTGCCTGAGATTCCTACCGCTAGGGACGACCCTTTTCACCTTAACCACCTGCCCCATGACCTCCGACCCATCCATCTTCCTTATAACCATTTCCGCATTCTCCTCACAAGCAAATCGGAGGAAACCAAACTTAAAGCCATTAGCCTCCCAACGTCTTGTAGAAAGAAACCAATCACGAACCTTAGCAACTTTATCTACTTCTTCCACCAGTTGTCTGAAGCCAGCTCCTACTGGAATATTTCCGAAAAAGACTCCAGCCAAATTATGCCTGGCCACTTCTACACCCCCTCCTTTACTCCTAGATGATTGGAACCCCCGCCGACCCCACATTGCTCCCTCACAAACATTCTTCCCAACCCTGCTATCTCTCCGCTCAGCGTTCTTCCCATCCACCTTCATCCTAAAACCCTTAACAACATCCAAGTGTAAAAGTCAAATGAGTTATAGATTAAAAATAGATTAAAAAAATTAATTTTTCATTCTTTATTTACTTATGAATCTATTCGCACTCCCAATAACTCTTTATACACCACATTCTTTTATTTATAATATGTTTTATGAAAATAATTAATTTACTTTAAACCATTTATCCAAAAAATATGAATTTTCAGAATTCCCAATAATTATAATCGTTTTGAATTATTTTTAGAGATAATAATTTTTTAGGCCATCAAAATGATCAATTTTCAGATTTTAGCCATTATTTTTTCATTTATAGTTTTGGGCCACTATAAGGCTGTCGGACCCAGAAAAAGGGCCAAAGCGGGCCGCATGTTTGTTCAAATCGCCTCTGTATGGTGATATGGTCCAAAAATAGAAATTACATCCTTCTGATGGCCTATTTAAGTTTTTCTTTATATTATTTTTTATGTAAAGAAAATAAATAATATTCATTCCATCCCATTATTTATGTCTCACTTTTCTTTTTGGCATTTCGAATAAAAAGTATGTGTCAAACCATATCTCGATGCCAATTGCTAAAATGAGGTTTCTCAATGCATTTGTACTACTCCGTAACACCAATGTGTATCTTTCCATTGGAGACGCCTCAACCTAACGTTTAGGGTTCGATTTCCCTCCCGTTCCCCTATCTAATCCCTCTATCATATTTGTAATTTGCGTGACTTGGGTTCTCAATAAAATAAAATAAAATAAAGGAATAAAAATAAAAATACATTTTTTTTGAAAAAAAACATTAGCTACCGAATTTTATGATTGCTAATTTATATTTTTTTTACGAAATGACAATAGAAAAAATAAGAACTCTCCAACCATCAAGAGAAAGTGAAATAAAATTGAAGATCAAAATGATGATGGGTCTACGATGGGAAGACACATATTGTGTGTTAGAGGAATATCCAGACACATCGAGATGTGGTTTGGCATGTTGTTATTAAGTGGTATTTCTTTTTTTAATTCGGGCGAACAAAAAAGGAAAGTTGAGCATAAATAATGGGATATAAGTAATATTACTTATTTTAATCATATAAAAAAATTAAAACCTTAAATAGGCCATCAGAAGGAGTCGATTTCCACTTTTGGGCCATAAAGAGATGATTTGACCAATATAAATTGGAGATTCCATATATTTAAAAAACTGAAAATTTATAATGAATAAATAAATAAATAAATAAATACTAAAATCTTAAACTAGTAAATTAAAAAATTCAAAATAATAAAGATAAATAAAAATTGCAAAATTTTACCTTTCAAATCCTTCAAATCTTTTTAAAAGTAAACATAAAAATGCAAAATTTCAAATTTAAAATTTTCAAATCTTTTTAAAAGGGAAATTTCATATCAATTGTAAATTCCGTATATTTAAAAACTAAAAATCTATAATGAATAATAAATAAATGCAAAAATCTAAAATTAATAAATTAAAAAATGCAAAAATTAGTAAAAATTAGAAATTTAAAATGGAGATACCACATTAATTGTAGGATAGGTTGTTCACTAATAGTTTAATATATATATATATATATATATATATATATATATATATATAGATTAAGTTCTACCATGGCTAAAATTCCACCATATAAAAATTTATGGTAATATTTGAATTTGGTGGGGTGGGGGGGGGGGGGGGGGGGCGAAAATATTGAAAGATATTTTTAACCACAACTAAAATTTATATACTTATATAAAAAATTTTGCATTAGGGGGCGGCCGCCCACCCCAGCCCTCAAGTACCGCCATTGATTGGAGCACCTAGTGAAGGAATGGCTCAAGAATCAGCCAGTACATGTACATATAACATTTTAGGATTGTATTTGCCATGAATCGAGGAATGGATACGATTTGAGAACACAACTGAAAAAGGAAAAAACAAGGATAGATTGAGATTACCAACTCGGAGAACACAATATTGGACTCGATTTCACCTATTAATGACGCCTAGTCCCTCTACCGTTAATCCCAATGGTGTCAATACGATCGAGCACACCTCAAATGCTCAAAAGGAATCCAACCGAATGGATGAACTCAAAATGACATTTCAAACAAAGCATATTACACTCTTAAGTGTGTTCAAAATATATTCATTTCAAAGGTGAAAATGAGACATTGTTTGGGAGGCCATATATATAGACATCCAAAATTACAAGGGATTCAACAATCTAAAAGAAGGAATAAACAAATGAGAAAACCCTAGATTTTAGCTGCTGTGACGATGCTAGACATTACGTCGCGAGACTGGTTTAACCTCGTAAGTGAGGCCTTGAGTCGTAGGGTCTTCTGGCATGGTTTACACCGTGGACCGAGACTACGACGTGATCCTTAAAACGTGAAACAGGTCTAGCGTCGTAAGAGGGATCGCATCGTAGTGCGTGGAAACTTCTTCAGAGATGTCGCGAAGGCTATGACGCGAAAGGGGATCTCGCGTCGTAAGTCGAGGTTAGCATCGTAAGCGTACGTCGTGTTCCTTGTTCCGCGACGTAAAGAGGATAGCGTCGTAATCTTCCCTTCTCTTCATATCTGCGGGGTCCACCTGGTGGCTCTCCTGATTGTTTAAACGTCTTGTGCATGCATGCACTTGTTGAATTATAAATAAATACTACAAATATAATGTTCGATTTCCGAGGCTGTTCCAGTGGGGATTCCGGCCAACTTTCCTGCGATCGACATCCGGCTGCTTCTGGTCAAATGTGGACTTCCGAATCCATATGAGTGGGTCCGGGGTCTTCCTCCATCTGGATTAGCAGCTTCAGACCCATCTTTCTGGCTTTCGCCTTTATCAGTCGTCTTCAAAATTCTGGGTCAGCAACTCAGCAATTCTGGAGATGAATCTTCTGGATCGTTGCTGGGACACCGGTCCTTCTGGAAATGCAGGGATCATCAGTGCTCTGCATCCGGCTTCCATTCCATCCCCACCCCCTTGGGGAGGTTGATCCATCAACCGACCATGATCTTTCTCGTCCCTCTCGAACAGAGTCGGATCTGCAACATTGGAAACAGGATTTATATGACCGTATTCTTCAGATAATTGCAGTTTATACGCATTATTATTTATCCATTCTAAAATTTTAAAAGGCCCATCTCCTCGATGATACTTTGTTGCGTCGGCTTGCAGGAAACCGTTCTTTCTTCCAATTGAGCCAGACCCAATCCCCTGGGTTCAGTTTGAGCTCCTTTCTCCCGCGGTTGTTGTACTTGACATAACCTTCAGCAGCTTTAGGCAGACTGTCTCGGACGTCCTTGTGCATTTCTTTAATTGCCTTTCCCCTGTCTCTGCCATTAGTGTTAAGATACTTATTGCGGGGCAATGGCAGTAAATCAAGTGACATTAGTGGATTAAACCCGTATACTACCTCAAAAGGTGACATGTGTGTGGCACTGTGTACGTGTCCATTATACGCAAACTCAATATAGGGGAGACATTCATCCCAGCTTTCGCTGCATGAAGCAGTAATGATTATAAGTAGATTACCTAAAACCCGATTTACTGTTTCTGTTTGGCCATCTGTCAGGGGATGATATGCAGTGGAGAACAACAGTCTTGTTCTAATTTCAGCACACATAGATTTCCAAAACTAATAAATTTTGCATCTCTGTCCGAAACAATCATTCTCGGAACGCCATGTAGTCTCACAACCTCTCTGAAAAATATCTTGGCGACATGGTGCGCATCATTAGTCTTGGCACAGGGTATGAAATGTGCCATTTTTAAAAACCTGTCAACTACCACAAAAATTGGATCCTTGGCCTGAGCAGTGCGACGTAATCCTAAAAGAAATCCATTGATAGATCAATTCATGGGCCCTCGGGTACGGGCAACGCTTGATAAAGCCCATGTAGTTTTGCTATCGACTTGGCCCTTAAACAGGTGATGCATTTGTTGACGAAGTCGGCGACCTGCTTCTCCATCCCTGGCCAGTGGAAATGTTCTGTCAATATACACATCGTAGCAATTATACTAAAATGACCCATCATATCACCAGAATGTGCTTCAGTAATCAAAAGTTCCCTAAAAGATCCAGCCTATTTCCAAAATATAGAAAACCATTCAGTTGGGAAAATTCCTTGAAGGCTATTTTCTCGGTTTTCTCATAGATCTCTCCAAAGTCAGCATCTTGAGCATATAAATCATTGATGTGCTCAAACCCTATCAGATGTGTTGTTGCGAATGCGGTTAGATTCAATCGTCGTGAGAGGGCATCCACAACCACATTGTCCTTTCCCTTTTTGTAACACATCACATACGAAAATGATCCTATGAAAGAGCTCCAGCGGGCATGTCTTGTATTCTTCAATTGCCCCTATCCTCGAATATGTTTCAACGTCTCGTGATCTGTGTGAATTATGAACTCTCTTCCTCGCAAGTAATGTTGCCACGTTCTCAAGGCTTGCACCACAACATATAATTCCTTATCGTACGTGGAGTAGTTCAGTTGAGCTCCTCCAAACTTTTCGCTGTGATAGGCAATCAGCAGTCCATCTTGCAACAATACCGCGCCCATGCCAGTTCCGGATGCGTCACACTCGATCTCGAAAGGAAGATAGAAATTTGGCAGTGCTAACACTGGTGCATGGGTGAGCTTATCCTTTAACTCCTCAAATGACTTCTGCTCTTTTTGCCCCCATTTGAACTGTAAGCCCTTCTTTAGCAGAGAGGTCATTGGTGCGGCCATCACACTGAATTGCGGCACGAATCTTCGAAAGAATCCGCACATGCACAAAAATCTTCGAACTTCATTGATGTTGGTTTGTGGCGTCCATTCAGAAATAGCGTTGATTTTGGACACATCCACTTTCAGTCCATTTCCTCCAACAACAAATCCCAGAAAGGTAATTCGGGCACGTGGAAGGTGCACTTCTCGAAATTTGCATAAAGCTCGGCCTTCCTCAGTTTGATAATTACTTGCACGAACATGTTTTACATGATCAGGTTCGTTGTGACTATTAGTATATCATCAAAGTACACAACAACAACTTTTCCAATAAACTCCCTGAGAGTCTCATTCATGAGTCTCATAAATGTAGATGGAGCGTTGGTGAGTCCAAAGGGCATCACAAGCCTTTCATACAACCCAAACTTTTTCTTGAATGTTGTCTTCCATTCATCTCCTGGTTGCATGCAGATCTGGTGATAACCGCTTTTCAGATCTATCTTTGTTAAAATGTTCGCTCCTTCAAGCTCATCGAGCATATCGTCGAGCACCGGAATCGGATTGCGATATTTGATGGTTATAGCGTTGACAGCTCTACAGTCCACACACATCCTCCACGTTCAATTTTTCTTCGGTACCAATAATACTGGCACTGCATACGGAGACAGACTCTCCTTAACCCAGCCTTTGTCCAATAACTCCTGGACTTGCTTCTGGACTTCCTTAGTCTATTCGGGATTCATTCGGTAAGCAGGCCTATTCAGAATTGATGCTCCTGGTATGAAGTCGATCCTATGCTCCACACCTCTCAAAGGTGGTAAACTAGTTGGCAACTCTTTTGGAAAGACATCCATATTGTCCTCAAGCATCCTGCGAAAATCATTTGGAACATTAAGTGTAGCATGGGAGTTCTTAGAAATATCTTCATAGGTTTTACAAAAGCTAGAAAGCAGTGACCTGATAGAGGTGCGTCCTCAATGGTTGCTTTCATCTCTTGCTTCGTAAACAGCAAGCATCGATCATGACCTGTCAAGAGTAAAGGAGATGGATTAGAATTATCAGAATCAATTACAATCCCTTTACCTCTCTATTTTCTCTTAAACTCCTCTTCCTCTTTCCGGATGTTTTCCAGCAGATTTCGATGATCGATCCTGACAGTTTTTTGCAGTAGTGACTTCATCAAGATGCGGCTCTGTCCGTCACGAAAGGAGAGATCATTCTCTGTGCCTCTATATATAACCGTTTTATCGTACAACCATGGTCTTCCCAACAGGATATGACATGCCGTCATGGGTACTACATCAAATAGGATGTCCTCGGAATAGGAGCGAATAATGACTGGCACCCTTGCCTGCTTGGCGACTTTAGTAGCTCAACATTCATTCATCCAATGAAGATGATATGGTTTGACATGATCCTGCATCGGTATACCCAACTTGCGTACAATATAGAGGCTGACAACATTAACACAGCTACCATTGTCTATAATTAATGAGGCTACATTGCCTTTAAGTTTATAATGATAGTGAAATAGATTCTCCCTTTGTTCTGGAGCATTGCTGACAGGTTCGTCGGCTCTTTCAACACTTAAGGCCCTCATGATGATGAAGTTGGTCACATACTCCTCATCATTTTTCTCCAAGACTACTCGGCTCAGATCGCCCTCGTCTTGATACTGTTCCTTATCGTCATCTTCTTCGTACTCAACTCCCTCATATTCATCCTCTGAATCAATTTCTTTCCATGTCCCTGGTTCAATCATCACCATTCTTCTTTCTCGCTTTGGACAATCTCGGAGGTAATGGCCTTTCTGCCCACATTTAAAACATGTGACGTCCTTGACGTCCCATTTAGGCTTATCCCGTTCATCCCTTTTGTGCCGATATGGATCTTTGAAATCCTTGCCTATTTTGAATGCCTTTGGTCGATTAGGCCTGTCATCTTTGGCCGCGTTGGGCTTGGAATACCAGTCTGTAGGCTTTGAAGGCTATTCATTTGTCCTGGTTGTCCAATATTTGGTAGTATTTGAAATGATCGTGGAATTGACTGGCCTATCCCTTAGTTGTCGATCAATTTCAATAGCTACTTGAACCAAGTTTTCCAAACCTGTGTAGGTCTTGAGCTTGACTTCAGCTACGACTTCTCTTTTTAACCCCCTTTTGAACCTTCCTATCAGTAGTGATTCTTCCTCGTTGATCTGGGCTCTCACCATGAGGCGTTCTAATTCCTTGTAGTATTCATCCACTGTAATACCCGAGAATTTTGCAACATAAGATAAATAAATAAATTAAATAAATAAGTAAATAAACAATAAATAAAACAATAACAATAAATAAATATAATAAATAAATAAACATAATACATAGACAAGGAAATGAGAAATGGAATTTAATTTAAGAAGGAATTAAGTTTCCAATACTCGTAAAGCCAAAGATAAAATTAATCGAATAAATTGTTACACGTGTACCCGACACCAAACATAAACCCTAAACTCAAGTCCAAACATAAATTTAGATCCGAGGGAAATGACGATACGGAATAGGAACCCGAAGATGGCCCGGAAATCGGAATCCGGGAGCATAGAGGGATAGAAGTCTGAAAGAGAGGAGGAAAGGCACGACGGATCGCACGACCCGCCCGGACCGAAGTCCAAGCGTGGGCCGCGCAGTGGCCGCGCGGTGAAAGGCCAAATGGCGCACCACGACCGCGCCACACGACAGATTCGCCGGTTGCGAGATTCACTTGCCCGAATCCGGATTTTCCGACTTCGGTTGAACACCTTTCGGCTCAAGACTCACCAAGGCCGACCTTGGACGTCCCTAGGTCATGTCTACCTATAAATAACCCCTCTTGACAGCCCCGAACACTTTTCAAAACATCCATACTCTCTATACGTTCTAAAACCCTAAATCCGGAGTCGTCGGAGGCACGAAACCAAGGCGAGGACTGCTTGGGACTGTTTTGGACGAAACTTGGGAGATCTCTAACGTCGTGGTAAGTTCTGGTCCATTCAATCTTTTACGATCTCAATCCGAAAACGGATTCTAACTTAGTTTCTTTCCTCTCTACACCCCCAATCGGATCTAGAACGAAGAACCCGACGAACCGTGGAGATAAACGGTGGACTGGAAGCCACGCCTCCGAAATCGACGTTCCCGGACGACTGGAAATCTATAAGTTGACATTTACATGGTTTTGGGAGTAATTAAAACACTTAAATCTAAACGCTTAATCAAGAATTTCGAAAATCTGTCAACGTGAGATTTTTACCGGCGCAGCGACTTTGTACGATTTTTCCGAACCCTTAAAACTCCAAACGAGAAAACTTAAAATACGAAAAATGTTCCTAAGGCTTAGATCTATCTCCTGTAAAATTTTCAGAATTTTTCGTGATGATTTGTTATCTAAAATCAACCCGGAACCGAACTGCTTAAATTTGAATCTTGAATTTCTTGACAGAACTTAGGTCTGAACTTGATGACGTTTTTGACTAGGGTTCTAGGCCGATTTACATCTTTAGCCAAACATGAAAGTTGTAGATAAATGTATTAAGAAGGTCTCTGTAAAATTTCGTTAAATTTGGAGTTGATTTGCTATGGTAGATCTTGAAAATCTTGAAACTGCTGCACATGTTATTCGGAAAGATTAATGTTACTATGAAAATTGATGTTTTTGACCTGTTTCGGTATCTCGGATTGAAAAAGTTAAACACGAAAGTTGTTCATCTCGGTGTTTCCGAGTCAGTGGTAAATTTTCCGAATTTTTGGACTTAAATCTGATTTTAAATTAATTTTAGAGTAAACAGCGGTTTACCGGAGTCAAATCTTGAAATCTTGTTGAAACGATGGAATTAGCCTTTAGAGTTGAAATGAGTCGAAATCTCTTTTTAAATAAATTAAATGAAATCAGAATTTTTGAAATAAATCCCCTTACAAACTTGATAAATTAAAATTAGGGGTGAGTGCTCTGCAGGGTGCCCCCTAACTGCTTCACTTCGTGCCTTTATGGACGATGGTGACCCCGCGCGAAAATTGAGATATGATATTGCCAAAACGGCTTGAGATATATGGCCTACACTCTCGACAATGTCCACATGGATTTCCCGAGGCTCCAGAGTGGTACTGGGTATGGCAGATACGGTTGCGGCCGCCGGGCTACCGGCTAAACTTGTCGAGATTGCGATGCAATCGTGAAATACTTGAAATTACTAAATCGGGGATGTAATGGGGAATTTAAATTAAATTATATTATTTATCGTTGTCGTTTAAATTGTAAATGCTTTATTTAAATTAATTATGGCTTTCATTTTAAATTGTGCTAAATGTATTATTGACTAGTGCCATGAATTAATTATGCAAATTGGTTAGACAATTAAATTGAATTATTTATGGTTTATAATCATGTTTTTATGTAAATATTAAATTAATGGCTTTTAAACCCTACGATCATGCATGTGTTAACTTACTCAGCAAGTTGTGCTGAACAAACCGTTTATTTTTCATTTTCCTTACAGAGTATGTGAAATGAACATGAGCACGTTCATGCATGGGGGAATTATATTTTGCGAAACTTTATTTTTAAATTCTTGCATTAGACTATAGAATAAACGGGTCTGTTTAACCCGTGTTTTGACCATGTCGGTCTTATTTACATTTCCGCTGCAATATTATACTTAAATATTATTTCCGCTGCATTATGATATTATTATTTTCGAATTTATATTGCATGGGCTGTTTGCAAATGTTTTAAATATTTTAAATACTGAAATACCTAGCCTTGCATCTCTTTAGTAAGCTGGAGAAACCGTGTCTTACTAGGGAGGTGTGGTGGTGACATCCCGACCTGGGTGACCAAAAACTGGGGTGTTACAAGTTGGTATCAAAGCCCGGCTTATTTTTAAATTAGTATTATTATTTTTAAACTATTATTTTTAAAACTACTAGATTATTATTTATAAACCATTAGTGTTTATATTATTATATAGAAGCCCAAAATTATTATTTTAAACTTTCCTAGCCCAAAATTATTTTTAGCCCAAATTATAATTATTTGACCCAATATAGAGGTCCAAGGATTTTAAATATTATTTTAAATTTTTAAGCATTATTTCCATGGAAATGAATTTTTAGTTTAAAACCCATGGAAAAAAATATATATATTGCATGAATTATTGTTGGGGGGAAATCATCATTTGCATTTGCATATTGCATCTCCTTTATTTAAGGAACTTGGAATCTTGGCGAATTTTAACTTAGAATCTTGGCGAAGTTTAACCTAGAATCTTGGCGAATATTAACTTAGATCTTTTGCTTGCGCTAGATGGCTAGTCAAGATATGATGAACTTGATGATCAAAATGATAAACGTTCACCTTGATTCCCAACAAACCATACAACAAATGAAAAATCGTATAGCTCACTTGGAGGCAAATCTGCACCAAATGGGAGACTTAAGGGAAGCTGACCTCCAACACTTCCTGAACTTGAGAGCCGCTGATCAAGGTCGCATAAAAGACTTAGAAACTCGAGTGCAAAAGCTCACCGAACAGGGCGATGCGATGATAGGTAGAATCGAGGATCTAGGGACGGACCTGCTTGACCTCACCGATATAGTACTACCATATAGCCCTGTGGAAGACCATTTGATGGGACCACGAAGCCCAACACCCTCGGTGGAGAGCCCATCAGGACTTATCCGTGGACGCTACGGAACCCTTGGACTCTGGCCCCACATGGTCCGCCCGTCGCCAAACCTGAGCCCCGTGGAGAACCATCTGGAGGAGTCACCAGAACCAGCTCCGGAAGCCGTCGATCCACCATCCCCAGTGTTTCATGGACCTTTGGGCACCGGCCAAGCCTCTGATGAGGATGATCCTATGGAAGACCCCACTACTCTGCCAGAGGACGCGGAGATCTTCTAGATACTTTGTCTTAGATAGTACACTTATTTTGCACATCCTATTACTTGTATTAAGTTTCTTTTAAGGAATAAAATGCAAGTTGATTTTTTTGAAATCCTTCAGCCCTGAACAATCGAAAAAAAAAAATAAACGGGCCGGAATGGTTCCACCACATTTTCTCTAAACAATAACAGTCAAACCAAACAACGAAGCAAGGATACAACGAAAGCGTAAATATAATCAGCAAGCTCATCCTTATACAGTCTCCTAGAAAACAACCGAATAAAACACTACCACTACGAGCCTAAATGGAGATGCAGAGACGAAGGATCACTGGTCGGGAGGCGGGAACTGACGACGCATATACTCGTCCATCTGACGCATGTAGGCATACATGTCGGTCATGGTGGCCTGCTGCTCCAGCTGCCTCGTAGTGATCGTATCCATGCGAGCCTGGTATAGATCCATCCTGGCATCCAAAGCGTCATAACGAGCCTGCCCGGCTGCGAACCCAGCGTCCATACGAGCGAACCCAGCATCTATACTAAGCTGCATACCCTGCATCATCTGAAGTATCCGCGGCACCTTCGGATCCTGCTGGGGAACCACGAGAGGTGGAGGTGGCTGCTCAGGAGGGACAACTAGAATCAAACCATCACCGTTGGGCTCTGGGCGAAGGACAGCCGGAGGAGCCCCACGTCGTAAGGCACTGCGTCGAGCGGCGTAGGTAGGGATACGGTAGCCGCCAGCGGCTAACTCATAAGGATCCGTCTCTGGTGTCGTACGGATCCCCTGAGCCGCACACATACCACAAATAAGGTGAACATGGGTAATCACCCTACTCCCTCGTCCTCGGCGCATACCCCTCAGATTGTCTACGATACAAGCCCCAACATTCACCCTACCACCTCGGGCGATAAAGCAAATAGTCTCATAGATGTGGTCTAGAACGATATGGCTCTGGTAATCGGCCGGACGCGGCCTAACCATATCTGAGTAAGCTCACGCCACGGTGAGTCCATCGTCGCCAATCACAGCTCGTGATCGTGCTCGAGCCGAGGTGCCACCTCAGTGCACAAAACACCCCACGCAGGAGGGAGAATACGACCCTCAGGCTGTGGCCGGAATACGCCGTCGTCAAGAAGGCCGAAGTAGATGTTGATCGCCCGAGCACTGAAATCTAGGTGGCGACCCCGAACCCAGACTCGAGATAAGTTGTTGTTCTCCCCAAGACCGCCAAGTCCACTGAAGATGGTCCAAAACTGCACTAACCCTGTCATCGTCCATATGACAAGGATACATGCCTCTCTCCGGGACATAAGTCATGTTCCGACAAAGCTCGTCGAAATAGAACTCCTGGGAGGCCATCGTCGCAAACCGATGCCTATCGTGTCGATGGGGACGCACCTCGTCAGGAAGACCCCTGAGTCTAGGGCCCCGCTGCTCCTCGTCCTCCTCGGACTCACTGTCATCAGCATCCGGCATCACCGGAGCAGCAGTACTAGGGCCAGCAGCATCACGCCGAGTGGCTCGTCTCTTGGCCCACGGAAGAACCATAAGAGACGCCCAGACAACCCACAAGAAAAGCAACATCCTGCAAATACCCAACCAATATCAATCATAAGGTGAATTTCTACGCAATAATTATATGGTAGAAATACGCAAGAACATTAAGTATAGGCTCCAATGCGAGCAATCCAAGAGGGTATCTAATCCAATAGTTTGCCAATATAGAGCGGAAAGTAACCAAACCAAAGAATGTGCCCAAATAAAGTCCAAGACCCATTGTGACCTTTCATCGAACACGTTAAGTGCGCAATTAACCAAGTTTAAAGTTATCTACAAACATAGGAGAATTTTCCACTAAACCAAACAAGCGTTTGAAAAACTACCCATAAACGCAATGTGTCGGTAAACAATAACACTTAAACTATTCTCATATTCACAATACCAACATAATTCGAAAGCTCCATATCCGTCCTAATACCCAAATTCCAATAGAAACTATCCCAAAATGGGCATACATTACCACACAAACACTACCTAAGTAACAAAATAAACACCAAGTATCACATAAACTCGTTAGTTGCACAAATTAAGCCTAAAAACGACAAATCCCCAATTCTTATCCCTAAACCCTAATTTCGAAATTCACCAAAAAATCAAAGCTAATCAAAGCATAAAAATAGAAATTGGCAAGTGGAAGTAGTAGAAACATACCTTGCAATGAAAAATCGAAGTCAGGAATGGGAGAATTGGAGGATGAGAGAGCGAATTTGGGAGCAAACTAGAAGAAGTCTCGGAAGTGGAAATGGGCGGAGTGGCTCGTGCCCCGCGCGAGCCCTTTTTTTCAAGCTGCTGTGGCCGCGCGGTCACCGCGCGCTGTCGCGCGGACACCGCGCGGGCCACGAAAAATGTTTTTTTTGATTTTTTTTAATTTATTTTCCTTACTTTCTATTGTTTTACACAACCAACTATACGACAAATTATCCAAATACAATTTTTGGTTGAAGGGGGTAGCATTTCTAGGACACATAGTATCCGCTGATGGAGTTTCAGTGGATCCGGCAAAAGTTTCTGCCGTAACTGAATGGGCAACTCCAAAGAGCCAAACTGAGATAAGGAGTTTCCTTGGATTAGCCGGGTACTATAGACGGTTCGTGAATGATTTTTGAAAAATCGCACGACCTTTGACCCAGCTACTGAAGAAGGGAGTAAAATACGCGTGGACAGAGGCTTGTGAGACAGCGTTTCAAGAGCTGAAGAAACGACTCACAACCACACCCGTATTGACGCTACCATCAGAGAATGGTGACTTCGAAGTTTACAGCGATGCTTCGAAGGAAGGTTTAGGTTGTGTCTTGATGCAAGACTCGAGAGTCGTAGCGTATGCATCACGCCAACTAAAACCTCACGAGGAGAATTATCCGACACACGACCTGGATTTGGCAGTGGTCGTTTTCGCTCTAAAGATATGGAGACATTATCTTTACGGGCGGAAGTGTCGAATGTTCACCGACCACAAGAGCTTGAAATATATATTCACTCAGAAGGAGTTGAATTTGAGACAGCGAAGGTGGTTGGAACTTATTAAGGACTACGATTTGGAGATATCCTACCACGAGGGGAAGGCGAATGTGGTAGCCGATGCCCTAAGCCGGAAAACCCAACACGTGACAAACTCGTTGGTAATTCCGCCGGCATTGTACATGGATTTAGCAAGATTGGATGTGGAACTTGTGCATCCTGGCACAGTGAGTGGAGTGATCAATGCAATGGTCGTAGAAACTCCAATATTGGACGAGATTAGGCTCGCCCAACCGGGCGACGCGACATTGGAAAAGATAAAGGGGTATATTGCCGAGGGAAAGGCAATAGGATTTGCTGTCCACGAGGATGGAAGCATTCGCTTCAAAGGGAGATGGTGCGTGCCCCATAAATGTGCCGAGTTGAAGCGAAGGCTGATGGAGAAAGGGACCAAGACGCCATATTCAGTGCATCCCGGAGGTGACAAGCTTTACAAAGCTCTAAAGAAGATCTATTGGTGGCCGGGAATGAAGAAGGAAGTGGCAGACTTCGTGGCAAAATGCCACACCTGCCAAAGGGTTAAGGCAGTGAGACATAAACCCTTTAGACTGATGCAACCACTAGAGATTTCAAGTTGGAAGTGGGACAACATCTCAATGGATTTTTTCTCGGGATTACCGCGATCACCTAAAGGCATGAATAAGATTTGGGTGAACGAAGATAGCCATATTTATCCCGATGAAGGACACATGGACTATAGACCAATTGGCCCGAGCCTACGTTGATAATGTGGTACGACGACATGGAGTACCACATGACATCATTTCCGACAGAGACAGTAGATTTGTCTCTCACTTTCGGACGGAATTACAAAGAGCTCTCGGTACTCAAATCAAAATGAGCACCGCATTCCACCCGATGACGGATGGTCAAACCGAGAGAACAATCCGAACACTAGAAGACATGTTGAGAGCATGCGTGTTGGAATTTAAGGGAAATTGGGAATCCCATTTACCCTTAATCGAATTTTCTTATAATAATAGCTACCATTTAAGGGAAATTGGGAATCCCATTTACCCTTAATCGAATTTTCTTATAATAATAGCTACCATGCTAGCATTGGCATGGCACCATTCGAGGCGTTGTATGGACGAAAGTGCCGAAGCCCGTTGAGCTGGGAAGAAAACGATAAGTCTGTGGTAGTGGGACCACAACTTATCGAAGACATGGCTCAACAAATCAAGGTGATTCAAGGAAAAATGAGAGCCGCTCAAGACCGTCAGAAGAGTTACGCTAACGTGAGACGATGAGACCTAGAATTTCAAGTGAGAGATAGGGTCATGCTAAAGATATCACCCATGAAGGAGGTGATGCGCTTTGGCAAACGAGGAAAGTTGAGTCCTCGATACATAGGACTTTACGAAATTCTAGAACGAGTCGGGAATTTGGCCTACCGACTGGCTTTACCGCCACAACTAGATCGAGTTCATAATGTCTTCCATGTCTCACAACTAAAGAAGTATGTGCCAGACCCGACACATGTATTTCAACCAGAAGTAATCGAACTTGATGAGGATCTGACTTATGAAGAAGTCCCAGTGCGAATTCTAGACGTTAAGGAGCGAGTAACGAGGAACAAAACCGTCAAAATGATCAAGGTTCTTTGGTTGAACCACGAAAGTGAGACGGCAACTTGGGAGGTAGAATCCGACATGAGAGAACGCTACCCGACACTGTTCCAAACCGACACCGACACAGTTATGGGGACATAACTGCAATCTTAAGGGGGAGAAGATGTCACAACATGCATTTTCCGTACATTTTTGTAACCAAACAAATTCAAATTGTTTTGAACTACGTCATGGCTTGATCCCTTCACAGGGTACGTAGGCAGCTTAGAAGTTTTAATTCTAAGTTCAGTCACACAATAATAAATCTTAACATGAGAAAAGCCGAAACACAACTTCGAGGACGAAGTTGATTCTTAAGGAGGGTAGACTGTAATACCCAAGAATTTTGCAACATAAGATAAATAAATAAATAAAATAAATAAGTAAATAAACAATAAATAAATAAACATAATACATAGCAAGGAAACGAGAAATGGAATTTAATTTAAGAAGGAATTAAGTTTCCAATACTCGTAAAGCCAAAGATAAAATTAATCGAATAAATTATTACACGTGTACCCGACACCAAACATAAACCCTAAACTCGAGTCCAAACATAAATTTAGATCCGAGGGAAATGACGATACGGAATAGGAACCCGAAGATGGCCCAGAAATTGGAATCCGGGAGCATAGAGGGATATAAGTCCGAAAGAGAGGAGGAAAGGCATGACGGATCGCACGACCCGCCCGGACCGAAGTCCAGGCGTGGGTCGCGTGGTGGCCCCGCGGTGAAAGGCCAAATGGCGCGCCACGACCGCGCCACACGACAGATTCGTCGGTTGCGAGATTCACTCGCCCGAATCCGGATTTTCCGACTTCGGTTGAACACCTTTCGGCTCAAGACTCACCAAGACCGACCTTGGACATCCCTAGGTCGTGTCTACCTATAAATAACACCTCTTGACAGCCCCGAACACTTTTAAAAACATCCATACTCTCTATACGTTCGAAAACCCTAAATCCGGAGTCGTCAGAGGCACGAAACCAAGGCGAGGACTGCTTGGGACTGTTTTCGACGAAAATTGGGAGATCTCTAACGTCGTGGTAAGTTCTGGTCCATTCAATCTTTTATGATCTCAATCCGAAAACGGATTCTAACTTAGTTTCTTTCCTCTTTACACCCCGAATCGGATCTAGAACTAAGAAACCGACGAACCGAGGAGATAAACGGTGGACTGGAAGCCACGCCTCCGAAATCGACGTTCCCGGATGACTGAAAATCTATAAGTTGACACTTACATGGTTTTGGGATTAATTAAAACACTTAAATCTAAACGCTTAATCAAGAATTTCGAAAATCTGTCAACGTGAGATTTTTACCGGCGCAGCGACTTTGTACGATTTTTTTAAACCCTTAAAAGTCTCCAAACGAGAAAATTTAAAACACAAAAAACGTTTCTAAGGCTTAGATCTATCTCCTGTAAAATTTTCAGAATTTTTCGTGATGATTTGTTATCTGAAATCAACCGGGAACCAAACTGCTTAAATTTGAATCTTGAATTTCTTGACAGAACTTAGGTCTGAACTTGATGACATTTTTGACTAAGGTTCTAGGCTTATTTAGATCTTTAGCCGAACATGAAAGTTGTAGATAAATGTCTTAAGAAGGTCTCTGTAAAATGTCGTTAAATTTGGAGTTGATTTGCTATGGTAGATCTTGAAAATATTGAAACTGCTGCACATGGAATTCGGACAGATTAATGTTTCTAGGAAAATTGATGTTTTTGACCTGTTTTGGTATCTCGGATTGAAAAAGTTATAACACGGAAGTTGTTCATCTCGGTGTTTCCGAGTCAGTGGTAAATTTTCAGAATTTTTGGAGTAAATCTGCTTTTAAATTAATTTTAGAGTAAACAGCGATTTACCAGAGTCAAATCTTGAAATCTTGTTGAAACGATGGAATTAGCCTTTGGGGTTGAAACGAGTCGAAATCTCTTTTTAAATAAATTAAGTGAAATCAGAATTTTTGAAATAAATCCCCTTACAAACTTGATAAATTAATATTAGGGGTGAGTGCTCTGCAGGGTGCCCCCTAACTGCTTCACTTCGTGCCTTTATGGACGATAGTGACCCCGCGCGAAAATTGAGATATGATATTGCCAAAACGGCATGAGATATATGGCCTACACTCTCGAGAATGTCCACATGGATTTCCCGAGGCTCCGGAGTGGTACTGGGTATGGCAGATACGGTTGCGGCCGCCGGGCTACCGGCTAAACTTGTCGAGATTGCGATGCAATCGTGAAATACTTGAAATTACTAAATCGGGGATGTAATGGGGAATTTAAATTAAATTAGATTATTTATTGTTGTCGTTTAAATTGTTAAATGCTTTATTTAAATTAATTATGGCTTTCATTTTAAATTGTGCTAAATGTATTATTGACTAGTGCCATGAATTAATTATGCAAATTGGTTAGACAATTAAATTGAATTATTTATGGTTTATTATCATGTTTTTATGTAAATATTAAATTAATGGCTTTTAAACCCTACGATCATGCATGTGTTAACTTACTCAGCAAGTTGTGCTGACCAAACCGTTTATTTTTCCTTTTCCTTACAGAGTATGTGGAATGAACATGAGCACGTTCATGCATGCGGGAATTATATTTTGCGAAACTTTATTTTTAAATTCTTGCATTAGACTATAGAATAAACGGGCCTGTTTGACCCGTGTTTTGACCATGTCGGTCTTATTTACATTTCTGCTGCAATATTATACTTAAATATTATTTCCGCTGCATTATGATATTATTATTTTCGAATTTATATTGCATGGGCTGTTTTAAATATTTTAAATACTGAAATACCTAGCCTTGCATCTCTTTAGTAAACCAGAGAAACCGTGTCTTACTAGGGAGGTGTGGCGGTGACATCCCGACCTGGGTGACCAAAAACCGGGGTGTTACATCCACAGTTCGATTTCCTTGCACACAAAAATTAACTTTCATGTACAAGTCATCAAATTAACTACTATGAACAAACCTCTTTTCCTTTGCGTGCATCAGTTCAACCCATGTAGAAATGGTGGGAAGCCCTAGACGCTGTCTGTCATGTTGAATTTTCTGCCACCAAGTCAGAGCATTATCCTTGAATTCACAGTCGACAAGTTGGATCTTCGTGAATTCGTTGTATTGCTGGCAATCGTAGATCGTCTCGATAGCTGCCTCCAATCAATGAACTCTTCCGGATCGTTCGTGCCTTTGAAAGCCGGAATGGTAAATTCGATCCCTCGAAGATCAGCTTCTAATCCGTTTGGCTTGACAGGTACTTGGCCCTCATGTTCAAGATCAACCATGGGTGGATCTCCTTGTACTGGATTCAGATTCAGCCTCTGGTGGAAAGGTGGGTAAACTGGCTACCTGTCGGCAGCTGCGGCTGGTGCCGGAGCTGGTGGTGGATTCTGGAACTGCACATTTGTTGGGACTCGCGACCAAGGTGGCGGCGGAGGTGGTGCTCATGGTCCTCGCGGGCCTTGATGTCTGCCATATGTCCCAAAGTATAATTCCTGCTCCTCAATGGTTGTTTCCGCCTCGTCCATTACGGATTGATGAACTCCACTCGTGCTTCTGGGAGTTAAGTTCAAAGCTTGCTCTTACATAGCGATTCGTCTAGACACATCATTCATATGTTCTACAAGTGTGTTCACTCGTTCATTTACAGCAGCTATACTAGTTACATTAGCATCTAATGTCTGGCGAATGGACTCAAAATCAGTCCTCTTAGCAGTGGTCTCAGTCAGATGCCTGAGTGCTTCCATGATGTCTCTCAACGTAGGCTCGGTGTTCCCTGCCATATTAAATGAAGAGAAGAAAGAGAACTAGATATATGTATAAAGAGTTAGAAAATATACAGATATTCGTAGAGTGATCTCACAAGTGTATCTCTCACTGAAGGCCTTGATTCTTCAATCTCCACCAGTTGGTTCCAATCAGATAGGAAGTGCTCAACCGTATAGGCCAACTATCAGATGGTGAGAAAAAGCAATAATGGACGCACAGTGCAAGAAACAGTTTGCAGTGTTCGTCTCTATCAAGAAAAGACACAGAGTTGTGTGTGAAGTGTGATTAATCTGAATTAATTATCAGTTTATGGTTTTAATCAGCTATGCAAGCAAATATTCGACCCCTCACAAATTTAAAGTGTAAAGTAAAAAACCTCACAAAATAAAATGCTCGGAATAAAAATACCTGCCTCACTCACACAATCCCAAAATAAATATCATCAAGCTGTTGGAAATAACCCGGTAATACTTAGTGTTGAGGAACTCCACTATCTGCAATTGTAGACGGAGCTTCAACTCTATGATTTGTGAAATAAATCAGAAGAACAGTGAGACTATCTTTAGCCATGACCACCCCAACCACCCAACCATCTCATTATTTAATTAATTTCTCTCTCCTCCAACTCATCAATATCCATCCCAACCCAACCACCCCAATTTTACATACTCTATCAATAACCACACAACCATCCAACCATAATTTATATATAATTATTTTAATTAAATTTAACCTACTCTATCAATATTATGTATTTAATAAAAATATAGCAAGAGTGGTCTCTATCTGTAGTAAATGAAAAATTATAAACTATGATATTTTTTTTATTTATTTTTATTCTAAAATATAAATAATATAATGATTTTAATAGAATTTATTTAAAATTTTTGGTGACCAATGAGAATGAGACAAATGTCACATTTCCATTGGTCAAGAGATAAGAGACCCCATGATCTCATTTTCATTTTGGTCGACCTGCCCATCCAACCACTTCACATTATTTATTTTTTCCCCCAATAACGAGGTGGAGGTTGGGTCGCCATTCTAAAAGCTCATTGATAAACATGATCTTGGGGGTGGCCGACCACCAA
This sequence comes from Hygrophila difformis, assembly GCA_030278955.1. Taxonomy (NCBI): domain Eukaryota; kingdom Viridiplantae; phylum Streptophyta; class Magnoliopsida; order Lamiales; family Acanthaceae; genus Hygrophila; species Hygrophila difformis. The sequence goes on from JAOANR010000011.1 coordinate 37,897,429, forward strand.
CACCCAACCATCTTCGTTTTGATTTTATTTTTATTTTGCTCTTTTAAATTAATGCTTATGGGGAGGCTGGATCTCATGTTCTCGGATCATTGATATCTTACGATAAAACCCAACCACTCAACCATCAAACCACAATATTATCTATAATTATTTAATTTTTACAGTAATAAATTTTATTAAAATATAAAAAATATTAATGTATCAAAAATACAAAATATTTTAGCTTACTTATAAAGAATAAAAAATCTAATTTTAATATATTTTTTATTTATTTTTATTTTATATAAATTTTAAAATGGGTTAAATATATCAAAATTGATATATTATGTATTTAGAAAAAATATAGCAAGAGTGGTCTCTATTTGTAGAGAATGAAAAATTATAAAATTTGATATATTTTTTATTTATTTTTATTTTAAATTATAAAAATTATAATAATTTTAATGAGAATGGTTTAAAATTTTAGTTGACCCAATGGGAATGAGACAAATGTCCCAATCCCATTGGCCAAAACGATGAGACCAAATGGTCTCATATGGGATTTGGTCGACCATGTCAAAGGGACCTCATCCCATTTTTTTCTTTTTTTTTAAGAAAATATGATGTGGCGGTTGGGTCTCCTTTTGAAGAATCATTGATGGAGGTAGTCTGACAAGCACTTATTTCTCGAGGAATTTCACTGTCAGTTATAGACTCTGACGGAACTTCAACCCGATAAATTGTTCGTGATTTAAATCAGTGAAATTGTACAGTAAAAATGATGTCCCAAATTGCCAATATTTAAATTTGAATTCGGAATCGACCGTTGGCCTCGGAATTGGAGATGGCACACGTGTCGCATGCGGATTGGACCCTGACCTCTGCTGGGCGATGTGAAACTGGATGTACGACGTGAGACTTGTGCTACGATGTGAGATGGTTTGGCGTCGTGCGGGCCTCGTTTCGACCTTATGACGCTAAGGAAATTATGTGGTGAGACTTGGTCTCGTGTCGTGCGGTTGGCGTCGTACTTGAGTTTGGCATCGTGCGGGCCTCAGTTCGATCTTACGTCAGTAAGGGTATACGATGTGAGACTTGGTCTCGCGTAGTGAGATTGGCGTCTTAGATGTTGCTGCTCTTGACATCGTGAGACGAATTTACTGCCTGCTTTTGAATTTTCCTTGTCCTTTGTGCTGAAAATGACCCACTCCTTGTTCTCCAACAAACATGACAGCAATAGTACACCCTAATTAAAACCCCAAAAAGCACTATACTACCCACGTAATGTTGTTCCCCAAGTAAGACAAATAAACACACAACCCAAACCCTATCTTCGGATTAAACCCACAATGCTCAAGAAATTTTTGAATGCTCTTATGAAGCTCAAGAACACACAAACATAAATTCAAAACCCAAAACTCTCGATAAGCATTCGAAATGGATTTTTGCAAGCATATAATACCGATTAACACATAAAACTAACAATCAAACCAAACACCCACAATTTCACAAGGAATGAAACAACAAACCCTAACCCTAGAACAAGAACATGCCTCGGCCAAGGTCAAGAATTTGCAAATGTTAATGGAATCGAGTGAAATGGGTATGGTTGGAAAGCTAAGATCATAAGGAGCAGTAATATGTGATCAAACCATGGGAACAAACAACATAAGACCTCCAAACTCGATCAAACAGTCACGGTAAGAACAAGAACACAAGAACCGAAATATTTTTTGAGATTTTGATTTTTAAACGGTGAAATGAAAATAGAAATCGATCCAATCTAGGCTCTGATACCAAATGATGCCATGAATCGAGGAATGGATATGATTTGAGAACACAAAGGAAAAACAAGGATAGATTGAGATTACCAACTCGGAGAACACAATATTAGACTCGATTGCACCGATTAATGCCGCCTAGTCCCTCTACCTTAATCCTAATGGTGTCGATACGATCGGGCACACCTCAAATGCCCAAAAGGAATCCAACCGAATGGATGAACTCAAAATGACCTTTCAAACAAAGCATATTACACTCTCAAGTGTGTTCAAAATATATTCATTTTAAAGGTGAAAATGAGACATTGTTTGGGAGGTCATATATAGGCATCCAAAATTACAAGGGATTCAACAATCTAAAAGAAGGAATAAACAAGTGAGAAAATCCTAGATTTTAGCTGCTGTGACGACGCTAGACAATTACGTCGCGAGACTGGTCTAGCGTCGTAAGTGAGGTCTTGCGTCGTAGGGTCTTCTGGCATGGTTTACACCGTGCACCGAGACTACGACGTGAAACAGGTCTAGCATCGTAAGAGGGATCGCGTCGTAGTGCATGGAAACTTCTTCAGAGACGTCGCGAAGGCTACGATGCGAAAGGGGGTCTTGCGTCGTAAGTCAAGCTTAGCGTCGTAAGCGTACGTCGTGTTCCTTGTTCCAAAACGTAAAGAGGATAGTGTCGTAATCTTCCCTTCTCTTCACATCATCGGGGGTCCACCTGGTGGCTCTCCTGATTTTTTAAACGTCTTGTGCATGCATGCACTTGTTGAATTACAAATAATAATACAAATATAATGTTCGATTTCTGGGGCTGTTCCAGCGGGGATTCCGGCCAACGTTCCGGCGATCGACATCCGGCTGCTTTTGGTCAAATGTGGACTTTCGGATCCATTTGAGTGGGTCCGAGGTCTTCCTCCATCTGGATTAGCAGCTTCAGGTCCATCTTTCCGGCTTTGGCCTTTATCAATTCGTCTTCAAAAATCCGGGTCAGCAACTCTGGAGATGAATCTTTTGGATCGTTGCTGAGACACCGGTCCTTCTGGAAATGCGGGGATCATCAGTGCTCTGGATCCGGCTTCCATCCAGTATTTTTTTCCATATATTGCGTATCCCAATCTATATTGGGCCGAATACTAATCCCGAAGATCTGGTGGACATTGAAGAGTTGCCTCTCCCAATGGACAATTTTGCATACACAAAGGCTAGATTGAACCCGAAACCTTTGATTAAGCTGGCAGAACCCTATACTACTCTGGCCAACTGTGTTTGGTCATTTTAGGGTTGTATTAAATTATTTAATAGTATGTTGTATTTTAAGTGGGTTGACAACCATTGGGTTAGCTAATCATTTCACTAAAAAAAATGAGAGAAACACTACAAAAATTTTCATGTTAGTGATCCAAAAGTTTGATTGCAAAATTTAAGAATTCAGTTGCTAACAATGTTAGGGATCAAATTTACTATCAAAACTCATTAGATATTAATTTTAGCGATGGAATTAGATAGCGAATTTTTTTTATTTTATTTTATTTTTTTTATTTTATTTATAAAGAGAGTTGAAATTTCGGTGGTCTAACTGTCTATGCAGTGTAGGAATCTAAGCAATTTGGTAAAAGAACAAGGAAATAATAAATGATGGTTTGCACTTTGACATCCATTGTGACGTTACTATTATGTTGTTGTAAGTACTCACCTAGTTGCCGAGCTTTTAGGGATTTTGCATGGCATTTTGGCCCTTCAGCACCGGGGAATATCCTTTGCCTTATGTTTTTCAGATTCCACTGAGGCTTTGAACATGCTATCTCAGGAGCCTTGTTATGATGGGTTGCTCTTTCCTTTGGTGCGCACGATTAAGGATCTTCTTCTTCAGTTTCCTTTACCGTTGGTCTCACATCCGCGCTCCTGCGCGAAGGGAATTTTGTTGCAGATGCTTTAGCTAGGCGGGGAGCTCGCTCTGTGGACTTTTTCACCACCTGGGGTTTTCCTCCAGATGATGTCCAGTCTTGTCTTGCGGCGGATACTGCGGGGGTTTCCTTCCCTCGTTATTGACTTGTGCTTCTGTTTTCTTATTTTGCTTTGCTTCTTCCTTGCCACCTTTCTGTAGTGTGTTTTTAGCATTTTTGTGTAATCTTTGCCGAAGTGTTTCACTTCTTTTACCCAAAAAAAAACCTAGTATAATAGACATGAATCCAAATTCGATGGACCATTTGGAATCCTTTACTTCTGTTTATCTGTATTTCACGAAATTATGCACTCAACATAAATTGAAAAAAAAACATTCAAATAGTCTCGTAATTATGTTTGATTTCTCAATTCATTCAAAATAAAATCTATTAACCCATTTTATACAGTAATTATACTAATCTAGCCCAATCTATCCCACACATCTCCTAATTACATTAACGTTGACGTGACAGTGGATAGTGCTGCCACATCAACCCCCCATAGATGCACGAATCCAAAGTCACGTCAGTATTAATTGTCATTAAGGGATGGATGAGATGGATTGAGCAAGATTAGCATAGTTACAACATGAATTGGGTTAATATATTTTTTATGGGATGGTTTGGGAAATCAAATATAATTATGGGACTATTTGGATTTTTTTCCCAACATAAATTTATATATGTTTTTTTAACCAGGCATTTGGGATCAAGCGGATTTGAGGAGTAGATTGTGAGACTATTCTATTTTAACTATATCTCTCCTTATCTATATAATAAATCCTGAATACTTTTTGGCATGTTCAGACTGTATTGTCCTTATTAAATATACTTCATCCTTTTTAAATTTTAAGGGTTAAAAAGTAATTACGCCCTAGGTTTCCACGTAGGCGCTGATTAATCATACAAAAAAATACAGTCATTCACACATCAGCACATAATCATCTTCATTGCCACGTCATCAACCTTTTAAATTCTTTATTTAGATACTAAATCTATTTATTAGTATATGAAAATCTTGAGAAATCTTTTCATATATTTTACAAAGATATAAATTGGAAACAAATTATAATATATTTGATGTTTATGACAAATTTAGTAAAACCAATATATTATAAATCCTTTAATTGAATATGTTATATTTTCAAATATATTATATTGATTATATGTAAATATGAGTCTAAAATATTATCCTCAATCAATAGAATAAATAAAAAAATTAATCTATATAATAAATTCTGAATATTTTTTGGTTTGTGCAGGCTCTTTTGTTCTTATTAAATTTAATTCATCCTTCTTAATTTTAAAGGGTTAATCAGTCATTATATGCTCATTTATAGATCAACGGTTCTTAAGTTTACACGTAATCTGCTGACCAATTCCACGTCATCGGACACATCATCAAAAACTATATTTAGAAAATAAATCTACGCATTAATAATATAACAAAATCTTGAGAAAATCTTCCGATATATTTTAAAAAGATATAATTGATTACGAATATATATATACATATAAATTATTTGATTATATACATAATATTTTTAAAAATATTAATACTATAATATTATTAAATAAATTTAATTAGGTTACAAATTTATGTCTAAAAAATATATAATCATATATCAATATAAGGAATATCATAATTATATTTTAAATAAAAATATTTCATTGAAAATATGGTGTAAACATTAAATTGACCCTAAAAATATTGATTAAAGTAAAATGAGTAATAACCTACAAAAATTTTTACCATTCTAAATAAATTCTACATATATTTTTTTCTTTAAAAGAAGAAAAGAAAGAAAAGGAAAAAAAAGACTAAAACGCATTATTATAGTTTAATTATTAAACATAATATCCTTAATCCAGTCATCTTCATCTATTTCAGTATAAAATAAAAAATGTATATGAGATTTGGAGTAAATTTTTATACAATTTGTTTAAAATAATTTGTACTGTAAAAGAATATGAGTATATCCCTAAGGCCGGGTATATTATGCCTCACAGTACTATTTTTTTGCAAAAGAATAATACAGACCCATGTTTGATTCATTTGTAAGTTTGTACATGTAATTTTAATGCGGATTTCAATTTCAATGTATTATTTAATCCCGAAGTAAATGCGGGTTTAGGCTGTACATCACTATTTTTTTCTTTCTTCCTCTTCAATCCGACCTATCCCCTTCCCAGACTTCCCTGCTCTGCGAATTCCTTAGACACAGCTACTCCCCATCCCATTGACTAATTAATTTATCTAAATTAGTTAACAAAATAGTTAGATTAATTTTAATTTTTTTGTAAATAGATTAATTTTAATTTTTGAAATAATATACTTTCTATGAATCATAAATATTTGAAAGTATAAACATTGCAATGTTTAAATAATTTAAACTATTCAATAATGCCATAAAAATAATACAAGTACTGTAACGCCCCGAAAATTCAAACCTGATTTTCGCAAGCATTACCCCCGTACTAACTATCCTAAACTAGTGGCCAGCTAATTTAAAACAGCTAGTACAAGGCTGAGCGAACCTAAAAAGATCATCTGATTAATCCATTTAAAAGCAAAGGCTAGAATAAAACAAACACATAGGCACATGAACAAGGTCCCTCAAATAATCATATAACAATGCCAATAAAACATCCCGGCTACAAGCCTCAAGTAACAGCATGGACAATATACCAATATCTCAAACAGGGCTACCAGCCCAAAGCAGTAAATCACATAAGGCCACAGGCCGACAATATGTAAATACTAGGCTCACAGGCCTCAACTAGTCAATAATCCAATGCCGAACCATAATACAAAAACAAAAGAGTATCACATAAACACATAAGATAAAATGAATAGACATGTCCTATCTATGTGATCTCTCAACCCCATACCCAAATCATGCTCCAGCGCCTCCAGCAGGATCTATAAAACAGACAAAAGCAAAGGGAGTCAGTACAACGTACTGAGCAAGGCTACGTGTTGGGGAGTAAAGGATAACAGAGCAACAAGAGTATATAATAAAAAAATATAATAATAATAATAATAATAATAATAATAATAATAATAATAATAATAATAATAATAATAATAAAAGCATGAATAATAGAGCAGAATAAAAATAAAAGCAAATAAACATCACACCGTCCCATACCGGTGCTTCAACCACAATCATACAATTTATGCACGTGATGCATGGCCTAACATACACCTATCTAACCTATATGCCAATGCAATGAATATGCCTAGCCGGCACCTAAAACCCGGGCGGTATGAACCCACGGGTGAGGATATCATCAACTCCAACCCGTTACAGGGTAACATACACCATCCCCGCAGGGACCACAGGCATCACAGCCCAAATCATACACCCCGAAGGGCCAACAGGCATCACAGCCAATAATCACACCCCGAAGGGCCCCCGGGACTCAACAACACCTGTGAAGGCTGCCCGATCAAACGTAAGCACCATATCACCCAATTGGGTTGCATATCCGTCAATTTCAAACAAGAATTTGCTCTACATCGCAGTTGCTATGAACGTTAATATAATCATAATTTCTTATATATGCACCACAAACATACCTCTTACTTAGTCTGCAACGCACTCTTAATCCTAAATATATATATAGTACTGTAATATCCATCCAGCTATAAGTTTAAATTGTAAATGAGCTGAGTATGCAACATGATGGATTCAGTAATAGATCAATTGGTAATTATCTCCAACTTGGGCGGCTAACAGCTACTAAATAAATGCTAGTATAAATCTGTAAGGTTCACCACAATTCATAGAAACGGCATATATAATAAATTCATCATGGGAACTGACACTAAATTGATCATTAAAAATTCATCTCAATTGACCATCACTAATTAAATAGTTCATCTCTAAATCTATAGTGGAAATTGGATTAAAAAGTAACCCCTATCTCACCATTCGAACTGACGTCTAATTGAATTTGGCTAGTGGACCAATCCATGCTTTCTTTAAGTTTCACAATAAAAAAATTCAATGTCTAGCAACTAATCTGCACACGTTTTATCAAGGCAAGGAGAGATGCACTCATAAGTTTCAAGCATACTATAACATAAAATCCCATATCACAAACTGAAACCCAATCTGATTATTTGGCCGCATAACAAGAAATCACGAAACGCCACAGTTACCATTCAGTTAACAATAATACGCATAATTAAACCTTGCCGGAAATTCCCAATACCCCCAACACGTAATTTAAGCACACAAATCCCTTGCCTTATGATCTTCAACAAGATTAGAGCACCAATTCGTTGATTCCAAGCCTCAATTCCTCCAAATCAACCAAAATCCACCAAACCCCTAATTTATCAACAACTTCAAATCACCACCAAAACGAACAAAATAAAAATTAATACGAAGAAGACGACGAGGAGAAACACTTACCAACAACCGATTAATCAATCGGCCAAGAAACGTGATAGTTTGGACGAGCCGAAGATCACCCCAAAATCCCCCTTTCTCTCGGCCTCCTCTCCCGTTTCTTTCTTCCTTTTCTTTCCAACTTACAAAATAACCCCATTTAACTCTACAATAGTTAAATAATTGCAAAAAGGCCCCATCACTCTCAATTTACACAAAAGGAACCTCATCCGGACTGAAATGCAAAATATCCAAATACCAAATTATTTAAATAGTCCAATTTAATTAAATTGGGTCATTACAAGTACAATACAATATATTAGCATCAAACACTGTATAATTATAATACAGTGTGCCACCAAACACTGTATAACATTAATTTAATACAATACATCATAGTACGATATATCTACATTAAATATAACAATGCACCTTAATACTATACACCGTGCCAAACATGCCCCAAAAAACTTGGTATGAGAGTACACTACAAGAAAAAGTCAATATAGCGACCGAAATTAACGACCGAGTAAATGCGGTCGCTGTTAGCGACCGAAATTGCGACCGAAAATGACGGTCGCTAATGTTAACGACCGATTTAGCGACCGAACTTTTTCTGTCGCAAATTCGCGACCGAAATTGCGACCGATGAGTTTTGGTGGCTAACTGGCGACCGAATTAACGACCAATATTAAATGGGTCTCTGTTAGCGACCGAATTAGCGACCGCAAATTTCGGTCGCTAATGTTTTTTTCATTTTTTTTAAAATTTTAAACTTTTTATTATGGTTAGCGACCGACATAGCGACCGAAAAATTCGGTCGCTAAGCTTTTTATATTCTTTTATATTTAACTTATTTTAAATTAATTTAATAATATGCTCCTTAAATTTTTTAATTTATTCTATTATTTATATATTTATTTTAAGTTTTACTTTGAATTTATTTTATAACTTTTTATAGAATAATAATATTATTAATATAAATATTTTTTTATTTTTCTGTTATCTTTTAATTTGAATATTATTTTTTATTTTTAAAGAATTTATTGAATTTATTATTTATCTACTTATTGGTTTTACTTATTTATTTTACTTATTTCTTTAATTAAAAATAATATGTTATTATTTTATTCTATTTAAATTTTATTTAATTCCTTTAATTAAAAATACTTATTTTATTTATTTAATTTAATTTAAGTCCTTTATTTTTATGAAAAAATTTTATTATATATTTTATTCTATTTTAAATTTAATTATTGAATTTTATAATTATTTTATTCTATTATTAAATTTAATTATGTTAATAATGAAAATTAAAGTAATTATTAATAATTTAATTAAAAAATAATTATTGAATTATTTTTTTTAGGTGAACAACAGGGTATCCTCAGGCCACATTGGACCCAAGACTAATTATTGAATAATTATTGAATTATTGAATTATTTTAATAAATAATTTATTGAATTTAATAATTTTATTATTTTAATCTATATTAGAATTTAATTAATAATTTATTTAATAATTATACTATTTTACTTAATTCTTTTATTCTATATTTTAATTATTTATTTTTGAATTTAATTAATAATTTTAGTTTTATTTTATTTTATTTAATAATTTTAAATTATATTTTATAAGCTATGACTTTACAAATATATATATATATATATATTATATATAACACTTTCCATACAATGACATGAAACATCAGGTATCCCAGTGGTACACGCGCGTGGTTGGAATCTTCCAACCAAGGTTCGAGCCTTGTCTTCAGCAACTCTGGGGGGATTATTATATATGACACATGGTGGGCTATTAGTGGTGGTGTAAGGGCTGGCCAAGGTGGTTATGAGGTGAGGTTAGCGATGAGGAGGTGGTGGGTTCGAGCCCAACCGAGTTCATATTTTCTTAATTTTTGGAGTTCTTTAGCTACCGAAATTTTTGGTCGCTAATTCGGTCGCTAAAATTAGCGACCGAAATTTCGGTCGCTAATGCAGTCGCGAAAATAAAAAATAAAAAAATTGAGATCTTTTTAGCAACCGAGTATGTTGGTAGCCAATTCGGTCGGTACATTTAGCGACCGAAATTTTCGGTCGCTAATTCGGTCGCTAAATTCGGTCCGAATTTTTTTCCGGTCGTTGGAAATTTACTAACGGACCTTTTAGCGACCGGCCACTTGCGGTCGTTAAGACGGTCGCTAAGCCGAAATAGCGACCCGTGTTTCCTTTTAGCGACCGAATTTGACGGTCGCTAAACCGTTTTTTTCTTGTAGTGGTATAAATTCGATTTTAAGGCTGATAATAATAATGAATTAAAAAATAATAAAAATTTAATTAAATTAAATGAAAATAATAACTACCAATTTTTTTCGTAATCAATATGGAAAATAAAAAATTGAGAAGATATTATCGAAAAAAATAATATTTAAAAATTAACAGATAATCAAAACGTAATTATAATTAAAATTTATTTTATAAAATTATGGATTAGTCCATAAAAATTAATCACAACAAAAATTTAAAATACATTACATAATAAAATATAAATTTTAAATGATGAAAAGATAAGAAAAAGATATAAATAAATTTTTTTTTAAAAAAAAACCTTTAGTTGATAAAGCGGAGTAATTTTAGGTATCACTTTAATTTTAAATAATATTTAAGTTTTTTTTAAAAAGGTATAAATATAAGTTTTTTGGACACGGTATTTTAGGTATAATAGATTATTGTGATAAAGCGGAGTAATTAGTTGATGCGATGTTTTAGTTGATCTTTATGGAGTAAGTTTTTTTAAAAAGTGAAATGTGACATTGTAGTGGGACGGACCAAAAATGAAAATGAGACAGAATTAGTGGAACGGATGGAGTAATTTTTTCTAATTTTGAATAGTTAAGGGTATTTATTTTACACTTGCTCTCATCATTTTAGATATGAAAGAAAACTATATATATATGTATATATAATTTTTTAACAGTAAAAAGAATTTATTTTATATTATTTCTACATGGGTTTGAATTTCCGTCATTCATCTTATTATATCTTTTATTTTTTTAAAATTTTTCGTTGCATGCATTTCAACCACTATTTAAGCAAATGATTTTGAATATCATGTAATTCAAAAAAACACTATATTCTCATTTTATATCGTCATATTAGTTTAACACCCATGCGTAGCGGGCGAAAAAATCTAGTGTATTAGATAAATGTTTGATCAAAGTTATATCGTAAATAGTGGAAAATATATTTTGGTCCCATAGGTTTCTCCCTCACCTATATTTTGTTACATGATAATAAAATTTTTACTTTTAGTCCCATTGGATATTTTTTTCTTTTTACTTTTGGTAAATTGGTCTATTTTTTTTAAAAAAATATTTGTATGAGATCAATGTACTGTTTTTTTTAAAAACTATTTATTTACAAAATGCTCACAATCTAATTAAAAATCCATAATTTATTTACCTAAACCCAATTTTTTTCTTTTGTAACATATATAATTATTTGTGACTGTATTAGAAGAATAATATTTCTTAAATAACAAAAAAAAATTATTTTAACTTTTTTGTGATGAATTACCAGGTATCCCCATGCCACATTTGACCTAAGACTAATCCATTGAAGATCTGCATGGGCAATGAAGGGCGCCTCTGCCAAAGCAGTTTTTGGCATACACAAGGCTCGAACCCAATACCTTGCTTAAGCGACTAGAGGTCTAGAGCCCCAATCCACTCAAGTCAACTGCTCTTGGTAAATTATTTTTATTTTTTAAGAAATATATTTTATGAATTTTGTTAATATATAAAATATTTTAATTATTTATTAAATAAAAAAAGTGAAAAATAATAACTATTAATTTCATAGTTTATATGTTTTTATTTTTTAGTTTTGAATTATTATATTTTTTCGATAGTATTTGACAGGTCCCCTCGAGAACAAAAAATGCTATAGACGGACAAAAACCAATACCAATACAGAGTATGTTGTTTCCCAGTTGTCAGTTGTCAGGATAATAAATTAATGTGGAAACGTTGTCAGAGCGTTTTCCCAAAAACCAGTCAACAACCAATGAAAACCCAGAAGATATGAACAGAACAGAGTGCGAAAATAAAACAGAGAACACCACAAAATTGTTCACCCAGTTCGATCCACCGATCTACATCTGGGGGCACCAAGCCAGGATTTCAGTAGATCCTCACAAACAGTTGAATCACACATCAACACACTTTGCACATCCTTACGTTCCGGTGAACTTCTCTATCTAATCAACTAGACTAGAGAAACACATAGGAGCTTCAACCTATCTACCCAAATGCACACAATTCACTAGCAGATGTTAAAGTGGTGTTTGTAGAATCCTAGCTACTCAAACAGATTAGGCGCAATGGTGGTAAAAACACCCAAGCTAAGCACAAGTTGTGTTTACAAGTAATATCCCAAGAAAGCATAAACACAAACCCAAATCCCCATGGAAATACAGCAGGCAGAACAACTAGAGCAATACCAGTTGTAGAGCAGTTGTTGATGCCTTCTGTGAACAACGAACTACAGGGGGATTTTCTGGCTTCAGCTTCCTCAGCAATCCATGGCAGTGAAATGACCTTAGAAATGCTCTGTTTTCTCTTCTTTGGAGTGGCTGAATATTGGTGCTTATGAGTAAGACTCGAAAACAAGTATTTATAAGAGTACAAGGCCCATTTAAAACCCTAAAAGCCTGCTGGGAGGAAGTGACCACGTCACTGTCCTTTCTGTACTTTCCAATTGTGCTATACCCGTTGTTTATAGGTTGTTTCAACATCAAAGGGACAAAATATATTTGAACAAAAATTCAAATCTGCTCTACAAACTTTGCCACGTCAGCGTCCCTTTTTGTCATTTCTCCATTATCAGATTGCGTTGTTCATGAGTCGTCATCACAACTACAGAACAACGTTGATCATCTTCACAACATAGGACTCAAGGACTTAACAATCTCCCCCTTTGTGGATATGATCAACCAAAACCATTCACGATGCTCATGAACAATAAAATCATATCATATTCTCCCCCTTTTTGGTATGATTAATCAACAACATCTTTGCATTTTTCTTGTTGTTCCACTGCAGTTTGGACAACAGGAAATCAGCAAAAATATGCATCAATGTTTCTCCCCCTTTCTCTGTGGCACCAGCTCCTCAAAATCATCAATAATATCCAAGCAAAGCTTCCAATTAAATCAAACTCATCATAGATACACCCCCTTGCATTATGCCATATCTTTTCCAGGTTGTTTCTCTGTAGTCAGAACATCAGAACCAACAACATAATATACTAGAATTGAAATTCTCACCATACCTTCAGTAGCGCAACTGTACCATCTCCCTTTCTAATGGATTGGGCCCACAAAATATTAATTCCTTGTAATCCAGGTCCCCGAACGCAGCATGGTGCTAAGGAGAGTGGCGCAAGCCCAAGTTCCCTCTTTGCTCTTCAAGCTTCTCTTTGTCAAGGGACTTAGTCAGGCAGTTTGCTCGTTGTTCAAACGACATACATTGCACATCTTCAATCCCATTTTCACCAAGGCAATCGCACTGTGATTTCTTTGCAACCCAAACTCTTCTCAGCTTAACTCACTTCCGTAGTTCTTCAGTAGGCCAGACAACAGGGCGACCGTTCATCAAATCCTTTACAATTCGAAAACACTGATCAGCTATGTGTCCTGGCAATTTGCAATAAGCACAGTCCTTGTGTTGTTGAAACTTCTGAACATATCTTTCCTTGTAGATCTTTCTAACTGGTTGTCGACCAGATGTTTCAACAACATTCTTAACCACTTCAGTAGGCTTTGCAACAACTACTTTTTGATTTCTCTTTGGGGGTGATTTTTGTTCAAGAAATCCTCCACTGATAAATTCAGTTGTTGATGGAGTGCTCGAAAACTGATATCCAATCCAGTTTGATCCTTGTAAGACTTTCCCATTGCCAAGACTTCGTCGAGCTTCTCTTTGCCTTTTCCCATTCTTTCCAACTTATGAACCTTCACTAGAAGATCTTGAGAGTCTCTCTTTAGAGCTTCTTTCTCATTAATCAACACCTCTTTCTCCTTGATCAAATTCTCTTTATCATTGATCAATTCAACTCTTTCCTTTATAAAATCTTCAATAATACCTTTATATGACTGATTCTGCTTCTCAAGTACATCTTTCTCTTTTAATAACAGATCATAAGAATTCCTGATGTTAGCAAGTTGTTCCAACAACTTCTTCTTCTCCTTTACAACTGCTTTGTGTTTTTCAGTGAGCTCATCAAATGCAACAACAAGCTTTTCAAGATCTATTTCATTTCTTGATAATGCATCCTCAAAATCTCTACATTTGCTTTGTTGTTCTTCAGTTGTCCCAACATGGCCACCACTGCTGAGAGTAACATTCTGAGAATTACAACTTTTAAGCCTTCCTTTCTTGCCCATCTTCCGGATCTCACTCAGCTATGTTAGAGTGTAGGCTCTGATACCAATTGACAGGTCCCCTCGAGAACAGAAAATGCTAAAGATGGGCAAAAACCAATACCAATACAGAGTATGTTGTTTCCCAGTTGCCAGGATAATAAATTAATGCGGAAACGTTGTCAGAGCGTTATCCCAACAACCAGTCAACGACCAATGAAAACCCAGAAGATATGAACAGAACAAAATGCGAAAATAAAATAGAGAACACCACAAAATTGTTCACCCAGTTCGATCCACCGATCTACATCTGGGGGCACCAAGCCAGGATTTCACTAGATCCTCACAAATAGTTGAATCACACATCAACACACTTTGCACATCCTTACGTTTAGGGTGAACTTCTCTATCTAATCAACTAGACTAGAGAAACACATAGGGGCTTCAACCTATCTACCCAAATGCACACAATTCACTAGCAGATGTTAAAGTGGTGTTTGTAGAATTCTAGCTACTCAAACAGATTAGGCGCAATGGTGGTAAAAACACCCAAGCTAAGCACAAGTTGTGTTTACAAGTAATATCCCAAGAAAATCATAAACACAAACCCAAATTCCCATGGAAATACAGCGGGCAGAACAACTAGAGCTATACCAGCTGCAGAGCGGTTGTTGATGCCTTCTGTGAACAACGAACTACAGGGGGATTTTCTGGCTTCAGCTTCCTCAGCAATCCATGGCAGTGAAATGACCTTAGAAATGCTCTGTTTTCTCTTCTTTGGAGTGGCTAAATATTGGTGCTTATGAGGAAGACTCGAAAACAAGTATTTATAGGAGTACAAGGCCCATTTAAAACCCTAAAAGCCTGCTGGGAGGAAGTGGCCACATCACTGTCCTTTCTGTACTTTCCAGTTGTGCTATACCCATTGTTGATAGGTTGTTTCAACATCAGAAGGACAACGAGTATCTGAACAAAAATTCAAATCTGCTCTACAAACTTTGCCACGTCATCATCCCTTTTTGTCCTTTCTCCATTATCAGATTGCGTTATTCATGAGTCGTCGTCACAACTACAGAACAACGTTGATCATCTTCACAACATAGGACTCAAGAACTTAACAAGATTTATAATAAATTTTAAGTATTACTATTATTTAATAAAAAATATTTTTCTAGAAATTTATAAATAATATTCATTTGTAACAAATAAATAAATTTGGAATTAATTAAATGAGTTTTAGGTTATTAACTGGATGGTGGATATTTTGCAAACAAATAAATTTTTAAAAATTACACATTGACCCTATATGAATAGTTTTTTGTTAAAAAATATACCGGTATACGAAAAGTTGAAAAAAGTGATTATTTAATGAGTACAAAAATGAAAATTTTTTAAACGTGTGACCAAAAATAAATGTGAGAAAATTCTAATGGACTAAAGGTGGATTTTTCTTTTGTAAACAGTGTCAAAAATCAAACTGGCTCACATATTTAAAAATAGAGTAAGTAATATTGTTGTATCGCAAAAATTATTTGCGATATAGATCTCTAACGAGGATGGAATGGAGGCAAGCAAGGATGAAAGGGAGGCAAACGACGAGGAAAGGTTGGCGAACGAAATTGAACAGGAGACTAACAAAATTTAAACTTAAAGAATTGGAAAGAAAAACTTGTATTAAATGAACTGAATGTTTACAATGAAATCAGTAAATAGAATGAAAATTACAGAAATTGAATCAATAAAAAACTATGAAAAATAGAATAAAGTGCCACTCTTTGAGAGTTGATTTGAGTTGTCATCTTGTAGCCACCAACTTTAATATATATATAGTTCCGGAAGCCCTAGTAACCTCCGCGTGCACATCTCATTATTGATCCTACTTTAATCATCAATAATTACGATGTTAACTTCGTGAACCGGGCCGCTAACGTGAATTGAGCCCATAACTTCTTGGGTCAAAAAATATATTCCCTCCGTAATTTAATAATATTAACATTTACATAATAAATACTATTCATTAAGTAGATTCGATCTTTTAACACTTTACATAAGATAAAATATAGTCAAGTGAGATATTGTTAAATTCGTCTAATCACATAGTTTTAGAATATTAAACTTTTATATTTTTTTCTTTTATACAAATTGAGATATTAATCGTTTAACATTTGCATTGGATGTGTGAAAACATGGAATGTTAACATCATTAAATTACGGAGGAAGTATTATATAGTAGTATTACTTTTGTTTTTATAACAAAATTGTAACACTCCGGTTTATGGCTGGTTTGCAATGGTTTTATCATCTCAGTTTTTACACCTTAAATTTTCAGTTTTGGCCGATTTTTTAACTATTTATATTAATCTTTTTAAATTTTAATCTAATAGAAAAAAAGAAAAAGACAAAAAAGAAAAAACAGATAGTAAATTCAAACTTGAAATTGAAACTAACGGAAAATTATCCAAAAATTTTAGTTTCTAAATTTCTAAATTTGTTCGCGACCGATGTTTACATTTAAATTCACGACCAAATTTAATAGCGTAATAAGATTATTATTCTTATAGAAGTATATACTACTACATTGTTTAGGTTTGGTAATGTACTACTATTTACACACAGACTTTCTCTTAAAGTTTTATCATAGTTATACAAGTTAAAATATAACCAAGTAAGATCTGATGGTTCCTTATACTTCAAGATTCGGTTATCGTCGTTAGTGCAGTGTTCTAACTACGTGTTTGCGAAAGCAGTAAAGAACGCAATCGTTTGTTGACCCAGTTCGATTTTGCAACCTACATCTGGGGATACCAATCCAGGGACTCTTACTAGACTAAAGATCAAAATCACAGACTCAATCTAATGCCTAAACCCATAAAATAAACTCTCTCACCTTAGATGAACAGATCTAGTAGAGCAGTGTAGTTAGGACTCCCCCTCAACTACGGCTGTAGAGATACCACCCTATTTGAATTCCCAAGGAACGATCACGATCTGTCGATCACCATGACCTTCATCTTTCTCCCTGATTGATTCAGAATTCTCTCTTGATTGTAGATCACAATACCTTCAGATATTCACGATGTAGACTCTTCCTTCTATCTTGTTCTTCTAACAATTTACAACTAAGTTCTTGAAGAACATTTACAAAAACTCTCTCTGTAATATAAACAATGAAATAATATGAAAACTCTGAAAAACTCTATTTGATTACAGACTCTGCAATACTTAAATAAGTACAATTAAAATAACTTCCAGCAGAGTTAACTTTCGTCGTTAACCGGATGTGCTAACACCTGTAAATCATCTAAATGAAAAGTACAAGGTTAAGTTGTCAAAGCAATGTATTAACAATCTCCCCCACAATTCATGGAGATGATGATCCATCACAAGGTGTCTATCAAAAGTATCAGTAATGCAAGCATTAAGCATATAAGAACATGATAGCCAAGCACATCAACAATATAGCAAAAATATCATCAATGTAAAACATCAATTAGAGACGACAGTTCAGAGTTCATAGTTCATCATCCAAATACAAACAAAAACATAAAAACCATCTAAATAATGTCATCAGCAAAGAGTATCACCATCCATCAGACAATCACAAAAACCATTAAAAGTTTTAGTCAGAAAGTCGTTACCCCAAAGTGTCAACAACCTTACCACACCAATACCACCATATCACCAAAATAGACACACCAGCATCAGCTTTTTCTCCCCCTTGATGGATCAAACAACTCCATCAGAAGAATCTTCCTCATCAGCAAAAGGATTGGCCTCTGCAGAACGAGTAGTGCTGGAAGAAGCTTTGCGGGTAGGAGAGAATGAGCCAGGCATCATGCTCACAATTTGTGCAATCCTCCGCTTGGTGGCTATCGCATCTTTGCTAATTTTAGTTTGTTTGTCACTAAGAATTAGTAACTCAGACTTTATCTGCTGAATAAGGTCAGTGCCAGAGGGAGGTGGTCCATCCTTGAAATCATTGTGCTTACCACGAAGGTTAGTGGAGGGTGAGTGCATATTGATCTTAATCAGATCATCATTCTTCATTTTGATTCAATTGTGATGCAGTAGACGGGTTATGAGACCAGGGTAAGGTAGACTTGCAGATTTTGTGATCAAATCTCGAGAATAACCTAATATTCTTTTCAAGTCTGAGAAGCATTCGATGTTGGTAGACCAGGGTAAGTAGACCAAAGTTCATTATTTCAATACCAGAATAGATACAGAATAAGAGTTTACATATCTCAAGAGAAGGATGAGAAGCATTCGTTGTTGGTAGAATGTTGGCACGACAGAAGTAGAACAGACAGTGAAATTTCATTGTCAAGTCTGAGACACTGCACTTGTGTCGTCCAAAATCAAATGCCCTCTCATTCGAGATAGTGTAGGCAATGTCAACAGGGGAGTGAGGTAGATACTCCAGAGGGTCTCCAAGGTCTTCGTTGGGAGCAAGTTCTAACAACGCGTTGATAACAGCAGAGGTTAGATCAATGAACTTGCCACGAATATACATCGTACCAAACCAAGGAGAGCTTTTGTTCAGAATCTCAGGGTGAAGATTAGCTTAGAACTCTCTGACCAAAGTTGGAGAGTATGCTTTGAAAACTCGTGCCCATTTCAGCAAATGCATCTTTTCAAGGAATTTATCGAACCCTATTTCGGTGTAAGTGTTGTGAACAAAAGTTTCTTCTGGAATAAACTTCCTGTTGAAAAGATCCTTTGTGCCAAACAGTATCATGTCTTTGGTGAAGTAAGTCATATTGAACGCCCTTTGTGATTGTAAATCCCTTTGAGACTTTGAGTCCTGCGCGTTCGGGGTCGTTTGGCCGCTGTTCCAACATCACTAGTAGAAGTGCTTCTCCTCTTCTTCTGAGTAGATCTGGTGGCTGGTCGTCGAACCTCTGTTTCAACTTCTGCTTGATCAGGAACCTTTGGTTCATTATGAGGAAGAATGTCATCATCCTCCAGGTTAACATTGTCAGCTTCAGTCGTTGAAAGATCAGTAGGATCTTCAGTAGGGTTTTGATTAGGATCCTGAGTAGGTTTTGGAGGAGGATTATGAGGAGGTGAAGGGGGTAAAACATTTAAAGGCTCGGCGTTTTCAGCAAACTCAGCAATTTGGGTTTCAACAGCTTCCGGATTGGTTTGAGCAACATTTTCGGGAGTGGCAACGGGTTTCTCAGTGACATTTTTCAGTAGGGTTTGGGGTGTCTGAGGTAATAGGAGGTTCCGAAGTGGTTGGGGTTGGCACGGAAACCTTTTCAGGGTGATTTGTGGAAGAAGACGATGCCATAGTGTAGTATTTTCTAAAAACTCAAACTAGAATCTGAAATGTGGTAAGAATGAAACTCAAACAACTGATTTAAAGAGAAGAAAATGAAGACGAAGAGGCGAGAGAACAAGTGACAGTTTCCCCTGATGTGCGACGTGAGAAGTGATGGGTGTCACTTTCGCAGTCATCATTACTGTGAGGACGACGATTTTGCTTTGAGCTTATCGGAAAATTGTTTGGGCCTGAAAATTCTCATGGGCTAGATCAAGTGCAAAACATGTAAAAATAAAATAAACATGATTGAATTTAACAATAGCAAAGGCCCATGATTAATCTAAGAGTTTCAAACCTTTCACTGTCGAGTGCTTTTGTGAGGATGTCAGCACGTTGTTCTAACGTCCCGATGTGTTCAATATTGCACACACTGTCTTCAACCAAATCTCTTATAAAATGATACCTTATATCAATGTGTTTGCTGCGATTATGAAGAACAGGATTCTTTGAAATGTTAATCGCATTGGTATTATCACAATAGACCTTGAAATCATCCTTCTTAACTCCATAGTCACCAAGCATTTGCCTCATCCACATTAACTGAGAACAACAACAAGTAGCTGCTATATATTCAGCTTCTGCTGTAGAGAGTGCTACTAGATTCTGTTTTCTAGAAAACCATGAAAGTAGATTGTTCCCAAGATAAAAACATCCTCCAGTTGTCGATCGTCTACCATCACAACATCCTGCCCAATCTGAATACGTATATCCTATTAAGTCCAAATTGGATCTCTTAGAAAACCATATTCCCATACCAATAGATCCTTTGATGTATCTCATAATGCGCTTGACTGCTTTAAGATGTGACTCCTTTGGATTTGATTGAAACCTTGCGCACACACCAGTACTAAAAGAAATATCAGGTCGAGTTGCAGTAAGGTAAAGTAAACTTCCAATCATACTTCGATACAACTTCTGATCTACATTGTTTCCTTGATCATCCTTAGAAAGCTTATGCTGTTGTCCTTGCGGTGTTCTAGCAACCTTGCAATCATAAAGACTAAATCTCTTAAGCATGTTGAGAGCATACTTCTCTTGACTTAAAAAGATTCCATCATCCTGCTGTTTCACTTGTAATCCCAAAAAGTAAGTAAGTTCTCCTATCATACTCATCTCAAACTCGGACTGCATTGACTTGACAAAGTCGTTCCTTAGTCGTTCTGACGTAGCTCCAAAAATGATATCATCTACGTACACTTGTGCAACTATCAGATCATTGTTCTGATGTTTAAAAAACATTGTCTTGTCTGCATTACCTTTTTTGTATCCGTTGTTGATGAGAAATGAAGACAAGCTGTCATACCAGGCTCTTGGAGCTTGTTTGAGTCCATATAAAGTTCCCTTAACCCGATAAACATGGTTAGGTCTTGATGGATCCTCAAAGCCAGCAGGTTGAGCAACATAGATCTCTTCCTTTATTTTCCCATTGAGAAATGTTGTCTTGATGTCGAGTTGATATAGCTTGAAGTCCATTGAACAAGCAAAAGCTAATAGAATTCGAACTGCTTCCTACCTAGCAACTGGGGCAAATGTCTCACTATAATCAATTCCTTCGATCTGAGTGAAACCTTGAGCAACAAGACGTGTTTTATTTCTAACAATATTTCCCTGTTCATCTGTCTTGTTCCGAAATACCCACTTTGTGCCAATCACATTTATGTTTGGAGGTTGTTCTACTAACTCCCAGACATCATTCCTTTGAAATTGTATCAACTCATTGCATAGCTGCTATCTAATATTCATCTGTTAGGGCTTCCGAAACATTCTTCGGCTCTATCTTAGAAACAAAACAATTCATCCCAGCCAATTCTCTATAATCAGCCTTTTGATTCGATGTTTGTCTTTGAGCATTTGGATCTCCAATAATGTCTTGCTGTGAATGATGTTTCAGTGCTCTTGGACCTTTCCTCTTATTAGGTACAACAACTTTAGGACTTGACACAATATTCTCTGTGTTTTGCTCATGATCAGCTTCTTCATCATAATCAACTGCTATTCCTTCAGACTGATGTTGACCGGATGTTCCAACGACAGGGTTGTCTGAGGCAGTTTCAACACTAGGAACTGTATCATCATCCTCCCTTTTAGGTAAAGAATATTTATCCTCAAATAGGACATTTACAGTTTCAGTAACCTTTCTGGATTGAATCAGATAAACTCGATACGCTCTTGAGTTATTGGAATAACCCAAAAACCAACCTTCTTCAGCTCTAGCATCAAACTTCTTAATTTGCTCTCTATCCCTATAGACAAAACCTTTACATCCAAAAGTATGAAAGTATTTAACAGTAGAAGTGTTACCATTCCAGATTTGATATGGAGTGTTGTTAGTGTGAGGTCTCAGCAACACACGATTGATGATGTGACATGTTGTATGAATTGCTTCTGCCCAAAAAGATTTGCTAAGGGTACTAGCATGCAGCATTGAACGAGCCATCTCCTGAAGTGTTCTATTCTTCCTTTCAGCAATCCCGTTCTGTTGTGGTGTCTTTGGGGCTGAATACTCATGAAATATACCATGATTGTTACAGAAATGTTCAAACTCCTGGTCCTCAAACTCGCGTCCATGGTCAGATCTAATTCTTTGAATTTTAGCTTGCTTCTCATTCATCAGTTTCAGACTAAGCTTTTCAAAATGTTGGAAGGCTTCATCTTTGCTCCTGAGAAAACATACCCAAGTAAATCTCGAAAAATCATCAACACAAACTAAAACATACCTTTTGCCATTTAGGCTTTCAGTTTCTGTTGGACCCATAAGATCCATTTGGATTAGTTCTAGGCAATGATTTGTAGATATTCCATCAGTCTTCTTATGTTGAGCTCGAGTTTGCTTTCCTTTTGCACAATCCACACAAGTAAGATCTTTGTTATTCTGTAGTTTAGGCAGACCTCTGACAGCAGTTCAAAATAACAAAAAGATGATCAAATGATCAAAATAAAAAGAAAGCAGTAATCATCCAGGTGTTGTGAGACCCATTTCATGGTTTTGGGACACAAATCGAGATTAACTTCCCATTTATTGATGGGTTTGATAATACCCATCATTTGGGTATTTCAAACCCTAAAATAGAGTTTTATAACAAGAAAACATGGGAAAAGTGGCTACCTAACTACTGGAAATGGAAAATCCAACATAAAAATGAAGCTAAGCTAAGCTAAACTAGTGCATAAATTAAATAATACAAAAGAACGAACTAAAACTAAACTAACTACCTAAGAGAAATTCTTCTATCTGCCTTCAAGAGGATTGGCACCTTGGGATCACCAATATTTATAGAGGTGAAACCCTAGGCCCAAGGGCCTTGATCTGAGGTCCACGCGATCACCAATATTTATAGAGGTGAAACCCTAGGCCCACGGGCCTTGATCTGAGGCCCACGCATGTCGTAAGGCTCACACACATCACAGGCCACGTCTTCATGTCGCGAAATAACGCGGTATGTCGCGGGACTCAGCTGCATGTCGCAAGACTTCACGCCCTGTCGTGAGGCTCCGGACCATGTCGCAAGACCATGTTTCACGACATGGGTCTTCATTCTTCAATCCTTATTCAGTTGGTTTCCTGTCGTGAGACTCATCCCCTGTCGCAAGACCATGCTCCACGCCAGGGGTCTAGCAACAGGTTGCTCTGGACTTATCTTTTTCTTCATTTGGCTTCTATGTCGCAAGACACTCTCATGTCGCAAGACCATGTTTCACGACATGGGATGTGTCTCGCGACAGGGGTGCTCCGAACACGGGTTTTCCTGTTCATCCTTTTCATGTCGCAAGACCTCTCCATGTCGCGAGACTATGCTTAGCGACATGGGGTCTGGCCTTGCGACATGCTGGGCCAGATGGGCCAAATTGTGCATTTTTTGTGGGCTTTTTCTTCTTTTCCCATCTTTTTCATTTTTGTGGGCTGTTTTATTCTTTTGCCCATCTTTTTCATTCCTTTTTCTTTTCTTTTCTTTTTCTCATATTTTTGGATTTTTCTAACAAATAATGTAATAAAATTACATATTTTTGTATTTTTCATACCAGTTTATTATTTTTACAGATTTGCATAAATCAATTCAATTCATCTGCTTTCTAATTTAATATAAGACAGGAATGCGATCAAATGCCCGTTTCAGATACGGAAATGGATTGAAAATAATGGACATTTCTGGCCATTATCAACATCCTCACATTTAATACTGATCGTCCCTGAGCAGTCAGAGTCAATGTTCCTTAAAAGATGGACTCTGCATATTTAATTCATTTTCGTGGCTTCATAAAGCACATTCTTTTGGATTGGGATAAGTATAACACTCTATAAAATTTTAAAAAGATTAAAAATTTAAATAAATAAATATTCTAAATTTCCCATTAAATTTAAAACATTTTAAGAGGATGAAACATTTTCGAAGCAACGACTATGTAATCGGATTTAATATAAATTAATTAGTCATTTTAAACCTAAATTCCCTACCTGCATTGTAGCGCAAATTAAATCCTAATCGCGTAACGGGCGGATGCCGAGAACTTTAGAGTATAGATCCATTACTTTATAAATGTTGGATTAATTAATAATGAAGAACTATATTATACATTAATTATTAGGATTAAACTAAGAATACTTAGTCAATTAATTTATGGAAATCAAGGATGATCCTTTTATTTAATAAATTATTCAATTAGGAAATTTGAATTATTTTAAGTTCATAGATTTTAATTGCAAGAATACGATTTAATATTAAAGGATGGACTAAAATGTAGGATGAACCCCTATGACTTGTTTAAAGTACATGGATAATTAGATTATGAAATTAACAAGTGATCGAATGGTAATTAATAAAATTATCCAATTTAAGGGATTGAAGTCTCGAATCATTTTACTAATGATAACAATTTAATAAGTGATTTAATACATTAAATCCATTAAATTAAATTACAAGTGTAAAGACCATTCAAAATTAAAGTAAGTTCTTAGAATTAAATTGCAATACATAACCCATGTCCGATTTCTAATTGAGATGGTACCGAATTATAAAGTCCATAATCAAGCATAAATAATTAATTAAGTCCATAAATTATTTAATATAAGCCACATTATAAATTTTTGAGTGTAATGAATAAAGTTTAGATCCAGCCCAATTAACCATTTTAAGTCCAATAAGCAAAAGTAGTTAAAAATTAGCCCAAACAAAACCATAAGCCCAATCCAATACCCTAAGCCCAAAAACCTAACAAACCCTAACCCTATTTTTGTCAACCAGGTGGCCGCCCTCGCCGGAGTCCGGCGCCGCCACCACCGCCGGCAGACTTCCGGCGAATCCTCCGGCAGCCGCCGTCTTCGCCATCCAACCCCATTCTCCCCAAAATTTCATTCCCATCCACAACGGCGAGTCGCCGGCCACCCGCCACCTCCACCGGATTTCCCAAATCCACCTCCGGCCACCACCGAGCCACCATCTTCTTCCCAAATCGCCACCATCCGCGACCACAACCACCGAGATCCGCCATCTCCACCACCTCCATGGATTTGTGACCACCATCTCATCAACAACCACCACCACCTCTCCGAGAATCCATAAATTGGAAACCAAAACAAAAGAAAACAAAGAGAGAAAGAGGAGAGGACAAAGAGAGGAGGCCGAAGCCACCACGGCCGAGCCCGCCGCCGCCGGCCACCGGTTTTGAATCCTCCATTTCCGCCTCCACCCGAACACCATACCATCTCCCTCTTCCTCCTCAAATCCAACACCACCACACCCACAAGATCCAGGAAATAAGGAAACAAGAATCCCCCCCCCCCCCCCCCAAAACAGAGAAATAAAAGAAGAAGATGGAAGGGCGACGGAGCCCTTTGCCGCCGCCGCCGCCGCCTTCAACCGAGCGCCACCACCACCCAGCCGACGCCATCCCTCCATACATTTTCCCCAACCACCGCCCTTTTCTCTCCAACACAGAAAATCAGAACTAAAATGAAGAAGAAGGGCGAAGAGAGTGAGAAGAAGGAGAAAGGAAGGAGGCCACGAGGCCAACGCCGCTACCGCCGAGCTCGCTTGTTTCCGCCGCCGCCGCCCTCACCGGAGCTGCCATGGGGGAGGTGGGAGTGTAGAGAGGTCTGTAGAGCTCCCTAGAGATGAGACAAAATTTTTTAAAAAAGGGGAAGGGGAGGACGGTCAGTGGGTGCTACAGAAAAATTAATTGCGGAACAGAGGAAAAATGGGGAAATTAGGACAGCTGGAATCGGATAAAAATAAAAAATAAAAAAAGAAAAAAAAAGGGGAATACACTTGTTTTATTTTCCCAGCCTAGTCTATATAAACCCCCCCTCCACCCCTTAGTTTTTCTCATGCCATTTTCCTCCATGCTCGCGTATCCCAGCTCCGATTACTTTGTTTAGGTTGTTTCCGTTATTATCTAGTTTTGTGTAGTGCTTGTTGAGTTTTAAGTAGTATTGTTAGAAATATTTAGTAGTCGAGGTTGAGGTTTCGAGTGAGATTTGTGATGCAAGTCAAGGAGTTTTGGAGCTAAGTAAGGATTATTATATATAGCTAGTCCGTGAGAGCACTCGGGTAAGATTTATTAAATTGGAAAATTTTAGTATTATTTCCATTAAAATATCATTATAGCAAATGATGTTAATATTATAATTTTTGCTAGTCAAATAGCTGTAAAGGGATATCTGCTCGTAGGCCGTGCGTGTGTCGTGTCCATTCCATCCACGGTGACTGTAAGTAGATTTTTACTCTTTGGAGTAAAGCCAAATTTATTTTAGCTTAAGCATAATTTTTACTACCGCTTTATTATTTTAAATTTATGCTTATAGCTCCCTACTGTTTTTGGATTATTGGTATGCCATTTTACTGTGCTTTATGATGTTTGCAACTATTCACAAAATCCTTCGGATTTTTGAGCTCATTGTTACGGGGATGAGCGATGTGCCATGGGTCGCAGCTGCCCAACTCCCACGCTGTTGTGCACTTAATCGCCACACGGGGACTATTGGGACTCACAGCTCGGCGCTATGGTCTTCTCTCATAGTGGGCTTGAGGAAATTTCTTACCTCCCCCACACCCTTGAGTGCATGTGGGACTTGAGTCCGACAAAACAGGGACCCCACCTTCGAGTGGGACTAGAGCCCTAGAGCGGAACCCCACACACGGTGGCTGAAATATTTAAATTTCGGTAACGCATATTGCTGTATTATCTTTTCCCGGGATTTAGATTAATATTGACTTTATGTATGAGTTATTCTCGTTTTAGCATACCATTACCATAACTGTTGTCTTTAAATTATTTCTGCTACCCAACCTCCTCCGGGAGTAAACTTCTACTTACTCAGCGATTGTTTTCGCTGACTCTACACTTGTCACCATTTCCTTTCAGGTTTCAGATCTGCAAGGTTCGATAGAGCATAATTTACACGGGCACGGAACGGGGTAATATTTATAAGAATGAATATTTTTAAAATCCCTTTTGGGGTTAGAACTTATTTCTTGGCATAGATAAATTTTTATAAAGCAAAGACAAATTTTTACGAAGCCTTGGAAATTATGTATCGAGCATAAATAAATATTTGGGTTTTATCCCGTTTATGCAAACGTTGTGCCCTACTGTTTAAAATAATGCATTTTTGCATTTAGCAGTGTTATTTTTGAAATACGAGATAGACAACCCCTTATTATAATATTTTTGAAATGCGAGGTACAACCTCTTTTAAAATAAAAATTTCCATGGATTTATTCCATTACTATTATTGAGCTCCTTTGAGGAATGCGTTCCTCCGTTTGGTTACGCTATACCAAACATTTTTATTAAGCTTATTTTATACTTGTTACGGTATTATAAGCTTTTGTGCAGAGTATATGCTAACTTGCCCGGGAAGTGGTTAGCATATGCATTAAACTCTGATTTTCTGCACTTATTTTTGAGACAAAGGTATTTTATTCCTTCAACAATAGACCATGAATCTGTCTTACAAAATGACATACTCCAATCTCCCCACACCATTGTTTTAAACCACAGAAGAATACACGACATACACAAAAAGAGAAAAGGATCAAAGGCTTAGGCACATCTGGATTCAGAAAGATAGAAAGACAGACTTGTTTCAGAATCCTGTAACTGCCAATCTCGGCTACCTCCAATCTTAATCAATATGTACTCTACTCAATATAAAAAATCTCCATGCAGCAGGATCCTCATGAGCCTCATCTCGTTAACAGCACTGGCATTGGCAAAGGCACTAACTCTACTTGCACTGCCCCTTCATCAAAATTCCCAATATTCAAACATCCCTCTGTGTAGCATCCCTTCCACATCACCACAATAAAGGGTGGCTCTAATAACCTCATGTGATGTATCATAATGACAACTTAAAACTTGCTTTAAGCATCACGTCTCCCCTACAGCAGAGTTCATATCCAATGAGTCAAGACAAATTAAAGGGACAAAAGCTAGGAGGTTGGGCCAAAACAAGCAAGGGAAAGGGAAATAGGGGTAAGAATCGGCAGTAGGCATTGAGGAACTCCGAACAAACAGAATGATAGCACAACCACCGAAAATTGCATTGCCCATTATTGAACTAAGAATGGAGTAAATCACACACACTCCAAACAAAAATAAGTCCATACACCTCTAATCCCACACCCTATCATTTCTTGTAAATACCACACGCACTGAGGCATTCCCTCAAACTCTCAATGATCCCATCTCTCACTTGGCTTGCCTCTATTTTTAATACACATTGATTTTCTTACTCAATAACACAAGCTCAATTTTTATTATGTTTGTTTTTCTTCTTCTTCTTCTTTTTTTTTCTTTTTTTTGTTTTTTTTCTTTTTTTTTTTCAGGGGTGCCCGACAACCGTTACCAAAGGATTGGTATCAAATGACAGAAGTCACAGTATCCGAACTTATCATTACACATAACCCATCATACACCCTCCCGGTTAAAATGAAGAACTCCTCCCTCCCACGAAAGCAAACCTCCCACACTCCGAAAAAATCCAATAGCAGCTTGCAGACAGAGAGAAATATATTGATAGAGTTCCTGAATTTCCAAATGATAGGATGAGATTGAAGTAAAGGCTAGTAAGTGGCAGATGAAAGACAGGGGCGACAAGAGTGGATTGAGATACAGGAAAGGGCTGTAAATTTCGGATAGAATTTAGAAAGTGGTTAGAAGTATAAGAATAATGGGTAGAGCAAGGTCCTAAGAATGGGAAGAAAAAGGTTCCAAAGATTAGATATCCTAGCGCCCTTATCATTGTCAACCATTGACATGAACATGTGCAAGTTCGACATGGAATCTAAAACAAGCTCTAGGTTGTCAAATGGTACACCACAGATTCACGTATCAAAGAAAGCTGAATGGTCAGATCTCACCGGAATATCTTAGAAGTACGTAGAGTGTTTTTGAAGCGAAGGACGACTATTCTTCCAGCAGTACGATCATTAGTGTTGTGAAGTGATCAGGAGGCTCAACTATACAGCATTTCCTCGGGTCTCAATGTGGCTAATTATAACCAGGCCATACCACCAATCAGACATAATTGATATCGCATATCACCATCCGCAGCATCCACATCAACAAGCCAAACTCCATTGTATCCAAGGGACACCATCAGCAGCAATCAACCTGAAAAATGGAAAATAGAAAAAAGAAAAGAAAGAAGTCAGGCGGCAGCAAGCTCCAGCATCTTAGAGCCACGGCTCCATCTATACTTCCACTTTATCACCACAAAGCTTCCTCCCACAAAGCTCCAACATCTATATTTCCTCCTGGGGACACACCTCAGACCAAAAATGCGCCAGACACGGATAGACTAATGCACCAGACACACAGAAACAAATATAAAGACCAGCAATTCATCACGACAAACAGGTCCCTTATAACTACAGGTCATCAGACTGTATTCCTCAGTTCTAGTCTACCACCTTTCCAACTGTAAACATTTGAGGCGCCATTAATCTGTCCAGGTATCTCCTATTACGTCACCAAACCACCTCATATCGTCGTCCTATTCAGCATGCAGCGAGCAACATCCTCAATACCACATTTCCACCTTCCCTTCTCCCATGGCTCCACGCTTAGCCCAATTATCGGCTAACTCATTTCTCTCCCTCATGATGTGTTGGATCCTTACCTCCCCCGCGCACTTGAAAACGGTCATAATCGGGCCAAGTAAACAATGGAATCGCCAAGGTATTAATCCAGGGTTATTCAACCATCTCACAACGTTTTGCGAATCACATTCAAACACCAACTTTTGAAGAGGAAATCCATGGTCCCTGACCAATGCGATGCATATTCGGTTGATGGCAGTCAATTCCGCTTCATTGGAATCGGCACATCCAATATAATCTGAGAGGACGAAAATAATGGATCCTTCATCGTTCCTAATAACCCCTCCCACCCCTGCCGGGCCTGGATTACCCAATGACGAGCCATCCGAGTTAATCTTCCACCAACCTATGCTAGGTCTCTCCCACACAAGTCCTGTACGGGGCATTCTGCACTGAATGTTTGGAGATGGTTGTAGCCCTGTTGGAAAGTGATTCTCCATCTCTAAAATATTCAGGTTCCCCCCCTTTACCAATACTTTCCACCATAGACAGGTTTTCCACTTTATTTCCTCAATAATAGCATTTGAATCCACCAGCATTCCTTGAAAAATAACCCCATTGCGGTTCTTCCAAATAGACCAAATAATAGCCAAACCCATCATACACCACCCCTCACTTTGATCGTGCCTAAGACCCGCCCCAAGCAACCAAGCTAATAAACCACCAGCACTCCCTGGAATAGCCCCAGACATGCCGAACCAGGACATCCCAGAGTACCATAGCATTCCTGCCAATTTACATTTGCAAAACAGATGCTCCACTGACTCTATTTCCTTCTCACAGATAGGACAAAGTAAACAGGATCCTTGTAAGCAACCTCTTTTAAATAACACTTCTCTAACCGGGAGTGCATTGTTTGCCATACGCCACGCAAGCATCTTAACCTTCGTTGGCACTTTTAACTTCCACAGATGAAGCCACAGCTGTTTCCTTTCTCCCCCAACAGCACCAGATTCTTTACCCCAACAGGAGCGAGTAGTAAACTTACCACTCCCCTCATAAGTCCATATAACCCGATCCTCCACAAACTTGTTAAGCCGCACCTCATCGAGCACCATAAACAAATTACCCCAAACTTCCAACTCCCAATCAAACAGTGGTCTTCTAAGTTGGATATTCCACTCCCACTTTGAACCCGACCATCTCCCATATTCCTTTATTTTACCCTCCTTGTTGTTAGCTAAAGCATACAGTCTAGGGAAGCTATCTTTCAAAGTCACTCCACTAGATGTCCATATATCAGTCCAAAAGCAGGTATCCTCACCGTTCCCCACTAGAATTCTGAAGCCATCGTCATTGTTTGTTCTCTGAACATCTTCCCATGCACTACATATTTTTCCCCATAGCGACCTGCCGCCTCTAGCCTCCGGCACCAAAGGCCCCGCCCCATGATAGAATTTGTAGTTAATAACATCTTTCCACAATGATTGATCCCTTCCAAATCGCCACTTCCATTTGAGGAGGAGAGCTGAGTTAAATCTTTTAGTGTCCCAAATACTTAATCCACCTTCCTCTATAGGCCGACAGATTCGATCCCAACTTATTGTATGAATTTTTCTCACTCCTGCCCACTCGTTCCAATAAAACCTCTTCTTGAGTTGCTCCAGGCGGTCCGCCACAGTCCTAGGTACCTTGAAAATGGAGAGGTAGAACACTGGCAGACTGTTAAGAACGGATCTTATGAGACATATCCTTCCCGCTTGAGATAGCAAACGCCCTTGCCATCCGGCTAACCTCTTCTCCACCTTGTCCAACACCGGCCTCCAAATCTCCGTGCTATTAATACGCCCACCAATCGGGATCCCCAGATATTTAAGCGGCCAGCTTCCCACTCCACACCCAAGAACTCGGGCAGTTTCCCTTTCTTCATCGATCGAATAGTTGATCCCAATAAGGTTGCTTTTTCCAAAATTTATTCTAAGACCTGTGGTTAATGATAAACATCTAAGAATTCTCTTGATGAGCAACACTTGATAAAGTTCACCTTCACAGAAGAGTAGCGTATCGTCCGCATATTGAAGATGTGTGATTATCCGACCACCTTCACTCGGCCTCAAACCCGCATATTCTCCAGAGGCAGCCGCATTATTGATCATCCTGTTCAAAATTTCAGACACAAGGACGAACAAGTAAGGAGATAAGGGGTCCCCCTGTCTTAATCCCTTATGCATCTTGAAAAATTCGGTAGGGGATCCATTAACCAACACTGCTGCTGACGCTGAAGAGACACACTCCTGCACCCATCTAATCCATTTGACGCCAAAACCCATCACCTCTAGGATATGGAATAAAGCCTCCCACGATACGTTATCGTAAGCTTTCGCGAAGTCCAACTTGATAACGAAACCTTTACTACCTGACGCTGAGGTTGATTGAATTGTTTCAGCAGCAATGAGAACACCATCTAGAATTTGTCTCCCACGCACAAAAGCCATTTGAGGTTCTCCTACCAGTTTTGATAAGATTTCTTGAAGACGAATGGCCAGGACTTTTGTTACCATTTTGTAGACGCTTCCGACTAAAGAAATAGGTCTATATTCATTAAAGTCCACCGGGCATTCCACTTTGGGAATTAGAGCTATAAAGGATCCCCCAGCCTCTTTCGGTAATTTGCCCTCACTTTCAAATCTCTTGAAGACTTCCATAACATCCACCTTTAGCAAGTTCCAAAATCTCTTGAAAAAACCAAAGTTGAAGCCGTCCGGACCTGGTGCCCGGTTCCCATCACAAGACCAAATTGCTGATTTAATCTCCTCTTCTGAAAAGCCCCTTTCCAACCAACAAACGTCTGTTTCTTCTAGTTTGGGTCCTCCAATGTTAGTGACCTGGAAAATATCTTCCTTCGATTTTGTAAAAGCGGACCGGAAAAAATTGATAGCCAAATTCTTGATAGCTCTCAGTTCTTCATACATAATACCATCCCTCTTAATCATTCCAATGTGGCTCTTACGATGATTTAGCGCCGTGAACGCGTGGAAGAACCGAGTGTTCAAATCTCCCTCTTTGAGCCATTTTATCCTAGACTTTTGAAACCACCTTCTCTCTTCTGCCAATAGCAAGTTTCTAAGTTCCCCTTTCTTCTCAAATAGCAATTTTTTCACCCCAGCATTAGCCCCAGACCCCTGCAATTTGTCTTCCTGTTCGGCAATTTCAGTTTGGATCTTTTGAATTTGATTATCAAGATCAGAAGCACTGTATCCATCCCAAGCTCTAATATTTGATTTTAATTTTCTCAATTTAGCAAAAATGTTTGCCCCCCTGCTCTCCACGTCCCCGCCTCCAGCACCTGCCCATGCCTCACTAACCAGGTTTGAAAATCCTTGCATGTCCATCCAATAAGAATAAAATCGAAACGGTTTAGGACCCCATTGCTTCGCCCCAAAATCCAACAACACAGGATAATGATCGGAAAGGACTGTGTCACCACGGTACTGTGTGACATTACCTTCTAAACTGAGCCACTCCGGCGATAATAAAAATCTATCAAGTCTACTTCGCACGCTCCCTCCCCTCCCAAACCAAGTAAACTGCCCCCTCTCCATAGGCAAATCCAACAATCCTAAACTATCAATAAACTCCCTAAACTCTCTTGTGGAACTCGAATCGAAGCTCTCACCCACCCTTTCCCCTTCCGATAGCACAGCATTAAAGTCTCCCAACAAGCACCATAATTCGCCATTCCCCGTATCGCATTTGGTAGTGATAAGATCCCAAAGTTCTGCCCTATCCCTCTTAACATTTGGCGCGTGAATACAAAGGATATTCACACCCCTGTCCACCCCTACCATTGACCCCTTAATCCACAAAAAGTGGTGAGTTTTATCAACCTCCTTAAATGAGCAGCAACCTTCGTCCCAGGCTAACAACAGACCCCCGGCGTTGCCAATTGCCGGCTGGAAACAGAATTTACAATTTCTCGATCCCCAAATACGATACACTAGTCTGTCCTTTACCTCATTCATTTTTGTCTCCTGAAGCCCGAGTATAGTTGGCTTCATCTTTCTGCACTTATTATTTTAGCCTTAGCGTATTTCGGGCGGCCCGGAATACGTGGCGGTAGCACCCCACCCATTGTTCCCGCACTTTTCTTCCGCTGCATCCTTAGGGAAAATGGGGGTGTTACAATAAGACAATAAAAAACTACAAGTATTAAATTCCCTTGATTGCAGTGTTTAATAAGATGATACTTGCTCACTGAATCGGGCTTACAAATCAAACATTATTGTCAACCCTTCATGAATATCATGTTTGAAAGATTCAATGAATAAAATTTAGAATTAAAGTATGACATGAACATAATTAAAGAATCAGAGCCTCAAATATGATAGAATCGGAAAATTCACTCACTCTCAAATGGGTTTAATCATTGAACGCTCATAATCACATTTAATTAAATTATCCCATAAGCTTGCAATTGGATCAACTTGCCACCGACTCATTTCTTCAAATCGAGATCCGGAGGTCTTATTCAAGTGTCATAATGGGGCATGCGGTTGTAACATAGGTATGGAAGGGAATTTATTGGGCTAAGAAGTGGCATGAATTTATTTCATCATAACATGGCATTATTTATTTAAAATTTATGATCATCAATTTTTCTTTCGCCTTTTTTTTTTCTATTGCATTGTAACACCCCGATTTTTGATCACCCAGGTCGGGATGTCACCGCCACACCTCCCTAGCAAGACATGGTTTCTCCGGCTTACTAACGAGATGCAAGGCTAGGTATTTCAGTAATTAAAAATATTTAAAACGTTTGCAAACAACCCATACAATATAGTCTCGAAAATAATAATATCATAACGCAGCGGAAATAATATTTAAGTATAATATTGCAGCGGAAATGTAAATACGACCAACATGGTCAAAACACGGGTTAAACAGGCCCGTTTATTCTAATGTCTAATGCAAGAATTTAAATAATAAAGTTTGCAAAAATATAGTTTCCCCCATGCATGAATGTGCTCATGATCATTCCACATACTCTGTAAGGAAAAAGGAAAATAAATGGTTTGGTCAGCACAACTTGCTGAGTAAGTTAACACATGAATGATCGTAGGGTTTAAAAGCCATTAATTTCATAATTTCATAAAAGCATGATAATAATCATAGATAATTTAATAATAAAACCAATTCACATAATTTAAATAAAAGCCATAATTAATTTAAATAAAGTATTTAACAATTTAAAAGGACATTAATTAAACATTTTAACTATCCCCATTTACTCCCGAGATTTAGTATTTCAAGTGTTTCACGATTTCATTGCGATGTCAACAAGTTTAGCCGGAAACCGGCGGCCGCAGCCGTATCTGCCATACCCAGTACCACTCCGGAGCCTCGGGAAACCCATAAGGAATATTCACGAGAGTGTAGGCCATATATCTCATGCCGTTTTGGCAACATATCTCAAATATTTCGCGCGGGTCACCATCGTCCATAAAGGCACGAAGTGAATCGTTAGGAGGGCACCCTGCAGAGCACTCACCCCCTAATTTTAAAGATCAAGTTTGTAAAGGGGATTTCCTAAATTCCATATTTCATATATTTATTTCAAAGAGTCTTCTACTCATTTAAACCTTAAAGGCTAGTTTCATCGTTTCAACAAGATTTCAAAATTTGACTCGGTCAACCACAGTTTACTCTAAAATTAATTAAAAATCGAGTTTAATTCCAAAAATTCTGAAATTGTACCACTGAATCAGAAACAACAACTTTCGTGTTTTAACTTTTTCAATCCGAGATACCGAAATAGGTCAAAAACGTCAATTTTCGTCATACCATTAATCTGTCCGAATTTCGTGTACAACAGTTCAAGATTATCAAGATCTACCATAGCAAATCAACTCCAAACTTAATGAAATTTTACAGAGACCTTCTTAAGACATTTATCTACAACTTTCATCTTCGGCTAAAGATCTAAATCGGCCTAGAACTAATGTCAAAAACGTGATCAATATCGGACCTAAGTTCTGTCAAGAAGTTCAAGATCCAAGTTTCAGCAGTTCGGTTTCGGGTGGATTTCACATATCAAATCATCCCTAAAAATTTTGAAACTTTTACAGTAGATAGATCTAAGCCTTAGGAACGTTTTTTGTGTTTTAAGTTTTTCCGTTCGAAGAAGTTTAAGGTTTGGAAAAATTAGACAAAACTGTTGCGCCGGTAAAATCATCCGTCGACAGATTTTTGAAAGATTCGGTTAAGCTTTTAGTTTTCGTGTTTTAATTTCTCCCAAAACCATGTAAGTGTCAACTTACAGATTCGTGGTCATCCGGGATCATCGATTTCGGAGGCGTGGCTTCCAGTCCACCGTTTATCCTCTCCGTTCGTCGGGTTCTACGTTCTAGATCCGATTCGGGGTATAGAAAGAAAAAGAAAGAAGGTTAGGATTCGTTTTCGAATCGTATATGGAACAAGGATCGGATCGAAGCTTACCACGATGCTGGAGATCTTCAAATTTTTGTCCAAGCAGTCCTCGCCTTGGTTTCGTGCCTCCGACGACTCCGGAATTAGGGTTTTCGAACGTATAGAGAGTTGTAGGGTTTTGGAAAAGTGCTCGGAGCTTTCAAGAGGGCTTATTTATAGGTAAAAAAGACTTAGGGGCGTCCAAGGTCTGCCTCTAAGAGTCTTGAGCTGAAAGGTGTTCAACCGAAGTCGGAAAATCCGGATTCGGGCGAGTGAATCTCGCAACCGGCGAATCTGTCAAGCAGCGCGGTCGTGGCGCGCCTTCTCCCTTTTGACCGCGCGGCCACCGCGCGGCACTCGCCTGGACTTCGGTCCGGGCGGGTCGTGCGATCCGTCGTGTCTTTCCTCCTCTCTTTCGGACTTCTATCCCCCTATGCCCCCGGATTCCGATTTCCGGGGTATCTTCGGGTTTACGGAAATAGAAACCCCGTATAATTTATGTTTGGACTCGAGTTCTCGAGTTCATTGGTGTCGGGTTTCGGTGTGCAATTTATTTATCTTTTAATTAGTTCTTTTTATTAAATTCCTTTAATTCCTTTTTAAGTTAAATTTCATTTCTCATTTCCTTATCTTTATTTATTTATTTACTTGCTGAATTTATTTATTGTTTATTTATTTAATTATTGTTTTATTTTATGTTGGAAAATTCTCGGGTATTACATGCATGACATTAGACTATGTCTAATTTGCTTTATCCTTTGCAATTTATTACTGTCGAGTGTAACTTGACATCTTCTTCATTTTCTGTTTCTTTTTCTTTTTCTCTTCTTTTTTTTGAATCGGTTTATTGAGTCCCGATTTATACATTCTTGATGATCGTAAAAATTTAATGCCTTTGACAGAATTTATTCTCGCATACTTGGGTCAAATATATTTGGTCTTTTTGTAAGGATAAGGAAAATATAGTGGGTTTGAAAGAAAAATTAGGCTTAAAGGCTCAGATTGGTTGATCCTAAAGGAAAAATATTTTATGGTTTGGAATTCAAACGAAAGCCAAAATTATGGGTTTTCTAAGTGCCTCGATCATATGCTCGATTTTGGGAATATGGCATGGTCTTGAATCGGTCCCAATTGCATGTTCTAGTTTCCTTTAATCAAAATGATTCACACATCAAAGAAAATTAATGAGTAAAAGTGAATCATGGCTCAAATCTCACAAGGTTGGATTGATTCATGTCATACAATATTTTCAAATTTAATCTAAACTTAATTCTAACAATTTATCCAATCAAGATTTTCAACATGCAGATTTATTACCCAACAAGATGATTATATCATTAAATTTTTATAGCTCAAAACTTTAGAAATTTATTTCATGCATGTCTTTAATTATATTATCCTAATTTAAAAGTTTGAAAATTTAATCATAAGCCTAAATTCAATATGTGAATTTAGGTGCAGATTTACGCATGCTTTTGTTGGTTATTTAATTTAAAGCAGTAAAAGAGGCACTGTTAACATACAAAGTATGTCAACAGCATATTTTTGGCCTGACAGTCACTTATTCATCTTGGACTGTCAGACATTTTTTCTCAAAAAAAATGTTTGGACTGCAAAATTCCCTTTTTTTTTAAAGCAGTAATTACATCAATTACAAGAGATTTCAATGCAATCACATTGAACTTGCACAAATGGATAGAAATTCTCTTATATGATGTTTACATTTAAGCTCAAACTGATTTGATCAAGAAAACTCATTCTTTCGGGTCCTGTGGCTGAGTGGAAGGACCAGCATCGTCTTTTGGGGGAGAATGTGTTGTCGGAAGCTGCCGAATCAATGCATTCATCATCAATTCCATCATCTTCCTCTGTCTTTCCTCACTTTCCATCCGTTCTCTGTCCTGCCTCTCCTCTCTTTCCAACAGTAGCCGTCTGAATTCCTCTTCTTTTCTCCTTTCTTCAGCCCTTTCCTCTTCTTTCTTCTTTTCTCTTTCTTCTCTCCTCTCCCTCTCTTCTTGTCTTTCTCTTCTGTCATCTTCTCTTCCCAAAATGATAACATCTGCCAACTGCTTAACACTTTCGGTCATAGTCTTGCTCACAATTTCGATCACTTGTGAGTTGGCAGGATGTTGTGACACATTCTGACTCGGAGGAGGGATCTGCGGAGGTTGAGCTGGAGGTGGAATTGGAATCTGCATTTGCTCTGGCTGAGGTTCTTCTTTAAATGAGGTCGAAGGTCCCGCATCAGCACAATCTTTCTTTGTTCTCTTCGGGCCCTTAGGTGGCCTTGAAGCTCTTTTCCTTGTTGATGGTGCTTGCTCACCAGAAATAAATGAGGATTGCACATCGGAGTCGCTTGGCATGTGAGGCAGGGAGTATGTGATTCTTTCACGCATTGGAAGATTGGGCACACGGATGGGAGGGTTCACCTTTACTGGAACATCAGTTGCAAATACACTCAAGTCGACTCTGATTGACACATATTCTTCTAATCAAGTTTGGGTAGCACAAAATTTGCTTTTCTTCAATCCGGGTTGTCATGATTTCAAAAACATGCTTTCCTACGTTCAATTTTAGGCCATGCCATAGCTTCGCGAGTCCCAGTAGGATGTTTCCTGATGTAGAATGCGGGTGCGAGCTGGGGCGAATTTTTGACAAATAAAACTCGTAGGTGGGCACGAAGTGTAAATGCAGCAAATCTGAATCGAATGTATGCTCGGGAATAGCTGCCTTGTCATGCTGTTCGATAGGACATTGTACAATGCAGTCTTCTTTGTTTTCGCTCTTTTATTCAAAATCTCTCCAGGTGGGAACTCATCTCGGATGTCCGGGGTTTCAAAGAATCTGTTCAGCCATTCAGTTGAGATGTCTATATTATGACCCCGGACCCATGTCTTTTTGCTGCTCGCATCAATATTGTAGAAGAATTCTCTTGTCAGCTCAACAAAGCCATCTTCTTCGTGATACAGCATAAAGTTCCCCCAATCCTGGTTCGTGTAGAAGCTTTCAATAGTGGGATGGACTAGGGCATCTGGATTGAATCATTTATCAGGCATAATCATTTTTGACAGCCTAGCATACTTTTCGGCCGC
Source organism: Hygrophila difformis (assembly GCA_030278955.1). NCBI lineage: Eukaryota > Viridiplantae > Streptophyta > Magnoliopsida > Lamiales > Acanthaceae > Hygrophila > Hygrophila difformis. The sequence goes on from JAOANR010000011.1 coordinate 37,936,870, forward strand.
TTCCATCTTTCCATTGAACTTTATCTCCAAGTCTGCATTGTTTATTGTCTTCTTCTCAAACTGCTTAGTCACTCCCATCCTGTGCTTTACAGAATTTTCTTCCCAGAAAACAATCAATCTAACTGACCCGATTGATTCTTGATCTTCACTGCTATGCCAGTCCGTTGCCTCATCTGCATCTTCTTGTATCGGTTCATTCAACGGTACTCGCTCCTGCTGGCTTTGCTCCGCCTCAACCTGTTTATTTACAGTTTGCATTGTATTGAGTTCAGGGTTTACATGAAGTGGAAAATTAAGTACAAGAAAGTACGGATCAACACTTGTTGATACCTCCTCATCCTCCCTAATTCTTCTATCTTCAGCCTCTCTTAAGATTTGCTTGGTGGAACGTTGGAAAATTGATCCCAAGGCTTCCCTGACTCCTTGCTCCTAGGCTTCCAATTCTCTTTCCTCTGAAAAATTTGTTGGAATTTCAGCTGCTTGACCCTCAGCTTCCGCCGCCTCCCTTAAGATTTGTCTGATGGTTTCTTTTGGCGTTGAGGCCATTAGATGCTCATCAAGTTGCTCTCTTAGCAGATCAGCCAGTGTGGTGGGGTCAATTGATGCTACTGATCCTTCCTCATCTTCGTCATGTTCTCCCAAAATCACTCTCCTTCTTCTCTTTGGCTCGGATGGTTGTTCTGGAGCAATAACAGCTTCGATCCTGGATGTCCCCACTAGTGGATCAATTATTTGAGCAACTTGAGTCTGGTACTTGATAGCTGCAGGTTCAACTCCCTTGTCGATTTCAGTCTCAATTTGCTCGTTTAACCTTTTTCTTAACCCCTCTTTGATTCTTTCCTCGGTATGTGCATCGGGTCCCATCCATCCAGTTGGTTCTTTCTTAACTTTCAACCTTAATCCTTGCACTTAGCCAGTAATCATCAACTCATCATTTCCTTCATCTTTTCCTTTCTCCTTCTCAATATTCTCGGATTTCCTCGCCTCTAATTCAGCCTGCAATGTTCTGGCGGCCTCTCTATCATGCATTTCTTTCCTCCATCCCTCCTCTTTGGCTCGCGTTTTCTCAACATTTCTTAATATTTCAGCTTCTTCAAAGGCTTTCTTTTTCCTTTCAGCCTCTTTCTTCTCCTCCTCCAATATGTCCTGCTCATCAGCAATTCTTTCGGCTTCCCTTCTCTCTCTTTCAGCCACTCGGGCCTTCTCTGCCTCTTGTGCCTGGATTATTATTGCAGCTATCCTGTCTTCTTGTTCTTGTAAAGCTTTGGCTTTTTCTGCATCAGCTTCGATCTGCGCCAGATTTTTCAACTTTCTTTTTGGTTGCTCCTCAGTCATAACCACTTTGCCTCTGTCTTTCAAAATTGGAGCTGTTTCTGCAGGTTGTTCAGGCTGCACTGGCTGCACTTGAGGTTCAACAGGCTGTTGTGGTTGGGATTCAGTGGCAGCAGGCATTTGGGTCTAAGGGGGAGTGGAGATATATTCATCAATCACAGCATCAGGGTCCTCTTCGGGCTCTTTTTCAACATTGGGTTCTTTCTCAAAACCAAATTGTTTTTCAGCATGTCTTAGGAAGTCTTCAACAAAACTCCTCAAAGTGATGCGCACAAGTTGTGCCTCCCAATCTTCCTTGATTTTTTTGCAGAATTTTTCCTTGATGTTGTGATTGTAATGTAGGATCTTGGTCTTCCCTTGTTTATCATTTCCGTACCGAAGCACTTCCTAGTCCATCTCCATCATAAGTTCCAAGTAGGAAGTCCGGTACTTTTCCATCATAGCCCCCACCAAGTCCTTTTGGAAATCCTCCAAGTATGACATATCCTGGGCGAAATCATACTTTAGGTACGTTCCACCCTCTGCTTCTGACATTAGCTGGAACTGCCTATCAGTTTTCTTTAATGGTTTCCACTGCCCTTTGTGGGTGTCAACTATGAGTTGCTCCCTTAGCACGTCAATATGTTCTGGAAATTCAGATTCCTTTGATGTCCTGAATTTTCCGTACTTACTATGTAGAAAAACCGAATCAAATTCATCCTCTGCTGGCATCTCCACTCCTTTGTCCAAATACGATTTTGTAATGCTCGTGTTGCCTTTCCCCCACATATAGGTTAGATCATGCCACTGCTGCCTTGCGTCCCTTATCATCTTTCCCATAACTGCTAGCAGGGACATATCCTTTGACTGTTCGAATTTTTCAGCCCTCTTGAGGTTATCATGCAGGTTGTAGCTCAATTCCCTGTGCTGGAGGAGGGCTTGCTCGGTTATCCATCTTTGCTCTTCCAGCCCCCTTTTTTCAAATAAGCATGGATTCCACATAAAAGGGAAGGCCTCATGCATCATGATTACACCCGGAGCTAGAATGCGGCTGACATCAATCTGTTTCTCAACGAACTGCATTCGGACTTGTGGGTCTATAGGCTGATTCAAGATGATAATATTGAAATCCGCCAGGCCCTTATCTCTTGTCTCTCGTTATACATGCCTGTTCCAAGCTGCCATGCGTGTCTTAAATTTGAGCTGAATTCTTTCGTGATGGACCTTGGGGGTTGTTTTTGTGTCATTTGGAGCATGGTCCATCATTCTCTCCCAAAATTTCTTCAGAAAGTGGAAAAAATCTCTCTCAATGGAAGTTGCAATAGTTGATCGGTCCATTGGCGCTATATTTACATCCCAACCTGGTGCAAGCTCCAATTTCGCCTCAGTCGTATGGTCCAGAGGCACAGAATATTCTTTCCTTATTGCATCCCTCATCTGTGTGATTGCTATCCGATCCGTAGAGGCCTCTTTGGCCGCTTCATCCAATGTGCAATCAGGCAACATAATGCCTGATTTTGTAACTTTCTCGTTCCTGAAAAATATTGGAAGTATTAAATCCCGACAGTTTTTTGATTTTCATAGAAATATTCAAGTTAAAAATCAACATCCTCACTTGCTCAAAATGCGATTTAATCAATTAATACTTGAATTTTATTACAAGGCATACATGACAGTATTTACAAACTGAAATTTAAACAACACATGTTTTATTAAAAAGTGAGAGGTCATTGGACCCAAAATATTTTTGATTGGACTATTGAGTCCAAAAATAAAGTGGTCATTGGACCAAAAGATCTTTTTAATGGGCCATTGGGCCCAAAAGTATGATTTTCTCATTTTATTAAACAAGCTCGAGAGACTTGTTGAAAGATGAAAAGGAATGGAAAGAGTGGGATGGACGCTCGAATCGAGGAATGTGCAATGGAGACATGACGAATGGATTTGCTGTTTTCGGATTGCTTGGACTGCTTTGGATAGTTAAACATTCACAAAAGCTAACAAACACTGTTTTTAATTTTTAAAATGGTTGACTTAATTTTATTTAATGAAAAAGGGGGATGTGAGTGGTCCCATTTGGATTTTTGTAAAAGAGAATAGCAGTTTGAGGTGACAAAAATACTGCTTATTCTACTCACACTTTTAGTTCCATTGGGAACCAAAAACACCAAGTCAACTAAAATTCCACCAACTCTTTTTGTCTTTTGTGAAAAGGGATTTTGCAAGCTTTGTGCAGTGCACAGACTGCCACAAATGAAACAAACACTAACAATTTTTCAGGTTGCAGCCACCACACATAGTTATGCTAATAGGGAAAAAGCATTTATTGTCATCTTGGCATGCAAGGGATATGAAAGCAGAAAACACCAACACAAAATCATGCTCACTAATTAGCAAAAACATAAGATCCAACACACTAACATGCTACCTATTATGCAGAATCAAAAACCGAAGAACAATAACATCAAGATACTCTGAGGTACCCAAATGTTCATTTGCTTTACTGATTTCAATAACAAATTCTAGGCACCTTAAACCTGCTTCTCCAAGCTAACAAGAACCATAATAGAAAGGCTAAGCAAGGTACTAGAACAAAATCTAAATCAAGAAAATATTAAACTCAGTAGAATCCCTAGATTATCAACAATGGCAGGGGTCACCACTGCCTAAACCCTAGCCGCCTTCTCCATTTTCACTACCTTGCCCTGAACTCAAAATTATCATTGAAAATCGAAATACCTCACAAAATCGACCATCCCCAGTTAAATCAAAAAAATCCGCACTCCAAAATACCAACATAGAACACACCCCCATCTTTCAATCATGCTTCGGCCAACACCCAGACTTCACAAACCATGTAACACTCAAAATCGGACATACAGAACAAATAAACAACAAAATCAGAGGCTTATCTACACATTTCGCAAGAGTAAAATAGATATCCCCAAAATCGCAGAAACAGGGGGCTACGGGCGAGTTCACGAATCAGTGGGGCAAAGGCTTACCATGGTTCTGCTTTCGAAGAGGAAGATGTCATTGCTGATTTGGCGAGAATTGGACAGAGTTTCCTTTGATTTGGAGTGAAAAGTTACGATTAACATTGTGGTGTTAGTCGTAGAAGGGTTTCTGGTTCGAGAGAATTTGAAAAATTTGGCTAAGTGTGGAAATGGTGAAGTGGGGAAGAAGGGAGGTGAAAGGGATTTTGAAACTGAGTGCAAGACCTAACTAGGTCTTGTGACATGAGTGGGGGTATTAGGACAGGGGTCTAGCGACACACTCATGTCGCTAGACTCCTGGAGCCTCATAGGGGGGTTTCGGGACAGGTTAATGAGATGGTGGGGCCAGATGAAGGCTGTGTCGCAAAACTCAACCCATGTCGCGAGACATAGTCTTGCGACTGGGAGTTGAGTTTCACGACAGGATATGGACAGGGCTTAGGGACCATGTCGCTAGACCTGGTCTGTGTCGCAAGACCAAGTCTTGCGACACGGGCTTTTTCTTAGTGACTGAGGTCCCGGACTGTGAACTGGAGACCCATGTCGCTAGACTGCCTCCCTGTCGTAAGACATGGTCTTGCGACAGAGGAGGGGGTTCACGACAGGATTTTGAATTTTTCAAAATTCACACGGACTGGGCCCGAGTGTGGTATTGTGTAACACCCCGGATTTGATAACCCAGGCCGGGATGTCACCGCCACATCTCTCTAGCAAGACACGGATTCTCCGAGCTTGCCAAAGAGATGCAAGGCTATAGGTATTGCAAAAAGATTTAAAATCAAGTCCGGAATCTATGTAAAAATAATAAGTACCATCCACACATATAGTAGTAATAATGTATCGCAGCGGAAAAATGTAAAATGGGCCGACATGGCCAAAACTCGGGATTTACATGCCCGTTATGCAAGTATCGTAAAAAGCAAGTAAACAATGTTTAATAAATCCATCCCCCAATGCACATGCTATGCATTATCTCCGTACTCTGAAAGAAAAGAGAAAACAACAATTTTATCAGTATATAAAATACTGAGTAAGTCGATCCTAACATAGCAATAAAGGGATTTAATTAGATAATTTAAAATTTCACTCCTAACATGCATTTCACAAAATTTAAAGGAAGTAATAATTTTAATTGTGTATTTAAACATACATCTAATCCACAATAATAATTTAGTCATGCCATGAAATTTTAAAGACATAATTTAAATGCATAATTTAAAGACATGCAAAAATAAATAAATACTTAAAAATGTTAAATCTTTTATTTCCCCGTTACGTAACCATTTCTCAGTGTTTTGTATAGCCGGTGATCCGGCGGCCGCAGCCGTGTCGTAAGTATCTTGTATAGCCGGTGATCCGGCGGCCGCAGCCGTATCTGCCATACCCAGTAACACTCCGGAGCCTCGAGAAATCCATACGGACAACCCGAGAGAGTAGGCCATGTATCTCCCGCCGATTGGCGTAATATTTCATCAAATTCTCTCGTCCATTATAGGCCCGAAGAGAAAGGCTAGAGGGGCACCCTGCAGAGCACTCACCCTCCACCAAGTATCTCATGTATCGTTTAGATTTATTGTATCGGGGTTTTTCAAAAGTGTAGATGTATCGTGTTTCAAATCTTTGATCGTTCGTTTCGAAATTTCAAAATCCTTCGATTTAAAAGTATCTTGGCGTCACAGTTTGCGCCTTTTCAATTTAAAAATCCGTTTTAAGTCCGAAAAATCTGAAATCTTCACACTTTATGCAAAACACCCTAATGAACAACTTTCGTGTTTTAACTTTTTCGAAATAAGTTGAGGAAACATGTCAAAAATCGATTTTACTATGCAATCAGAAATCTGTCCGAACTCAGGTATGACACAGTTCAAAATTTCGACGTTTTAACATATCAAATGGACTTCAAAAATTCTGAAATTTTAACCACATATACTAGACATGATTATCTACAACTTTCATTTAGATTGTAAAGATCAAATCGGACTAGAAATTATAGAAACATGCTCATCAAGTTCGAATATGAAAACTGTCAGGTTTTTCGAAAAGTCCTAGTAAACAGTTTATGTTCGGCGCGATTTGAAATAGCAAACGTTAATGAAAATGTCTGAAATAATTTTCACAACCTAGATTTATGTGTTAGGATTAAAAGTCTATTTTTGAGTTTCTCGGATTGAATCCTCGAAATATGAGTTTTAGGCCGATTACAGAAACTGCGCAAGATGGGGTTTTTAAGTTCGATTTTTACGTTTCGTTACATTACGCCTATACCGGACGCCCCGAAATCACCCGTATTGATATGGAAGGCTCAACTTACAGTGATAGAGAGTTTTGGGTCGTCCTAAGGTTGCTGGCTCGTCCAAAATCCTACGAACGGATCTCCTCAACGTCAAGCTTCCGACTTTGGCCCCGATTTCGAGTAGGACGAAGAAATCCAATTGTTAGATCAAGTTTTCGGGTTCAAAAACTTAAATAGAAATCTACGAATGACTTACCACAGATTAGAACACTAGGAATCTTGTATTCAACGCCTCCTCCGTCGGTTCTCGTCGCCGGAAAGTGGTCGGAAAGTCGTCGGGAAATCGCCGGAAAGTGTTTTGGCTTTGGAGAGAGTTGAGAGAGTTTGAGAGTGAATGGTGACTGATGAAAATGGTGGAGAGGCTGCCCTAGGTCGCCTAAATGCTTCCCCCTTCGGCCAAAATCTGGTTTCCAAAGTCGGGAGGTCGAATTATGGTAAGAAATCGCCGAAAACGCGCAAGTTGCCAAAACCTGTAGGGCCACGCGGGGTTGGCGCGCCTTTTAGCCAAACCCCGCCCGGCCAGCGCGCGAGACTCGCCTGGACTGCGGTCCGGGCGGGTCCGTGCGATCCGATCCGTCGGGTCTTTTCTCCTCTCTTTCGGACTTCTATCCTTCCCCGTTTTCGTGCTCGATTTTTCCGGGTCATTTCCGGATTATGCTTCTCATCATAATTTTATTCCGTCTTAATTCGATTACATGCTTGAAATCCTAAGACCGTCGGTTTTGGTCCGTCGGGTTCTAATTCGTCGTCCTTTGACTTCCGTGCATTTCCGCGTCTACGGGTTCTCGGAAACGAAACCTTCTCTCCTATTGGATTAATTCATATTTTTATATTCTAAAATTTACGGGTATTACAATCTACCCCCCTTAAGAACCAACTTCGTCCTCGAAGTTGTACTTCATCCTCTCGCGAGTTCGGGAATTGTTTGATTAAGCGATTGTATTATTGTGTGTCGTTGTTTGTTATTATTTGACTGAAACCAGAATTAAAATTTCCGAGTTGCCTACGTACCCCGTGAAGGGATCAAGTCATTACGTAGTTCAAAACAATTTGAATTTGTTTATTTGGGGTACAAAGTATTCGTACAAAATATTCAGAAATACTCGGGTTGTCACATCCTCCCCCTCTTAAGATTACAGTTATGTCCCCATAACTGTTGTTGCACTGTCTTGGAATAGGGTTGGGTGACGCTCCCTCATGTCTGCTTCCAGCTCCCACGTTGCCGTCTCGGCTTCGTGGTTAGACCAAAGAACCTTAACCATCCTCACGGTCTTGTTCCTTGTTACCCTCTCCTTCTTGTCGAGTATTCGCACCGGAATTTCTTCATAGCTTAAGTCATCGTCCAGCTCAATTTCCTCCGGTTGGAGTACGTGGGTCGGATCATGGACGTATTTCTTCAGTTGCGAGACGTGGAACACGTCGTGGACACGAGCAAATTGTGGCGGTAATGCCAATCGGTATGCAAGATTCCCCACTCTTTCTAGGATCTCGTAGGGTCCTATGTACCGTGGGCTTAATTTTCCCCGCTTGCCAAAGCGCATCACACCCTTCATCGGTGATACCTTTAACATGACCTTATCGCCTATTTGGAATTCCAAATCTTGCCGTCTCACGTCGGCATAGCTCTTTTGCCGGTCTTGCGCGGCTCTCATCTTTCCTTGGATTATTTTGACTTGTTGAGCCATGTCCTCAACAAGTTGCGGTCCAACTACCATAGTCCTCTCGCCCTCTTCCGAGCTCAATGGGCTTCGGCATTTGCGTCCATACAGTGCCTCGAAAGGTGCCATGCCAATGCTAGCATGGTAGCTGTTGTTGTAGGAAAATTCGATCAAGGGTAAGTGGTTTTCCCAACTTCCTTTAAACTCTAGTACGCATGCCCTCAGCATGTCTTCCAAAGTTTGGATCGTCCTTTCCGTTTGTCCATCCGTCATGGGATGGAACGCGGTACTCATCTTTATCTTCGTACCGAGGGCTTCTTGTAGTTTTGTCCAAAAATGTGAGACGAATCTACTGTCTCTGTCCGAGATGATGTCGTGTGGTACTCCATGTCGTCATACCACGTTGTCGACATATGCCCTTGCTAATTGGTCCATAGACCAGGTATCCTTCATGGGGATAAATATGGCAGCTTTTGTCAACCTATCCACGATCACCCAGATTTTATTCATCCCCTTCGGTGAACGTGGTAACCCCAAAACGAAGTCCATTGAAATGCTATCCCATTTCCAACTTGGGATTTCCAATGGCTGCATTAATCCTAAGGGTTTCTGCCGTACGGCCTTGACCTTCTGGCAGGTAAGGCATCTCGCCACAAACTCGGCTATTTTTCTCTTCATGTTCGGCCACCAATAGTTCTTCTTTATGTCCTTGTATAGCTTCTCGCCTCCGGGGTGGACCGAATATGGGGTATTATGGCCTTCCTCCATTACTCTTTGCTTCAGGCCCTCGCATTTTCGTGGTATGCACCACCTTCCCTTGAAGCGGATGCTTCCGTCCTCATGGATTTTAAAATCCATTGCCTTTCCTTCAGCAATGCTCTTCCTAATTTCCTCCAACTTTTCATCACCCTGTTGTGCTAGTCGTATCTCATCAAGTATGGTAGATCCTACTACCATCGTGTTGACGACCTCACTTACTTCGCCAGAGTGTACCAACTCCAGACTTAATTTTGCCAAGTCCCTGTACAACTCGGCCGGTACCACAAGTGAGTTCACCACGTGTTGAGTCTTTCGACTCAAGGCATCGACCACGACGTTGGCCTTTCCTTCGTGGTACGCGATTTCCAGGTCGTAATCCTTAATCAGTTCCAACCATCTTCTTTGCCTCAAATTCAGCTCTTTTTTGCGTGAATATATACTTGAGGCTCTTATGGTCGGTGAACATCCGACACTTTCGCCCATAGAGGTAATGCCTCCATATCTTTAGAGCGAACACGACTGCGGCTGGCTCCAAGTCGTGCGTCGGGTAGTTCTCTTCGTGTGGCTTTAGTTGACGTGATGCGTATGCTATAACCCTTTGATCTTGCATTAGCACGCATCCCAATCCTTCCTTCGAGGCGTCGCTGTACACCTCGAAGTCCCCATCCTCCGATGGTAATGCCAACACCGGCGCTGTAGTAAGCCGTTTCTTCAATTCTTGGAATGCGGAATCACACTCGATGGTCCAGTTGTATTTCACCCCTTTCTTTAACAGCTGCGTCAATGGGCGAGCGATCCTTGAGAAATCCTTTACAAACCTTCGGTAGTACCCTGCCAATCCGAGGAAACTTCTTATCTCGGTTGGATTCTTCGGTGGCACCCATTCGGTCACTGCCGAAATCTTTGCTGGGTCTACTGCCACTCCATTGGCGGATACGATATGTCCCAGAAATGCCACTTCTTTTAGCCAGAAGTCGCATTTGGACAGCTTGCCATACAGCTGATTGGCTCGTAAGATCCCTAACACTTTGCGTAAGTGTTCGGAATGCTCTTCTTCGCTTTTCGAGTAGATCAGGATGTCATCTATGAACACCACCACGCATTGATCTAATAGTTCTCGAAACACGTTATTCATGAGATTCATGAACATAGCTGGGGCGTTCGTCAGTCCGAATGATAGCACCGTGAATTCGTAATGCCCGTAGCGAGTTCTGAATGCCGTCTTTGGGATATCCTTTTCGGCGATCCTTAACTGGTGATATCCAGATCGTAGGTCGATCTTTGAAAATACTGAGGCTCCCTTCAGTTGGTCGAACAAATCCTCGATTCTTGGCAACGGGTACTTGTTCTTGACCGTGACTTGGTTAAGTCCTCTATAATCGATGCATAGTCGCAGACCTCCATCTTTCTTCTTCACGAATAAGACCGGGGCTCCCCATGGGGACGTGCTCGGCCTTATGTAGCCCTTTCCTAGCAACTCCTCGAGTTGTTCTTTTAGTTCCTTCATTTCCAGCGGCGCCATACGGTAAGGAGCCTTCGAGACAGGCTCCGTTCCCGGAATAAGATCTATAGTGAATTCCAGATCTCTCTCAGGCGGCATGCCGGGAACGTCTTCCGGGAAAACATCCGGGTATTCTCTCACCACCGGAATGTTATCCACCTTGACCTCCTCGGCCTCAAGGTTATGAATGTAGCAAGCATATAACGCGTAACCCTTACGCATTAAGCTACATAGCTTCATGGCGTTAACTATCTTGGTAGACTTCTTAGGGGGTTGGGAGTAAAAGATGACCCTCCTTCCCCGACTCTTTGACAACGTGATCTTTTGTTTTTGGCAATCGATCACGGCTTTATATTGGGTTAGCCAATCCATTCCTAGTATGACGTCAAAATCTTGTAGTTCGAATTCTACTAAGTTCGCGAAAAACTCTACGTTCTTTATAACTATCGGAATTCCGTTATATCGCTTAGAGCATGATACTACCTCTCCCGATGGAAGTTGAATCCCTAAGTTAATCACTTCGCACTTAGGTAGATCTAGTTCAGGTAAGACTTTAGATGATATTATCGAACAACTAGCTCCGAGTCAAACAGAACTCTAAGGGGTGTACTTAAGACATGGAACGTACCTCCCATTACGTCCCCTTGCATAGGCACATCTGCCTCATTGATGACATTCAATCGCCCCATTGGACGTCCCGGGTTGCCTTGCTGATCCCGGTTCGGGTTCTGATTTTGTTGCTGATTTGGATTCTGTGGGGGACGTTGATTCTGATTGAGATTCTGGTTCTGAGGGGGTCTATACCCCTGGTTGTTTCCATTCCGTCCATCCTGGTTGCGAGGCTGAGTTGGCCCCGTGCCTAAGTCCTCTCTCTTGGTGATGTTTTCCAGTCGAGTGCGACACTCATTCGCCATGTGGCCGTTGCGACCACACCTGTAGCAGGCGCCCTGTTGGGGGCACCCTCTGGCCAAATGAGGCCTGCCGCATCTCGGGCAAGGTGGTACCGGGTTACCCCGGAAAAGGGTTCTATCGTCATATCCTCTGTTGTTGTTTTGAGGGGGTCTGTTCAGATCTCCCCGAAAGTTGTTCCCTACAGCATTGTTTCCGGAACGGTTGTCTCTACCCCTCTTATCCTGACCCTGAGATCCTCGGCTGGGTTCTCCACTCACTTTCCTTTTTAGTTGTTGCACCATTGCAACAGCTACCGCACGATCATACACCGATTGCAGGTCTGGGTATGGGACGCCAGTGATAACCTCTCGTATAGCCAAGTTTAGCCCCATTTCAAATTTCTGTGCCTTCTCCACGTCTGTCGGCACGAGTCTCGGCGCGAAACGCACCAACTCCTTGAAACGGGTGTAATATTCCTGGACTGTTTGCCCTCCTTGCTTCAGAGATAAGAACTCCTCGTACATGGCAGACTTTGTGCTCATGGGGTAAAAGCGATCCCTGATCAGACTCATGAATTCTTCCCAAGAATAGGGTTCCTCGTCCTCGGCTAGCTTATCTTGCATGGCACGCCACCAGTCATCCGCCTCCCCTCCGAGATAGTACGATGCCACAGGCACCTTCTCGCCAATTGGGCACTTCACCGCGTTTAGTAGCTTGTCGAATGTTCGGATCCATTCTTCAAGTTTAGCCGGGTCCTCTTCTCCGGCGTAGTTCGGCGGACGATACGAGTTCACCATAGCTAGGTAGTTAATGCGGGCCTCGGGTGGAGGTACCGCAGCGGCCTGGCCTTGGTTCACATGCGCGTTCCCTATCGCGATGAGAACCTCTTCTAGAGTCCGTAGGCGCGCGTCCATGTTGTTTGGCATGGGGTTTGCCGGCTCTTCTTGAGCGTGTACCCCTTCGCCGGGTATAGGCATTTCTGGTTGCATAGGGGTTTCGTTGGTGTTTGGAGTAGTGGGCTGAGCGCGTGGTCTTCCTCTCGGTGCCATGCTGTTGCAAGAACAAGAGAGTTTAGATTCTTTTGTTGAAGTATTATGTAATGCTTAGGAAATAATTTGACTAAATAAATGACGATATTAACAGGTATCAGTCTGTTGGAACCTGTTAGTATAGGTTGTTGGGGTTTAGCGTATTGTTTGTTGTTATTCGGGGTTGGTTCTACTTACTGCTTTGTTTTTGTTTTGTTTTGTTTTGTTTTGTTTTGTTTTTTTTTTCGTGAACAGTAACCTGTTCAGTTTTTTTTTTTTTTTGAGACCCTAGGGTTCAGGGTTTAGGGTTTAGGGTTTAGGGTTGGAGATACCCTTGTTCGATAATTATCTCCATACAATGTATATTTATATATATTTACTACTTGTATTTTTGTTTAGTTGTTATCTATAGGTCATTGATTATTATTAACTTGTTCGTTTGTTTGATCGGGTTTTAGTAGGGTATTCGAAGAGAAATAATTTAATTAAAATGTAAGGAATACTTTAAATATAATTGTATAAAATAAATGCTTGTAGATTTATTACTCAAGAGAAAATTTTTCAGCTGATTACAAGCATTCGTATCAGGAATGAAATAGTAGTGCTGGTACTAGTTTGAAAAAAAAAAGGAATATAGATAGTAGTGCGTCAGTATGGGCTCCAAGTCTAGAGGGCATGGGTAGGTACATCCTCGATGGGATCGTCCTCGTCGCTGGATACGTCAATGGCAATGGGTGTCCCCACCGGGCTCGGGCTAGGAGGAAATATGTCAGCCTCTAGGCCTAGCAGCTCAGCTGCTAAGTGTCCTAATTGCATCATCCGTTCGTTGTCCTTGTTTTGGAGTGTGACCACTTGGGTTTGGAGTTTGGCGACTTGGGCCTTGAGTTGGGTTATTTCCTGATGGTCAGCTTCCCTAAGATGTCTCAAATAGTCCACGTTATTTTCTAGGTGCCCCACTCGAGCCTTGAAGTGATTGACATGCTGTTGGGATTCGAGGTATGCGTTGGTCAGTTTCATCATCAGATTGGTCATGTTCGCGTTGGGTTCGGCCATCTAATGTCAACAAGGAGGTTAGAGTTAGAGTAGGTTTCGAATAAAAGTTAGGATATGCCGGAATTTAAATCTATATGAATATGCACATGCAATTCCCCCCAAAAATTAATTTTAATGCATTTCTAAATTTAATCATGGGTGAAAAAAAAAAGTTGGGCCTCTATATTGGCCAAAATAATATCTTGGACTTAAGGAATAAAAGCATAGGTATTTGGGCCGAAATGGTTGGGCTTAAAATAAATAATTATAAATATTGGGTCAAAATAATTTAACCCCCTTTTTCGCTCAAAATATTATACTAATTGGGTAAGAAAAATTTTTGGGCTCAAATTTTGGGCTTAAATAAAAAATACTAGTAGTCTTAAAAATAATAATGATAATAATAAATTTAAAAATAATACTTAGTTCAAAAATATAAAAAATAAAAATAATAGTAGCTTCCAAAATATTCCGGGCTTTGATACCAACTTGTAACACCCCGGATTTGATAACCCAGGCCGGGATGTCACCGCCACATCTCTCTAGCAAGACACGGATTCTCCGAGCTTGCCAAAGATATGCAAGGCTATAGGTATTGCAAAAAGATTTAAAATCAAGTCCGGAATCTATGTAAAAATAATAAGTACCATCCACACATATAGTAGTAATAATGTATCGCAGCGGAAAAATGTAAAATGGGCCGACATGGCCAAAACTCGGGATTTACATGCCCGTTATGCAAGTATCGTAAAAAGCAAGTAAACAATGTTTAATAAATCCATCCCCCAATGCACATGCTATGCATTATCTCCGTACTCTGAAAGAAAAGAGAAAACAACAATTTTATCAGTATATAAAATACTGAGTAAGTCGATCCTAACATAGCAATAAAGGGATTTAATTAGATAATTTAAAATTTCACTCCTAACATGCATTTCACAAAATTTAAAGGAAGTAATAATTTTAATTGTGTATTTAAACATGCATCTAATCCACAATAATAATTTAGTCATGCCATGAAATTTTAAAGACATAATTTAAATGCATAATTTAAAGACATGCAAAAATAAATAAATACTTAAAAATATTAAATCTTTTATTTCCCCGTTACGTAACCATTTCTCAGTGTTTTGTATAGCCGGTGATCCGGCGGCCGCAGCCGTGTCGTAAGTATCTTGTATAGCCGGTGATCCGGCGGCCGCAGCCGTATCTGCCATACCCAGTAACACTCCGGAGCCTCGAGAAATCCATACGGACAACCCGAGAGAGTAGGCCATGTATCTCCCGCCGATTGGCGTATTATTTCATCAAATTCTCTCGTCCATTATAGGCCCGAAGAGAAAGGCTAGAGGGGCACCCTGCAGAGCACTCACCCTCCACCAAGTATCTCATGTATCGTTTAGATTTAATGTATCGGGGTTTTTCAAAAGTGTAGATGTATCGTGTTTCAAATCTTTGATCGTTCGTTTCGAAATTTCAAAATCCTTCGATTTAAAAGTATCTTGGCGTCACAGTTTGCGCCTTTTCAATTTAAAAATCCGTTTTAAGTCCGAAAAATCTGAAATCTTCACACTTTATGTAAAACACCCTAATGAACAACTTTCGTGTTTTAACTTTTTCGAAATAAGTTGATGAAACATGTCAAAAATCGATTTTACTATGCAATCAGAAATCTGTCCGAACTCAGGTATGACACAGTTCAAAATTTCGACGTTTTAACATATCAAATGGACTTCAAAAATTCTGAAATTTTAACCACATATACTAGACATGATTATCTACAACTTTCATTTAGATTGTAAAGATAAATCGGACTAGAAATTATAGAAACATGCTCATCAAGTTCGAATATGAAAGCTGTCAGGTTTTTCGAAAAGTCCTAGTAAACAGTTTATGTTCGGCGTGATTTGAAATAGCAAACATTAACAAAAATGTCTGAAATTTTTACACAACCTAGATTTATGTGTTAGGATTAAAAGTCTAGTTTTGAGTTTCTCGGATTGAATCCTCGAAATATGAGTTTTAGGCCGATTACAGAAACTGCGCAAGATGGGGTTTTTAAGTTCGATTTTTACGTTTCGTTACATTACGCCTATACCGGACGCCCCGAAATCACCCGTATTGATATGGAAGGCTCAACTTACAGTGATAGAGAGTTTTGGGTCGTCCTAAGGTCGCTGGCTCGTCCAAAATCCTACGAACGGATCTCCTCAACGTCAAGCTTCCGACTTTGGCCACGATTTCGAGTCGGACGAAGAAATCCAATTGTTAGATCAAGTTTTCGGGTTCAAAAACTTAAATAGAAATCTACGAACGACTTACCACAGATTAGAACACTAGGAATCTTGTATTCAACGCCTCCTCCGTCGGTTCTCGTCGCCGGGAAGTGGTCGGAAAGTCGTTGGGAAATCGCCGGAAAGTGTTTTGGCTTTGGAGAGAGTTGAGAGAATTTGAGAGTGAATGGTGACTGATGAAAATGGTGGAGAGGCTGCCCTAGGTCGCCTAAATGCTTCCCCCTTCGGCCAAAATCTGGTTTCCAAAGTCGGGAGGTCGAATTATGGTAAGAAATCGCCGAAAACGCGCAAGTTGCCAAAACCTGTAGGGCCACGCGGGGTTGGCGCGCCTTTTAGCCAAACCCCGCCCGGCCAGCGCGCGAGACTCGCCTGGACTGCGGTCCGGGCGGGTCCGTGCGATCCGATCCGTCGGGTCTTTTCTCCTCTCTTTCGGACTTCTATCCTTCCCCGTTTTCGTGCTCGATTTTTCCGGGTCATTTCCGGATTATGCTTCTCATCATAATTTTATTCCGTCTTAATTCGATTACATGCTTGAAATCCTAAGACCGTCGGTTTTGGTCCGTCGGGTTCTAATTCGTCGTCCTTTGACTTCCGTGCATTTCCGCGTCTACGGGTTCTCGGAAACGAAACCTTCTCTCCTATTGGATTAATTCCTATTTTTATATTCTAAAATTTACGGGTATTACATATTGGGCCTGAATCTGATTTATTAGTTTTGGACTTGAATTAATTCAGTCCAAAACATATAAAACAATCTATTGGGCTGAATATTTACAAAATCCATCTGCATAACAATATGTTGGATCAATTTCCACTTATTACAAAAATTATTCTGGATTTTAAATTTCTTTAAATTCCGCGAATATTTTCTTAAATTCATGGACCTGATTTTCTGCTCGATTTTTCTGTTCCTTCTTTTTGATGGGTCCCGAATTTCTGCAAGGCAGATAAATTAAACAGATTAGATTTTTCTCCAAATATCAACATCCTCACATTTAGAGTCTTAGTACTCTAAATGTTTAATTGATTTTTGGATATTTTCTGATTTTTAAATAAGATAAAACAATACATATGTAAATAAAATGAAATTTTTATGATTTCATTGTTGTTTGTTATTGAATGTATGACGGGTCTGCCACTGATTGGCTCTCTTTTTCCGGATCGAACAGTCCGATATACTCCTTCAGCCAGTGTCCATTCATCACCAGATTGCCTTTGTCAGTTCGGATCCTGACTGCGCCGCTTTTAAATACCTCCCGCACTTCATATGTGTAACGACCCGAATATTCTAATCCGAATATTTTGTATTTCAAATAAACAAATTCAAACTGTTTTGAACTACGTAATGACTTGATCCCTTCATCGGGTACGTAGGCAACTTGGAAATTTCAATTCTGGGTTCAGTCAAACGATATAATAAAATAATACAAACAACATCAAGAACAACAACACATAATGATACAATCTTGCAATCAAACAATAGCGCAAAATAGAAAGGACCTTAGTTCCAAGCTCGCGAGAAGCTAACACCCAACTTCGGGGACGAAGTTGATTCTTAAGGGGGGTAGACTATAATACCCGGGATTTTTATCGGCGTCCAAAGGAATAAAATTTATTCCTTAATCCAATCAAGGTCGAAATATCACCGAGAAGAAGAAAATAATTTATCACAATAAATTATTGCTCGGAAATGAAACGCCGATAGATTCAAAAATTCAAAATGGAATAAAAGAGGGAAAGGAAGCCCGAAGACATTCCATGAATCGAGTCAAAAGAATTGGAATTAAATTCAAGAAAGAAAAGAATTTTAATTCCAGGAACCCGTGAAGTCGGAAATAATTTAATTAGATAAATTGTTGCACGGGAGTCAAAAGACGACGAATTAGAAGCCGACGAATCCAAACGCAACGGACTCAAGATTTCGAATACGGGATTAATTCGAGACGAGATAAATTTAAGATAAGAATTTATAATCCGAGAATGACCCGAAAATTGAGCCCGAAAACGTAGGAGCACAGAAGTACGAAAGAGAGGAGAAAAGGCCCGATCAGATCGCACGGACCCGCCCGGACCGAGGTCCTGGCGGAGGCCGCGTGTTGGCCGCTCGGCGTTTAGCCTATGAGCGCGCCAAGACCGCGTGACCCCCCCAGAAAACGGCAACAACGCGTTCCGACAATCTTCTTGCCATATTTTCGACCCCCGACGATGGAAACTCAATCCCGGGCTATGGAAGGATATTGGGGACAACATTAGGCTGCTCCCTAACCCTAAATTCGAAAGACACAACCCTAGAGCAGCCCTCTTTTCCTCACATTCTCTCAAACTCCTCCCAAAGTCGAAAACCCCAAAATCCCTTGTGTTCTTGAAGTTCCGACGACGAAATCCGAACAAGAAAGACTTGAGAAGGAGAAGACAAACCCCTAGGATGTTGGTAAGTAGTTTTTGAGTTTATCTACACCTTTTTTTGAATCCAAAAATCGAATCTAACTAAGGATTTTTACTTGCGGATTCGGTTCGTGGACGTTGGAAGAGGAAACCGACTTGAGGAGATTCGTTCGTGACATCCCGTGGATTCCGGACGACCCCATGACCTCCTAGACATCATCCCCACTGTAAGTTAATGCTTACTTGGTTTTGGGTGACCTAAAATGCAACCGAACATAGAGATTTAGTAACTCTAAAATCTGTCAACGCGAAAAACCCCCGGCGCAGCGATTTGGTGCGAATTTTTCGAACTCCTAAACTGCTCAAACGGAAAAACTCAAAACATGAAACATGTTCCTAAGACATAGTTCTAGTTCGTGTAAAATTTTCATAATTTTTCATTGTGTTTTGCTATCCGAAAACGCCCTCCAACAAACCTGCCTTAAAAGTCAAACTTGAAACTGTGGCAGATTTGAAATCGGACCAAAACCCCTACTTCAAGAGTTCAAAATGAAAAACTCAAAACTGGACTTTTGATCCTAACACATTAAACTATGTTGCATAAAAATTTCAACGATTTTCAGCAACGTTTGCTACCCCAAATCGATCCGAACATAAACTGTGATCTAAACCCTTTTTGCGAAATCTGACAGAGCAATGGTCCAAACTTGATGAGCATGGTTCTATATTTTCTAATCCAATTCGATCTTTACAATCTAAATAAAAGTTGTAGGAAATCATGTCTAGTATGTGCATATAAAATTTCAGAATTTTTGGAGTCCATTTGATATGTTAAAAGGTCGAATCTTTGAACGGTGTCGAATCTGAAACCTGACAGCACACTACTTATGTGAAAGACTTGATTTTTGACTCGTTTCCTTAACCCGGATCGAGAAACTTAAAATACGAAACTTGTCCGTCACTGTGTTTTCGAGTTACCGGTGAAATTTCAGAATTTTCAGACTTAAAATGAATTTTAAATAATTATGGAGTAAGACAGCGACTTGTGTAAGTTATATTTTGAGAAACTTG
This sequence comes from Hygrophila difformis, assembly GCA_030278955.1. Lineage (NCBI taxonomy): Eukaryota > Viridiplantae > Streptophyta > Magnoliopsida > Lamiales > Acanthaceae > Hygrophila > Hygrophila difformis. The sequence continues at coordinate 37,956,089 of JAOANR010000011.1, forward strand.
TGCAACTTGCGAAATGTGTTCTTACCTTGCGGGTTTGATTCCCCAAGGGCGATTGTTTGTTTTCCTGCAGGTTCGATTCCCCAGGATGTGTGTTGATTCCTATGGGTTCAATTCCCTAGGATGTATTTGAGTTCTTGCGGGTTCGATTCCCCAATGGCGATTGTTTGTTTTCCTGCGGGTTCGATTCCCCAGGATGTGTGTTGATTCATATAGGTTCAATTCCCTAGGATGTATTTGAGTTCTTGCGGGTTCGATCCCCCAAGGGCGATTGTTTGTTTTCCTGCGGGTTCGATTCCCCAGGACGTGTGTTGACTCCTACGGGTTTGATTCCCAAGGATGCGTTTAAATTCTTGCGGGTCCATTTCCCCGAGAACAAATTATACTAGATCATATCGAACAAAAGTGAAAGAGTGAAATCCTTGAAATACCAAATCCTGAAATCATGAGAAAATTAAGAGACTTGAATATTTTCTTTGTTTAAATTATGCCTTGCATATTGTTTTACCATGTAAGTTGAATTATGATCACGTGGAAATCCTTGTTTTAAATTATGCCATTTATTTATTAGTGGATGATTAACTTAAATTGTGTATTACCTACAAGCATGTTTTTATTAAATTTAATTAAAGGCTTTGAAACCCCTAAATCATGCTAGGTGTTAACTTACTCAGCACGTTTTGCTGACCCAAACCATTTCTTTCTTTTCCCTACAGAGCATGTGGATTATACTGAGCACGTACATGCATGGGAATTTTTGGGAACACTTTATTTTAAATTTGCATTAGACTATAGTATGAACAGTCCTGTTTAACCCGTGTTTTGGCCATGTTGGCCCAATTTAAATTCCGCTGCATTACTTATATCTAAATATCATTTTTCCGCTGCAACCGTAATGATACTATTTTCAAGTTATATTTCAATGGGCTGTTTGAATGTTTTAAATTCTGAAAAACCATAGCCCTGCATCTCTTTAGCAAGGTCGGAGAAACCGTGTCTTGCTAGGGAGGTGTGGCGGTGGCATCCCGGCCTGGGTTATCAAATCCGGGGTGTTACAAAGTGGTATCAGAGCCCGGAATATTTTAAAGCTATTATTTTAAAGAGCCCGAAATATTTTAAAGCTATTATTTTAAAGAGCCCGGAATATTTTAAAGTTACGATTATTATATTTAAACCATTATTTTAAGCCTAGTATTATTTTTAAACTTATTATTATTTTTTTTAAAAAAAACTACTAGTATTATTTTGAGCACAAAGATTAATTATTTTGAGCCCAAAGATTAATTATTTTTGGCCCAATATTTAATTATCGTGTTAAGCCCAATTATTTTGGCCCAATACCCTTTTTTTTACTTAAGCCCAAATAATTTATTTCTTTTGGCCCAGTATAGTGGCCTAAACCTTTTACCCTTATTCTTTTAAAATCTATCCATGGAGTAAATTTATTTTTAAAACCCATGGATAAATAAATGCATGCATAAGTTAAACTTTTGTTGGGGGGATTGCATATGCATACATACATAATTGCACCAACTCTTTTTATGTGAATCATCGACTCTAAGAAAACACTCTTAAATTAGTATTCGACATGACTTTGACTTAGGAGCGCTTGCTAAAGACTAACTTTGCCTTAGTCCTAGATCTTGATCACTTAGAAACTCATCTTCACGTGCTTAATAACAGAAAATGGCACCTAGGGGAAAGCCGAGGAAGGTAAGTCCAAACGGCACTGCCGCTAACCTCCCCAACGTGGCCAACAACAATGAGACTTCTCAGAACCTAGGAGAACGAGTGCCTCCTATACCCAACAACATGGAAGAACGTCTAAGGACTATGGAGGAAGTCCTTGTAGCATTAGGAAATGCTGAGGTGCATAGAGCACAAGCAGCAGTACGCCCGCCAGTAGCCCAAGTCAACTACTTGGCATTGGTAAACCCCTACAACCCACCCCATTATGACGGCCAAGAGGATCCGGCCAAGTTGGAAGGTTGGATCCGTACCTTTGATAAGCTCTTGAATGCTATCAAAGGCCCCAATGAGGAGAAGATACACATAGCGACCTACTACTTAGGGGGGCGGAGCCGATGAGTGGTGGCAAAACCTTCGAACGAATTCAGAGGAAGACGAAGAAGCCTACACCTGGGAAGAACTTAAGGAAGCCTTGAGGGAAAGATTTTACCCACTAAGCACCAAGACCGCGAAGTACGAGGAATTCATCAACCTCAGACAAGGTGCGCAAACAGTACAAGAGTACTACACCAAATTCAAGGAATTGGTGCGATTTGCTACGAGGATATTACCAACTGACTCTGACAAGGCTCAGAAATTCGAGATGGGTCTGAACCTTAGTATCCGGGAGATACTTGCAGTAGGACAATTCACAAACCTGCAGACGGTTTACGATCGAGCTGTAGCAATTGATCGAGTCCAGCAACTGAAGCGTAAAGAAAATGGTGAGTCAAGCAAGGACTCGCAAGAGTATGAGAAAAGGAATCGAAACATTAGCAATGGCAATTTTAAGGAGAATAAGAATAAAGGTTTCAATTATGGGAGAAACGACATACGTCATAGAGTCATACCACGTTGCCCGCAGTGACACCAAGCCCATATGGTGCGCGAATGCCCAAGGCGCGGGACTTGTTATAGATGTGGTGGGGAAGACCGCGTGATTAGAGAATGCAATGTTCGTGAGGAGAGGATTGAGAAAAGGCTAGATTTGGTAAACCCTCAACCAGAACAGCAATAGGACAATTGAACGACATCGATCAAGCTGACTTGCCGGCTCAATGTGGAAGGATCATAGGCAACGATACCCGAACCTGTTTGCGAATAATACATAGGCAGTTATGGGGACATAAATGTAATCTTAAGGGAGGGAGGATGTAACGACCCGAATATTCTAATCCGAATATTTTGTATTTCAAATAAACAAATTCAAAATGTTTTGAACTACGTAATGACTTGATCCCTTCACCGGGTACGTAGGCAACTTGGAAAATTTAATTCTGGGTTCAGTCAAACGATATAATAAAATAATACAAACAACATCAAGAACAACAACACATAATGATACAATCACGCAATCAAACAATAGCGCAAAATAGAAAGGACCTTAGTTCCAAACTCGCGAGAAGCTAACACCCAACTTCGGGGACGAAGTTGATTCTTAAGGGGGGTAGACTGTAATACCCGGGATTTTTATCGGCGTCCAAAGGAATAAAATTTATTCCTTAATCCAATCAATGTCGAAATATCTCTGAGAAGAAGAAAATAATTTATCACAATAAATTATTGCTCGGAAATGAAACGACGATAGATTCAAAATTCAAAATGGAATAAAAGAGGGAAAGGAAGCCCGAAGACATTCCATGAATCGAGTCAAAAGAATTGGAATTAAATTCAAGAAAGAAAAGAATTTTAATTCCAGGAACCCGTGAAGTCGGAAATAATTTAATTAGATAAATTGTTGCACGGGAGTCAAAAGACGACGAATTAGAAGCCGACGAATCCAAACGCAACGGACTCAAGATTTTGAATACGGGATTAATTCGAGACGAGATAAATTTAAGATAAGAATTTATAATCCGAGAATGACCCGAAAAATCGAGCCCGAAAACGTAGGAGCACAGAAGTCCGAAAGAGAGGAGAAAAGGCCCGATCGGATCGCACGGACCCGCCCGGACCGAGGTCCAGGCGGAGGCCGCATGCTGGCCGCGCGGCGTTTAGCCTATGAGCGCGCCAAGACCGCGTGACACCCCCAGAAAACGGCAACAACGCGTTCCGACGATCTTCTTGCCATATTTTCGACCCCCGATGATGGAAACTCAATCCTGGGCTATGGAAAGATATTGGGGACGACATTAGGCTGCTCCCTAACCCTAAATTCGAAAAACACAACCCTAGAGCAGCTCTCTTCTCCTCACATTCTCTCAAACTCCTCCCAAAGTCGAAAACCCCGAAATCCCTTGTGTTCTTGAAGTTCCGACGACGAAATCCGAACAAGAAGGACTTGAGAAGGAGAAGACAGACCCCTAGGATGTTGGTAAGTAGTTTTTGAGTTTTACACCTTTTTTTGAATCCAAAAATCGAATCTAACTAAGGATTTTTACTTGCGGATTCGGTTCGTGGACGTTGGAAGAGGAAACCGACTTGAGGAGATTCGTTCGTGACATCCCGTGGATTCCGGACGACCCCGTGACCTCCTAGACATCATCCCCACTGTAAGTTAATGCTTACTTGGTTTTGGGTGACCTAAAATGCAACCGAACATAGAGATTTAGTAACTCTAAAATCTGTCAATGCGAAAAACCCCCGGCGCAGTGATTTAGTGCGAATTTTTCGAACCCTTAAAACTGCTCAAACGGAAAAACTCAAAAAATGAAAAACATTCCTAAGACATAGTTCTAGTTTGTGTAAAATTTTCATTATTTTTCATTGTGTTTTGATATCCGAAACGCCCTTGAACAAACCTGCCCTAAAAGTCGAACTTGAAACTGTGACAGATTTGAAATCGGACCAAAAACCCTACTTCAAGAGTTCAAACCGAAAAACTCAAAACTAGACTTTTGATCCTAACACATTAAAATATGTTGTGTAAAAATTTCAACGATTTTCATCAACGTTTGCTATCCCAAATCGATCCGAACATAAACTGTGATCTAAACCCTTTTAGCGAAATCTGACAGAGCAATGGTCTGCACTTGATGAGCATGGTTCTATATTTTCTAGTCCGATTCCATCTTTACAATCTAAATGAAAGTTGTAGAAAATCATGTCTAGTATGTGCATATAAAATTTCAGAATTTTTGGAGTCCATTTGATATGTTAAAAGGTCGAATCTTTGAATGGTGTCAAATCTGAAACCTGACAGCACACTACTTATGTGAAAGACTTGATTTTTGACTCATTTCCTTAACCCGGATCGAGAAACTTAAAATACGAAACTTGTTCGTCTCTGTGTTTTCGAGTTACCGGTGAAATTTCAGAATTTTCGGACTTAAAATAAATTTTAAATAATTATGGAGTAAGACAGCGACTTGTGTAAGTTATATTTTGAGAAACTTGTGCAACTTGCGAAATGTGTTCTTACCTTGCGGGTTTGATTCTCCAAGGGCAATTGTTTGCTTTCCTGCGGGTTCGATTCCCCATGATGTGTGTTGATTCCTATGGGTGCAATTCCCTAGGATGTATTTGAGTTCTTGCGGGTTCGATTCCCCAAGGGCGATTGTTTGTTTTCCTGTGGGTTCGATTCCCCAGGATGTATGTTGATTCCTATGGGTTCAATTCCCTAGGATGTATTTGAGTTCTTGCGGGTTCGATCCCCCAAGGGCGATTGTTTGTTTTCCTGCGGATTCGATTCCCCAGGACGTGTGTTGACTCCTACGGGTTTGATTCCCTAGGATGCGTTTAAATTCTTGCGGTTCCATTTCCCCGAGAACAAATTATACTAGATCATATCGAACAAAAGTGAAAGAGTGAAATCCTTGAAATACCAAATCCTGAAATCATGAGAAAATTAAGAGACTTGAATATTTTCTTTGTTTAAATTATGCCTTGCATATTGTTTTACCATGTAAGTTGAAATATGATCACGTGGAAATCTTTGTTTTAAATTATGCCATTTATTTATTAGTGGATGATTAACTTAAATTGTGTATTACCTACAAGCATGTTTTTATTAAATTTAATTAAAGGCTTCGAAACCCCTAAATCATGTTAGGTGTTAACTTACTCAGCACGTTTTGCTGACCCAAACCATTTCTTTATTTTCCCTACAGAGCATGTGGATTATACTGAGCACGTACATGCATGGGAATTTTTGGGAACACTTTATTTTAAATTTGCATTAGACTATAGTATGAACGGGCCTGTTTAACCCGTGTTTTGCCCATGTTGGCCCAATTTAAATTCCGCTGCATTACTTATATCTAAATAACATTTTTCCGCTGCAACCGTAATGATACTATTTTCAAGTTATATTTCAATGGGCTGTTTGAATGTTTTAAATTCTGAAAAACCATAGTCTTGCATTTCTTTAGCAAGCTCGGAGAAACCGTGTCTTGCTAGGGAGGTGTGGCGGTGGCATCCCGGCCTGGGTTATCAAATCCGGGGTGTTACAATATGGCCCTTCCCATCTGGATCTAAGCTTTCCGGGGAACAGCTTCAACCTAGAATTAAACAATAGAACATTTTGGCCAATATAAAATTGCTTGGACTTAATCCGGCGATCGTGCAACTTCTGGGTCCGCTCCTTATAAATGTGAGAGCTTTCATATGCATGCACTCGTATTTCCTCAATTTCGTTGAGGTCCAACTTGCGCTTGCTCTGAGCAACTTTCGGATTAAAGTTAAGCGTTTTAACGGCCCAGTAAGCTTTATGCTCTAACTCTACTGGCAAATGACAGGCTTTTCCGAAGATAAGTCTGTATGGAGACATCCCAATGGGAGTCTTATATACAGTGCGATATGCCCATAGAGCGTCATTGAGCTTACGTGCCCAATCCTTACGGGTTCTCCGAACAGTGGCTTCGAGTATATGTTTGATCTCGCAATTTGATACCTCGACTTGACCACTTGTTTGGGATGATAAGGCGTGCCTATCTTATGGAGGATTCCAATTTTTATCATTAAGTTCTCAAAGGATTTGTTAACAAAATGAGTTCCTCCATCAGTTATTATCACCCTAAGTATGCCAAATCGATTAAAAATGTTGTTCTTGAGGAACTTGATGACTTGGCTACCATCATTGGTTGGTAATGCGACGGCCTCTACCCATTTGGACACGTAATCGCTAGCTACCAAAATGTACTGGTTTCCACCAGATGGTGGAAACGGTCCCATGAAGTCAATGCCCCAAACATCAAAAATCTCAAGAGTGAGAATTCCTTGCTGAGGCATCTCATCCCTCTTGGAAATGTTTCCTAGCATTTGGCACCTGTCGCGGGCTTTAACAAATGTCTTGCAATCCTCATAGATTTGAGGCCAATAGAATCCACACTCGAGGACTTTATGGGCCGTTCGAGTAGGACCATGGTGACCTCCATACTCTTATTCATGGCATTTTTTGACAATTTGTTAGGCTTCATTCTCGGTCACACATCGCCTGATTATTGAATCGGCACAGTGCTTGAAGAGATAAGGTTCTTCCCAAAAGTAATTCAATGCATTCTGGAGGAACCTTCTTCTTTGATATGCATTCGGGAATGGTGGGTTTATTCCGCATGCTAAAAAGTTAGCAATGTCGGAAAACCATGAACAAGCTTGATCATGCAAGTGCAGTGCGAACAACTGTTCGTTCGGGAAATCTTCATTAACGGCTTTCTCATTTTTATCATTTTCTAAGCGAGATAAATGGTCAGCAGCACCATTGTCTCGCCCTCACCTATCCTTTATTACTATGTCAAACTCCAGCAGCAATAGCACCCACTTGATTAAACGAAGTTTTGCGTCTTGCTTGCTGAACAAGTATCTGATGCACTGTGGTCAGTGTACACTATGGTCTTTGTACCAATAAGATATTGTCTGAACTTGTCAAACGCAAAGACTACATCATGCATTTCTTTTTCTGTAGTGGTGTAGTTTATTTGGGCTTCATTCAAGGCGTGTGACTTTCATAATAAATTACGCAATGTCTCACATCCTTATGTTGCCCTAAAACTGCACCCACTGCAAGACCACTTGCATCACACATCACCTCGAATGGTATTGACCAATCGGGTGGTTGTACAATTGGAGCAGAAGTTAACATCCTTTTGAGCGTGTCAAAGGCTTGGACACACGCATCATTTATTATGAAATCATTTTCTTTGCATAAAAGGTTAGTGAGCGGCTTGGCAATCTTTGAAAAGTCCTTTATGAACCTCCGGTAAAAACCGGCGTGCCCAAGGAAACTCCTAACCGACTTTATTGAGTTTGGAAGAGGGAGATTGGAGATGATGGAAACCTTTGCTGGATCGACTTCTATGCCTGCCTTGGAAATGCGGTAACCTAACACTATGCCCTCGGTGACCATAAAATATCACTTTTTCCAGTTTAAAACCAAGTTAGTGTCCTCACATCTTTTTAAGATTTTAGCAAGATTGGTCAAGCAATCATCAAACGTATCTCCATATACAGAGAAGTCATCCATGAAGACTTCAATGCATTTTTCGATAAATTTAGAGAAAATTGACATCATGCATCGTCGAAAAGTGGTTGGTGCATTGCAAAGACCAAAAGGCATGCGCCTATAAGCAAAAGTGCCATAAGGGCAAGTAAAAGTAGTTTTTTCGTGGTCTTCGCTAGAAATAACAATCTGATTGTATCCCGAATATCCATCAAGAAAACAATTAAAATCTCTCCCCGCCAACCTCTCTAGCATTTCGTGTGGCCTCATTCAGCTTCTGGTAGTCAATACAAACCGTCCATCCGATAACTGGCCTCGTTGCGACCTCTTCTCCTTGCTCATTTTTTGTTATGCACATTCCCCCTCGTTTCGGTACGACCTGCATTGGGCTAACCCATTTGCTGTCAGATATATGATAGATTATACCAGTATCTAAGAGCTTGATAACTTCTTTCCTTACCACTTTTTGCATAAGGGGGTTCAAATGCCTTTGGGGTTGATGAGAAGGTTTAAACTCTTCTTCCATTAAAATCATGTGCATGCAAATAGAAGGGCTTATTCCTTTTATATCAGAAATGGTCCAACCAATTGCATGTACATATTTCTTAAGAATGACCACCAGAGCATTTTCCTGCTCTTGAGAGAGCTTAGCCGATACAATTACCGGTAATTTTTTATGTTCTGCGAGAAACACATACTTGAGATGATCCGGTAATGTTTTAAGTTCAAGCTATGGTGGACATTCAACGGAAGAGAGCAGTTTGCGAGAAATGGATGGTGAGAGATCAGATTTACCTTCAGGACCTTGCGTCAGTACAAGGTCCTCATCCTCCACTTCGGTGCCATCTTTTCCTTCCACAGTGAAGTCAGCGCCGTTGTACTCTTCAAGGACCCTAGATTCGGGATCCTCGAATTGTACGGCGCTGCACTGTTCCTTCAGCTCAGCACTAGCAGGCTTCAGTACCTACTTTGATAGTTTGTCCATCATCATTACATCTACACAGTCAGAGTCAAGCTCTCCCTCACTGTCTTCCTTATTCCTAACTATTACAGAATTAGATGAACAGAACCCATCACTTGGGTATTTCTGTAGTTGTGCCATGTCGAACGTAACTTCCTCTTCATCGACCCGCAGTGTTACTTTCCCAGCTTTCGCATCAATCAGTGCTCCTCCCGTTGCGAGGAATGGTCTCCCTAAGATCAGTGGCATGTCCAGATCCTCCTCTATGTCCAGTATTACAAAATATACTGGGAATAATCCCAGTCTTCACTATGACGTCCTTGAAGAAGCCCACGGGCTTTGTAATGGATTTGTCAGCCAACTGGAGCCTCATTTTGACAGGCTCGATCTTTCCCAACTTTAGGCGCTGCACCATTGCTAATGGCATGACATTGATGCTTGAACCAAGGTTGCAGAGACCTTTTCCTGCATTGACTTTCCCGATTTGAATGGGTAGCGTGCAGCAAGCTGGATCTTCTTGCTTTCCGGGGAGCTTCTGCTGGATGATAGCACTGCAAGTATCGTTAAGAACTACTAGTTCCTCCTGCCCAATTCTTCTTTTTCCTGAAACTAATTCTTTCAGAAATTTAGCGTATGCTGACATTTCAGATATCATTTCGATGAGAGGAATAGTTATTTCTACTGTTTGCAGCCTGTTCAGAAACTTTTTAAATTTAAGATCTTGTTCTTTATTCTTAAGCCTGGCCGGGTATGGGACCCTTGGCATGAACTTTTTGTTAACAAGTTTTTGGGGTAAAGGGACAGATGGGGTAAAGGGACAGAAGTTGTACCTTTACCATTACTATTATCGATTTCAGCCTTTCCTTTTGCAGCTTCAGTCTGCTATTCGGCTTCTTCTTGTTCATCATCCGCTTCCTTTTCAACAGTATCCTTTCTTCTTTCCTCATCCTCTTTCCCAGTCTTCTTTTCTCTTGGCCCAGCCAAAACTTTTCCATATTTAAGAGTAATTGCGTTACACTGCGAGTTCTTCTCCGTAGCGCTTGGCAACATTCCCTTGTCCCTTTTCTGAAGCTCATTAGCCATTTGAGTCACTTGTGTCTCCACATTCCTTATGGAGGCCTGCAGTTGGGAATTGATCTCCTTCTGGCTTGTAATGAAATTAGTCATCAAGTTCTCTAGCCTTGATGGTGGCTTTTGAGCCTGATTCTGATTTTGGTTTTGGTTCCACTGACCTTGGTTGTGGACAAACTGGGGTTGAAAGTTCTGGAAGTTCTGGTTAGGTTGCTGAAAATTTTGGTTCTGAGAGGGTCTTCTCTGGATCTGGAGTTGGAAATTTTGGTTCTGGTTCTGAAAGTTCTGGCCCCTATTCTGGATGAATCCTTGATTCTGCTGTGGGTTAAATTGATGTGGCTTATTTAACAGATGTGAATTGAGGGCATTGTTGTTTGAGTAGGAGAGGTTTGGGTGTCGGTTTGGAAAGGCTCCTGCAAAATCACAACTTTCAGCTGCAATCTGCTCACATGTGTCGGTTGCGTGAGCACCCTCACACAGTCCGCAGACTGCCTCTGTTTGTTGTCCTTGAGCTGAACTTCCTACTCCCTGATTCACAAACAATGCAACCACTTGTTCTTGCAGCTTTCCAAAATTAGATTTTTCTGTTGTACCTACAGCACAAAGTCCACGGGGAGGGGATCATTAACATTGTCATCATTTAATACAGAGCGATTTACACTCATTGTTTCAATTTTCGCCCATGCTGGTCCATGGGCATGTGTAACAAATGTTGTCCCCCTACTGCATCCAGCATGTGCTTCCAAGCTGGCGTCAGCCCGCTGTAGAACTTTCTCAATTGTTCCCACTCCTGAAATCCATGTTGAGGACACTTCCTCAGAAGGTTGAGAAATCTTTCCTTTGCATCATACAAGGATTCTCCATCTTTCATCTTGAAATCAGATATTTTTTACATCCCTTCATCAATCTTAGACTCCGGGAAATACTTCATCAGAAATTTTCTTACAATATCCTCCCAGTTACTTCTTTGGTTCACCGGCATCGACTTGTACCAAGTCTTTGCTCCACTGGACAGTGGGAACAACATCATCCTGATAGTGTTTTGGGACACTCCCTGGTTCGTAATCGTGTCGCATAGCTCTAAGAATGTCATCAGGATCCTCATGATTTGCCCCTGCGAATTGGCTGTTTTGCACCAGATTGATCAGAGCGGGTTTCAGCTTGAAGTTTCTGGCTGCTATCGGTGCTCTTCCCGGCATATTCAAGTATGGCTCCACTATCGGTTGCATGTAATCAGCAGCATCTAGTTGCTGATTGTTCCCTTGTCCTCCATGATACTGTCCTTGTTAGTTGAAGTTTTGGTTGGGATAGAAGTTTCTCGGGTCATTAGGATCATTTGGGTTTGGTGGATACTGGTTCTGATTATACTGGTTTTGGTTTTGGTACTGCTGGTTTTGGAAGTTGGGATTATTTGGGAAATTTTGGTAGTTTATGGGGTCCTGAGGTTGCTCGAAGGGCTGATGGCCGAGATTTGGTGGGTTACCTCCTCCCTGAATGACCTGAGGAGGGGGATCTTCCAAATTCTCGTCATTAACATCTTCGGGATCCTCACGGATGTTTTTTAGTTGTGGGTTAGGTGGTATGATAGGGGGAATGCCCTGGTTGTCTGCAATATCAGATATGTCGCTGCTTGTACTGGGAGAAATGCCTGCCTTTCCCGTTCTTTCCTTTGCCTAGCTTGCGCCCTGAGACATCGAGATGTTCTTTCGATTTCTGAAATAAACGGGATCTCGGCGGGTGTTTCCTTCCTTCGTTGCATAAAACGGCGGTTTTAGTGATGATAGTACCTGTACAATCCCCAGGTTAGAAATGGTTCGGTGAATATATATTTATATATATAAGCTAACTATGAGTAATCAGGAATGTAATTCTCTTAATAAAACGGTGTTGCATCCTCCCCGGCAACGGCGCCATGAAGCTTTTGACAATTTCCCACACGAGTATTTTTGAAAGAATAATAATGAAATAATCATGGTTTAGGTTTTATTTAATGAAACCAATTTATGATGATGGAGTTGGGATTAAGGATATATTTGTAGGTTGTCACATTTTTATTATTCGTGTTAAGAAACTGTGGCCCGAAAGCGCATGGTGTCAAAAATTGAAGTAATTTATAGGAAAGACCGGATCGTTCACTGAAGGATGTGCGATAGAAGCAGGTCCCACACCGTTTTATCAGATTTTCCACTCGTATTGCTCTAATCGATTCAAGGTTTGAAAACTAACACCTACTGACAGAATTTAATCTAAGCTATGAAAACAGATAAGATTTCCTATAAAGCATATTAAAACTATTCTATGAAGCAGATAGATCTATGCTAAGAAAACAACAAAGCTAGGTCTAAGAAAACAACTAAAACTATTCTATGAAAGCGGCAAATTTATGCTATGCAATCTAAAAAGCAGATTTAAAAGTAGATAGAAGGGACAGGCAGGAAAGAATAAAATTTTGACAAGATTCAGATAAAGCATAATTAAATTCCCATTTTAATACATAGATCTTTGTTTGGGATGATCCTGTTAGATAGCTAATTCTCATGCTCTCATTACTATGTTCTCTTTAACAGATAGGTACTTACAGTATGAGTTTACATGTTTTTAAGACCACAAATTCTAAGATACCACAGACTTATAACTGCCCTGGCCAGGGTATGTTATTCATCTGTGGTGGACAAGCAACACCTGACAAATCATTAGTTGAAGTGCCAAGTACTGCTATCATTCCCCCATGTCACACCCAAAGATTCTAATCAAGCCTGAACTATCCCATAACTCTCAGACCTAGAAACAGTTTCACCACTCTCAACACATCCGAGTGACCTCTAAAGAAAGCATTTAAAAGAAAGTAGTAAAGAAAGCGATAAAGAAGGCATTTAAAAATCCTATCACTCGGAGGTTTTAAAAGCGCTACCCTGGTAGTATAAGAGAGCCCCCAGTCAGGATGACCGGACGTGGATCAAGAATTCTCGGTTCTCGGTGAACCGCTCGCAGTGTTCACTTCCTTCCGGGTGGTTATGAAATACAAACTAATGAAACAAACTAATGAATTAGTTCATTCCGGATGCACTCACTCAGAACTCGAAAATAGGCTTTGGCAGAAGAGGACAGCAGTTGAAAGAGTACTCAACCCTACCTCATAAAATAACCAAGGCCCGAATGTTGTTCCTCTAGTATTATCTATCACACCGTAGTTTGAATCCAAGTGGACCCCATCTCAGTATAATATTTAATATTAGATTTCAAACACACAACAATTTTAGAAAATAAAAGATTTGAAAACCATTCCCTAAACAGGTACTAGACTCTCAATAAGAACACAGACCTTTTCAGTTTAGATGAGACCTAATCGCTGACTCTGCTTCTAATTTCCCAAAATCAACCCCCAGTAGATATAAATTAAACATAACTGAGGAATTTATCTCTTACGTAGATCCGGATTTTATAAATAAATTTTTGTTGGAAATTTAATATGCAATATCTGATTTAGAACAGCAAGACTCCTATGTCCAAGGGAAGGATCCCAAAATATTACAGACCACAATAATTACATAATAGTGTCATGCATACAAATATAATGAAGTGTAAAATTAAATAACCCAAAATATAATGGCGGGTTTAGACAGAATGTGGGACACAGAAGTGAAGTAGCCGTGAGGCAAAGTAATGGCAGAATAATAAGGTGGACTGCAAACATCGGCTGTCCAGTTTCCTAATACTCGGATGGAATGAATGTAGACAGCAGAAAACCCTATAATGGCAGTGTCACTGCCAGTTGGGCCTCTACTGTCAGTGAATTCGGATAAAAACCTACATGGTTCTTTTCTGTAATATTTATCAGACGATATTGACAGATATCGACTAAGTCCCATCACAAATTAGAATTCGAGTTTGGAAATTAAGATAAGGAAAATAAAACTGTATCCAGATAGGAGTTGGCTGAGTGGCTATTTTACTTCTTGGTGAAGGGACCATTCGCCAAAGCTTCCACCAACCACTTTCTGGATCATGCAAACTAACGAGGGATAATTAATACCCAAACCACGAGCTATTTAACTTCCCGGTGAAGGGACCATTCGCAAACATTAGTTTGAGATATCTTTTATCACTCATTTCACACAACACGAGAAAGACCAAAAATAGAAGGAAAAAATGCCTTGATTGGTCTCTCATGCAATGATATGGAATTAAATCCATAATTAATGCTTTAAATAATCATTCATACCATAATTAATTACACTCCGAATTATCTGCTTAAGGGCATTAATATTTTATTTATAGAAAATTGTTTTAGTTAAAATTGAACAAAGATCCTTTAATCATGATAATTATCGATCTCAAGAATTGCTAATTTTGATCATTAATTAGTGATTTAAGGGTTCAATTAATTAATGATGAGAAATGGAGAAACAAAAAATTGGCACGAGAGTGCCATTCATGTCGTGAGACAGAAATCGCACCGTGAACCGTGGGTTCACGACGGGAGGCTCACGACATGAGGGGTGGGAAATAAAAGAAAAGAAATTTTTGGAAGATTAGGGTTTCCATGTCGCTAGACAAGACTCATGTCGCAAGACATGGTCTTGCGGCATGGGTCTAGCGACAGGGGGTCAGAAGTTAGAATTTTTGGAAATTAAAATAGAGGGTAATCCTGTCGCGAGACCATAAATTGTGTCGCAAGCCTAGGCTTGCGACCTGGGTCTCGCGACAGGTGGCGTTTTAGAATTTTTGCAAAGCATTATTCTCATGTCGCGAGACCGAAAATGTGTCGTGAGACCACGACATGAGGTTTTCAGAAATTTCTCTAAGTATTTGATTCCATGTCGCTAGACTAAAAATTGTGTCGTGAGACATGGTCTCACGACAGGGAATCTTGCGACATGGAATTTTTCAGAAACATTCTAAGGCATAATTCCATGTCGCAAGACTGGAATTGTGTCGAGAGACATGGTCTCACGACAGGATGTCTTGCGACAGGAGCCATTCAGAATAAAATTTAAGGGATTTTGGTCCCATGTCGCTAAACATGAAATTGTGTCGTGAACCATGGGTTCACGACATGATTGTTTCATGACATAGGGTTTTAAATAAAGACAACTGTCTTGAGACACCCATGTCGCAAGACTACCTCATGTCGCAAGACGTGGTCTCGCGACATGAGGCGGTTAGCGACATGGATGTGTTTCAGGACACATGTCAGACAGGAACAGTAGCATGCATTACGCGTGATCTCTACCCTATTTCGGATCAAAAAGCTATTCTAACCAAGAACAAACAAGCAGAATTTAAATCTAAATAGAACATGCTTGAAGAAAAACAATAAATCTAACTAAAAACAGTATTTAAATAAGCATAATCCTAATCTAGGGTTTTTGACCACACATAATATATGAACATGATCCAAAAATAGCAAATAGGATGCAAAATAACAAAAAGGTGATCAAATGATCAAAATAAAAAGAAAGCAGTAATCATCCATGGGTTGTGAGACCCATTTCATGGTTTTGGGACACAAATCGAGATTAACTTCCCATTTATTGATGGGTTTGATAATACTCATCATTTGGGTATTTTAAACCCTAAAATAGAGTTTTAGAACAAGAAAACATGGGAAAAGTGGCTACCTAACTACTGAAAATGGAAAAAACAACATAAAAATTAAGCTAAGCTAAACTAAAATAGTGCATAAATTAAATAATACAAAAGAACGAACTAAAATTAAACTAACTACCTAAGAGAAATTCTTCAATCTGCCTTCAAGAGGATGAAATTGCTAACCCTTGGCACCTTGGGATGACCAATATTTATAGAGGTGAAACTCTAGGCCCATGAGCCTTGATCTGAGGCCCACGCATGTCGTAAGGCTCACACACATCACATGCCACGTCTTCATGTCGCGAAATAACACGGTATGTCGCGGGACTCAGCTGCATGTCGCAAGACTTCATGCCCTGTCGTGAGACTCCGGACCATGTCGCAAGACCATGTTTCACGACATGGGTCTTCATTCTTCCATCCTTCCTCAGTTGGTTTCCTGATAAGAGTGAATATGTTCATACATTTTGTTAATATTTTAAGTGGTTCGTAGTTGATTATTTGAGGATATGGCTTATTTGTGCATATTTTGATTATTTTGTAGGCTTGAAGCTGATTGGTTGAAAACAAGTGAAAATTGGCTTTGTGAGAAGAAAGTAGCAGCAAACAAGATGATCATTAGTCATGGTCATGACTAACTAGCTGGTGGAGAGTTGGAAATTAACCCTAATGGGCTTGGGCTCATTTGTCAGAAAAGAAGTATCTGCTAAAGAACTAGAGTAAAGAAACGGCTGGAGAGAATGAAGGAATTAATGAATTCAATTGGACAATCATTAGAAAAGGACAGGGATGACAGGGAGTAGACAGGAAGCAACCAAGAGATCCATTCTCGGTCCACTTCAATTATGGTTGTAATGCTTTTTGTTTTCTTCTTCCTTATGACTATGGAGTAGATTCACCTTTCTAGTTCTAGGTTTTGATTGGATTCGGTACTTGGATTTTGGGAGATTGTTAAACACTTTTGTGGATTTTTACATCGTTGGTATTTATGCAATTTCTATTTTTATTGTTGCAATTGTTGAGTTGGATGAATGTTTAGGGCCCAAATATTTGTCTAGTTTGATAATTGGTTGTCAATTTGAATAGGATATCCGTAATTGTATTCTTATTTGAATACGTGACAATTGGGTTGATTAGTTCCTTCCCAAGGAATTGCATAATCGACATTAATTTACACATCGTATGTGTAGATTACTTGAGTTGGGTTTTTCTAGTTTATAATGCAATTGGACAATTAAATCCTACGGTCGTACCTAGGATTGTTGTACCCAATTAGGGATAACTAACGGTCGTACCTTAGTTATCTAATCGGTAAGGAAAAATTGGTTGCCTAAGCGGACCTGGTAACTATAACTAATTTATCAATGGTGTGAAAATTCAATCTTTACTAAATCGATGATCTAATTCAAGTACCAATCTCAAATCATTCCTAGGGCTAGGTTTTTAATTCATAGTAATCTCATTCTCTGTCTTCAGTTTTATTATTTGCTTTTGTTACTTGTTTTTATTATTTCATTAGATTTTATAGATCATTCAAATCAAACCCCCCCAAACTTTATTTTTATTTTATAATACACAAGAATTATATATCACAGTCCCTGTGGAGATGATACCTTGTGCTGTACTACATTTATTTGTGTTTGCAGAAACAGGATAATATTTGATTGGCCGTGCGACCGACCAATTTTTGGCGCCGTTGCCGGGGACTAGTGTTTGAAATTTTTTGTGTTATTTTATTTTTTTATTTTTGTTTTAGTTTCACTTACTCTAGTTTGTTTTCCCTGTGTATGTCGTTTTCCTCTTCTACAGGTGAATTGTTATTTGATCCAGAAATAGAGAGGACCGCGCGTAGGCTAAGGAAAGAGACTAGATTAAGAAAACAGCTCAGAGCTACTACATCTTCCCCTGGTTTACATTTTGTGTTTGAGTTAGCCAATTCTTCTAGCTCCAATACAGAATCGAGTGAAGTTGAATCTGAAGAAGAAGAGTTGGAGATGGCTGCGAATCAAAGAACTTTGAGAGAATTGGCTACACCTGACTTGACCCAACAACCATTATGCATTACTTTTCCTGCTATTGATGATACACCATTCGAGCTTAAATCTGGTTTGATTCATTTACTTCCTCATTTTAATGGTCTTTCAGGTGAGGAACCTCATAAGCACCTCCAGGAGTTTGATGTTGTGTGTTCAAGCATGAAGCCAGTCGGTGTAACAGATGAGCAGATTAAACCAGAGCATTCCCCTTTTCTCTAAAAGGACTTGCAAAGGATTGGCTATACTACCTTCCAGCTGGCAGTATTGCGACATGGACTGACATGAAGAAGAAATTCTTGGAGAAGTATTTTCCAGCGTTGAGAGCTGCTAGTCTGAGAAAAGAAATTTGTGGCATCAAGCAGCAAACTGGTGAAACGCTCCATGAGTATTGGGCGATTTAATCGTTTAATTATTAAATGTCCACATCATCAAATACCTGAACAATTATTGATTCAATATTTTTATGATGGTTTGTTGAATATGGACAGGAGCATAATTGATGTTGCAAGCGGTGGAGCTCTAGTGAACAAGACACCAGCAGAGACTTGGACTTTGATCAACAACATGGCGGAAAATACACAACAATTTGGAACCCGCGAAAGCATGCCAACCAAGGAGTCAAGTGAGGTAAATGATTCATCAATTCAACAACAATTGAAAGAACTGACTTCTTTTGTGAGAAAGATGGTTGTACGAAATATACAACATGTGAGGGCATGTGGGATTTGTTCAAACCCGAACCATTCAACTGATGCATGCCCCACTTTACAAGACGATGGAACTGCTGAAGTGAATGCAGCTTGTTGGTCAGGAGCTCCTATAAGGCAATATGATCCGTTCTCGAATTCATACAACCCAGGGTGGAGAGATCATCCAAATTTCAGTTACCGGAATCAACAACCCGTGGTGAATAATCAACAACCTGGGTACCTTGCTCCAGCACCACAACAAAATGCACCAACACCTCCTCCTACTCAATCAGGTATGTCCTTGGAAGATATGGTTAGAACAATGGCTTCTAATACTTTGCAATTTCAACAGGATGCCAAATAAACCTTTGAACAATTGAAAAGCCAAATCAACCAATTGTCATCCGACATTAGACAACTAAAGGAGAGGGAGAAAGGAAAATGGCCGGCTCAACCTGAGCCTAACCCGAAGAATGTGAGTGCAATGGTGTTGAGAAGTGGTAAAGAAGTGAGAAGTGGTAAAGAAGTTGAAGGTCCTTCCCTAACCATTCCAAAGGAGAAAAATGAGGATGAAATTGAAAAAGAAATAAAGAAGGAGGCGGAAGTTCAAGGAAAGGTAACATCTAGTCCTATTCCTCCTACTCGAACTAATTTAGCTCCTTTCCCTGACAGGTTGAAGAAGCCACCAAAGCAAGATAAGAGGAAGCAAATGTTGGAGATTTTCAAGAAGGTGGACTTGTCCATTCCATTGTTGGAGGCTATAAACCATATTCCAGCATATGCCAAGTTTTTGAAGGAGTTGTGTATCAACAAGAAGAGGTTGAAAGGGGATGAGCAAATCATAGCTGGTGAGAATGTTTTTGCAATTCTAAAAAGAAAAGTACCACATAAATGTGGTGATCCTGGTATGTTTGCTATCCTATGTCGAATTGGTAACACTTTAGTGAGTAAGGCAATGCTAGATTTAGGAGCTGCTATCAATGTGATGCCTAGAACTCTATTTAACTCCTTAAATCTAGGTCCATTTATAAAAGACGGGCATAATCATTCAATTGGCTGATCGAACTAATGCATATCCTGATGGTGTGCTTGAGGATGTTTTAAATCAAGTTAATGAATTAATTTTTCCAGTGGATTTTTATGTGTTGGATATGAATGATGAAGGTTGTTCTAACCCGTCTCCTATTTTGCTTGGTGGGCCTTTTATGTGTACTGCAGGAGCTATAATTAATGTGAAACATGGAACGTTATCTTTGGAGTTTGATGGAGAAAGAGTTGATTATAATCTCTTTGATGCTATGAAGCACCCTCATTTAAATTCTAACTCTTTATGTGTTGTTGATGTTATTGAACCTGGTGTGCAGGAAATGCATAAGCTTGATGATCCACCAGATACCATTGATTGCGCTCTTCCTCTTGGTAAGGAAGAGAAGTGGGTTCGAGCACAAAGAGATAAGCATGGTGGCATGAAATTGAATGGTATTGGGTACAAGAGGAAAGTGAAATTGCGAAAACTTGGGGAAATCCGGCATGATGTTTATGAGATGGGATGAATTGGAAAGAAGAAAGTCTAGCCAAAGACTATAAAGAAAAGCGCTTCTTGGGAGGCAACCCAAGCTTTTTATTAATATTTTGTGTGTTTTTCTTATTTCATTTTAGCGTGATATTTTGTTTTTAACTTGAATAATTTGTGGTGTGTTTTTGTGCATAGGTGAATAATTTTTTGGGAGGAAGAAGAAAGAATTCAGATTGCCATAGTGAGCTTAGTCATGACCATGACTAAGGTATACATAGTGGATTGATTTCAAGGCAAGAAAAAGTTTGAATTCCAGCGAGTTAGAGGGCACTTAGTCATGACTATGCTCAAGGTGCAAATGGTGGACTGCTTTTATGCAAAATGAGGACTCAATTTCCAGCAAACAAAGAGAGTCTTGGTCATGACAATGCCAAAAGAAAGGAAAGAAGGCTGCCAAGTAATCAACATTGGGCCTTACTCCAATTTCACCAATTTGCCCTAATTTTACCCTACATTCATAATTACTCCTTCCTTATTCCCATTCACAGCCGCTGATCTCACAACCACTCCCTCCACCTCTGTTCGCCGAGCACCACAAAGCCACCGCCGCGCCGCCGTTGTGCCGGCGGAGCCGCCGCCCTTCTCCCCCCTCTCTCTCATCGTCCTCTCTCTCTCTCGCGCGCACCATCTCCCTCTCGCCGAGAGCAGCGTGCCGCCCCTTCGCCGTCGCGACCCCGTCGACGCCGCTGCCTCACCATCTCGCCTCCTCTCCATTTTCTGTAGCCCATCCCAGTCCGTCTCAACCCCCCTGTCGAGCGCCTTCACCACCATCTCGCCTCAATTCCGCTTCCCATAGCACCATCCCAGTCCGTCTCCCTCACCCCTCCGCCACTCCACAGCGCCGGCGAAGGCCTTCGCCACCAACCTCCTTCGTTCGCAGCAGGCCGCTTGCCTCTCGTCCTCCATCTTTGAACCAGTCCTCCACTTCCGGCGACCTCTTCTGCTTTCATCGCTACTGACGGGTTTGGTTGGTAAAAGATAGCTTTCCCCTTTCTATTTTCTGTTGAAGTTTGGTGGTTTAGGGAATAGGGAATTTACATATTTCTGTTCTAAAATTGTTGGTAATTATTTGCTATGGATTTGTCTTGCTGAGTATTTTTGATGGCCTTACTTATCTGCTGAATTCGTAGTGCGTTATTAGGTTGGATTTTTGTTTGTTGTTATGGAGGAATTTCGGTGATTGCAATTGGTGTTGAGAATTGGAGATGGAAATTGGAGTTAGTGGTGTTGTGGTTCGACTTTTTATTAATTGGTGATGCTGCACAGAATTTTCTTTATTCTAGAGTGCGGAGTTGATTTAACTGATATTTCTGAATTGGTGGAATTGGGCATATTCTGTTGTATTGGTGCTGCTTGCTTTTGGTTGATTTTGCTTTTCAGGTCTTATGGTGCATACTGTGTCCCATCTACGCCAACTCGTATTCACTTGTCTCTCGAGCATGCCATGTGGTCATTTTTCTAGCATCCAGGCTTCACTTCACCACAAACGTCGGCTCGCCAGTGAGTCGTTGCATCGGTTTCCCCTTGGACTTTCAGGGAAGTTTCTCTCTTTCTATCCTTTGTTTTACATTGGGGACAATGTTTAATTCAAGTGTGGGGGGAGTAGAACTTATTTTGAAATTTTTATGCCTATTTTTTTCGTTTGCCCTTTTGTGTGGTCTGTTTTTCCGATTGGGAGTCTAGGATTTATATTGATAGGATTACCTGGCATGACTGATGATTTTTGGTATTGAGTATGTTGTGCGAACTGACAAATTAACCCGGTGAGATTTGAGCCTTAAATTTTCTTTGATGTGTGCATATGTGGTGTTCATTTTGACGTTCTAGAACTTGCTTCATTATACATGTTGAGCTTGCATCAATTCAGTTCAGTGCGTTGAAAATGATAAGGGCACTAGGATTACCCCTTTTGGCCGATATTTTCCCACCTCCCATTATTTATCCCCTAGTGAGCCAAGTTTGAGCCTAATTGACATATCCTATTTTTCTTGAATTCATATTTCGTCCCCATGAACCATTAGCCTCTTTCTTGTTCTAGCCATAAATTTTCTTTGCACCCTTGGGAATTTGAGAAATTGTTTATGAATCTTCACATGAAAAATTCTTATATTGTTGCAACTTTGAAGGAATTTTTGGTTTGATAAAATGCTATTGGAGGTGTGAGGATATGATTTCGTCAGTGAGGAAATTGTGTAATGAATCCTCTTTTTCTAGTACTGTTGATGTTGAAAGTTGAGCAACTCCTTAAAAATAAAAAAAAAGAAAAAGAAAAAGAAAAAGAAAAAGCCCTTAAAAAAATCAAGATCAGGGCAGTGGACGTAAGTAGCTTGGCAAGTGTTCCTCTGACCTTAAGGTCATGAACACAGAGTTGAAGTTCCGTCTGCACTTTTCAGATAGTGGAATTCCTCGAATAGACTTAAACCAAGCTATCGAAAGCCACCAAAAAAAAAAGAAAAAAAAAAAGAAAAGAAAAGAAAGGGGTTGTTGCAAAATGGAAAAGTCAATTAGATAGAAAGAAGTGAGAGAAAGGAAAAAGCTACATGTGGTCCTTTTTTATATATATTTTTCTATAGCATGGTTTGGATTTCATGGTTTAGAATTCATTTCATGGCAACAAATTTGAATTGTAGTGTGATTATTTATATATGGTTTCTCAATTCCCGTTAGCCATTCATCCCTTTTTCCTACCCCTAGCCATGGCCCCGTTATAACCTAAATAAAAGACCATTTGATTTGATGCATTGGATATGAATACTATAAGCAGGGGAAATTTTATTTTGAAGCAAGCCTATGGATTGTCTTTTTGATTCATCACTTGAGAGTTTTATTCCTATACACTTTTGAGAGTGAGTGCATACACTTTATCTTGGTGAGGTTGATTTGGCTTGATGTATTTGGTGTTGGAATGACTTGGTTATGCCTGGGTAAGACTATTGGTATTGAATCTTGGTTCTTCCTTTTGGTTTTTGGACTCATGCTTGAGGGCAAGTAAGATTTAAGTGTGGGGGAATTTGATAAGAGTGAATATGTTCATACATTTTGTTAATATTTTAAGTGGTTCGGAGTTGATTATTTGAGGATATGGCTTATTTGTGCATATTTTGATTATTTTGTAGGCTTGAAGCTGATTGGTTGAAAACAAGTGAAAATTGGCTTTGTGAGAAGAAAGTAGCAGCAAACAAGATGATCATTAGTCATGGTCATGACTAACTAGCTGGTGGAGAGTTGGAAATTAACCCTAATGGGCTTGGGCTCATTTGTCAGAAAAAAATATCTGCTAAAGAACTAGAGTAAAGAAACGGCTGGAAAGAATGAAGGAATTAATGAATTCAATTGGACAATCATTAGAAAAGGAGAGGGACGACAGGGAGTAGACAGGAAGCAACCAAGAGATCCATTCTCGGTCCACTTCAATTATGGTTGTAATGCTTTTTATTTTCTTCTTCCTTATGACTATGGAGTAGATTCACCTTTCTAGTTCTAGGTTTTGATTGGATTCGGTACTTGGATTTTGGGAGATTGTTAAACACTTTTGTGGATTTTTACATCGTTGGTATTTATGCAATTTCTATTTTTATTGTTGCAATTGTTGAGTTGGATGAATGTTTAGGGCCCAAATATTTGTCTAGTTCGATAATTGGTTGTCAATTTGAATAGGATATCCGTAATTGTATTCTTATTTGAATAGGTGACAATTGTGTTGATTGGTTCCTTCCCAAGGAATTGCATAATCGACATTAATTTACACATCGTATGTGTAGATTACTCGAATTGGGTTTTTCTAGTTTATAATGCAATTGAGCAATTAAATCCTACGGTCCCAATTACGGATAATTAACGGTCGTACCTTAGTTATCTAATCGGTAAGGAAAAATTGGTTGCCTAAGCGGACCTGGTAACTATAACTAATTTATCAATGGTGTGAAAATTCAATCTTTACTAAATCGATGATCTAATTCAAGTATCAATCTCAAATCATTCCTAGGGCTAGGTTTTTAATTCATAGTAATCTCATTCTCTGTCTCCAGTTTTATTATTTGCTTTTGTTACTTGTTTTTATTATTTCATTAGATTTTATAGATCATTCAAATCAAACCCCCCCAAACTTTATTTTATTTTTATAATACACGAATTATATATCACAATCCCCGTGGAGACGATACCTTGTGCTGTACTACATTTATTTGTGTTTGCAGAAACAGGATAATATTTGATCGGCCGTGCGACCGACCATTTCCTGTCGTGAGACTCATCCCCTGTCGCAAGACCATGCTCCGCGCCAGGGGTCTAGCGACAGGTTGTCTGGACTTGTCTTTTTCTTCATTTGGCTTTCATGTTGCAAAACCATGTTTCACGACATGGGATGTGTCTCGCGACAGGGGTGCTCCGAACACGGGTTTTCCTATTCATCCTTCTCATGTCGCAAGACCTCTCCATGTCGCGAGAGTATGCTTAGCGACACGGGGTCTGGCCTTGCGACATGCTGGGCCTGATGGGCCGAATTGTGCATTTTTTTGGGCTTTTTCTTCTTTTTCCATCTTTTTCATTTTTGTGGACTGTTTTATTTTTTCGCCCATCTTTTTCATTTCTTTTTCTCATGTTTTTGGATTTTTATAACACATAATGTAATAAAATTACATATTTTTGTGTTTTTCGTACCAGCTTATTATTTTTACAGATTTACATAAATCAGTCCAATTCATCTGCTTTCTTATGTAATACAGGAATGCGATCAAATGCCCGTTTTAGACATGGAAATAGATTGAAAATAATGGACATTTCTGGCCATTATCAAGTAGCCGAACAACTCAGCTTGTACAAGGTTTGATAGTTGAGGTGTCCAAGCCTTTTGTGCCATAAATTTGTGAGGTCATCCTTGCTTACAAGTGCTTGAGCTAGATTTGCTTCCAAAGTGTAGCAATTGTTCTTTGAACGTTTACCTGTCATGATGTTGTCTCTCCTGCAATCAAATACTTGACAAAAATTCTTATTAAAAATAACAAGAGAATCTTCATCACATAATTGACTAATTGAAATGAGATTAGTAGTAAGTCCTTCCACATGATAAACTTTAGAAAGTTGATAGAGTTCACCATCCTTTACATTACCATAGCCTGTGATTTTGCTTCTAGCAACATCACCAAATACCACATCTTCACAATCTCTATTTTTGAAGTTACTTAGAATATCCTTACTACCTGTCATGTACCTTGAACAACCTGAATGAAAATACCATTTTCTGGATCTTGGTTGTTGTTGCGATGATAGAACGAGGCATTGACTCTCCTTTCTCTTAGGCACCCACTCCATTTGAATTTTGATCTTTTTCTTTAAATTTTCATGGGGCCAGACAACGGAGCGACCATTCATGAGATCACGAACAATTCTCATGCAGGTTTCAGCAGT
The DNA here is from genome assembly GCA_030278955.1 of Hygrophila difformis. Taxonomy (NCBI): domain Eukaryota; kingdom Viridiplantae; phylum Streptophyta; class Magnoliopsida; order Lamiales; family Acanthaceae; genus Hygrophila; species Hygrophila difformis. The sequence goes on from JAOANR010000011.1 coordinate 37,981,521, forward strand.
GTGACCAGGTAAACTACAATAGAGACAATCTCTGCGTCGTTTAGGTGATGTAGAGACATCCTGATGTGACAGTGAGCTTGACTCAGCATTTAAGTTTCCACCACTAACAAATAACCTTTTTCCTGTAGATACTTGATCCTTGTAGCTTTTTCCAATGGATAGAACTTCATCTAGTTTGCCTTTCCCTTTAGCCATCTTCTCCAAATCAGCAACTCGAACCTTTAGTTTGATTGATTCTTTCCTGAATAACTCTTTTTCTTTGGTCAAGATGGTAACCTAAAGCTTCACTTCATCATAATTTCTCTTAAGAACTTCTAAATCATCAACAGCTTTAAGTTTTTTAGCTTCAGCTTTGTCCAAAGTCAGACCGATGTCAGTAAGTTGTTTTGACAACTGCTCACTCTCCTGAATAGCATCTTCATACTCCTCTTTGTAGAGACTACCTTATTCAGTTGTAACAATAGAAGAGATGTCAGAAATTAATTGAATTGACTCAGAGTTACCTTTAAAAGGGGTAGGACTGGCTTCTATTGTCATAAATGAAACGACATCTTCATCATCACTTGATTGATCATTTTCAGCTTCATCTCAAGAGTCATCACTCAAAGTGGCTTGAAGTGCTTGCCCTTTCTTCTTCTTAGCAGTGGTACATTCAGCTCTCACATCGCCTTTTCCTTTACATTCAAAACATCTAATCTCAGAAGGTTTGTCAGACTTCTCATCATCTTTATCCTTCTTAGACCTCCGAAACTTTCCATCAGCTTTCTTCTCATTTCTTTTGTTCTGCTTCTCAGTCGTCAACTGGTTGTCAGAACATCGATTTTTCTTCTGAAATTTTCTGAAATGCTTATTCTGAAGCATCTTTCCAATTCTTTTGGAAAGTAAAGAAACTTCCTCTTCGAAATCATCAGCAGGTTCATCCTCGGCTTTGAATGCAATATTCTTGTGAGATTTTTTTGAGGCTAAGATGATTTATCTCATAAGTTTGAAGAATACCAACCAATTCCCTCAAGGACATCATTGTCTTGATCTTCTCAACTTCTTCAAGAGCTGCTACTTTTGCAGAGTATTTCTTTGAAACGGTCTTGAGAAACTTCCTTACAAGCTTTGATCCTTCAAAAGTCATACCAAGGGCTGTGGCTTGATTCACAATATCTTGAAATCTTCCAAAATAAGATGTGATATCCTCATCATTTGTCATTCTTAAGTTGTCAAAGATAGATTCTATTCACTGTAGCCTAGTTGTCTTGACATACTACGAACCTTCATGTTGAGTTTCCAAGAAATTCCAAGCTTCGTAGGCAGACGTACAATTGGCGATCATTCTGAATTGCGCTTCATCCATGGCACCACTGATAGCACTGAGAGCTGTGTAGTTTGCTTGTCTTGCGGTTCTCTCGGCTTGTGTGAGTTCGGTGTTGATTGCCGGTCGGATTGTTGTTGTAGCCGTCTCTCCTTCACCAGTGCGAACCTGTATTGTTGGTTGAGTCCATTGCTCCAGGACTGAATTCCAATACGCATAATCGCTTCCATCGAACAAAGGCGGTCGAGTGTTGGATGCTCCTTCACGGTTCATGATTCTTGAATCTTGAAAGAATGGATTTCCTCAGCTGCGTTAGAGGACTTGCTCTGATACCAATTTGAAGGTCCCTTATACTTCAAGATTCGGTTATCGTCGTTAGTGCAGTGTTCTAACTACGTGTTTGCGAAAGTAATAAAAATCACAATCGTTTGTTGACCCAGTTCAGTTTTGCAACCTACATCTGGGGGATACCAATTCAGGGACTCTTACTAGACTAAAGATCAAAATCACAGACTCAATCTAATGTCTAAACCCAGAAAACAAACTCTCTCACCCTAGATGAACAGATCTAGTAGAGCAGTAGAGTTAGGACTCCCCCTCAACTACGGCTTAAGGGATACCACCCTATTTGAATTCCCAAGGCACGATAACGATCTGTCGATCACCATGACCTTTATCTTTCTCCCTAATTGATTCAGAATTCTTTCTTGATTGTAGATCACAATACCTTCAGGTATTCACGATGTAGACTCTTCCTTCTATCTTGTTCTTCTAACAATTTACAACTAAGTTCTTGAAGAACATTTACAAAAACTCTCTTTGTAATCTAAACAATGAAATAATACGAACACTCTGAAAAACTCTATTTGATTACAGACTCTGCAACACTTAAATAAGTACAATTAAAATAACTTCCAGCAGAGTTAACTGTCGTCGTTAACCGGATGTGCTAACACCTGTAAATCATCTAAATGAAAAGTACAAGGTTAAGTTGTCAAAGCAATATATTAACAAGAACTTTTTAGATTCGTCTGGTCGTGTAGTTTTTAAGATCGAACTTTTAAAACTTCTACTAGTACCGAACTTGAGTTATTAATAATTTAAAATGTGCATGAAACTACTTGAAAAGTGGAAGTATAAAAAATATAACGAGACGGATGAAGTATATAAAAACCGATGGCCTTACAGCCTATGGGCCTGTTTGGGAATTAGCTGTTAACTGATTCTGTGAGTAATAATTAGTTAAAATTAGCTGTTTGACAATTTCAAAACTAACTTTTTGCCTAAAATAAGCTAAAATCCAAAATGCTGCTATTTGCAGCGGTTTCAAAAAGAGCTGATTGAACGATGTTTTAAATTATTTTGATCATTTTAAATAAGCTGGGCCTATATATTCTTGCCATTTTTGGGAATCATGAAACCGCCGGCCCGGACACAAACCGGAATCTGCGGTTCGGAGCCGGTGGACAAGTCTAGGTAGAAGTGCAGAACAATTACCGAGGAAATATAATCCAAGCTAACTGATCCATTAATTAATGAATGAATGCAGAGTTGATCGAGTTGATGACAAAAGGTAATTGATGATGTTCTGAAGGCTAATTAATGATCATGCGAGTCCAGACAATTACCCATTTGTCCTTATACTACATATCAAAATTATTATTACAGTATCTATCTATATATCTTCGTGTCCAAACGTGTTATAAAACTCTCGTGAAGGGTAATAGGGAGTAAACACCCATTCAAGAATCAAGACTATTTTAATTAACATCGATCTCCTTAATTCCCCCATATTATTATAGTTATTCATTCTTCTTGTATTAATTCCGAGAGATGAAAATCTCTAATATAAACCAATAATAACATATGAACAATCTTTATTTTCATGAACGACTTAGTTTAAGGATTATATTCATATCCATTATACATATATAATACTGTATTTCGTTTGGAAAGTGAATGGACTTCAAAACAAAACTGTTATCTTTAGAAATTTGTTTTTAAGTAAGATATGTTCTGCACGCAGAGCTGTAGCTACGGGCCGGAGCTGTAGGTGCCGAAACTTTCAGGTTTACATAAGAGTGTGTTTGGTAGAGGCAAATTTAGCTCATATATAGATTATAAAATGACATAAAATGACAAATATTCATTTCATATATAATTGAGCATATTTATTGGGCTAGTGGGAACAGTGGTCTGACAGTTATTGCGCTACCTAAGGTATGTTCTATTTGCAAAGCTTAATTTCATAGGTATAGGCTTTAAAAGCTTGTGCAAAAAATAATAATATTATTTTGATATAAAATTTAAAGCTCGCAAAAAGCTGCTATCAAAAGAGACCCGTAATATACTTTAGTATTTTGTATTTCTACCTTCAATTGCTTTCTAAAATATTCTTCGTGTCGGATCGAGGTTTAATTCATATATTTGTACGTGCATGTTGGATATAAAAACAATTAAAGACAGGGATTGTGTTAGAGACTTGTTTGCGAATTCATCTCAAGAGTACAAACAATTAAGAACGTGGCAAATTTTGTATTCTCTCTAACACACATTGATTCAATTCATTATGCAATTTCGTCCCCTTTCCTAGAAGCACTTGAGAGATCCTACACTTGTTTTTATTTTTTTCGAAAAAGATCCTACATAGTTGATGAATTATATTACCCACTTGTGCATATCTAAATTACTACCACATATACATATATTTACTATCCTGGATTTAACTATTTGCGAAGTTTTGAATGTGATCATTTTTTCAGTAATCAAGTTCATGTCAAAGTTACATGTATTCATTTTTATTTTATTGTTTTCACTTATTGTATTCATTGCCAAAATTAATCCCCATGTAAATTAGAAACGAAATTAATTGCATTTACATAAGTTATGAACACGAAGAATCAAGAAATAAACCAAACCATATTTTGTGTGACATGAGCTTCTAATACCTATTTTTTAACATGTATAGGCTGTTTAGGAAAAAAAATAAAAATAAAAATATAAAAAAAAATAAAAACCACTTTTGTAGGCTACTCGTGACTTCTACATAAATTAAAGTAAAAAAAAATGACGGATTAAAAATTATCATTACTTTTTTCTAAATTTTTAACCAGAAGTTGATTAATATATAGTTTTACAAGGTCTGCACACTAGGGTCTATTCTCCATGCAGTTTTTGAGAGCTTTTGAGGGGCTGTAGCTACAATTTGAAGCTCTACAAATAGAAGCTACCTGAGGTAGCATTCAAAATAAGCTAGCAAGTTTATTTCCATCAAATTACAATTTTAATCCAATAATCAACCCACTACCTGATAGTGCCTACATAAATATTTGTCCTTTTATATCATTTTATATATTTTATGACAACTACAGCTAGTTATACCAAACACTTAAATAAAACTGACAGCTCCAACTCCAGCTCCCTATATACCTCCAGCCCGCAGCTACAACTCTGTGTGCGGAACAGACCCTAAATATACTCATACATTGAGAATATTATTAAGCCTAAGAAAAAAAACTAAGAAACTCTTTAATTTACCCAAAACCCCATCCAAACGGGGATGCGGACTTGACCTAGTGATCAAGTTCCTGACTCCCAACCTTTAGATTGGGGATTCGATTTCTCATCCGACTCCCTATCCCACCCTTTTGTCCCTTTATAATTTGTGTGGCATGGGCTCCCAACAACTCTTTTCTAGCATGTATAGGCTGTTCAAATTTTTTTTTTTTTAAAAAAAAACAACATCCAAGAAGCCTATCAAAACCTATAAGTTATTTATTTACATGTTTTACAAGGAAATGATTAAGAGGTAATTAAATGGACATGAATGATTCCAAGATTGTAGAAAAAATTCCTACACATATATAATAAATATATAAGTATATGTGTGTATCTCCTCTATAAAAGCCAAAGAAGCCCCTTGAAATAGAACCAAAGATTTTAATTACAGCATAGAAACACCGCCTTGAAACGGTATGCTCTCAATTTCTCTCTGCAAGACACTATTAATGGAGTGTGTGTCTCTACATAGTTATCAGTTTCCCTTTTATTCTGTGACTATTCTTCATTTTTCATTATATTCATTTGGACTTGCTTATCATCAATATATACTCCTATATGTCTATCTCAGACCAATCCTTTGCACCCCCGAATTGACATGAATTCCTCTGTGATTTCGTGGATCCCTCATTCACCTGTAAGTTTTCTTTAATTATACTTTTGTAAGAACCCTAAAACCTTTTCTTCTTCTTCTTCTTCTTCTTCTTCTTCTTCTTTTTTTTTTTTTTCCCTGAGAAAATACTAAGAACTAATAGCATGCATGCGGCATATACATAAATCTGTTCAGGAGTGTATATAAATTGAGGGAGGAGACGAAACTGTTGATTTTTCTTACTTCGAGAACTTAAGCCAAGTTTTATATGAATTTGAAATCTCCGCATATACATGGTGTTTAATTTTAAATAAATTCAATATTTTTTTAAAAAAAGTTCAATAAATTTTGTTTTGAACAAGATTTGGATTTTACAGGTAGTCTTCTGTACTTGTGCGAATTCTGGATACTAATTGAGTGGTGTAAACTAAAAAATTGATTATAACAAAGCTTTGTGTGTGTATATATATAATTAAGCTAATTATATATGCATTCTTTTTATATTTTTATTATGTGGACTCTAGTGTGCTTAGAGAACTTTCATTGAAATATAAACTATATTTCTGTAATTTGTTTACTTGATGTGTTCTTTCATAGGATTTACGTACTGCTAACCACTTTTAATTAATTGTTGATTTAATATGTACTTATAGAGTATATTAAAAAATCATCTTGGCTTTCGTAAAAGCTTTAGTTCATTATTTTATCATCTATTCCTTTTGATATCAAAATTGTTTAAAATGAGGATGATGAATTAACTAAATGGTCAAGTTCTTTTATTTCCAGTTTTATGGTTGAGATTTCATCATTCGGCCTCATATCCCTCTCATCCCCTTTGTAATTTGTGTAATTTGGCTCCAACACTCTTTACCAAAAAATATATATATCAGTTAAAATGATAATCTCTCGTGAGTTTTTATATAACTATATATATATATATATATATATATATATATATGTGTGTGTGGTTGCAAGTAATTTCATCAATAACCAATTAATTTTAAGTTGGATCCTGATATCCATGGTTTATACATGATATCATAATGTTTCGACCAGATCATTTTATTCGATTTCAAAAATAAATATCATTTTCAAGGGGAGAGTGTTGAGATTCCACATAGATTAAAATGAGGATCTTTTATTGACTTATATGGTTAAAAGCAACTTTATTTATTACCAATTGATTTTAAGTTGGAAATATCTTCAATAATTTTAGTCCTGTGGTTTCTTTTTCATGTATTTGTATAAAATGTTTTCACATTGCAATTGATGCCTTGGATCATATTTGCATGTTGCAATCAGATGGCCTACAAGCTGTTTAGGAATCTCAGGTTCTAAAAATCCTTATCAATTGGTTTGATTTAAGGATTTTAAAAATAGAATAGAAATAAATGAGTAAAAGCTTGGACTAAATATATTAGGAAAAAGAAAAGAACTTAGTAGCTAAACAAAACAATGTAAGGGGAATTATTATCGAGGGAAGAAGATGGAGATAGAATTTATAATCACTTTTTGCATTTGTTTTTTTTCTGTCTTTTTATATATTTTAAAATTAGCATGCACACTGCAAGTGACCATTTCAAAATAATTAAATATTGAAAAAATTATGGATTTATAACTTTTGTGCCCATCATGCATTATCCCCATGAGACTTGAGAGTATAATTTTGAATCTCACATCACAAATGTAGAAACCATCAATAGTTCAGTACGGCATGTCAACCTCCTATGCATGTCACATTTATTATATAACTCATTATATTATTGTATTATCATTTGTTATATATAGATAAAAGATCAAATAAGATGATCTTCATATCTTTTTTATTATATTCTATTTATTATACTCTAATAATAATAATAATAATAATAATAATAATAATAATAATAATAATAAAAACAGGCCGCGGCTATAATATTCTAATAGTGGACAACTTTTATTCTTTTTATCAATTTATATTAAAAAGTTGTTTAATCTCTAAAATAATGTGAAATGAAATTATTTATTATAAGTAATAATTATTTAATACAAAAATATTACTTTAATTAATAAGCCATTACGGAACATTTCCATGGATTGTAGTCGAACCTATATACAAAAAATTTGCGGGAAGGCAACGAATGTTGTCGCCTAAAACTTCGTCATTTGCCAGATTTCGTCGCCTTATTCGTCGCTTGGTGCACCACGCGACGAAATCCTTTTGTCACCTTCCATCAAAATTTGGGGTCGAATTTCTATACTTACTCCTACTTGTTCTTTTGTGACATAGATTACAATCAATTCTTTAAGCAATTTTCGACGTAATAACTTAACAAACAAACAAAAAAACCATATACAATTATCTTTCCAGTTTCAGACACCAGTTGTAAATATTTCTTACATTTCCGGACTTTGCCTCCAAGTTTAAACCCTTTTAACTTATTGTGGGAACTTAAATTTTGTGAATAGCGGGGAATGCCCAGCTCAACTCTCATGGAACACACTGGTTTCATGAATTCTCTCGACGATGACATTTCCGATATGTTCGGACAAGACATCCACAACTACATGTTCCCACCTGGAGCTGGAGCTAACAGAGAGCCGACTTCTCCACTGTTGATCAACATTCCGGGCACCAACGCCTCGTGGATCAACTCCTTTTACAGCAATTCTCCTCCAATAGAACCGGCAAAACTAGCTCAGGGTATCGACAACTTTTCCGCCATTCCCAATCTGCCGACCATGATCATGAATCCTCATCATCAACCCACCGCGGCATCTACTCAGCTTAATTTCATCGAAAGACAGGTACGCGAATCTGTACAATTTATTGTCGCTGCAAGACATAACATCCACAACAACCATATATAAAAGCAGCGATGGATCCAGAATTTTTTCCAGTGGGTATCACAAAATTGATAGAAACTATGTTGAAATTAAGGATATTATTTAAAATATAAAAACTATTGAAAAAGACTAGGTTATAATTGGTTATACTGGTATCACCACAAAAATTCAATGGTTGTATAAAGCTGGCCAAATCAAGTTAAATTTGTAAATTTTTTGTAAAATAATAATTTTATCAATTTGAGTGATATCACGTGGAATCAGGTGCCACCACATGCTTGTGAGTAGATCTGCCTATGTATAAAAGGTTGTTGCAACATTATTGGCACACAATAGATTGTGCCATTAAAATCCGTACGTGTATATTTTAGCAACAACATACTGTAATTTTTAATTTTTCTTGTCACTAATAATACAACATTTAGAAAGACAAAAATTGGGTTATTAAAATGATATACTACTTAAGACACCACCTATTGCGACAAATTGTGTATTAATTGCTTTGTGATATACTTATCAGGAGGAGCAAGTAGTGGTTCCAGAAGCGTTGAGGCCTCAGGGGTTTTGTGGTATGGCAAGCTATGAAGACAATAAGCCGAGGGGAAAATCGACAAAAAAGAGAACCCGTGTCCGCGCACCCTCGCAGAACTACGACCACATAATAGCTGAGAGAAGGCGGCGCGAGCAGCTCAGCCAGCTATTCGTTTCGCTTTCGGCTCTTGTTCCAGGCCTCAAGAAGGTACGTCCAGTATTCCATTCAAATCTTCCCTCCCTGAATAATACTCTCACGGCCTAAATCCCCAATTTGCCAAAATAAAAGTGGATCAAACTTAAATTTGTTCAAAAATATAGTTCAAAAGCAATTTTGACAATGTTAAGATTTGTTCAGAATTACAGTCTGATCAAACTTAGATTTTACACACAACTAAGTAAGACTATAATTTGTTTTACATATTTTTAAAATTTGGCAGATGGACAAAGGCTCAGTTCTTGAAGATGCCATAAAGTACATGAAAGCGCTCCAAGAGAAAGTGAAGAATTTGGAGGAAAGAACACAAAAGCATGCCATGGAATCAATCATAGTCGTGAAGAAGTCACAGATCGTAGTAGACGATGATCAAGGAATTAATTGGAACGAAAGCAACAGCAGCAGCAACAGCAACAACAGCAGCAGCCTCGAGGTGGTAGAGCAGCCCCTGCCCGAAGTGGAAGCCAGAGTTTGCGACAACCAAATCCTCATAAGGGTCACTTGTGACAAACAAAAAGGAATCCTCGCGACACTATTATGCAAGGTCGAGAGCCTTAATATGGTTGTCGTCAACACCAATGCCAATCAACTAGGGAACTTCGCCTTGGACATCACCATTGTTGCGGAGGTAAATTCAACGTTTTTTTTTGTCGCTTTTTTTTTTTTAAAAAAAAAAAACTCTCCCTGATGGTTTTCTTATTTTTTTTCTATGTCGGTTCTTACATTCGGCTTGAAGCCGGAGAAGGATTTTAACATTACAACTAAAGAGACTGTGACAGCGCTTCGTGCAGCTTTGCTCCAGCTCCTCCTCTAAAAGTAATGTCGACAACATATTTTCCATTCTCGTTGCTATAAAAGAGACGAGTGTGGACACTATTGTCTGTACGTTGGGACCTTTTCGAATTTTTGAGTTAATCCTGTATAGTGTCGACTATATGTAATGAATGTACGCACGTTTAATTTGTATGCATGTGTGTGGACGTATGCATGTTCGTTGATATAACTGCACAATAATGAAATAATTGTACTGTACGTACTATTTTTACATTACGTGGGGTTGGGTTAGGTCCGGTTTGTCAATCCAGTTGCGTCAGTTGCAGTATAACCATTGGGCGGATCCAAGTGGAGGGAGGCTCACTAGCTAGGGCCCCAGCCCTAAACCCTATCTCAGCTTTCAGAAAAAAAAAAAAATTACTATATACTACTGTATTACATTACATATGATCACTTGGTTTGATTATATACTATTAATTTTAATTTTATAAATTATATTCTTGGTTTATTATGAATGAGAGTTAAACTTGTACAATTGGTTTATTGATTTAGAGAGCTATTGATAAGTATTTTTCTAAATTTATCAAAAGGTCAAGTTGAATATTCTTCTAACATATAATCAGACCCAAATTATTCTAAGGAAGTTAGGAATAAGTATTCAAATTGTCTTGTAAGTTTCACTATTATCTAATTTGACCTATAAAATATTTGATTATCTCAAATGGTCCTATAACTTCCATATTTTAGTCGAAATAGTCCCAAATGCATTTAATATTCAATATTAGACCCCTACATTTTTAAATATTCACTTTTACCCCCAAAAAAGTTTTTATTTTTCTCCCGGTTGTGGCTATGCAAAAACAAAGTTTTTATTTTTTACAATTTAGTCCTTATTGCATATTTATATTTTTAAAAATGAGGACTAAATTGAAAAATTTATAAACTTTTTGGGGGTAAAAGTGAACAATATAAAAGTCTAGGGACCTGAAATTGGAAATTAAATGTATTTAGAACTATTTCGACTAAAATATAAAAGTTATAGGACCATTTGGAATAATCAAATACTTTACAGACCAAATTGGATAATAGAAAAACTTATAGGACTGTATGAGTATTTATCCAAGGAAATTAGTGGGTGTATGAGAAAATATGTTGAATTTAGTCCATACTACCTCCGCAGCTGAATCTTTTTGACATTTGAATAGTACTATTCACACGTAGACTTTTACTTAAAATTTATCATAGTTATACAAGTTAAAATATAGCCAAGTGAGATCTTGTTAGATTCATCTCGTCGTGTACTTTTTAAATATCGAACTTTTAGAAATTTTACCTGTACGAACTCGAGTTATTGATGGTTTAAAATATTCCTTGGATTGCGTGAAAAGTGAGAATGTAAAAAAGATTAAGATACGGAGGAAGTATTATATTAGGGTTGATACAAGAGTTCTATACGATGATTTTGATGTGAACATTAGGGATTTAGTTAGAATGTACTAATACTTAATTAGAGGAGTATTAAGGAGGAAGTTTCAAATGATTAAGTCCTACTCAAAAAATTCCCGCATCCGCCACTTACAAGTTACAACTCCTTAAGAGTATGCACGTGCAAAATAACAAAGAGCATATCTCGTATCATAAAAAAACATATCTTCCATCACATATTCTTCCATAATACATACCATCTCTCCCATCACACAAAATAAACTATTTCATCCGTTACACCATAAAACTCCCATATATACATGTCACATGCATGTGCAGACACATGGACATAATCTTCTCCTCAGTGGCGGACACACTTGGGGGCGCGGGTTGCCGCCCGAACTCAACGTTTGCAATTAAGTTTTATATAATTGTCTCGATTATGTCGGTTTATGTTTATTTTGGATTGTTTTTACATTTTAAGTTGTGTTTTTCTTAAATTTCATTTTCCTTATTTTATTTTTGTTTGTTCGGGTATTAGTCAATAAGTCAAAATTCAAATTTATTTTAACATAGGTATGATGTCACTTCTATAAAAATAAAAAGTTTTAGGAGTGCGTCAATATCCAAAATTGATATAATCAACTTTTTAAATTATTTTGTTAATATAATCAATTTTTAATGCTTATTTAAACAATTATTTGAGCTACTTTTACTGTTGCATTTTAGTTGTTGGCAAACATATTTTTAAACCTAGGTTCATTTGCTCTTTATTTTCATTAATATAATAATAATAATAATAATAATAATAATAATAATAATAATAATAATAATAATAATAATAATAAAACCTTGGTTTATAGGAAGTTATGGATATATTTTTCGGTTCATTGTCTAAACCAATTAACTACTAGGGTTTTGTTAATAGTTGTTCCCCATTTTCAAAGTACTTAATTTATTTTAAAAATATAGAAAGGTAGGAGTACTTTTTTTTTCACCCTTCTATTTAAGAAGGATTATCTCTCTTTCATGAGATATATGTATGTGTGGCGCATGCATAAAATGAATGGTGCCCCCTTCAAAAATTGATAGAAAAACGAATTCTTTAATTAAGTAGTGTTGTTGTTTTGCTCAATCATTTTTGTCAACAAATAAGAGCAAATGCAGCTGTAGCAACAAAACAAATCTGACCCTTTATTCTTTGTCCTCTAAAATTAAATGGATGGTACTTTTCACATTGGATTGATATTATTGAATGTGACAACACGTAATCTGGTAATTATTATGTTTAACTAATTTTTTTTTTTCCAAAAAAGTTGAATTCACACCCTTTAATTTTTTTTTAAAAAAGACAAGGCCAGAGAAAGCGTGGTGGAAGACACTCTTTAAATCTTGAAAGATGATATTGTGTTCAATTTTTTATGATCTGTATATAGTAGTTCATTCAAACTTCTTCCGCATCATTCTAATTATTACATTCTCCTACGACACGCATGTCAATACATAATTTTAATGAGTAATAACTTAAATTATGTATATGAAAATTTATAAAAAGTTGATATTCTAAAATATAAAAAGATCTCACTTGACTATATTTTTTCGTACAAAACTATGATAAAAATTTAAATCAAGTTAAACAATAAATAGTACTCCATAAAAAGTGGCAGTAATAATAACAATGAGACGGGTGTAGTATTTCATAACCTCCATTTCTATTGTTTGAAAATATTGTAGGTCCCCTTTTATATCAAGATTCAGTTATGGGTGTTGATGCAATGTTCTAACTACGTTTTGTCAAAAGCAGTAAAGAACGCAACAATTTGATAACCCAGTTCGGTCCTTCCGACCTACGTCTGGGGGATACCAATCCAGGCGACCTTTACTAGACTAAAAAACCAAGAACACAAACACGCTAACGAATGCCTAAACCTGAAACCAATCTCTACCACTAGATGATCAATCCAGTCGAGTCAGCGTCGTTGAGACTCCCCCTCAACGCGTCTGTAGGGAACTCACCCTAAATGGAATCTTCAAAGGCACAAACGCTGTTTGTCATTCACCATGGCTTTCATCTTGATCGCTGAATTTCTCCAGAACTTCTTGAATGTTGAAGATCGCAATATCTCCAGATATTCCAGTGTAATCTCAATCACTAATCTTGCTCTTTTAAAAATATCTCTATGAAATCTTGAAGAACAAAATACAAGACTCTCTCTCTATCTGAAATCTCTAAATTAGTAAAATAAAATCACTAAGAGCACTACTGAAGATTACTGACTCTGCACTACATAAATGAATATAATACAAGTAAACTCTAGCAGAGATAACTGTCTGTCGTCGTTATTGGAATGTGCTAACACCTGTAGATCATCTCAATGAAAAGTATACGGTTAGGTTGTCAAAGTAATGTATTAACAATCTCCCCCATATTTCATGGAGATGATGATCCATCAAACAAGGTGTCTATCAAAAATATCAATAATGCAAGCATTAAGCAAATAAGAACATGATAGCCAAGCACATTAATCAATATAGCAAAATATCAACAGTAAAACAGATATCATCAAAGACGACAGTTCAGAGAGTCCATAGTTCATCAGAGTCCATCCAAAAACAAACAAAACAGAATCATCAAAATACAGTGTCATCAGCAGAAAGTTTTAACATCCATCAGACAATCACCAAAAAACCATTAAAAGTTTCAGTCAGAAAGTCGTTACCCAAATGTACCAACAACCTTACCACACCAATACCTCCACCAAAATAGACACCACCAGCGCCAGCTTGTTCTCCCCCTTGATGGATCAAACAACTCCATCAGAAGAGTCTTCTTCTTCATCAGCAAATGGATTTTGCTCCTCAGAACGAGCTCCACTTGAAGAAGCCTTGCGGGTAGGGGATAGTGAGCCTGGTAGCATACTCACAATTTGAGCAATTTTCCGCTTGGTGGCAATCGCTTCTTGGCTAATTTTGGTCTGCTTGTCACTCAGAACAAGCAACTCAGACTTGATTTGCTGTATAAGATCAGCGCCAGATGGTGATGGGCCTTCCTTGAAATCATTGTGCTTATCACGAAGGTCAGTAGAAGGTGAATGCACATTAATCTTGATCAGATCATCATTTTCTGTTTTAATACCATTGTGGTGCAGCAAGAGTGTTATAAGGCCGGGGTATGGTAGACTTGCAGATTTTGTGATTAAATCACGAGTATAACCTAGCATTCTTTTCAGAACAAGAAGCCCAAGATTCATTAGTTCAATACCAGAATCAATGCAAAACAAAAGTTTACCCATCTCAAGAGAAGGTTGTGAAGCATTGGATGTCGGCAAAATGTTGGCACGACACAGATAGAACAGGCAATGAAACTTCATAGTCATGTCGGAGACACTGCATTTATGTCATCCAAAATCAAATGCTCTCTGATTTGAGATAGTGTAAGCAATGTCAGTAGGGGAATGAGGTAGATACTCCAGAGGATCTCCAAGGTCGTCGTTGGGCGCAAGTTCTAATAACGCATTGATAACACCAGGGGTTAGATCAATAAACTTGCAACGAATGTACATCTTACCAAACCAAGGAGATTTTTTGTTCAGGACATTAGGGTGTAGATTGGCGTAGAACTCCCTGACCAAAGTTGGAGAGTAGGCTTTGAAGACTCGTGCCCACTTCAGCAAATGCCTCTCTTCAAGGAATTCATCAAACCCTATGTCGGTGTAAGTAGCATGAACAAATGTCTCTTCTGGAATAAACTTTCTATTGACAAGATCTTTTGTCCCAAACAACATCATCTCTTTAGTGAAGTAGGTCATATTGAACGCCCTCTGAGATTGTAAATCCCTTTGAGTCTTTTCTGGTGTCCTCCGCGTCATGGGTCGTTTGGCTGGTGTGCCAACATCGCTTGTAGAAGTGCTTCGCTTCTTCTTCTGAGTGGATCTGGTAGCAGGTCGTCGAACCTCTGTTTCAACACCAGCTTGATCAGGCACCTCTGGTTCATCGTGTGGCAGAATGGGGTCATCTTCATCTTGAACATTATCCGCTCTAGGTTCAGTCGGATTAGAGGGGTTTTCGGTAGGATTTTCAGTAGGTTCTCTCGTGGGGTTTGGAGGGGGGTTTTGAGTAGGATCTCTAGGAGGAGAAGGAAACATTGTGATCAAGGGCTCAGCATTCTCGGCAAACTCGGTAAGTTGAGTTTCGGCAGTGGTTTGAGTAGTGTTTTCGGGAGTGGCATTCAGTTCCTCAGTGACATTCTCAGTAGGATTTCGGGTTTCTGAGGTAACGGGAGGTTCCGAACTAGTTGGGACTGGCTCAGAAATTTTCTCCGGATGGTTAGTAGAGGAAGATGATGCCATAGCTAAGTAAATTCTGCAAACTCAAACCGTAAACTGAAGAATGGTAAAATTGAAACACAAACAAGCTAATTTAAAGAGAGAAAATGAAGACGAAGAGGCGAGAGAGACGACGGTTTTTCCCTGACGTGCAACGTGAGTGATGGTGTCAGTTCTGCAGTCATCATTACTGTACGACGACTGTTTCTTGAAACTTTATCCAAAAAGTATATTGGGCCTACAAAACTCATGGGCTAGATCAAGTGTAAAAAATGTAAAATAAACATAAACATTGATCAGAATTAACTAGAATAGCAAAGGCCCATAATAGATCTAAGTGTTTCAAACCTTTCACTGTCGAGTGCTTTAGTAAGGATGTCAGCCCGTTGTTCTAACGTCCCTATGTGTTCAATATTGCACAAACTGTCTTCAACCAGGTCTCTTATAAAATGATACCTTATATCAATATGTTTGCTGCGATTATGATGAACAGGGTTCTTAGAGATGTTAATTGCGCTGGTATTATCACAATAAACCTTGAAATCATCCTACTTAACTCCATAGTCATCAAGCATTTGTCTCATCCACATTAACTGAGAACAACAAGTAGCTGCAATGTATTCAGCTTCTGCTGTAAAGAGTGCTACTATGTTCTGTTTCCTTGAAAACTAAGACACTAGGTTGTTCCCAAGATAAAAACATCCTCCGGTTGTTGATCTTCTGTCATCACAACATCCTGCCCAATCTGAATCTGTATATCCAATTAAGTTTAAATCAGATCTCTTAGAAAACCATATTCTCATGCCAATAGTTCCTTTGATGTATCTCATAATCCGCTTGACTGCTTTAGGATGTGACTCTTTTGGATTGGATTGAAATCTTGCACACACTCCACTACTAAAAGAAATATCTGGTTGAGTAGCAGTAAGATAAAGTAGACTTCCAATCATACTTCTATACAACTTCTGATCTACCTTGTTTCCTTGATCATCCTTAGAAAGCTTCTGCTGTTGTCCTTGCAGTGTTCTAGCAACCTTACTATCTTGAAGACTAAATCTCGTAAGCATGTTGAGAGCATACTTATCTTGACTTAAAAAGATTCCTTCATCTTGTTGTTTTACTTGTAATCCCAAAAATTAAGTGAGTTCACCTATCATACTCATCTCAAACTCGGATTGCATTGACTTCACAAAGTTGTTCCTCAGTTGTTCTGACGTTGCTCCAAAAATGATATCATCTACATATACTTGTGCAATAATCAGATCGTTGTTCTGATGCTTAACAAACATTGTCTTATCTGCATCACCTCTTTTGTATCCGTTGTTGATGAGAAATGAAGACAACCTATCATACCAGGCTCTTGGAGCTTGTTTGAGTCCATATAGAGCTCCTTTAACCAGATAAACATGATTAGGTTTAGATTGATCCTCAAAGCCAGCAGGTTATGCAACATAGATCTCTTCCTTTATTTCCCATTGAGAAATGCAGTCTTGATGTCAAGTTGATATAGCTTGAAGTCCATTGAACAAGCAAAAGCTAATAGAATTCGAACTGCTTCCATCCTAGCAACAGGGGCAAATGTCTCACATAATCAAAATCTTCAATCTGAGTGAAACCTTGAGCAACAAGACGTGCTTTATTTCTAACATTGTTCCCTTGTTCATCTGTCTTGTTCCTAAATACTCACTTAGTGCCAATTACATTGATGTTTGAAGGCTGTTCGACCAACTCCCAGACATCATTCCTTTGAAATTGTATCAACTCATCTTTCATGGCTGCTATCCAATATTCATCCGTTAGGGCTTCTGAAACATTCTTCGGCTCTATCTTAGAAACAAAACAATTCATCCCTGCCAATTCTCTATAATCAGCTCTCTGATTCCTTGTTTGTCTCTGAGCATTTGGATCTCCAATAATATCTTTTTGTGAATGATGTTTCAGAGCTCTTGGACCTTTCCTCTTATTAGGTACAAAAACTTTAGGACTTAAATCAGCATGATCTGGATGTTGCTCATGATTAGCATCTTCATCAATAACTATTCCTTCAGACTGTTGTTGACACGCTGTACCAAATCAAGGTTGTGTGAGGCAGTATCAACACTAGGAACAGTATCATCATCATCATGCTTTCCTCTAGGTAAAGAATACTTATCCTCAAATAGAACATTTACTGATTCAGTAACCTTTCTGGATTGAATCAAATAAACTCGATAAGCTCTAGAGTTGTTAGAATAACCCAAAAACCAACCTTCCTCAGCTCTAGCATCAAACTTCTTAATTTGCTCTCTATCCCTGTAGACAAAACATTTATATCCAAAAGTATGAAAATATTTAAAAGTAGGAGTTTTACCATTCCAGATTTGATATGGATTGTTGTTAGTGTGCGGTCTCAACAACACACGATTGATGATGTGACACGCTGTATGAATTGCTTCGGCCCAAAATGATTTGCCAAGCGTACTAGCATGCAACATAGAACGAGCCATCATCTGAAGTGTTCTATTCTTCCTTTCAGCAATCCCATTCTGTTGAGGTGTCTTTGGGGCTGAGAACTCATGAAAAATTCCATGGTTGTTACAGAAAAGTTCAAACTCCTGATTCTCAAACTCGCGTCCATGATCAGATCGAATTCTTTGGATTTTGGCTTGCTTCTCATTCATCAATTCAGGCTTAACTTCTCAAAGTGTTGGAATGCTTCATCTTTGCTCCTGAGAAAACATACCCAAGTGAATCTCGAAAAATCATCAACACAAACTAAAACATACCTTTTGCCATTTAGGCTTTCAGTTTCTGTTGGACCCATGAGATCCATATGGATTAGTTCTAGGCAATGATTAGTAGAGATTCCATCAGTCTTCTTATGTTGAGCTCGAGTTTGCTTTCCTTTTGAACAATCCATACATGTAAGGTCTTTGTTATTGTGTAGTTTAGGCAGACCCCTGACAGCAGCCGGACAACTCAGCTTGTACAAAGTTTGATAGTTGAGATGTCCAAGCCTGTTGTGCCATAAATTTGGGAGGTCATCCTTGCTTACAAGTGCATGTGCCAGATTAGCTTCCAAGGTATAACAATTGTTCTTTGATCGTTTACCTGTCATGATGTTATCTCTCCTGCAATCAAATACTTGACAAAAATGCTTATTAAAAATAACAAGAGAGTCTTCATCACATAATTGACTAATTAAAATGAGATTAGTAGTAAGCCCTTCAACATGATAAACTTTAGAAAGTTTAGAAAGTTCACCATCCTTTACATTACCATAACCTGTGATTTTGCTTCTAGCACCATCACCAAAAACCACATCTCCACAATCTTTATCTGTAAAGTTATTTAGAATTTCCTTACTACCTGTCATATGCCTTGAACAACCTGAATCGAAATACCATTTTCTGGAACGAGGTTGTTGCTGTGATGATAGAAAAACTAGGCACTGACTCTCCTTTCTCTTAGGTACCCATTCCATTTGAATTCTGATCTTTTTCTTTAAATCTTCATGGGGCCAGACCACTGGACGACCATTCATGAGATCACGAACAATTCTCATGCAAGTTTCAGCTGTGTGACCAGGTAAGCTGCAATAGAGACAGTCTCTACGTCGTTTAGGTGATGTAGGAACATCCTGTTGGGTCAGTGAGCTTGATTCAACATTCAAGTTTCCACCACTAACAAATAGTCTTTTTCAAGTAGATGCTTGATTCTTGTACCCAATACCAGTCATGTCTCTGTAGCTCTTTCCAATGGACAGAACTTCATCCAGTTTGCCTTTCCCTTTAGTCAACTTCTCCAAGTCAACAACTCGAATTTTCAATTTAATGGATTCCTCTCTGAATGATTCCTTCTCTTTGGTCAAAGTAGTAACCTGAAGCTTCACTTCATCATACTTTCCCTTAAGAACTTTTAAATCATCAATAGCCTTAAGCTTCTCAGCTTCTGCTTTGTCCAAAGTCAGACCGATGTCAGTGAGTTGTTTCGGCAACTGCTCATTCTCCTGTACAGCTTCATCATACTTCATAGATATCAACTAGTTCTTTATAGAGACTACCTGATTCAGCTGTAACAATAGAAGAAATGTCAGTAATTAATTGTATTGATGATAATGGCAAAAAATGACCATTATTTTCAATCCATTTCCGTGTCTTAAACGGGCATTTGATCGCATTCCGGTCTTACATTAAGTAAGAAAGCAGTCGAATTGGACTAATTTATGCATAATTGTAAAAATAATAAGCTGGTATGAAAAAGGCATAAATATGTAATTTTATTACATATTTATGCTAGAAAAATCCAAAAACAGGAGAAAAAGAAAAGGAAACAAAAAGATGGGAAAAAGATAGAAAAGCCCACAAAAAGAATATTTTCGGCCCATCTGGCCCAATTCAGCAGGCACAGGAAGACCTTTGTCGCGGAATACCCCCTGGCGCGATAGCATGTTCCGCGACCAAGGCATGTTCCGCGACCAAGTGGCCCTGAGGAAGAAGAGACCAGCCAATACCCCCTGGCGCGATACCTTTGTCGCGATGCCCGGCTCCGCGACAAAGGTCCATTCCGCGACCAAGATGCACAAATAGAGACACAAGACCCAGTCGAGAAGCCTTGCCACATGCAGTGTGTTCCGCGACCAACTTAATGTTCCGAGACAAAGCTGTGATGTGTGTGATGTCTTAAGACACAATGGGCTAGAATCAAGGCCCATGGGCTTAGGGTTACACTTCTATAAATATGAGGTGTCACCCATGAGCTAGGGGTTGAATAGTTGTTGGTTGGTTGAAATTTGTTAGAAGTTCTTGAAGGCAAGCAGTAGGAGTTCTCTCTTAGGTAGAGTAGTTTAGGTTTATTTTCATGTATTATTTAATTTTCGCACTTAGTTTAGCTTAGTTTAGTGTTTTACTGTTCACAGTGCTTAGATAGCCATTTTTACACTATGTTTTGGTTTCTAAACTTTTGTTTTAGGGTTTGTAACACCCAAATCATGGGTATTAACAACACCCACTTAATAATATGGGAAAACATTCATCATTTGTGTCCCAAATCATGAAATGGGTCTCACACCCCATGGATTTATGCTTTCTTTTTCATTTTGGGGTCATTTGACCCCCATTTCGTTATTTTCATGTTTACTGTTGGCATGTTATGGATAATGTTGTGTGGATGTGTGATCAAACCCTAGATTAGGATTCCTGCTTTGTTTTAATATTCTGCCCTCCCTTGTTATTTTTGTTTAAGCATGTTCTTCCTTATTTTGAATGTTTCTTGCTTATTTTTAGCTTAGAATAGCTTTTTGATCTGAAATAGGGTGAGATCACGTTGTTTGCATGCCACTGTTCATTTCTGCTTTTTCTGACTTTTGTCCTGAACCACCTTGGGCGCCAACCGCCTTCTGGCGCGGAACCACGTTCCGCGACAGAGTGGCTGTTCCGCGACCAAGGTGATTCAAGACACTTGTCTCCAAATTTAAAACCCTTTGTCGCGGAATACCTTGTCGCGGAGCCACGTTCCGCGACAAAACTGTCCATGCATAGCGACAAAGGAACCAAACTCTTGCATTTTGTCCCCATGGCTTCTTGTCGCGGAGTACCTTGTCGCGGAGCCACGTTCCGCGACAAAATCCCATTCCGAGACAGAAAAATTATGCCATATTCCTTGATCTTTGAACACCTTGTCGCGGAACACCTTGTCGCGGAACCATGTTCCGCGACAAAATTTCCATGCATAGCGACAAAGGTTCAAATGCTTTAGAATTTTATGAAAACACTTTGTCGCGATGACACCCTTGTCGCGGAACCACGTTCCGCGACAAAACCTTGCATAGCGACAAAGAGGCGTTATGCTGCCAAAAATTCTAAAAACTTGTCGGGATATCCATGTCGCGGATCTCGGTCCGCGACAGAATTTATGACATCGCGACAAGGGTTTCTCTCTCTATTTGATCTCAAACAAATTTCATTCTCTCCCTATTTTATATTGCAACACTCACATCATAGCCCCACGGGTTAGGATGTAACATTCTGGAATTGCAATATAGGGTGTTATGCTGCCCAAATTTTGATTCTCCATTTGCATCACTTAACTGATTGAACCCTTGACTCATTAATGATTAAAAATTGAGATTAGCAATAATCACTCTTCAATAATCATCATGATTAAAGGACCTTTGTTCAATTGCCATTAAAACATTCTTGTATAAACAAAACCTTGATGGCTTAAACAGATAATCTGGACTGTAATTAGTTATGGTAGGAAGGATTATTTAAGACCATCAATTGTGGACCCAATCCACAACCTTGCATGAGAAACCAATGTCTCTCATACAATGGATCCTCTTTTGTTTCTTATTTATTTTGTCTTTGTGTGTTGTGTGGAACCATTAGTAAAGAATACAACAGACTAATGTTGGCGGGTATTCCCTCATGGATAACTAGCTCTTATTCTGGGTATTAGTTACTAATTGTTATTTTGCATGGTCTGGATGGCTGTCAGTGGAAGCCTTGGCGGTTCGCCCATCCGGGGTTATAATAGCTGCTCGGCTGACTCCCTTCCAGATACAGTTTTACTTTTACTATCTTAATTTCCAAACCCAAATTCCAATCTGTAGTGGGAGTCAGTTGGCATCAGTCAATGCCAACTGATGATCATTATAGAAGGGAAGCATGTAGGTTTTTATCCGAATTCACAGACAGTGGAGGCCCAACTGGCGTTGACACCACCATTATAGGGTCTACGCTGTCTAAAATTCGCTCCATCCGAGTGATTAGGAAATTGGACAGTAGATGTTTACAGTCCACCTGATTACTCTGCCATTACTTTGGTCCCTTGACCACTTCATTCTGTGTCTCACCTTCTGTCTAGACCCGCATCTATATTTTGGGTCAATTAATTTTACACTTCCCTATATCTTTATGCATGATAATATTATATACTACTGTGGTCTGTATTTATTTTGGGATCCTTCCCTTGGACAATAGAAGTCTAGATCTTAAACAGATATTGCTTTATAAATTTCCAACAAAAACCTCTTTATAAAATCCGGATCTGAGTAAGGGATAAATTCTTCAGTTATGACTAATTCATATTCTGTCAAGGGTTATATTTAGGGAAATTAAGAAGCAGATTCAGCGATTAGGTCTCGCCTAGACTGAAAGGGTCTGCGTTTTAACTGAGAGTCTAGTACCTGACAGGGAATGATTTTCAAATCCATTATTTTCCAAAATTGCTGGTTGATGGAAATGTAAGATTAAGTGCTACACCGAGATGGGGTCCACTTGGATTCAAATACAGTGTAGTAAATAACCTTAGAGGAACATCATCCAGGCCTTGGTTATTTTCTAAGATAGGGTTGAGTTTTCTTTCAACTGCTATCTTCTTCTGCCAAAGCCTACTTTTGAGTCCTGAGTGAGTGCATCCGGAACGAACTAATTTATTAGTTCGTTTCATTAGTTTGTATCTCATAATCACCCGGAAGGAAGTGAACACATCAGTGGTTCACTGAGGGCCGGGAATTCTTGATCCATACTCCTTCATTCTGATGGGGAGCTGTCTTTTACTACCAGGGTCAGATTTTCAAAACCTCCGAGTGATAGGTTTTAAATGCTTTCTTTACTGCTTTCTTTTAATCGCTTTCATTAGAGGTCACTCGGTTGTGTTGAGAGTTGTGTAACTGCTACTAGGATTGACAGTTAAGGGATGGTTTAGGGCTTGATTCAAATCTTTGGGTGTGACATGGGAGAATGATAGTGGTACTTGGCATTTCAATAAATGATGTGTCGGGTGTTGCTTTTCCACCACAGATGAAGTAACATACCCAGGCCAGGGCAGTTACGAATCCGTGGTATCTTAGAATTTGAGGTCTTAAGAACATGTAAACTCATATTGCAAGTACCTGTCTATTAAAGGGAAAGCCTTATTGAGAGCATGAGAATTAGCTATCTGAAAAGAATTATCCCAAACAAAGATCTGCGTATGAAAATGGAAGTTTAATATTGCTGTATCTCACTCTTGTCCAATTTTCATTCTTTTCTTCCTGTCCTTTCTGTCTACATTGTGACTCAACTTCACGGTTGGCACAATGCACCTTTTCCCTGCTTTCGTAGATAATGTTTACTGCATTCCTAGAATAATTCTTATCCGCTTTCTAGAATAGATTTAATTGCTTCGTAGAATAATTTAACTGCTTTCTAGATCTAATTTACATTCCTGTCAGTAGTTGTTAATCACCTTTCAAACCTATTGAGCAATATGAATGGAAAATCTAGTAAAACGACGTGGGACCTGCTTCTATCGCACATCCTCCAGTGAACGATCCGGTCTTACTATAAATTACTGCAATTTTTGACTCCGTGCGCTTTCGGGAGCACAGTTTCTTAACTCCGAGCAATAAAAATATGACTACATATAAATATATCCCTAATCACAACACCGCCATCATAAATTGGTTTCATTAAATAAAAACTAAACCAGGACCATGATTTTCCGGAAAATACTCATGTAGTGGGAGCCAGTCAAAAGTTTCATGGCAGGAAATCTTATGGCAAGAATTGATGAGAAGTATCATGGCATATTTGCCGGGGATCTTCAGTGTGACAGGCTGAAGGTCAACCTATCCCGGCTATGCCACGAGATTTGTCAACATTTCATGACAGAGAGGACCACAGCGCCATTTGAAGCCAAAGCACCATACTTGAGTAATAAAAAGACTAATAATCTTGATATATCCCTAAACCCTTTCCCGTGAATCATAACGCTTTTCATTTAATAAATCTAACCTGGTATAATTTTAGCAAAAAGCTCGGGTTAACGAAACTTGTCAAAAGTTTCAATTGACTCAGAGTTACCTTTAGAAGAGGTAGGACTAGCTTCTCTTGTCACGAATGCAACCACATCTTCATCATCACTTGATTGATCATTCTCAGCTTCATCTTCAGAGTCATCACTCAAAGTGGCTTGAAGTGCTTTCCCTTTCTTTTTCTTAGCAGTAGGACATTCAGCTCTCACATGGCCTTTTCCTTCACATTCAAAACATATAATCTCAGAAGATTTATCAGACTTATCAACATCTTTGTCCTTCTTAAATTTTCTGAACTTTCTATCAGATTTCTTCTCAAATCTGTTGTTCTGCTTCTCCGTTGTTACTGGGTTGTCAGAACATTGATTTTTCTTCTGAAATTTCTTGAAATGCTTATTCTGAAGCATCTTTCCAATCCTCTTGGAGAGTAAAGAAACTTCTTCTTCAAAATCATCAGCAGGTTCATCTTCGGCTTTGGATGCAATGTTCTTGTGCGATATTTCTGAGGCTAAATGCTTGATTTCATAAGTTTGAAGAATACCAACCAATTCCCTCAAGGACATAGTCTTGATCATCTCAACTTCTTCAAGGGCTGCAACTTTTTGGAGTACTTCTTAGAAACTGTCCTAAGAAATTTCCTCACGAGCTTTGATCCTTCAAAAGTCATACCAAGAGCTATGGCCTGATTCACGATATCTTGAAATCTTCCAAAATATGATGTGATATCCTCATCATTTGTCATCCTCAAGCTGTCAAAGATCGATTCTATGCGCTGTAGACGGGTTGTCTTGACATCCTCCGAACCTTCATGTTGAGTTTCCAAGAAATTCCAAGCTTCGTAGGCGGATGTACAATTAGCAATCATTCTGAATTGCACTTCTTCCATAGCACCGCTGATAGCATTAAGAGCTGTGTAGTTCGCTGATCTTGCAGTTCTCTCGGCCTGTGTGAGTTCGGCATTGGTAGCAAGCCGAATTGTTGTTGTAGCCGTTTCTCCTTCACCAGTGCGAACCTCCCTTGTTGGTTGAGTCCATGGTTCCAGAACTAAGTCCCAAACACCATCTCCTTGTGCCAAAAGATAATTCCGCATCCTAGCTTTCCAATACGCATAATCATTTCCATCAAACAATGGCGGACGAGTGTTAGACGCTCCTTCTCGACTCATGATTCTTGAATTTTGAATGAATGGATTTTCTCAGTTACGTTAGAGAACTCGCTCTGATACCAATTTGTAGGTCCCCTTTTATATCAAGATTCAGTTATGGGTGTTGATGCAAAGTTCTAACTACGTTTTGTCAAAAGCAGTAAAGAACGCAGCAATTTGATAACCCAGTTCGGTCCTTCCGACCTACGTCTGGGGGATACCAATCCAGGCGACCTTTACTAGACTAAAAAACCAAGAACACAAACATGCTAACGAATGCCTAAACCTGAAACCAATCTCTACCACTAGATGATCAATCCAGTCGAGTCAACGTCGTTGAGACTCCCCCTCAACGCGTCTATAGGGAACTCACCCTAAATGGAATCTTCAAAGGCACAGACGCTGTTTGTCATTCACCATGGCTTTCATCTTGATTGCTGAATTTCTCCAGAACTTCTTGAATGTTGAAGATCGCAATATCTCCAGATATTCCAGTGTTATCTCAATCACTAATCTTGCTCTTCTAAATATATCTCTATGAAATCTTGAAGAACAAAAATACAAGACTCTCTCTCTATCTGAAATTTCTAAAGTAGTAAAATAAAATCACTAAGAGCACTACTGAAGATTACAGACTCTGCACTATATAAATGAATACAATACAAGTAAACTCTAGCAGAGATAACTGTCTGTCGTCATTATTGGAATGTGCTAACTCCTGTAGATCATCTCAATGAAAAGTATGTGGTTAGGTTGTCAAAGTAATGTATTAACAAATATGAATGATGGTTGCTAGAGGTTCGATTCCATCAAGCCTTGGGCCCTCTTATATCTTGAATCTTGATCCCTATTGGGCCATCCTCTCGGTCCACAAACCATATACTTCAACAACCAGCCCTGTTGAAGCCTCATTTCTTCCACGGTTTTGGGAAAACTAGGGCCCGGTACCCGTGAACAAAATATTATAGGAGTCAAAGCCCCTCTATTTCAAACATTTGTTTTAGACCCCATGTAATAACTTGATAAATCACATACCAAGAACTTGGTAAAGCACATATCAATATAATGGTAAAACACTACCAATAACCTGGTAAACATCATAAGGTAATTGTGGTAAAATACATACCAAAAACTTGGTAAAGCTCATATGGTATATATGTGGAATAATTTGGTAAACACCATAAGGTATTTGTGGTAAAGCACATATAAAAAATATGGTAAACACTATAAGATATTGGTGGTAAAGCACATACCAAGACTTGGTAAATACCATATGGCATCTGTGGAATAACTTGGTAAACACTATAAGGTATTTATGGTAAAGCACATACCAAGAACTTGGTAAATACCATATGGTATCTGTGGTAAACCATACTGGTATAGTGTGCTAAACCACGTAACAATAACTTAGTAAGTAATAATATATGGTAGCTATGGTAAAACACATACTAATACAGTGGTAAACCACATATCATTAACCTGGTAAATACTATATAGTATCTAGGTAAAGCACATACAAACAGCGCGATAAACTAAGTCAAACATGTGATGGGGTGCAAAGTGTAACAAAATTAGAATGTGGTCTAAAAAATTGGAAAGATTTTTAAAAAGGGTTTGGGCCCTAATTTACAGCACGGTCTTAGATCCAATTATTTGGGCTCCGTTGTTTTGTCAACATAGACAAACTCAAAATTTTAAGGGACTTTAGAGAGAGGGCCCCCATCTAAACATTTTTTGAGTGAAGGCCCCCATTTGAAAACTTGAGACAGGGGTTTTAATATGTTTGGTGGCCACTATATTGGCTACCACATGTTCTTCTTTTTTGCTACCATATTTATAGAGTTTGGTTACCATATATATATCACACTTGTTATATTGGTTAACACATACATCGTATGTTGGTTACCACACATTCATGCTATATTGAATAAAAATACATCTTGTGTTTGGTTACCACATTATTAATATATTGGTTACCACATATCTAGAATTTAGTTACTACATACCACATTTGGTGTAATGATTACCACATTCATGGTATAATTATTACCATACATCTAGAATTTGGTTACCACATACTTGGTATGTTTGGTTACCATATATATTTGGTATATTGGTTACGACATAGTCAAAATGGAAAAAAACCCATATTGTCCCATATTTAAAAGAATTTTTAAAACAGTCCCACAAATATCGAATTAGACGAATTCGTCCCATAACTACCCTAATTATAGCCGAACCCGTCCCATAACTACCCTAATCATCGCCGAATCCATGAACCGGTTTTTTCGCTTATCATCGCCGAACCCATCCCATAACTTCCCTAATGGAGGGATGGGTTTAGCGATGATTAGGGTAGTTATGGGATGGATTCGTCTAATTCGATATTTGTGGGATGGTTTTAGAAATTAAAAAAAACTTACGGGACTAAATGGATTTTTTTGAAGGTTGTTCTTGAATGTTCTAGAGGGTAGACTACCTCAACTCACCCTTTTAGATAATCAAGATCGAGTTAATTATTGTAGAGTATGAACAAGTGACTTTGAGACAAGAAGAGTTTTTATTGTCGCAAAAGGCTAGAGATATCTCAATTTGCTACATGGACAATTAAAAAACACACAACAAGATAATTTTATGCGCAAACTAATAAACGGAGGAGACGGAATATAAAATCCGGGGGTTCTACTTCTACCTAATGCAGGTTGCATACTCATAGTGAAAAATGTTACACCCTCAGTCAGAATAGGTGAAGACTAGAAACCAGAAACCCTCAGCTTTTTCCCTATATATTGCATTGATTTAAGCTTGTTATTTTATACTAATAAAAGTATACGCATACAGCATACGTTCCCACGTGCAGGTAGAAATAGCCCTCGAGGACTTCTTCTTGAGTCATGGTTTTGACGGAAGTTCAACACCGATGATCGAACACAATAGATGGACCACCCTGGCAATAGACAACATGTGCGAACTGGATAAAATTTGAAAGAGTGCCAGCTCTCCAGCCCCAACGACTCTTTCCTAATATGGGGAGACATTAGACTAACATTTCTTTATAGGAACTCTTTCCCAGATCAGAGAAAGAAGATTTACAGTCACTCAGTCCAGTCCAACAGCTCTTTCCCAATCTGGAAAAGAAGTTCAGTCCAGTCCAACAGCTCTTTCATGACAGAGAGGACCATAGCGCCATTTGAAGCCAAAGCACCATACTTGAGTAATAAAAAGACTAATAATCTTGATATATCCCTAAACCCTTTCCCGTGAATCATAACGCTTTTCATTTAATAAATCTAACCTGGTATAATTTTAGCAAAAAGCTCGGGTTAACGAAACTTGTCAAAAGTTTCATGGCGCCGTTGCCGGGGAGGATGCAGCGCCGTTTTATTTAGAGAATTACATTCCTCATTGCTCCTAGAGTAGCCTATACATATAATTATAAATATTCACCTTCAGAACCACTTCTAACCTGGGGATTGTACAGGTACTGTCATTACTGAAGCCGCTGTTCTATGCAAAGGAGGAAGCAGACGCCAGCCGAGATCCCGTTTAATTCCGAGATAGAAAAGACAGCTCGACGTCTTAGGGCGGAGACTAAACGAAGAAGGGAACGGGAACGACAGGCATTACTTTCGCCAAGCACCAGCAGCGATATTTCCGAAATGGCAAACCCTGACATCCCACCAATCATTCAACCCAATCCCCCACTTCACAACATTGAGGAAGACCCCGAAGATGCTGATCATGATGATTTGGATGATCCCCCTCCCCAGATCATACAAGGAGGTGGGAATCCACCAAACATGGAGCAGCAGCACTTCGAAGCACCTCCTCCCAACCCGAACCAAAACCCACCAAACAACCAAAACCAACCAAATCAGCAAAATTTCCCAAACCAACAGAATCAGCAATACCATAACCCCCATCAGAATCCCCCGAATCCGAATGATTTCAATGATCCGAGGAACTATTTCATGCCTCAGAACTACTACCCACAGCAGTACCAAGGCGGGGCTGAGAACAATCATCAAGCAGCAGCTGCTGCTGATTACATGCAGCCGATTTTAGAGCCATATCTGAACATTCCTGGACAAGCTCCATTCTTGGCCAGGAATTTCGAACTGAAACCGGCCCTAATCAATCTAGTCCAGAGCAACCAGTTTGCCGGAGCAAGTCATGAAGATCCCCATGATCACCTGCAAACCTTCCTAGAATTGTGTGACACGATCAAGAATCGTGATGTACCCGCAAACACCATTCGACTAAGGCTATTCCCCTTCTCTCTGACAAGCGGAGCACGAACATGGTACAAGTCACTGCCCGTAAATCAGAAGTCTACATGGGAAGATGTGATCAGAAACTTCCTAGCAAAATACTTCCCGGAGTCCAAGGTGGATGAATGCCGCTCCAAAATTGCGGAATTCAAGATGAAACCAGACGAGTCCTTGTATGATGCAAAGGAAAGATTCTTCAATCTACTCAGAAAGTGTCCTCAACATGGCTTCCATGACTGGGAAAGACTGAGAAAGTTCTACAGTGGTCTGACCCCAGCATGGAAATCCATGCTTGATGCTGCCGGTGGTCAACATTTGCTCTACATACCGATGGACCAAGCCTGGGCAAAGATTGAAGCCATGAGTGTAAACCGTTCTGTTCTAACTGATGATGGTAATCTCACTCCCCCTCGTAGTTTATGTGCTGTAGGTACAGTAGAGAAGTCAGACATTGAAAAGCTTCAAGAGCAAGTGGCAGCGTTGTCTGTAAATCAAGGAGTTGGAAGTTCTGCGCAGGGACAGCAAACTGATGTGATCTGTGGACTGTGTCAAGGCGCTCATGCAACTGACACATGCGAGCAAGTCACAGCTGAGAGCTGTAACTATGCAGGAGCCTTTCCAAATAGACACCCGAACTTGTCCTATTCAAACAACAACGCCTTGAACTCACATCTCTTGAACAAGCCACAGCAACAGCAGTTCAACCCTCAACAGAATCAGGGATTCAATCAGAACAGGGGGCAACATTTTCAGAATCCAGGTTTCCAACCTCAGATCCAGCAGAGGCCGCCTCAGAATTTCCAGAACTTTCAGCCCAATCAGAGTTTCCAGCCTCAGTTTGTCCCAAACCAAGGCCAGTGGAATCAGAATCAGCATCAAAATCAGAATCAGAATCAAAAGCCTCCTTCAAGGCTTGAGAATCTGATGACTGATTTCATCACTAGTCAGAAAGAGATCAACAATCAACTGCAGGCCTCCATCAGAAATGTGGAGACCCAAGTTACACAGATGGCTAATGAGATGCAGAAAAGGGACAAAGGAACGTTGCCTAGTACTGCGGAAAAGAACCCGCAATGCAAGGCAATAACCTTGAAATCTGGAAGAGTACTAGCTGGACCAAAGGGAGCAGATACTGGAGCAGAATGCGAAGAGGATGATATTGTTGACAATGCTGGTAAGGAAGCTGATAATGGGAACGAAGCGGAAAAAGAGACAGCCGAAATGCAGACTGAAGCTGCGCCCGAAAAGGCTGAAACAGATAAAGGTACAGGTGAAGGTACAACTTCCTTCCCTTCACCACCAAAAATTGCTAATAACAAGTACATGCCCAGGATTCCTTATCCTGCGCGGCTTAAAAATAAAGAACATGATCTTAAATTCAAGAAATTTCTGCAACGATTAAAGTCTGTAGAGATAACCATTCCTCTCACAGAAATGATTTCCGAAATGCCCATCTATGCTAAGTTCTTGAAAGAATTGATTTCAGGAAAAAGGCAGGTTGAGCAGGAAGAGGTAATTATTCTCAACAGCACATGCAGTGCCATCGTTCAGAGGAGAATGCCTGAAAAGAAAGAGGACCCCGGATGTTGCACACTTCCAGTACAATTCGGAAAGGCCAAAGTGAGTATGGGGCTTTGTGATTTAGGATCAAGCATCAATGTGATGCCACTAGCTATGGCTGTTCGCCTTAAGCTTGGAGAAATTCAACCGGTCAAGATGAGACTGCAACTTGCAGACAGATCGATCACTCAGCCCGTAGGAATCCTCAAGGATGTTGTGGTCAAAACCGGGCAGGTTCTTTTCCCGGTCGACTTCATCGTCCTCGACATCGAAGAGGATTCTGAAATGCCGCTTATCCTTGGACGCCCATTTCTAGCCACTGGTGGTGCACTGATTGACGCTAAATCGGGAAAAGTCACCTTAAGGGTCGATGGCGAGGAGATCATCTTTGATATGGAGAAATTGCAGAAATTTCCGAATGACAGTTCTTGTTTTTCATTTGAAAATGTAATAGTTAGGGAAGAGCTTGACTCTGAACTTGATTGTGAAATGATGCTGGATGAACCATCAAAGCAGGTACTGAAGCCTGCTGGCGTGGAGCACAAAGGATGCAAAGCCGTTCACTTCGCCGATCCCGAAACAGGGGATTTGGAGGAATTTGACGGCATCGACTTCCATGATGACGCCAACCAAGAGGAAGAAGAGGATCCTGTACTGATGCAGGATCCCGAAGGTAAATCTGTTCTCCCACTACCCATTTCTCGCAAACTACTCCCTTCCGTTGAATGTCCACCAGAGCTTGAACTTAAAACATTACCCGATCATCTCAAGTACGCGTTTCTCGCAGAACATAAAAAGTTACCCGTGATTGTTTCGGCTAAGCTCTCCCAAGAGCAAGAAAACGCTCTGGTGGTCATTCTTAAGAAACATGTACATGCAATAGGTTGGACCATTTCTGATATAAAAGGAATAAGCCCTTCTATTTGCATGCACAGGATTCTAATGGAAGAAGAGTTTAAACCCTCCCGTCAACCTCAGAGGCGATTGAACCCTCTTATGCAGGAAGTGGTAAGGAAAGAAGTTATCAAGCTCTTAGATGCTGGTATAATCTATCCTATCTCTGATAGCAAATGGGTTAGCCCAGTGCAGGTCGTACCCAAACGAGGAGGGATGTGCATAACCAAGAATGAGCAAGGAGAAGAGGTTGCAACCAGGCCAGTGACCGGATGGAGAGTTTGTATCGATTACCGGAAGCTGAACGAGGCCACACGCAAGGACCATTTTCCATTGCCATTCATTGATCAGATGCTTGAGAGGTTGGCAGGGAGAGAGTTTTATTGCTTTTTGGATGGTTATTCTGGTTATAATCAGATTGTTATTTCCAGTGAAGACCATGATAAAACCACTTTTACTTGCCCGTACGGCACTTTTGCCTATCGACGGATGCCTTTTGGTTTGTGCAATGCACCTGCTACTTTTCAAAGATGCATGATGTCTATTTTCTCTGAATTTATCGAAAAATGCATTGAGGTCTTCATGGATGACTTCTCTGTGTATGGAGATACGTTCGAAGATTGTTTGACCAATCTTGCTAAGATTTTAAAGAGGTGTGAGGACACTAACTTGGTTTTAAATTGGGAAAAGTGCCATTTTATGGTCACTGAGGGCATAGTGTTAGGTCATCGCATTTCTCGTGCAGGCATTGAAGTTGATCCAGCCAAAGTTTCCATCATTTCCAATCTCCCTCTTCCTAACTCGATCAAATCAGTTAGGAGCTTCTTAGGGCATGCCGGTTTTTACCGGCGATTCATTAAGGATTTCTCTAAAATTGCCAAGCCGCTCACTAATCTGCTTTGTAAAGAAAATCCTTTCTTAATAAATGAAGCGTGTGTCCAAGCCTTTGACACGCTCAAGAAGATGTTGGTTTCTGCACCGATAGTGCAACCACCCGATTGGTCAATACCTTTCGAGGTAATGTGCGATGCTAGCGGTCTCGCCGTAGGCGCAGTTCTTGGACAACATAAGGATGGGAGACACTGCGTAATTCATTACGCAAGTCATGCCCTGAATGAAGCCCAAGTTAACTACACCACAACGGAAAAAGAGATGTATGCTGTAGTCTTCGCGTTTGACAAGTTCAGACAGTACCTAATAGGTACGAAGACCATAGTGTACACTGATCATACAGCATTGAGATACTTGTTTAGCAAACAAGATGCAAAACCTCGATTAATCAGGTGGGTACTTCTGTTGCAAGAATTCGACATCATAATAAAAGATAGGCGAGGTCGAGATAATGGTGCTGCTGACCACTTATCTCGATTAGATAATGATAAAAAGGAAAAAGCCGTCAATGAGGATTTCCCGGACGAACAGTTGTTCGCGTTGCATTTGCATAATCAAGCTTGTCCATGGTTTTCCGACATCGCTAACTTCTTGGCGTGCGGAGTAACCCCCCAGTTTTCGAACTATCATCAGAGGAATAAGTTCAAACGAGATGTATTAAGTTACTTCTGGGAAGAACCTTATCTCTTCAAACACTGCCCTGATTTAATAATCAGGCGATGTGTGACTGAGCATGAAGCTTATCAAATTGTCAGAAAATGCCATGAATCAGAATATGGAGGTCACCATGGTCCCGCTCGAACGGCCCACAAGGTCCTCGAATGTGGATTTTATTGGCCTCACATCTATGAGGATTGCAGGACATTTGTTAAGGGCTGTGACAGATGCCAAAGATTAGGAAACATCTCCAAGAGGGATGAGATGCCTCAAAAGGGGATTCTCACACTTGAGATCTTTGATGTATGGGGCATCGACTTCATGGGACCGTTCCCACCATCTGGTGGAAACTACTATATCTTGGTAGCTGTCGATTACGTATCCAAATGGGTCGAGGCTGTCGCATTACCGACCAATGATGGTAGCCAAGTCATCAAGTTCCTCAAGAACAACATTTTCAGTCGATTTGGCGTACCTAGGGTGGTGATATCTGATGGAGGAACACACTTTATTAATAAAGGTTTTGAAACTTTAATGAGTAAAAATGGGATCCTCCATAAGATAGGCACGCCTTACCATCCTCAGACTAGTGGTCAAGTCGAAGTATCCAATCGCGAAATCAAACACATACTCGAAGCCACTGTCGGGATAACCCGTAAGGATTGGGCACGTAAGCTCAATGATGCTCTATGGGCATACCGCACAGCATATAAGACTCCCATCGGGATGTCTCCATATAGGCTGGTCTTCGGAAAAGCCTGTCATTTGCCTGTAGAGCTAGAGCATAAAGCTTACTGGGCCGTTAAAACGCTTAACTTCGATCCGAAAGTTGCTCAGAGCAAACGTAAGTTGGACCTCAATGAAATTGAGGAAATACGAGCGCAAGCTTATGAAAGCTCTCGAATTTACAAGGAGCGGACCCAGAAGTTGCACGATCGCCGGATCAAACCTAAGTATTTTTATGTGGGTCAACATGTGTTATTGTTCAATACTAGGTTGAAGCTGTTCCCCGGAAAGCTCAAATCTAGATGGGAAGGACCACATGAAGTACTAGAGGTGTTCAAAAATGGAGCTGTCAGGATTCGAACTGGCAGGGGTGATATAGTGGTGAATGGACAACGATTGAAAGAGTACCTCGGACAGTTCGATCCGAAGAAAGAAAGCCAAGCAGTGGCAGACCCGGCTTACACTCAATAAGAAACAGCATTTAAAAATACAAAAATTTCAGTTTATATATATAGTATATATTTACAGTATTTATTTCATAGCAAGAAAGTACCCAAAGATCAATTAAACATTTAGAGTACTAAGACTCTAAATGTGAGGATGTTGATATTTGGAGAAAATCTAATGCATTTCATTCATCTATCTTGCAGAAGTTCGGAACCACCAAAAAGAGGAGCAGATAACAGTAACATGGAAAACCAGGTTCTTGGTTGGATTAGTTCTATAAATCTGAGAAAATGTTCTCGGGAATTGAAGAAATTCAATACCCGAAATAAAATTCACAGATAAAATGGAACTGACCCAACCTAATTTTATGCAAGTGGATTGTCTAATTTTCAGCCCAGCATTTTGAATTTACTTGGACTGAATTCATTCAGCCCTAATCAAATAAAATGGACGCAGGCCCAACATCACACTCGGGCCCAGTCCAAGAAAATTTGAAAATTCAAAATCCTTTGTCGCGGAAGGACCTTTGTCGCGATGTCATGCATCGCGACCAGGCCATACTCCGCGACAAAATCCCTTTTCCTTCTTAACCTTTCCCCACATCTTGTCGCGATGCACCTTGTCGCGGAGCATGACTCCGCGACCAAGCCATGCTCCGCGACACGATTTGCGTTGACTGTCTCCATACTGAACTTTGTCGCGATGGCCTTGTCGCGGAGCATGACTCCGCGACCAACCCTTAATTCCGCGACCTCTCTCATGTCGCTATGCCTTGTCGCGGAACCTTGTTCCGCGACAGAGTCTCGGATTCCGCGACAAAAGTTCAAGTATTTATACCCCCCCACCCCCTCCAGTTTCTTTTCACCTTCCTCCTGTCATTTCAACTTCTTTCAGTTTCTTCATCTTCTTTTCCCCCATTTTTCTCTCATCCGAACGAACACCACGTGTTCTTCGCACCTTAGCACTCCATTTTCAAAGGGAAACTATGGACCGATTTCATGGACTCCTTCCCAACCTTGGACCCGTGCCTAGACCCGAGCCAAGGAGGAGAGGGTAAAACCCTGTTTTCGCCATGTTCATAGCACCCATTCGGACCCGTTTCTTTTTGTTTTGTTTTGTTTTGTTTTTCATTTTGTTGTGTTCTTGGTGTGGTGTGGTTGATATGTGCTTTTAACCTTAGAATTTTTCGAGTGCTCTCGGTTATGAGCCTCATTTTAAAACATTGAAACCCCATTTTGAAACTGACTAATGGCGTTAAAACTGGTAATGGATAAGTTTTTGAGGTTTAAAACTGGAAAGAACAAACTGATAAACATTTGGGTATTGTTTTGAATATCTTGATGTTATTGGTTTGATTGATCTTGATGTGATGTGCAGTGTTATTTTTGGTGTAATAAAAGAGGTAAGATCTTTTTGGGCACATTTGTTCCCATGTTGGAAATCTCATGGGAATAAATGTTTGTTTGTTTATGGAAACATAGTACAAACACCCAATAGGAAGCTTCCACTTTTAATAAAAGCAACCTTTTAGAAAAAGACAAAAAGAGTTATTTTTGTTTAATGTTTGACTTGAGTTTTTGTTCCCAATGGAACACTAGTGTGAGTAAGATAGCAGTATTTTTGTCACCTAACTGCTATCCTTTTCAAAAATCCAAAATGGGACCACTCACATCCCACCTTTGTTAAATAAAACAAGTCAACCATTTTTAAAAATTAAAAATAGTGTTTGCAAATTTTTGGATGCTAAAACTGTCCAAACAATCCAAGCTATCCAGAAACAGCAGATCCGTTCCGCCACGTCTCCATTGCACATTCCAATATTCGAGCATTCCATTTCCATCTATCCATCTCATTCCACTTCCAACAAGTGTCTCGGACTTGTTTAATAAAACTGGAAACTTTTGGGCCCTATGGCCCATTAAAAAGATTTTAGGCCCAATGGCCAATTTTATTTTATTTTGGGCTCTTTAGCCCATTTAAAACCAAATATTATTTACATCTGCTTTAAATTAAAATTCAAGCCAGAAATTTAATAATCTCACATCTAGAGCAAAGCTCTAAATGTGAGGATGTTGGTTTCTGAACTTGAAAAATTTCCGAAAATTACATAAAAATTGGATTCATCACTTCTTATCTTTTCAGGGGTAATCCTCCCATTCCAGACCCTGCTCCAGAAGGAACCAAGTTGCTGGACTTGCCAGTCGAACTCCTTGGTGAAATTCTCTCCCGGATAGGAGAGGATGAAATCAAGGGGGTGTTTACTGCACAACGAGTATGCAAGAAGTTCAAAGATGCTGGAAACCTTGCCATCGTGTACAAGCGATGCGAGGTTATCACCTCCACGGTGAAGAGATGGCAAGAAAAGATCCGTCGGCAGAAGGAGAGATTCCTGCGAATATGCACAGCTGCAGGAAACTTCAACCTTCAGCTCATTCCAGCACTCAGGGCATTTGCAGAGGGGAATGAGGAGCGTGCTTGTGAACTGCTACGCCCGGGACTTGAGGACAACCATAAGACATCAATCTTCACCCGCGGATTGATGCTTATGAGTAAGACTGATGAAAGCCAAGTCGAGCAGGGAATCAGGATGATCGACAGGATGGTGACAGATCGATCAGTTTTCCGGTATACGTCCCTCAACGTTCTCGCTTGGATAACAGACCACCCAGAAAACCCACAACTGTGGGCAGATCAAGGAGTCAGAGTCTATTGCCCAAGATGGCATGCACCTCTGAGAAACCGCGATTGGTGTCTGCGTTGTGAACTTTCCAGCTGTATCCTCTGGCTCCGATACATGCCCTGAGGAAGAAGGACGAATCCTAGTCCCGCTTTTACCCTGCTTTGTTTTATTTCCAGTCTCGTAGTATTATCCTACAAGGGATGTCTCCTTTTGTATGTGCAGGTTTGTATTAACTGCACGAGAATCCCTTGCTTTGGTTGTATTTATTTGCTTTCCCTAAATTGGAACTCAGTTTTTGAGACCACTGAACAATTCTTTACTGCTTTCCTTTGAAAAGATGTCTGTACAGTCCGAGATGAATAAGTGACTGTCAGGCCAAAAATATGTTGTTGACATACTTAGTATGTCAGCAGTGCCTCTTTACTGCTTTCAATTAAATAACCAGCAAAAATATGCATAAACTTGCTCTAAATTCACAGGTTGAATTTAGGCTTGTGATTAAATTTTCAAACTTTTAAATTGGGATAATATAATTGAAGACATGCATGACATGAATTCCTGAGGTTTTGAGCTATAAAAATTTAATGATGCGATCAGCTTATTGGGTAATAAATCTGCATGTTAGAGATTCCGATTGAATAAATTGTTAGAATTAAGCTTTGATTAAATTTGAGAATATTGTATGACATGAATCAACCCAACCTTGTGAGATCTGAGCCATGAGTCACTTTTACTCATTCATTTTCTTTGATGTGTGAATCATTTTGATTAAAGGAAACTAGAACTTGCGATTGGGACCGATTCAAGACCATGCCATATTCCCGAAATCGAGCATATGATCGAGGCACCTAGAAAACCCAAAATTTTTGGCCTTCGTTTGAAATCCAAACCCAAAAATATTTTCCCCTTAGGATTAACCAATTTGAGCCTATAAGCCTAATTTTTCTTTGAAGCCCTCTATATTATTCCTAGCCTTATAAAAAGACCAAAACAATCAAACCCAAGTGTGCAAGGATGAATTCTATCAAGGCATTACAATTTTTGATCATCAATGAATGAAAACAATAAATCGGTATTCTATAAACCGATTCAAAAAAAAAAAAAAAAAGTTGAATTTCATTCAACATCAATAAATTGCAAATGACAAGCAATTAGACAATAGTCTAATGTCATGCAGAAGAAAACCAAAAAGAGAGAAACATTGATGATCATAAATTTTAAATAAAAATGCCAAGTTATGATAGATGAATTCTTGCCACTTCTCAGCCCAATAATTTCCCTTCCCTACCTAATGTTACAACCGTACGCCCCGTTATAACCCTCGAATAAGACCTCGTGATCTCGATTTGAAGAAATGAGCCGGTGGCGAGTTGGTCTAATTGCAAGCTTATGGGATAATTTAATTCAATTTGATTTTGAGCGTTCATGATTAAACCCCAATTGAGAGTGAGTGATCTTTCCGATTCTCTTATAAGTGAGGCTCTGTTTCATTAAGAATGTTCATGTCATCCTCTAATTCTCATCCCTAATCTTTGCATTTTTCAAACATGATGTTCATGAAGGATTGGTAATAATGTTTGATTTGTAGGCCCGATGTAGTGAGCAAGTATCATTTCATTAAACACTGCAATCAAGGGAGTTTAATACTTGTAGTTTTTGATTGTCTTATCCCAATCCAAAAAGAATGTGATTTATGAAGCCACGAAAATGAATTGAATATGTAGAGTCCGTGTTCCTAGGAACATTGACTCTGACTGCTCGGGGACGATCAGTATTAAATGTGAGGATGTTGATAATGGCCAAAAATGACCATTATTTTCAATCCATTTCCGTGTCTTAAACGGGCATTTGATCGCATTCCGGTCTTACATTAAGTAAGAAAGCAGTCGAATTGGACTAATTTATGCATAATTGTAAAAATAATAAGCTGGTATGAAAAAGGCATAAATATGTAATTTTATTACATATTTATGCTAGAAAAATCCAAAAACAGGAGAAAAAGAAAAGGAAACAAAAAGATGGGAAAAAGATAGAAAAGCCCACAAAAAGAATATTTTCGGCCCATCTGGCCCAATTCAGCAGGCCCAGGAAGACCTTTGTCGCGGAATACCCCCTGGCGCGATAGCATGTTCCGCGACCAAGGCATGTTCCGCGACCAAGTGGCCCTGAGGAAGAAGAGACCAGCCAATACCCCCTGGCGCGATACCTTTGTCGCGATGCCCGGCTCCGCGACAAAGGTCCATTCCGCGACCAAGATGCACAAATAGAGACACAAGACCCAGTCGAGAAGCCTTGCCACATGCAGTGTGTTCCGCGACCTACTTAATGTTCCGAGACAAAGCTGTGATGTGTGTGATGTCTTAAGACACAATGGGCTAGAA
The DNA here is from genome assembly GCA_030278955.1 of Hygrophila difformis. Taxonomy (NCBI): domain Eukaryota; kingdom Viridiplantae; phylum Streptophyta; class Magnoliopsida; order Lamiales; family Acanthaceae; genus Hygrophila; species Hygrophila difformis. Next base: position 38,021,502 of record JAOANR010000011.1, read on the forward strand.
TCAAGGCCCATGGGCTTAGGGTTACACTTCTATAAATATGAGGTGTCACCCATGAGCTAGGGGTTGAATAGTTGTTGGTTGGTTGAAATTTGTTAGAAGTTCTTGAAGGCAAGCAGTAGGAGTTCTCTCTTAGGTAGAGTAGTTTAGGTTTATTTTCATGTATTATTTAATTTTCGCACTTAGTTTAGCTTAGTTTAGTGTTTTACTGTTCACAGTGCTTAGATAGCCATTTTTACACTATGTTTTGGTTTCTAAACTTTTGTTTTAGGGTTTGTAACACCCAAATCATGGGTATTAACAACACCCACTTAATAATATGGGAAAACATTCATCATTTGTGTCCCAAATCATGAAATGGGTCTCACACCCCATGGATTTATGCTTTCTTTTTCATTTTGGGGTCATTTGACCCCCATTTCGTTATTTTCATGTTTACTGTTGGCATGTTATGGATAATGTTGTGTGGATGTGTGATCAAACCCTAGATTAGGATTCCTGCTTTGTTTTAATATTCTGCCCTCCCTTGTTATTTTTGTTTAAGCATGTTCTTCCTTATTTTGAATGTTTCTTGCTTATTTTTAGCTTAGAATAGCTTTTTGATCTGAAATAGGGTGAGATCACGCTGTTTGCATGCCACTGTTCATTTCTGCTTTTTCTGACTTTTGTCCTGAACCACCTTGGGCGCCAACCGCCTTCTGGCGCGGAACCACGTTCCGCGACAGAGTGGCTGTTCCGCGACCAAGGTGATTCAAGACACTTGTCTCCAAATTTAAAACCCTTTGTCGCGGAATACCTTGTCGCGGAGCCACGTTCCGCGACAAAACTGTCCATGCATAGCGACAAAGGAACCAAACTCTTGCATTTTGTCCCCATGGCTTCTTGTCGCGGAGTACCTTGTCGCGGAGCCACGTTCCGCGACAAAATCCCATTCCGAGACAGAAAAATTATGCCATATTCCTTGATCTTTGAACACCTTGTCGCGGAACACCTTGTCGCGGAACCATGTTCCGCGACAAAATTTCCATGCATAGCGACAAAGGTTCAAATGCTTTAGAATTTTATGAAAACACTTTGTCGCGATGACACCCTTGTCGCGGAACCACGTTCCGCGACAAAACCTTGCATAGCGACAAAGAGGCGTTATGCTGCCAAAAATTCTAAAAACTTGTCGGGATATCCATGTCGCGGATCTCGGTCCGCGACAGAATTTATGACATCGCGACAAGGGTTTCTCTCTCTATTTGATCTCAAACAAATTTCATTCTCTCCCTATTTTATATTGCAACACTCACATCATAGCCCCACGGGTTAGGATGTAACATTCTGGAATTGCAATATAGGGTGTTATGCTGCCCAAATTTTGATTCTCCATTTGCATCACTTAACTGATTGAACCCTTGACTCATTAATGATTAAAAATTGAGATTAGCAATAATCACTCTTCAATAATCATCATGATTAAAGGACCTTTGTTCAATTGCCATTAAAACATTCTTGTATAAACAAAACCTTGATGGCTTAAACAGATAATCTGGACTGTAATTAGTTATGGTAGGAAGGATTATTTAAGACCATCAATTGTGGACCCAATCCACAACCTTGCATGAGAAACCAATGTCTCTCATACAATGGATCCTCTTTTGTTTCTTATTTATTTTGTCTTTGTGTGTTGTGTGGAACCATTAGTAAAGAATACAACAGACTAATGTTGGCGGGTATTCCCTCATGGATAACTAGCTCTTATTCTGGGTATTAGTTACTAATTGTTATTTTGCATGGTCTGGATGGCTGTCAGTGGAAGCCTTGGCGGTTCGCCCATCCGGGGTTATAATAGCTGCTCGGCTGACTCCCTTCCAGATACAGTTTTACTTTTACTATCTTAATTTCCAAACCCAAATTCCAATCTGTAGTGGGAGTCAGTTGGCATCAGTCAATGCCAACTGATGATCATTATAGAAGGGAAGCATGTAGGTTTTTATCCGAATTCACAGACAGTGGAGGCCCAACTGGCGTTGACACCACCATTATAGGGTCTACGCTGTCTAAAATTCGCTCCATCCGAGTGATTAGGAAATTGGACAGTAGATGTTTACAGTCCACCTGATTACTCTGCCATTACTTTGGTCCCTTGACCACTTCATTCTGTGTCTCACCTTCTGTCTAGACCCGCATCTATATTTTGGGTCAATTAATTTTACACTTCCCTATATCTTTATGCATGATAATATTATATACTACTGTGGTCTGTATTTATTTTGGGATCCTTCCCTTGGACAATAGAAGTCTAGATCTTAAACAGATATTGCTTTATAAATTTCCAACAAAAACCTCTTTATAAAATCCGGATCTGAGTAAGGGATAAATTCTTCAGTTATGACTAATTCATATTCTGTCAAGGGTTATATTTAGGGAAATTAAGAAGCAGATTCAGCGATTAGGTCTCGCCTAGACTGAAAGGGTCTGCGTTTTAACTGAGAGTCTAGTACCTGACAGGGAATGATTTTCAAATCCATTATTTTCAAAAATTGCTGGTTGATGGAAATGTAAGATTAAGTGCTACACCGAGATGGGGTCCACTTGGATTCAAATACAGTGTAGTAAATAACCTTAGAGGAACATCATCCAGGCCTTGGTTATTTTCTAAGATAGGGTTGAGTTTTCTTTCAACTGCTATCTTCTTCTGCCAAAGCCTACATTTGAGTCCTGAGTGAGTGCATCCGGAACGAACTAATTTATTAGTTCGTTTCATTAGTTTGTATCTCATAATCACCCGGAAGGAAGTGAACACATCAGTGGTTCACTGAGGGCCGGGAATTCTTGATCCATACTCCTTCATTCTGATGGGGAGCTGTCTTTTACTACCAGGGTCAGATTTTCAAAACCTCCGAGTGATAGGTTTTAAATGCTTTCTTTACTGCTTTCTTTTAATCGCTTTCATTAGAGGTCACTCGGTTGTGTTGAGAGTTGTGTAACTGCTACTAGGATTGACAGTTAAGGGATGGTTTAGGGCTTGATTCAAATCTTTGGGTGTGACATGGGAGAATGATAGTGGTACTTGGCATTTCAATAAATGATGTGTCGGGTGTTGCTTTTCCACCACAGATGAAGTAACATACCCAGGCCAGGGCAGTTACGAATCCGTGGTATCTTAGAATTTGAGGTCTTAAGAACATGTAAACTCATATTGCAAGTACCTGTCTATTAAAGGGAAAGCCTTATTGAGAGCATGAGAATTAGCTATCTGAAAAGAATTATCCCAAACAAAGATCTGCGTATGAAAATGGAAGTTTAATATTGCTGTATCTCACTCTTGTCCAATTTTCATTCTTTTCTTCCTGTCCTTTCTGTCTACATTGTGACTCAACTTCACGGTTGGCACAATGCACCTTTTCCCTGCTTTCGTAGATAATGTTTACTGCATTCCTAGAATAATTCTTATCCGCTTTCTAGAATAGATTTAATTGCTTCGTAGAATAATTTAACTGCTTTCTAGATCTAATTTACATTCCTGTCAGTAGTTGTTAATCACCTTTCAAACCTATTGAGCAATATGAATGGAAAATCTAGTAAAACGACGTGGGACCTGCTTCTATCGCACATCCTCCAGTGAACGATCCGGTCTTACTATAAATTACTGCAATTTTTGACTCCGTGCGCTTTCGGGAGCACAGTTTCTTAACTCCGAGCAATAAAAATATGACTACATATAAATATATCCCTAATCACAACACCGCCATCATAAATTGGTTTCATTAAATAAAAACTAAACCAGGACCATGATTTTCCGGAAAATACTCATGTAGTGGGAGCCAGTCAAAAGTTTCATGGCAGGAAATCTTATGGCAAGAATTGATGAGAAGTATCATGGCATATTTGCCGGGGATCTTCAGTGTGACAGGCTGAAGGTCAACCTATCCCGGCTATGCCACGAGATTTGTCAACATTTCATGACAGAGAGGACCACAGCGCCATTTGAAGCCAAAGCACCATACTTGAGTAATAAAAAGACTAATAATCTTGATATATCCCTAAACCCTTTCCCGTGAATCATAACGCTTTTCATTTAATAAATCTAACCTGGTATAATTTTAGCAAAAAGCTCGGGTTAACGAAACTTGTCAAAAGTTTCAATTGACTCAGAGTTACCTTTAGAAGAGGTAGGACTAGCTTCTCTTGTCACGAATGCAACCACATCTTCATCATCACTTGATTGATCATTCTCAGCTTCATCTTCAGAGTCATCACTCAAAGTGGCTTGAAGTGCTTTCCCTTTCTTTTTCTTAGCAGTAGGACATTCAGCTCTCACATGGCCTTTTCCTTCACATTCAAAACATATAATCTCAGAAGATTTATCAGACTTATCAACATCTTTGTCCTTCTTAAATTTTCTGAACTTTCTATCAGATTTCTTCTCAAATCTGTTGTTCTGCTTCTCCGTTGTTACTGGGTTGTCAGAACATTGATTTTTCTTCTGAAATTTCTTGAAATGCTTATTCTGAAGCATCTTTCCAATCCTCTTGGAGAGTAAAGAAACTTCTTCTTCAAAATCATCAGCAGGTTCATCTTCGGCTTTGGATGCAATGTTCTTGTGCGATATTTCTGAGGCTAAATGCTTGATTTCATAAGTTTGAAGAATACCAACCAATTCCCTCAAGGACATAGTCTTGATCATCTCAACTTCTTCAAGGGCTGCAACTTTTTGGAGTACTTCTTAGAAACAGTCCTAAGAAATTTCCTCACGAGCTTTGATCCTTCAAAAGTCATACCAAGAGCTATGGCCTGATTCACGATATCTTGAAATCTTCCAAAATATGATGTGATATCCTCATCATTTGTCATCCTCAAGCTGTCAAAGATCGATTCTATGCGCTGTAGACGGGTTGTCTTGACATCCTCCGAACCTTCATGTTGAGTTTCCAAGAAATTCCAAGCTTCGTAGGCGGATGTACAATTAGCAATCATTCTGAATTGCACTTCTTCCATAGCACCGCTGATAGCATTAAGAGCTGTGTAGTTCGCTGATCTTGCAGTTCTCTCGGCCTGTGTGAGTTCGGCATTGGTAGCAACCCGAATTGTTGTTGTAGCCGTTTCTCCTTCACCAGTGCGAACCTCCCTTGTTGGTTGAGTCCATGGTTCCAGAACTAAGTCCCAAACACCATCTCCTTGTGCCAAAAGATAATTCCGCATCCTAGCTTTCCAATACGCATAATCATTTCCATCAAACAATGGCGGACGAGTGTTAGACGCTCCTTCTCGACTCATGATTCTTGAATTTTGAATGAATGGATTTTCTCAGTTACGTTAGAGAACTCGCTCTGATACCAATTTGTAGGTCCCCTTTTATATCAAGATTCAGTTATGGGTGTTGATGCAAAGTTCTAACTACGTTTTGTCAAAAGCAGTAAAGAACGCAGCAATTTGATAACCCAGTTCGGTCCTTCCGACCTACGTCTGGGGGATACCAATCCAGGCGACCTTTACTAGACTAAAAAACCAAGAACACAAACATGCTAACGAATGCCTAAACCTGAAACCAATCTCTACCACTAGATGATCAATCCAGTCGAGTCAACGTCGTTGAGACTCCCCCTCAACGCGTCTATAGGGAACTCACCCTAAATGGAATCTTCAAAGGCACAGACGCTGTTTGTCATTCACCATGGCTTTCATCTTGATTGCTGAATTTCTCCAGAACTTCTTGAATGTTGAAGATCGCAATATCTCCAGATATTCCAGTGTTATCTCAATCACTAATCTTGCTCTTCTAAATATATCTCTATGAAATCTTGAAGAACAAAAATACAAGACTCTCTCTCTATCTGAAATTTCTAAAGTAGTAAAATAAAATCACTAAGAGCACTACTGAAGATTACAGACTCTGCACTATATAAATGAATACAATACAAGTAAACTCTAGCAGAGATAACTGTCTGTCGTCATTATTGGAATGTGCTAACTCCTGTAGATCATCTCAATGAAAAGTATGCGGTTAGGTTGTCAAAGTAATGTATTAACAAATATGAATGATGGTTGCTAGAGGTTCGATTCCATCAAGCCTTGGGCCCTCTTATATCTTGAATCTTGATCCCTATTGGGCCATCCTCTCGGTCCACAAACCATATACTTCAACAACCAGCCCTGTTGAAGCCTCATTTCTTCCACGGTTTTGGGAAAACTAGGGTCCGGTACCCGTGAACAAAATATTATAGGAGTCAAAGCCCCTCTATTTCAAACATTTGTTTTAGACCCCATGTAATAACTTGATAAATCACATACCAAGAACTTGGTAAAGCACATATCAATATAATGGTAAAACACTACCAATAACCTGGTAAACATCATAAGGTAATTGTGGTAAAATACATACCAAAAACTTGGTAAAGCTCATATGGTATATATGTGGAATAATTTGGTAAACACCATAAGGTATTTGTGGTAAAGCACATATAAAAAATATGGTAAACACTATAAGATATTGGTGGTAAAGCACATACCAAGACTTGGTAAATACCATATGGCATCTGTGGAATAACTTGGTAAACACTATAAGGTATTTATGGTAAAGCACATACCAAGAACTTGGTAAATACCATATGGTATCTGTGGTAAACCATACTGGTATAGTGTGCTAAACCACGTAACAATAACTTAGTAAGTAATAATATATGGTAGCTATGGTAAAACACATACTAATACAGTGGTAAACCACATATCATTAACCTGGTAAATACTATATAGTATCTAGGTAAAGCACATACAAACAGCGTGATAAACTAAGTCAAACATGTGATGGGGTGCAAAGTGTAACAAAATTAGAATGTGGTCTAAAAAATTGGAAAGATTTTTAAAAAGGGTTTGGGCCCTAATTTACAGCACGGTCTTAGATCCAATTATTTGGGCTCCGTTGTTTTGTCAACATAGACAAACTCAAAATTTTAAGGGACTTTAGAGAGAGGGCCCCCATCTAAACATTTTTTGAGTGAAGGCCCCCATTTGAAAACTTGAGACAGGGGTTTTAATATGTTTGGTGGCCACTATATTGGCTACCACATGTTCTTCTTTTTTGCTACCATATTTATAGAGTTTGGTTACCATATATATATCACACTTGTTATATTGGTTAACACATACATCGTATGTTGGTTACCACACATTCATGCTATATTGAATAAAAATACATCTTGTGTTTGGTTACCACATTATTAATATATTGGTTACCACATATCTAGAATTTAGTTACTACATACCACATTTGGTGTAATGATTACCACATTCATGGTATAATTATTACCATACATCTAGAATTTGGTTACCACATACTTGGTATGTTTGGTTACCATATATATTTGGTATATTGGTTACGACATAGTCAAAATGGAAAAAAACCCATATTGTCCCATATTTAAAAGAATTTTTAAAACAGTCCCACAAATATCGAATTAGACGAATTCGTCCCATAACTACCCTAATTATAGCCGAACCCGTCCCATAACTACCCTAATCATCGCCGAATCCATGAACCGGTTTTTTCGCTTATCATCGCCGAACCCATCCCATAACTTCCCTAATGGAGGGATGGGTTTAGCGATGATTAGGGTAGTTATGGGATGGATTCGTCTAATTCGATATTTGTGGGATGGTTTTAGAAATTAAAAAAAACTTACGGGACTAAATGGATTTTTTTGAAGGTTGTTCTTGAATGTTCTAGAGGGTAGACTACCTCAACTCACCCTTTTAGATAATCAAGATCGAGTTAATTATTGTAGAGTATGAACAAGTGACTTTGAGACAAGAAGAGTTTTTATTGTCGCAAAAGGCTAGAGATATCTCAATTTGCTACATGGACAATTAAAAAACACACAACAAGATAATTTTATGCGCAAACTAATAAACGGAGGAGACGGAATATAAAATCCGGGGGTTCTACTTCTACCTAATGCAGGTTGCATACTCATAGTGAAAAATGTTACACCCTCAGTCAGAATAGGTGAAGACTAGAAACCAGAAACCCTCAGCTTTTTCCCTATATATTGCATTGATTTAAGCTTGTTATTTTATACTAATAAAAGTATACGCATACAGCATACGTTCCCACGTGCAGATAGAAATAGCCCTCGAGGACTTCTTCTTGAGTCATGGTTTTGACGGAAGTTCAACACCGATGATCGAACACAATAGATGGACCACCCTGGCAATAGACAACATGTGCTAACTGGATAAAATTTGAAAGAGTGCCAGCTCTCCAGCCCCAACGACTCTTTCCTAATATGGGGAGACATTAGACTAACATTTCTTTATAGGAACTCTTTCCCAGATCAGAGAAAGAAGATTTACAGTCACTCAGTCCAGTCCAACAGCTCTTTCCCAATCTGGAAAAGAAGTTCAGTTCAGTCCAACGGTATTTTCCAATCTGGGAAGGAATTAAAATTCAAGCACTGAACTCCTCAACAACAGCTCTTTCCTTGAATGACTGCTGACCTTGTATAAATAGGAGTTCATGCATTCTTCAGCAGTAGGGATGGGATTTACACAAAAAATATCCATTAAAATCATCCCACAAAGAAGTGAGGAGGAAGAGAGAAGTTCTCCAGCCCTGCATTGATCGAGTTCATTTCATTTGGCTGGAGAACCCACAGTGGCATTCCGATTTTATTGAGTGCATCTTTTGAATGTCATTGTGCCTTGGGTGAATTGAAGAGGAGAAGGATTTCACAACCCTTTGTTTGGAGTTGTCGAAAACAACCAAAGGAGCATCCATGGCATTCGTCAAGTTGACTGCGCACTCAAAGACAAGGAGGAGAAGATCGAGGAGGATCGCATCACAGGCTTCATCGAGGGAAATTCAAAGACGGCTGTCTTTGGGGAGTTGAAATAGGTGGGAGAGACCTATACCAAAACTGGTGATAGTTTTGGTCACTATAACTATCCTCTTGGTGATTGGAGTGATGACAGATTTATGTTCGTAAATGTTGGGGTCGGAACCCAGTGTTGGAACATCTAGTGGAACTCCCCTGGATTGGTATCCCCCAGATGTAGGCCGAAGGCCAAACTGGGTCAACAACTCCTTGTGTTTCATTTATTTTTTACGCTTGCTTATTATTCCGCTATGCATGATTATAGGTTTTGTTAATATGTGTGTTCACTGTGATATATTGAACTCGTTACATTGAACCTCTGCATAAAGAATATATCTTGCTAGATCTGTGGACCCAGCAATTGGTATTAGAGCCACACACCTTCGGGTGAGATCCATTTTGGCGAGATGAGTTAAAGGAGAAAGCATGGTGTTGAGGAGAAGAATAACCCCGTGAATCATCCTATTGGAAAATAAAAAATAAAGGTATGAATCGCGTTCCCAATCTGGAAAAGAAGATTTACAATCACTTAGTCCAGTCCAACAGCTCTTTCCCAATCTGGAAAAGAAGTTTAGTTCAGTCTAATGGTATTTTTCAATCTGGAAAGGAATTCAAATTCAAGCACTGAACTCCTCAACAACATCTCTTTCCTTCAATGACTGCTGACTTTGTATAAATAGGAATTCATGCATTCTTCAGCAATGGGGATGTGATTTACACAGAAAATATCTACAAAAATCATCCCAGAAAGATGTGAGGAGAAAAAGAGAAGTTCTTCAGCCCTGCATTGATCGATTTCATTTCATTAGGCTGGAGAACTCACAGTGGCATTCCGATTTTATTGAGTACATCTTTTGAA